>CM030172.1:47112434-47272837 GCA_017639675.1 Aplochiton taeniatus
CCCTGGTATTATTTATACAGTGTACCAGTAAGTAGACAATGACATACTGAAGAACACAAAGCAACGAGAATAGACAGTGTTGCGGTCACAATCAAGGACATCATAGAAAACGTAAGGTGAACTACTTTCTGTGTTTGTTCGTGTGCGTTTGAGTGTGTGTATGTGTTTGAGTTTGTAATTGTGCTTTTCTATGTTTCAAGGCGGGAGATGGCAGAGATCTGGTCTACCATTCCTAGCAAACTGATAGATACAATAAGAACGCAGAGTAATGGGAAAAGCACAACTGACTCTGAGCTACCTCTGACCCCCCCCCCACCCCCTCCCTTCATCCTTCTCTGTTTCACCACACTCACTCCCCTATTCACCTTGTTATGGTTCCTTTCACAGTGGACTGACCTTATAATATCAGCTATGCGCATGAGAGGAAGCGAGAGTCGGAGAATGGAAGCAAGTCCAGTGGGTCGATGTGTTAGTCCGAGCTAGCGTGACTCTAATCCTAAGGCTACTACTACTCTCTCTCTCTCTCTCTCTCTCTCTCTCTCTCTCCTCCTCCCCAGCATGGTATTGATGTGGAGCCTGGTTGAAGGTTACAAACTCCCCCCTTCTTAAATACACACAAACACACTTGTATCTGCCCCCCCCCCCTCACACACAGGCATATGTCAGAGTTAACTGGAAGATGTGAAGATCTGGAAGACTTAAATATGATGATGCTGGCAAACGACAGACAAAACACAGGCCTAGGACGGAAATGCTGACAGAGGAACAATATGGCGCGCGCGCACACACACACACACACACACGCACGCACACGCACGCACACACACGTGTTAATTTAGCGAGTTTAGAGATCTTGCAAGTTATTCAAGGAAGAGGTAAATGGAAGCGCTGGAAGAGATTCGTTTCCGGAGCCCAACCTTTAGAAAGGTCCACAGCGGACGGGGAGGGAAGAGGAGGCAGGGCTCTGGGGCTGGAGCTGAAGATAAGACAGGTGTGTGGGAGTGGAGGTGGTGTAAGCCGGGATGGATGAAATAGCAAGCGCTAGCATATGCCACTGTGATGGATGGTACTGCATAGGGCTTTTGGATGAGCATATCTTCATGAGGTGTGCGCATGTTAGTATTGACTCCCAAAATAAGGCTCATCCACCTACCTTCCATCGCATACACAGACACACAGAAAGAAACACACACACACACACACACACACACACACACACACACACACACACACACACACACACACACACACACACACACACACACACACACACACACACACACAAACACAAAACCCATCCACAAAACATCACACTCGCAAAAATGCATGCCCATGCATCCATCAACCACGCAAATAAACGCACGCACGCACGCACGCACGCACGCACGCACGCACGCACGCACGCACCTTGCAAACCAAAGGTGGCAGTAGTCCAGAAACACAGAATGAATGTAACGCAAGGCAAACGAAGAACTGCTCTAAGGCAGGGCTTAAATAGTAGACCAGGGCAAACCAAAAACCAAACGACATAACAGGGGGCAGGTGAAAACAATAAACTAATTAGGCCCTAAAGGCCAGGCCGTGACACACACTCTCACACAGACACATACACATTCATACTTCGTTATGTTCCATCCCGTGTAGCGGTTCAAGCAGGGGGCTAAGGCTGAATAATCAAGGGCTGGCTCCTCACAAACGATATTGATCCAATGAGGAAGGACCCTGCTGCCGGGGTTCACTGAATACTGCTTCTGATACTATGCTCACATGCAGGCTCACTTGAACACACACACACACACACACACACACACACACACACACCGACATACATGTATACTAAAGCGATGTGTAATCATTAGACACTTGCATTTTGAATCACACAAGAACTTTGCCTGTCTACAGTAGGTATGACTCATGGGACCGTTCTGTTTTTTTAGTAGCCGGTGATAGATTTGTAGTTGTGAAATAACTTTACTTTAGTGGGAGCTGCAGCTGTTTCATTCAGTCTGACAAAGAAACACCTTGAGCTGGGGGGGTTAGTTGCTTATCTTCACATAGAACATGTTGGAAGAAGTTCTCTGTATGAAGCAGCTATAGAGAAACACACTCTTTGAAACCGCACAAAACTGTTCCTCATTCATTAGCATTGATACATATATCATATATATATATATATATATATATATATATATATATATGGCGTAATAATAAATCCATTATTATTCTGTTGAGCTACAATAATGCACAGTATGTCTTGAATGGCCAGAAGACATATTAATTTTGCTCTGCATGGGACAAGGTGTGGATGGGAGTCTGGAGGTGGCTGGTCTCCTAAGGTCACAGGGTAGCGAGGGCAACACAGCATCTCCATCTATCCCCAGAATTAACATCCCAATCACGCAGCGCTCCGCAAAGAAATGGCCAGGGATCTCCATAACCCTGATAAGAGTATTATTCCAACACTGAATGGAAGTAAACAGCTTGTCAGGCACCGGACAGCCAGAAGGCTCAAAGACACAAACAACATTGATCTATTGTGGTGGAGAATAACTTTAGCTCCAATGAACTTCCTATATATATATATATATATATATATATATATATAGATATAGATAGATAGACAGACAGACAGACAGACAGACAGACAGACAGACAGACAGACAGACAGACAGACAGACAGACAGATAGATAGATAGATACATTTATTTTATGAAGTATATTTTGTATTCTATACAATGAGCGAAATAAATATACTACTACTACTATAGAGTCAATGCTGTTGTAATACATTGTTTCTCATTGGTCCGTATTGGTTAGTTGACAGGGCCTCTTTCAGGATTTGGCTTTAGTTAAAGTGCTGTGTAAATTACATCTCAGGCTGGCTTTAACAAATTGATGAACATTAACACCATTATCCTGTACAGCCGTAGTTAATTATGAAAGGACAACAATCGGCAGAACCCAAAACGCATGTTGGACTCGATTGAAAGTTTGACGTTCCCAGGGAGGGATGACCATAAATACTTTATGATTGAAAGTTTTCCACGAGAATAGGCAGCGTTCTGTTCCTCCTTTCATCTCTTGCTACCAGGATTTATTTTTCATGTGCAACAACGTTGACATGAGAATATTACACAAGCCTTGAGCCTAGCTTTTTTCCATTTATTAGCGCAGATACAGAAGAGCGACGAGGAGAGAAAGTCAATAGCAAACAGTGACATCATTTCACAATGTGACATAAAGAACCACATTTGCTGAAATGAAACGGAATTGAATTTCTCAACAGCGACAGGGAGAAATAAAAAAGAAAGAAGGCAAAGGAAAAAAATAGGCCTGCTAGCGAGGATAATTATGTTGCAAAAACAAACTGACGCTTCTCTACAATCTGGAAAAATGCAAAGGACGTTTCCAATGTAGATCTGATCAGGCAGAAAAACAATGGAATCAAAATAATTGTATTTTTTAATGTAACTTTGTTAGAAAAATTAGTTTTGTTCTGCTTGTCTTCTTAGAACAAAAGCCCTTTATCCATCAAATATAGAACTTTGAACATATTTCATCATTTCTATGGCTATAGTAACCAGGCAACCTCATGATGTCCAATTACATTAACCCCTAATTTTCTGATAGACCTCTCCACTGTAAAATGCTCAAGTCAGGAGGAAAAGGAGAGGAGGAAGAGAACAGGGCAGAGCAGAGGTTAGTTAGTTCAGCTTCACATAATGTATTTCTACAATAAACTTCAATGGCATACTAAAGTGGCCTTTTGAAAAGAAAAGCACGCTCTGCGGAAAACATGCTTTTACAAAAATGAACTTTAGACCAGCTTGGTCAGCAGGTTGCTTTAATATTTTTGGGGGATAGCTTGCTGCAACAGTGTCCTGGACCAATATGAATCAAATTGCTGAGTCGACTTGCACACAGGCCCACTCACAAAACTTTGAATCTGAGATTACGGCCATGTACTTACCATTGGTAAGTATCCTACAACTATCAACGTGTAACATTGTGTTTCTATCAAGTTAGTTGGTTGTGTCAGTTTAAGTGTCCTTCAGTTTACATTTGATAACTTGATAGAATGCTTGGGGAGCTAACATAGACAATAAGCTATGATCCGTGTGGTCTCAGAAACGGTATTATACGAAAAATAAAAGGATAAAGGATAAGAGTACTATCTATCCGGAGGGTGTGTACACCAAGCACCTGGTAGGGGCCGTGCCCAGTGAAGCCAAGTGGCTTAGCAAATGGTATGGCCAAGGAAGGCAGGGAAGAACGGTGGCGTGGGGGTGGTGGTGGGGGTAGGGTGATGATGCACAGCCACTTCAACCCATTCAATGCTTCAACCCAGGCGTCTTTCTCACGAGTGATGCTTCATCTCCACCTCAGAAAGAGGAACAATGCATAATGAGCAGGGCTACGATAGGAATGATTAGACTGAAGCAGGTGGAGGTATGTAACCCATTACCATAATGAACCCTACCTTAGGATCACTGTTTTTGTTGTGAGGTTTTTTTCACCATTTTATTCCATCAACTCAGCGTGAGGACATCCAAACCTCTACACATCTGGGGTACTCCAACAGCAGTCATGACACTGTCTACCATTGTGGTGGCTATGATTGCGTGAAATCACAGGGGTATTAAACGTGCACATTACCCTACCGCCTCATGTATTCTCTTCAGCTGATGAGACCCATTTCATATCCCGTATTCCAATTAAACCGTTGTTACTATAATCCGGGGAGAAGGTTAACAGAGGCACATTAAAAGATTTAATTCTCCGCACTGTGAGCTCGCTCCCACCAGTGGTTGGCATGGAGACCCAGCGAGCTCTATGGGGACCTAGATCCTCACCATCTCAGCATCAACACCCAGACAAGAGAGGACTCCAAAGGGGCTGTGAGAAGTGCAATTAGCCTGCACAAAAGGAGTTCCTAACTATCCCTGGCCACTGATCCACTTCTGCTCAGATCTTGCATGGAAGTATGCCTGTTTTGCAGGGCAATGAGGTCCTTTGACCTGTGTAGTTTAAAAGAGGAACAAGTTTAGTATAAAGCTATTCAATCTTATTTAACACAATCTGACAATTGTGTGTGATTCTTGTTGAATGTCCCCCTTTTTCCCCTGTGGGGTAGAAACCTTCCATTGCCATTTGGCACGTACAGTACACTATTGGTGCACAGCAGTGATATGATCGCACCTCCTCACTTTGTGTAAAAGCTGACATTTTGGGGGTTTGTTCCTTTATTAAAGGAATCTATGATAACCACATTAACTCTGGGAAATATATCTCAGGAGAATCTCTGACTCATTCTGGTTCAATACAGTACAATGTCATTACACCAAGCATCCAAAGCTCTTGAGGGCATTTGCTACCGCATAACTGTATGCTCTGTCTTTGACAAGAGTGCGGTGAAACAAATTAAATTACAAGCACAACAAATAGGCTTCACTCAGCGGTGTTATTGTTTTTGGCAGTGAAGGCAGACAAGGACATCTGAGTCGGCATCTTTCCAGCATTACCCAGGGACTTACAATAACGATACTGAAACAGTCCTTGTTCTTTCTTGTCACCTTCAAAAACTCACCTACACACACACACACAACTTTCAGAGTGACTCTTCTTCTGTCCAACTAGGATTTACCTCAAGCATTAAGCAAGGACCCTATCTGTCCCAGCAGCTGCCGAAACACAATCCTCATCCCCTCTGGACACAAATGATTCTCTTTGTTGAAAAGGGAACCATGGAGTAATTTAAAGAGCCACAGAGCTGTTAAAGCATATTAACAAGCAAACCCAGGGCGACTGATGCCTTTTTCGAGGGTGTCATCCCCTGAGAGAAAAAGAAGGTAATACACAAATAAACAAACAGAACTAGCAGCCAAAAGGGAACCATGAAGTACTAGAAAGGGCTAGGAACGCTGTTAAAGCATATTTAAAGGCAGATCCAGGGAGACTGATGCCTTTTTTTGGGATGTCCTCCGTTACACCACTGAGCAAAAGACAAGGTAATGCGAAAATAAACAAACAGAATTAGTAGCGTCTCAATTTAATTTACAAGAGAGTCGCTCCCTCCGTCTGCCTGGTCGCCCAGTGTTTTCACCCCAGGGGTCAGCTTTGACCAGCCACACCGAACAAGGCAGCAGAGAAACTAGGTCAATCTCCAAAACGCCCCTACTTACTTCTTTAAGGGTTGGCTGTGTGTGTGAGCTCATTTTAAAGGCACAACCAGGCCAGGAAATAAAACTACCATCAGGTGTGTGGAAGAAGTACATAGAGTTTTGGGGAATTAACTGATAGTTTGTTGGCTGCTGATGCAAGAGTTGGCGCAGGAGAACTATATAGAACACAATGCTAGACATGCCAATAAACTAAGGGGGATTTTGGAGCAGAGGAAAGCGAGAGAGAGGGAGAAAGCCTTTAAAACACTCACTCTTACGAGGCCTATTAAATGGAGGGAGAAAGAAAATGCAAATAAGCACAACAGCACACACATGCCTTTTGCTTGTCCTCTCTCTTAGACCCACACACACTCCCACAAACACACATAAACACACCCAAGACCCTACCATTCAAAAACGCATGTTAAAATCAAGTCAGGGATTTAGGGTCTTTCTCAAACTGGAGCCTCCACCCTGACCCGCTACCAAGTCTGTATGCGTAGTACACTTCATTAGTATGTAGGGTTTAAATACAACGGCAAGCTTTTGGGATGAAGGTCCGTCTCTCCCTCAAGGTCTAACTCCTTGCTAATGCACCTGTTAAGCAATATGTTAGAGAGGGTAGAGAAGACAATGTTTTGGTCAGAAAAACAATCTCTTATACACAGCACTAATAGTAGGCTAAATAAGTATCAGTGCGATCTGTTCATTTCTCATTCTTATGTCAATCAGCTGCTTTGCATTTGCAACAGTCCCAGTAAATATACAACACTTCACAATCAAATGAACACGTCTACCCTTTTCTAGACTAGAGAAGGGTATATCGGAACCTTAATACATTGCAACCTTTTAGTTGTTATTGTCTGTATGGTAATATGAAATGCATTTATCAGATTGTTTGTACGGGTCACACGAAACGTATACTTATATGACACAATACTGCGTTGCACATGGTTAGAGTCAGCATCGGTACAGACTCGCAGCGAAAAGATTTACAACCCACTTTCACTCCACCCTCATTGGTCTTGGATGGCACTTAATGTGGCGGACCCTCCGTTTGAATGCGGAAATGCAACGGAAGTGGGTAGAGAGGGGATGCAGGAGGTTGTTTGAGAAAGGCCCCGAGTGACAACATTTCTCCTCAGAGACTCGTACACCCATTTTCTTGTTTTTGACTGAGTTGGTACTGGAAAGGTTAATGTTTGCGGCAAATGCTAACTATTAAACAAACATAACTAAAAGTTGCATTTCATTTCCCTAGCTTTTTAATGCTTGTATTAATGCTTGAGTTGTAAGGCCTCTCCCAGCCTGATCTGCCCATCCCAGTCTCTGAAGTCTGGCCCTGACACGACCCTGTCTCAATTATCTCAGACATTACTGCCTAGTGAAGCCAACCAACTGTTTCCCAGCATCAAAGGCACCCATCAAAGCCCTCGTTAGGCTGAGGGGAAGAGTTTAGTCATTATGTTTGATTACTCAATAAGTAGGAATCAAAAGGTGATGGTGTGACCCATATGCTGAACAGAGTCAGGAATGGCAGGAGAATAAATACTAATTTAAAAGGTGTGGTTTAAAAACAATGATGTCTGAGGAATAATTTATGTGTGTGTAATGAGTTTACTTTCCCCCTCTTTAAAGTTATTTTTCTTTTTAATGTTACCCATTTGGCCGCTCTGATAATGAGGTATAATAGCTACAATGATTATCTTAATGATGCACAATCATCAAAAGTAGAGGCGGTTTACAGAGGATTTTGCTGCCACTGTAAAACACATAGGAGGGAAATTGGGGATCTATCACTCCAATAGAGAGAAGAAGAAAAACAACTGTGAACAAGCACAGTATAATAGCAAATAATGATGCTTAATTAAACCCACAAGAGAGGGTAATCGGTATCCACAACGGAAGCATTTTAGCGCATTATTCTGGCAATATAAGCATGATTCACCAGATACGTATTTGAAAACTGTTTCCTGCAAATCACATTCAGCAACAATGGAAGTCCAAGTAAACACGAAGTAAGTAAATAGGGCCAAACAAAAAAGATGTATGTAAAGGGAACTGAAATTCTTACTGCATGACGCCAGTGCCTTAACTCAACCGCAGCGTCCTTTGAATGTCCTTCTTTTCCAGTTTTTTTGTAACATCACGCCTTGCAAGTCGATGGTCTCAATACATGAGAGCATATAGGCATCGACGCCTTAAGGGCCGAAGAATAGGCTGTGAGGGAAGAAAAGGGCTATTTCACAATTCTAAAGCCGCTCTGAAAGAGACAGGTTGATAATGCGCAAGACTCGGGAAGCTGACATGCACAGATAAGGGAACGGAACCAGAAAACAAAAAGAAAAAAGCAGAGGAGAATAACAATCCCCCCAAAAACAAAAACAATAACAGAGAACATGTAGCATGCAATTAACTCCAATACCCAAACTGCATAGGGAGACGTTTCATTGTCGGGCTAGCTGAGTAATTGAGAGCTCTATCTGTGAGAACATGAGTATTTGAAGGGGGCTGGCGGCAGGACCGAATGATAGGAACTGTGGCACGGGGAACACTGCCGTATCTCCCTTTGCCAGAGCCGGGTTTTATCCCATGGACCGGCCTTCTGCAAGCCTGCGGATTAAACACAGACCTGCCTCTTGGTAGGATAAAAGCAATAAGCTTCAGCCATTAACTCATGTAATGGCCATAGTAATTGAGCCTTAAAATGTTCACTTAAGTCGTAGTACAGAAATGAGCCCTCGAGGAAAAGGTTTGTGGGCAGAGGGATTTAACCCTAAATTAGAAGTGTTATAATTTGGATCATACATTTATATATAGATTTCAGGATCCGGTATTATTATTGTTACATTCCAAACAATCATCACTCTTGTATAATTCAGTCACATCAACAGTGCAAACAGGATTTGTCACAGTTTTTGCCACACATTTCCTCGATAGATTTCTTGTTTGCTGCCCTGAAAGTGCCTCAAGGCCTCTGTCACTCTCTCCATGACCACAAAACCCCAGGGTTAGACACTGAGATTACTGCATCCAAACGTTTCTCCCCTTCTAATCATGCCAATGCCCCCAGGGGACTTCTTAATTAAAAACTTCCATTAATTCATTATCGTTGCGGGGTTCTGGGGAGGAATGAGACATGGTCGCAGCTCACTGTCGCAGTAATTGCCTGCAGTTTAGGGTCCATTTCACAGTTGAGCGGCCCACTGAACTTTTTGTCGCTGCCGGCTGATCCCTGCTTACAGTCGGGGAGCGATGCTGAGCCGAGGCGGATTTGGGAAGGGGTGAGTGCCTCTGTTCATTAGCAGGTTCAGTTCAGCTTCTCTTCATGGGGGGAGGAATAAAGGGATGAGGATGAATCTCTCAAACTCACCAGGCTTTTGTTTTAATAAACTCTGCAGCCTGCCTGAAACTATAACAAGCAGACTTGCCTCTGGAGATTAGTAACACAGCCTACGATAAATGTTTTCTCTCCGCAGAGGACTTAGGATGTAAGTTGAAAGAATGACTTGTGCAAAAGAGGTCGAAAATATATGGAGTTGAGACGGCGGATGACAAAAGCTTATCAATTAAAGCCTACTTGTAGTGATGTATCACCTTTGGGTTTTGAAACTACGTGAAACGAAATACAATGTGGGCTCCCAGAAGAGTGTCTCTGTGTGTCTGTGTGACTAGACGAGAGAGAGGCCACCACATTAGTTCATACGAAGAGGCACGCTCCCAAGCTTCCGTTGATTGCCGACTGCACAGTATCGGATCCGTACTCTCACCTGTTACTGTAAGCAAACTCATGTATATGAATGTGATATGATTATTTATGCGACTCCTTCTCATTGTTATTTTTGTCTGCTTTACATTGGTCTATCTGGTTTATGGGATCAATTTAACATAGTCAGTTCACAATAATCATTGCTACATATTTATCATACTTCTTTGATTTCAAACTTAGCAAAAGAACGGCGGGCATGTGAGATCTTGATAAAATATACAGTTATTAGGAATGAAAAAGGCTTGGTTAACTGTATTGCTGCTGCAAGTGATCTAGTAACACATTTCTTGCATTCCTATGTTAGCTTTTAATGGCAACTTGGTCAACAGATTTCAACCCTGAGTAAAACACAGGTAATTTATGCTGATCGAAAGAGCAGGTGTTGTGAATGAACCCATTCCTTCAATTGATAACAGACACTTAGTCTAAGAGATAGAAAATAAAGGCAAATGTTATCTGACAAATCAAAACATGACACCCAACTTAAGCCGTCTCCTTGATTCAAGACTCTTAGGCAGTTTATTAGTGTCACCACAAGCAAAGTGCTTTGGCTCGACCAACAAGCCTGAGCGGGCACATATCGGAAAGAAATACATCGTTGAATTACACCTGTTATTGATCCAATCATTTCTTAGATGTTGGATTTGTCAACAAACTCGTTAGCCCAGCTTCACCTAAATAGGACAGGCCTTACGTCTTGCCAGCTTTGTGTC
The DNA here is from genome assembly GCA_017639675.1 of Aplochiton taeniatus. NCBI lineage: Eukaryota > Metazoa > Chordata > Actinopteri > Galaxiiformes > Galaxiidae > Aplochiton > Aplochiton taeniatus. Next base: position 47,123,078 of record CM030172.1, read on the forward strand.
AGGTCATACTTTCAATACCAAGCTTTTCATGAACGCCACTCCAAGCTTTTGTGATTTCAACAAATGCGTCGCACACAATTGCCACTCTTGTACAGTATGCAACCATATCTATTTGTATACTTGTTGAAGTTCAATTTATATTTGCTTTTGCTGCTAGTTTGTGTGTGTGTGTGTGTGTGTGTGTGTGTGTGTGTGTGTGTGTGTGTGTGAGTGTTTCCCAACTGCTCCTTTGGGAGTCATTAGTGTCGGGGGTGTATGGTACTTAACATGTCCCCCAGCTGGGAAGAGCTCTCAGTATGTCAAACATGGGGCACAACCTAGAGCACCTTCTCTTCCTCTACCAAGCCACACTCATTATCCCCTCATCTGTCAGGGAGAGAAGGAAGGAGGGATGGATAGAAAAGAAGAAATATAAAGAGAGAAATAGAGATAAATTGGATGATGACACAGCACACAAACACCAAGTCTCTCTGTCTCTCTTTATCACTGTCTTAATCACCTTCATGTCACAAACTGCCCTGGGGCACGCCTCATCACCAGCACATTATCATCATCATTACCACGGTCGTTGTTGTCATCAGCAACCATTATTTCTGACATTGCCACTCTCATCTGTCTGGGTTCACGGTCACATTCTCACATCCCTACAGCACATGTCTATCAGAGGCAATGTTATGCCCATGCACAAGCTTAGTTGACAGCAGGCTGATGTATTGATTCAGTACTGTGGGCATAAGCTAAATGCAGATAGACCGTATGCATCAGTAGGCATATGCTAAATTGTTTTTTTTGTACGTGACTTTTATTAGCATTCTTTTTTAGGTTTGTGCTGTATTTGAAATAGACGTAGAAATATGTTTTACCCATGTTTTGGATAATATTAGCAAAACAATAAAATAAGTGGCTTAAAGAGTGTGGAGAAACGCACAGGTTTAATAATAATGGGGTTTATCTCATGCCAGTTGGAGAGCTGGGGAGCTCTCGGTATGGGGGGAAAAGAAGGCCATGGGGCTGATGTTCCAGTTCTGCATATGGGGGGCTTAAATACAAATCTTTGCTACAGCCGTCTCACTGCCCAGTATCTTAATATTTCGTTTTTTTTTTTTATTGCTATGCTTTCTCTCTCTCTTTCTTTCAGAATTCTTACTCCACTGAGAGATCTTTGTGTTGGTCGCCTCATAAGAGTTGAAACGGCTCAGCACCACATCAAAGTTTGGAAAGGAGTTAGAGAGCCAGAGAAAGCGAGAAAAATAAGCGATTCATTAAGAGAAAAGAACGAGATGTCGGCCTTGAAAAAATGGGCGAAGCAAAAACTAAAAGCTGCTATTCCAATTCACACAGAAGGACGTGACGAAATAATACCTGGGGGTTGAGGAAACAGCTGTTAATGTATTACCAACATCCACCAAATGTTAAATGGCTGCTCGTGTCACAGATTGCGGAGGAGGCAGCAAATGATACAGGCAGCTCGTCAATTCACTTAATGATGATGACATGTAAACAAAAATGGCAGCCGTGGTCTCCGTCAGCACTTGTGGGTTATGAGACAGCCATCTGTAGATGGAGATGACAGCCTGGGCCATGCTGCTTCTTCTCCCTGCTCTCAGATGGCTCCTCCAGCTCTGGCTCCTCTATAACTGATCATCTTAATGGTTAAGGGGGGAAGGCAGGAGTCCATTCGACCTGCATCTGGTCTCATCAGGCAGTCACAGACAGGACTGGTGTGGGAGTCCCTGCCCTGTGTTTTTGTCTTACGGTCTTACTGATGATGGAATAGGAACAACAACATAATAGACAACTCTTTCTCTCTTATGAACACTTTGGCCGTGTGGGTGTGTGTGCGCGCGCTGAACATGGCAGAATTTGTGTCCCTCCGGGACTGACCAGTGAGAGTGCATATTTTCTCTGATGTGTAGACAGGCAGCCAGGTTATCCTCAGCTGGGTTCTACAGTACAGCTAGCAGGGATACTTCACCGATTTTCGATCATTTGATGTTTTCCATCATATACCAGTGCTGTACCTAACATATAGCATCGTTTTTTTTTTTTATTATTATTGTTTTGCAATCAAACACCAGCATTTTAAAATAGCTTTTAAAATGACTATTGGGTCATAACCAGGTTGCGGGCATTTTCTTGGTTCTGAGTAACGTAGGCTATATCAAAATGCAGGTAATTCAATGCGGGGCGATTTGCAGTGATCTCATACACCTAGATCATGAAAACTTGAATATGGAGGATATGGATATTCTGTTGGAGAGTGAAATTCAGCCGCATTAATTTGAACCAGAATTATGCGTGGAGGAAATCTCATAAAGAGAGAACGAAATGCAACAGTTAGGCTACAGGCTGCTGGCGAACCAGCTACAATATGGCTGAAGGCTAGCGCTTAGCAGCTGCACTGGCGATACAGAGAAAAACATCACATGCTGAAATGCAATGAGTGGGATGCCGCAATTTCTGCTGTCAAGTATGACACCCTGCAGCCATTAATATGGACGGAAACGTTTTGCTGTACATATGACAGTGGGGAAGCCTGTAGACCTATTTTAGAATATTGAAGTTATCTGGAAGAGACAACCGAGTCCTGCTGGGTAGATACAGCTGGGTAAAAAGTTAGCTAGCTAGTTAAAATATGTCGATTTGTGTAGATGTGGCTGTAACTTTAGCTAGCAGCTCCTCCTAAATTTGTCTGTCTGCAAGCTAATGTTAGGAAATAATTTTGCTTTTATAAATCGACTAGGTAACGTTAGCTAGCCAAGTTGTTCTTGTGCCTATAAAGCAATAACGCATCATTTCTGTTTGCTAGTACCAGCGTAGTATTTTGCGATGCAATTCATGCCCCACGTAGCCAGGCTCATAGCTGTAGTCCCTGTCCACACGTACCCGGGTATTTTTTTTAAACTGAGGGTTTTTATATGAGTCAATATCACCTTAAGGTGCTTTTGGGACTTCCCAATGTCCCCCCCAAAAAGCTGAGATTTTCTATTTAACTTCACATTTATTGTATTAAGTAGAAGTTATGCTGTTAGAAATTCATGTTGGTCAAGCTCCCACACTTTTTATAAATTAACTGCAAGCAGACAATGTACACGCATGCAGCAAAATATGTCAACCCTGTCATGGACAATTTCAAAGTAGAATAAATACATTGTAATCACATAGTGATCATAAAATGTATATTTTCAGAAAGCTATTTGGTCCCTGGCTCAACACTATGTTTTAGTTAATGGGAAAAGTATTTGGATTGTAATGAAATTTGGGCAAACAATTTGTGTCACTATAAAATCAGTGAGAATTGCACTTTCTTTTCAAAATAAAACATGACAACAAAGATATCTGGTCAAACTTTCAAACAATACTATTTGGCCCTCATTTGTTTTTTAAGGAATCACACAAAAGCTTTTGCTAACTTGTGAAAAGAATTTATTTATTTACATAAAACATGAAAATGACAGGGTGGACAATGACATGACGGGGTGGACCTTGGACGTGACAGGGTGGACATGTTGTGAAATGGTAATAAAGGTAACTTAACTTAATGTCATTGAATGGCCTTATAAATGCAATGCATCTAAAGTAAATTATGTAACCAAAAATGGCAGAGGTCCTTTTCCCATATAGGGGGAAATTACCAGTTGAACAGACTGGTTTTGATCCACTCTACCTGCATGCGGCCACTGAATAAAGATGCCCATTCAACAGTAGAACAAGAAGAAAACATCTTAAGGGGAGAACGGTTGAACATTGAAACATTACAGCATGTTACAGAGAGATCACTTTCTGCAGACATGACTCAATTCTGCAGTTGCTGTTCCACATAATTCCAAGCAGACGCTTCAATCTGAACAGAGCGCTTGTTCAGAGTCTATGGTGCTGGTATTAGGCAAAGTATCTGCCAGTCATGGTACAAACAGATGTCCTCCCGGAGACTTGGCCAACGGAACTTGTTAATGCCATTGCGGTGCATACATTTAACTTTTACACTGTGGCCTTCTGCATCCATGATGACACCTGGGTAGGCTTCATTGTCGTAATTAACGACGCACCACTCTCCAATATGCTTTATCTCAAGCATTTCTGGTCTCCTAGGGTGATCTGCCTTTCCACGTGTTGGGGACTCATCAGATGACACAGAAACATCTGCTAGAGTGACCTCTTTAAGGTTAAAGCAGGGGCAGTCCAAAACACCTTCCTCCCTTTTACATTGACATGAAATGTCTGTATTTCATCTGGCCGGGTGTCAGACTGATAGTTTGGTGGATTCTCATAGTGCCTTTTACGGCAGCTATTGCAGGTACCTATAGTGAGGGGGGCAAATCAAACATTAATACACTTTACCAAACCACAAAACATGAAAGGATCAGATTTGATAGAGCTAGTCTGTAATCTGGATGGGAGAGGGGGGACAGGGACCCGAAACTGGGGCAGAAGGACTATGGGGTGCATTGGATAACAGACTATAGCTTTTACCTCAATCTTGGATTCAATATCCCTCTCTTGGACAAAGAACAGCTCAACAGATGTGTCCAGGCTTTTCAGCTTTTCATACAAGCTCTGGGCATCAGGGATGTCTCCTCCATGGGCCACAATCCGGTCTGCTGACCTCTTGAGGGCCCCACCCACACCGTCTGGTGCCCCCTTCCCATGACTAGCCTCTAAGAAATTCCACGTTATTTCTTTGAAGCCATACTTGTAGGGTTCAGTTGAGAGGTAGAAAAAATTTCCCTTTTGTCGATACTGCGTTGCAGGCCCGTCGCTGAAAAAATGAAGTGTGCTGACTTGAGGGTGTCGTTCTCTCACTACCTTCAGAACTGGATCAAGGTAGGCCCAGATGGCCACAGGATCGTGTCTTCTGGAGGGTGATATGGAGCAAAAGGTGTGCGCCGCTTGTTCACCAGCGGTGTAGAGCACTCCAGTGTGCGGACTGGCCTGCTGGTGTGAGCCTCCAAAATGCACAGATTGAATTTCTTTGTTGTACTTGCATACGTAATTTTCACTAAAATCTATATGCAAGAGGGACTCGTTGTGTTTCAGGCTCCCCCTGAGCTCCCTGTAGGCTTCAAACTGCCATTTAATATTGAAAACATGGCGCCTGAAATGGAGAAGCCTTATCTGGAAATCTTTGTTAAGGTCATGCTCTGTTGCTGTCATCTCCCTTTTCACAGTGATCGCTGACACCTTCTCATCCTTAGTGATCTTCTCTGTCATCCACTGAGATAAACTAATGTTTTCTTCCCCAGGAGTTTTCAGCATCGGGTGACAGGTTAGGAGGCATTCACTGCATTCACCGTAAGCACAGACCTTGGATTTCGGGTTGCACATGGTTGCTTCACACTTTTCCTCAATCTTTCTTGAAGACAGCAACCCTTGGCTCTGCAAAGCATTGGCCATGAATTGCAAGTTCTCATGTTTTTTGCAGAGACATGTGTCACGGTCAGAGGAAGAGGGGGTTACCACCCAAAAGGGTCTGAGACGGCAAAAGGAGGTGTATGACACATGGCCAATGTGCTCAGAGAGAAACCTCCTATGCAAGTTCTTCATTGTATCGGTGAGCAACCTCTTCTGCATCGTTTTCTTCAGCCGTGTGACTGTTTGTTTGCGGCCAGTTGTCATTCGACTAACATCATCTCGAAGAAAAAACGATGTGACGTTCTTCCTGATCTCATTTCGACTGACACATTTCCTCCCACGGTAGGTAAGATCCACAGAATACTTTGCTCTCTTCTTAGAGTAGCCAAAAGCAGTCTGGGCATGCTTTTGGAGCTTGTACTTCTTCACAATGTTTCCACTGACCACTTTTGCTATCAACTGCTTCTCTTTGTTTGTTTTAGCATTTTCATATTTTCTTATGTCATCAATCAAGGATGTGTGGAAAAGAAGAGCTCTTTTGATGGGTGAATTCACTTTTTGACGTCCCAACAAAGAATTTACTTTTGCACGTGGTGATTTGGACACACTTTCTTTCTTGGCCCTATGGAACCTTTTCTTATATTTCTCAGTTTTGGTTTTCTCTTTTGCGAGCTGTGCCTCCAATGTTTCAATCTGTTTTTTCAGTTTCCTCTTTGAACTCCTTCGAATACTTTCCCCTTGACGCCGTTGCCTGAAACACAAAACATTGGTAAGGATGTTTATGATTTTAGAGAGTTAGTTATCAATATGTCATTTTTGGGGGACATAAAGAGTTGATAATTGTCCTTCAAATAAATCTAAACTTTCTAGCAAGTCATCAGCTAAACTTCCAATGATCTAACCTGGAGGGCCCTGGCTGAGGCTGATTTTCATGAGTTTCAGGAGCTGCAGGGGAGTCAGGTGGTGTCTCTGACTGTAGCAAAGGACTGGCCCTGTTTCTGGCTCTTGCTTGAGTTTTTGCCTCTCTCCATTTCTTTCTTTTTGCCCTTTTCTCTCTCTCACTGAGCTCACTGACACCCTTCTTCTTTCCAGTCTCTCTGTCTTTATTCCATTTGGCCCTCTCTTTCTCAAGGTACTGTCTTCTGTCCGGGTTAGCATCACGACGTTCCCGATATCGCCTTGCTATCTCAGCACCTTTTGAACTCATTCCTTTCTAAAAGACAATTCGAAATGTTCCCTTACACACATTAATTGGCTGTTAAAGTGTTGCAATACACAAATTACAACAGCTATTGCACACATTTAACTTAAACTATGCGCATGTCCTTCCTGTCACATACCATGTCCACCCTGTCATGGAAGGCTTGCTGACAGGGTGGACAATGACAGGGTGGACATTTTTGGCTAATGTTAGCATTTAATGAGCACATGGTCATCCTTCAGTCAGCAACATGATTCAGTTAGCAAGGTGACTTTGTACTGTTTTACAAATATATTTTGAATTTCTGAAAGGTTTTTATATTAATTGATATTTTACTATGACAGGGTGGACATGTTAAGCTTGACAACATCCGACTACACACATAATATGATAAAAATTACAAAATATAAGTGTAAATACTTACTCTGCAACAAGCCACTGCTTCAGCCTCCATTGAAGAAAGACAAAATGATGGTAGTGATGTCACTGAAGACCTAAGGGGGTCTCTTAAAAGGACAATTACTCCATAATGACAGGGTGGACAGCAATTTCAGGGACACACGCAAAATGTTTAATATTATAATGAAAATAGAATATACATGATCAAAATGACTCATTTTATCAAATAACTTGTTGTGAACAATACAATTATACATATATATATTTTTTATTTAGTCTCATTTAACCACTTATTACATACTCTAGTCAGCAGAGCAGTGTGTGGGACATGCCAAAATCACATACATCCAATGAAAAAAAACGGTATAAAATGAAGGAAACATATTTCAAGAGACTTATCATTGCACTGATATTTGTGTAAATGTTTGGCCATTTATAATAAGACCCCAGAGTTTTGTTATTCTGCTACATTTTCATGATGACTGAGTGATTCTGATGAGGACACCAAAGGCACTTAATAGTGATATTGACCCATATGCGTTTTGGCCTTTTGACCACACGTAAACGGAGTTTTACATCACTGAAAACAGAGGTTTTCGAAAACTCCGGCCAGGGTGGAAATACAAAAAAACTCAGTTTTCAGTGTTTACGTGTGGACAGGGAAAACGCCAGAGTGTGCGCCGCCATGTCCTTTGTTTTTACGTCAGAGTGTGCGCCAGTAATTCATTCGTTTACGTTATATGTTATTCTTAGTGAAAGCAACGAGCATGCAAATAAAATATTTCGTTTTTAAATCTTGAATCTTTTCCAAAAACCGCGCGCTTGTACTTATATGCACCTGTTTTTACGTGCTGTTTTTGAAGTACGAAATACTGAAGTGAAGTTATTTCTGGAAACAAGAAAACGATTCTGAACTCTCAAACTGTTGCCTTGGCAACCCCAGACGTTGTGGGGGCTCTAATTGTTTTGAGGCTTCTGATTGGCCATGTTGGTTTAGAATGCTCTTGACAGCGTTAATTTTTTTATTTTAATTTTTTTTACAGTAAATTCACAATTTAAATGCAGGCGGTCAGAAAAATACTGTTCTTTCACTTACGTACCCGAACTCGTTCCATTGGATTGGATCCCCACTGTCAATGTTTGTTTTGTTTTTTGCACTTTGAAGCTTTGGAAGGAGAGAGAGAACAGAAAATGTTTGTGTGAGGGTTCCGCGGACATCCGTCCGGTAGAGGGCGCTGAAGGGCTGTGGTGGTGATGAAGCACTCCTCTGACAGGTCACCGGATTGCAACAGGTGAGTTCAATCTGGTGATCAGTTGGGGGAGTGCTATATAAGGGTGTCTGTTTGTTTCAGTAGGGAGGCTGACACACGCCGGAAGGCTGAGCGCATGCAGAGGTGCAGTCGCACGAAGAGCGAAGCACCAGCACCAGCACCAGCACCAGCAGCGTGGGCTTACGGGTGGGGGTGTGTGGGTCTGGGACAATAAAAGGGTTTCTCCAGCTACACTCCTTGGTCTGCCGTCTCCTCTGTGCTCAGAACTCCTCACAGTTTGTATTTATTGTGTATGCGTATATGTATGTATGTGCATGTGCATGCATATATCATGTATGTTTGTATGTGAAGCTACGTGTGGTAGCGCTCTTCTACAACTTCTCCTAATTATGTTTGCATCTAGTTCACAAAGTGTTACGTGACCTCTATAGGATTATGGCCAATTTGGCCATTTTATAATGATGTTATTGTAAAACCATTTCATATTGGTATTTTTTGCATGCCATTTCCAATGTGACTAAATGTATGCCCTAGGATAGATCTATACTGTACAGAATATATATGCAATTTACTTGCTAGATAATGTACATGAAACACTAAGCAACTTCAAATATTGACACATCCTGGCAGAAACTCGTGTCAAAGACAACTTGACAGATGCACATTTCTAGTCAGCCAAGTTAGTAGGTTATTTAGCTGGCTGCCTCTGTCTTTGGGTTGCTTGGCCGGCTTAGACCATATTTTAGAGGAAATATACATTATCTTACCTAGAAAAATCGCCTCAGATTTCGCATTGAAGCCATAAATCAAACAAACTTTTCCAAGTAGTGACGCACTGCTGCTCAGAGGTAGATGAAGATTTTGATACGTGACGGCCATAACCGTTTCCTCGCAACACTTTTGGCAGCTGTGACTGCATGCGTAACTTCTTTTGCTGTCAGCATCAGTCTGCTCAGATCACTGTGGCGGGAGTAGTGGTGCTGACTTGTCACCATTTCATTCTTTTTGAAGAGCCTGCTGCCATAATGCAGCAGTCCTGCTTAACAGCCAATGCAACGTTATTCAAATCTCATTTTAAAATGTCTAATACCCTTCAGTAAAGCCACTTCCAGCAGTTTCTGCAAAAGTACACAAGGCTTGAACTCTTATCTGGTTTACCTTTCACATTTTGTAGCTTAAGTCTGCAAACTTGGAAACGCCGCCACTTCAACCTTCTTTTGAATAAGCCGAAGTAGTGCACACTATGCATGAAATCTTGTCCCTTGGCTGTTTTGTTTGGTTGCTTGCATTGGAATCAGCTTGCCATTGTGGCTGTCCAAAACGTCCTTACTATGTGCAAAGTTGCCCCTATTACGAATATAGTCTAATTTCACTCGCCTTTCCTTGGAATTTTTGGCATAACCGTAAGCTTTTGCCACCTCTATTTCGTTGGAATGCTTGCGTAGGAGGTGTCTCAACATCATCTGCACGTCTTCACCACAATAGAGGTAGTAGGTCTAATGGTTTTTATTGGACCTCCTTGATCCATCCTCCTTCTTGGAAACTGGATTTACATACACAGCCTCCAGAGGCACAGTGTCACCTGACACTTTGTTAATGTGTTCTTGGGCCATTTTCTCATCACATGATTTCCTGAAAAGTGGACTGAAAGACCGGTGCTCTGATGAGAAGATTTTATTTTCCTGGGAAGATTCCAAACTGCTGTCTGTGCTTCCTTCTTGTAAATTGGGTCTGTAATCCTCTCCGCTACCTGTATTTGAGTCATCTGATCCTACAGGAATCTTATAAAACCAAAAATAATATGTAAATAACTAGTTTGACTACAACTAACTTCACTCTTTAACTAGTTACTGCATGTTAGAATTCGTTTTTTTCCATAGAGGTGCTGAGAGTGAAACATGTCAGAGTACTTTCAGTCTAAGCACATTTACAAATTAGAATGGATCACTGTTAAGCTATTAGATTAGATAGATTAGATTCAACTTTATTTTCATTGCACAGTCAACGAAATGCGGGTTGGCATCTAACCAGATAAGTGCAAAATTGCGGTAAAGTGTAGGAGGGTCCAGTGGGGGGAGGTCATCGCTCCTGGAATGAATCTACTAAAATGTATTTGCCGACATAATATTTAAAAAGTTTATAGTGTTGATTTTGAGTGGAGCTACCTGTTTAAGCAGTAATATTGACGAGTAGGAGTAAAACAGTCTTATAGGACGGCAACTTCTCCTGGGCCTCAGTAAACTGATTTCAGCTTTGGAAGTTGAAGGACCCTCTGTACTGTAATCACTTGAATCAGAAAATTCTGGTATTCGGTCCTTCATCTGCAAAAAGGGAGATATCTTAAGTTAAGGTTATTTATTTGTTGATCACATCCTTTTAAAACCAAGCACAGGAAAAAGATAATTAGGGTAATTGCCCTTCAACTTGTTATTGGCATTCAAAGTGTTGGAGTCATACCAGAATCCTTGTTTTCCTTCCCAGCTTTGAAAACACAACGCTGGGATGCTCTATAGATTCCTCAAATTTTCTTTTTTTGCTACGATAGACTGATTTATCTGGATGCATCTGAAGGCAAGGAGAAGATGATACCCTGTCCTTCATCTATAAAAGGGAGGTATGTTGAGGAATGTTTTTTTTTACAGTCTATTAAAATCATCACAGTGAAAAGGCTTTTGGATTTATGGCTTATCGTCATTTAGCTAGTATTCAAAGTATCAGATGCAGGCTTACCATCCTCTTCGGGTCCATAGGAGTCCGGATAGTTGACTAGTGAAAGAACCCTGACAGTGCACACCTAAATATATCAGTAGTAAATAAGATGTTAGTTTTAACTAAATGAGCACCACACAAGGTTATACGGTCGAACACCGGTTCAATCTTCTTTTTTATTTAGTTTTTCCTGGCTTTTTGTCAGTTGGTCTTGCTGTTTGTATGTCATTGACTGTAACTATGTTTGCTGTTTAACATGACTGAATACTGTAGCACACAAACACATATGCAAGCGTGTATGCATATTCTCTAATGTGCAAGCACTCATGAGCAAATGTTTGTACTTCCTTGTTACTTACTATCTTTAGAACTGTCTGTCAATAGAGTTGAGGGGAATCAATACTGTAGCTATAGGTAAACTGCAATACTACTGATGGAACTACAAACACAGCACGCAAACAAACTATGCAGCGGCACTACACAGTTCCGTTGTTTGTGCCTGTACTTTACCCTACTGTAACTCGAGTGCCCACCTGTTGCCATGGCAATCACGTAGAACCTTTTACTCTCTCAGCAGAACGCTAGCCTGTGTTTCACCATCGCTATAATGGACACTCTGTCAAAAGGGAGTGGAGCACACCTGTGATTACGGCTTCATTCCGCCATTTTCCCTGAATGGTGTTGAGCGCTGCCTGTCCCCAGGCTCTGCCGCCCAGTAAACTGGATGATGCATCGACGGTAGCGGAACCAGTCTCAACTTCACACCCACCATTAAACCGCCCTCTCTCGACCAGGTCCCATTATATAGAAAGCCTTCTCCAATCCTTATCTAAAATTGGGGGGCGTCAAAGAAAGCAACTAAAACCCGCTGCTCGTAAAACACTGTACATTTCAGAATAACTGTAGAAGCCCGTCAGAGCCGAGAAACTGGCGAGATTGATCGTCTAACTGAATTGTCCCAGTTTAAATTTTGCCTGTCTGCCTCCACGGGGAGCCAGGTGTAAGACAAATGCCTGTGCTCTCCAGTTAGTGGGATGGGGTTTGAGGGCCATAACCAACACGACACCCCCTCTGGAACACGGTCTGTCTGTGGAGACCGAAGAGCAGCCTGTGCCCGCACCCATTGAGAGGAGTCAGCAGAAAAAGACCTGGGCCTCTGGCTCAACACACACAAGTCAAAACACACACGCACATTCATGCACCCATACACACACAAACACATGTGGGTGAGCGGAGCGCCGTTGCTTTTGACAAGGCTGGCATTTCATAAAATATTCGCTACATGGGTTAAGTTCCCCTGGCGCAGTTGGCGTCTCTGCTCAACCATGTGCTAATGTGGCCAGAAGAGCGGTTCTTTGACGTCACACAAACGGACACACACGCACAGGTACCCCCCCCACCACCACCACCACAGACACAAACACACACACATACACAGGTACCCCACCACCGCACAGACACACACACACACACAGGTACCCCCCCCACCACCACCACCACACAGACACACACACACACATACACAGGTACCCCACCACCACACAGACACACACACACACAGGTACCCCCCCCCACCACCACACAGACACACACACACACAGGTACCCCCCCCAGACACACACACACCGCCCCCCCCACCACCACACAGACACACACACACACACAAACACAGGTACCCCCCACACACGCACACACACAGAGTTTTAAAGTGCATATCAACTGAAGATCTAGTGTGTAATAAGCTTTCTTTTCTCAGGCCTCCCTCCAACGATTCTCTGCAGCTTCCTATTAGCTGATTATGTAACATACAGTATTTCCATTTGTTTAATGTCGCCTTCCACCTGAATTACTTTCAAAGCACTTGGTGTACTGAGAGTATATATTTTTTATCATTAACAATATACAAATATTGCTTAAATACAGAGGGTTTCTGGATTGACTGTTATGTTAAATTGGTTCATCCGAAGTAAGTATTTAGAATTTAAAATGTCTATCTTATCTCTAAGTCAAAAGTGTTCATTGGTTGATATTTTATATATTAAAAAAATGACTGAAGCTTCCGTCATAAAAATAAAATGTCTTCATGGCCTATGTGTGTGACTGTGCGTTTTACATACATGGTTTGTAGCCTAATGTTTTGTGTTTACTTGCCAAGTCATGTTGATGTCTAAAGGGAGGTTTTGGATGCAGACAGCATGAAAGGCCTAAGCCTGAGCCCACTGCTCCATGTCTTATATCCTGTTGTTCTGACAGCTAAGCCTTGCCCTCGGGCTCCTATACACTACACAGATACACCACCACGTAACAAACACATGATGACTGCAGAATATAAAGTTGTGCCTGGCAATTCTGAGGTTCCAGTAGTGAAATGGGACAGAAATTTGAAAAACAGAAAGTTGCGCATGTAAGGTTTTATTAAAATGGATTTTAAAAATGGACAAGCTAACCCCAGCATTTCTCTATTCTAATGCTGTTTACTTCCTGTTTCAGGACCCTGCTGTACCGGAGAGTCTGTTTTATTGTTTTTACCTCTCTGTATTTGTGCTGTGGTTCAAGCTCTCACGACGGAGACAGTTTGCCTCTTAGTGTGATGAATCTCAGACGCAGGCACAAGGTAAGACCCACACGCAGACTCTAAAACAGGTGAGGATTCAAAGAAAAACTCGAAACGTGCACCAAAGAAAACAAAGAGTACTCGAGAATGCAGGAAAGCTGCGCACAAAGGCGATCTTTTAAGAGCGGACTCGGAATATACACACACAGTATTGTGCAACAACTGAACAAAATACCGGGGCTGGGCAGGAACTTAAATAGGGATCGGGCAACAAGATAATGTAACTCAGGTGACAACAATTAAACTATGAGTGACGCATGGAGGTCTCAGCCCGGAGCTGTCCATGGTGCCGGCCTGCTTCTCGCCTTGTCCTAGGTACCGCTGTGCGCCTTCTGGATGTGGAGGTGGGGACGACGGCCGGAACCTGACAGGACCCCCCTCCTGACCCGTGGCTCCGGACGCACGATCAGAAACCCTGGAAGAAGAACGAAGGAAATCCGTAATTAGATCCTTGTCCAATATATCCCCCCCCCCCCCCCCCCCCCGGCACCCAAGATCGCTCCTCCGGCCCATAACCCTCCCAATCCACCAGGCATTGCCGGCGACCCCGGACCAGACGAGAAGCCAGGCTGGATCTTGGCGTGATGGCCGGCCTCCCGTCGATGATCTGAGGCGCCAGGGCAGGAGCAGCCCGGGGACAGAGATAACCCGAGGTTTGAGCTGGGAGGCGTGGAAGACAGGATGGACGCCGAGGAGACGGAGCCGGAAGGAGACAGGGTTGATCCTCTGGGCCACCTGGTGGGCCCGGTGAAGCGCGGCCGGAGTTTGAGAGACATTCCTTGGAAAGGCAGATCCCGGGTGGACAGCCAGACCCAATGGCCAACTCGGTAACAATGCCCTCTGCTGCGGCGGCAGTTGGCCTGCTGCTCCACGGGTCCCCGAGCCCGGAGCACAGTGGCACAGGCTCTCTTCCATGAACGCCGACAGTGTTTGACAAAGGCCACCGCCGAAGGCACCCTGACCTCCTCCTCCTCCTCCTCAGGAAACAAGGGCACTGGATAGCCAAGGAGGCTTTCATGAGGCGACATGCCCAGGGCCAAGTGCTGCAGGGTGTTATGCGCAAACTCGGCCCGGAGCAGCTGCTGACTCCAGCCTGCAGGGTCCTTAGATGCTAGGCAACGCAGGCAGGTCTCGAGGTCCTGGTTGACCCTCTCCGTCTGGCCATTGGTCTTGGGGTGGAAGCCAGAGGAGAGGCTGATGGAGGCTCCCAACAGACGGCAGAAGGCCTTCCAGAACCTAGAGACGAACTGGGGTCCACGGTCACTGACTGCGTCCACTGGGAAACTGTAGAAGCGGAACACGTGGTGGAGGACCAGGGGGACCGTCTCAGGGGCCGAGGGGAGCTTGGGCAATGGAAGGAAACGGGCTGTTTAAGAGAACCGGTCCACCGCCACGAGAACCACGGTGTTGCCCTGGGACTCAGGAAGGCCAGAGACGAAGTCCAGGGAGGTGTGGGACCATGGACGCCCAGGCACAGGGAGAGGGTGCAGCAGACCAGCAGGAGGCGTGGAGGAGCTTTTGTTGCGACCGCAGGTGGAGCAGGCCGCACACGTAGTCCGCCACGTCCTTCTTGACGCCGGGCCACCAGAACCGGTGCAGGAGGAAGTTCAGGGTCCGGGTCCGGCCAGGGTGACATAACCAGGCAACACCAAACGAGATGGAAGTGCAGTAGCACATATGTGGCTACCACACACCTGCCTCCCCTCTCGGGCTGGTGAAGCCTGGCGTTGTCCGCACAGCAGGGGGCAACGGTCCCGGAAATGGCCCCCGGGTTCCCGCTGTAAAGGCAGAGCCGCTCCTTGATCCGACGGTCCCTCTCAGCCGTCGATAACCGGGAGCGCCCCACCTCCATGGGAACGACGGTGGCCTGGGTCGGCAGCTGCTCGTGGTCACTGAGAGACTGATGGTCAGGAGGAAGTTGACGTTGTCGACGCCGTTCCTGGAGACTTATCTGCACGCATGGAAACGGTGATAAGCGCCGCCAGCTCGTCTTTGACCACGGTGGAACGTGGGAACCAGCGAAGCAGCCGTCCACTCGATCTCCACAGCCAACGAGCGTAACTCGATTGCGTGAGATAGAGAGAGAGAGAGAGAGAGAGAGAGAGAGAGAGAGAGAGAGAGAGAGAGAGAGAAAGATGAAAAATTAGAGTTATTAGAGTGCAGTCAAGATGATCCATGCAACCCCCCAGCACCAGCAATTACTCCATTAGCGATTATACAATTATCCACTGTCTGAAGACCTGATAATTGTGTAATGAAGGGACATTTTTGTTTTCTAAGAAGCAGCACTTACATATTAGCTACTTTGTTCCAGCCATGAGAGGGTGGGTGCACCGGGGGGTGTTGAACGAGCCACAGACTCATGATGAAGTCTGCCTGGCAAGTTGACACACTGCCACCCACAGGCTGTGGGAGGAAGGCCTCCGGTGACCAGACCCAATTCCCAGGCCCTTTGCTCTGATTGTCATCCTCACAAATGACCTATTTGATGAGCACATCCTTTAACTTGACCCTTCCTCTCTTTCCCTTTCAATGTCTCTCCTGGTCTGATTATGCACTACCTCCAACACACCTACCACCATGATCGCTCTCTAGGGCTGATTTGCTCAAGTACAGCTTTAAAAATAGATCCATCATAACCCTATTCGCCCTGGGTCCCAGACGGGTTGGGAGCCCAACAAAAGGAAATTGCTTCCGGCAGATTGAATAAAAGATAGGAGATGTGCGAGGGCATTCAATTATAATTAAAGACAATTATGGGATGAGAGACAAATAAAATGGTGGAACAACGACTGTGTCTGCTCACCGCTGGAGCTTGATTAGACAGCTTTGATTATGGAACTAGAGAACAATGCATAATGAGGTGAGTGGATGAAGAAAGACAGAGGGAGAAAGAAACAGAGGAAAGATTGCTCCACCAACTGTCGTCGCGTGGTTTGTGTGTATTGGACATTATATTTCAGTGGGGGCTTAGCCATCTCTTGTGCTTCTCCCCCTCTTCCTCAGCTCACACGCTTTTGCTTGGGCATATGCACACGATGTGGCTTAGTGGATATTTGAATACAATGACTTGGTCGGTTTCAGGCAGTGCCGAGCTCTCTTAAGGAGCTCTCTGTGGGGATTGGTACAGCGAGTCATTGCCACGGAACCGTGTACCTCTACAGCAATAAATGTCATGTTCTATTCTAGATACAGCTGTAACGACTCCACTTACTTTATCCAATTGGATAATGTATTTGGTCTTTTGGACTCCTCTGGAGGCTTACATCTCAGTAATAATGTTCCTTGAGAGGCTTGCTTCCCAGAGAGTTCAAAAGTAAAATTTTCTGCAACGAATGCGGTTTTGTTCCCCCTGAAGTGAGCAGAGAAAGTTATGTCATGGCATGGGTAACATCTTGAATAATCAGAGCGCTCTCCTCTCTGCTTTATAATTAGCCGGCCATGGAAGAGGGTGCTATTGGCCCTGTTGGCATGGCAAAGGAGGATGAGGCTATTGCCCACTAATTAGATTCTCTCCGGAGCGGAGTTTAGCCGTTCCATCACCCCACCAAAACACACATTCTTCACTCTGTCAAACAAAAAACAAACAAAGCTAAACATAATTCCTGTCTGCTTTTAGAGGCAACACACGTCACTTTGAGATGAATACTGAAAGTAGAATGAGCGCGACTGCTGGGAGCTGTGAATAATGACTGTGTCAACACTCAGAGTTGTTTTTTTGGCCCAGTAGTTTTATGTCTGTTGAACTTGGAGTGAAAGTGCTCAGCAGCTGTCTGTTTTGGCTGTGCTACAGGTTGTATGTCCGGGATGGCAGGAAAGTAGGAGTTACAGTGGCAACTCACCTATGTTAAGCTAACGTCACAGATGAAAATAAACAGCACTTATTATTATAACTACCGATTAAAACTCCGGCTTGCTACTGCTAATCAAGACCGAATCAAACGGCAAAACCTGATCACTATGGAGAATGAGAAATGTTTTCTTTCCAGACAATGCGTTTAGAGTTAGAGTATCAAGACAAAATTTCTGCTTTGGTAGTTGTTAGAAACCTAAAGTAACCATCGATTATGTTGGTCTCACGACCTTCATTTCTTAGAATACACAACAGCTCTTGGAGCCTTGGAGATGTCTGTTCCAGCTACACACTGGTATCCCCCAAGACACGGTTGAGAATACCTGAGGGGACAAGAGGACAGACAGACACAAATGAATAAACAAACCTACGACACAGAAAGAAACCATAGACCTGTAGACCGCAACCACACTCAGAGTTAAAGGGCATAGCTTTATGGCTCCACAGTGTGCCGGGCAGACATATCTACCTGTTCTTGTTTACTGTTCTCACACACCGTCCACCATGTGTCACTTGTCTTGATTGGTTGTTCAGTCTTTTAGTTCATGTATTTAGGTCTTGTCTTTCGTAGTTTCCCTTGTTCTGTTACTGTGAACATTACGGGCCATCCAGTTTTCCAGCTTATGCAGAAAAAAAGTTGTCTTGAACATATTTGCGTTTGGGTCCTCCTTCTCCCTAATGACTGCCCGAGATAAAGTGTTAAAAATTCACAATGTTTCCTTTTTGTTCTCTGAAGACTTACTCATTGGGGTACAGTCCTTTTCGGTGCAGTACATCTCTTTGATTTGCTTCTCAAAGTTAAAAGCCCTGTGCTTTGGATCGGTTGGTTCTAAATATGTGATATCAGCGAAACAGAGTTACGCCTTTGCCCTAAAAAAAAAGATATGGTTTTAGCTCCAGGTGAAATGTATTATTTGAGGACCGAGCCAGGCTGTATGGGTTTGCCGGCCATGATTAATTAAAGCAACGCGTGTGGAGTTCCAAACTTTGTCCCGAGAGAACTTCTGAACTTCTAAAGGGAGGTTTTGAGTGGTTTAAACTGTGCAACAGTATTAATATTTGAACATGCGTTTGGGGATGGCAGGATATGTGTGTGTGTTTTTGTAAGAGAGAGGAGGAGAGAGAGAACAAGTGAAAGGCATGTGCATGTGTGTGCTGTTGTGCTTATTTGCATTTCCTTTCTCTCTCCATTTAATAGGCCACGTAAGAGTGAGTGTGTTAAAGGCTTTCTCCCTCTCTCTTTTTCCTCTGCTCCAAAATCCCCCTTAGCTTATTGGCTTGTCAGGCTGTAAACTTTAAAAGTTTTCCGTTCGATTATTCAAACAATAGAAAAGCAGCTAGCATTGTGTATTGTTCGCCAGCTCCAACTCTTGTGTCTCCACCAAGACTCAGTGTACTTCTTCCGCACTTCTGATGGTTGCTGGCCTGGTTGTGCCTTTAAAATGAGCTCACACACACAGCCAACCCTTAAAGAAGTAAGTAAGGGCGTTTTGGAGATTGAACTAGTTTCTCTGCTGCCTTGTTCAGTGTGGCTGGTCAAAGCTGACCCCTGGGGTGAAAACACTGGGCGACCAGGCAGACGGAGGGAGCGACTCTCTTTTAAATTAAATTGAGACGCTACTAATTCTGTTTGTTTATTTTCGCATTACCTTGTCTCTTGCTCAGTGGTGTAACGGAGGACATCCCAAAAAAAGGCATCAGTCTCCCTGGATCTGCCTTTAAATATGCTTTAACAGCGTTCCTAGCCCTTTCTAGTACTTCATGGTTCCCTTTTGGCTGCTAGTTCTGTTTGTTTATTTGTGTATTACCTTCTTTTTCTCTCAGGGGATGACACCCTCGAAAAAGGCATCAGTCGCCCTGGGTTGGCTTGTTAATATGCTTTAACAGCTCTGTGGCTCTTTAAATTACTCCATGGTTCCCTTTTCAACAAAGAGAATCATTTGTGTCCAGAGGGGATGAGGATTGTGTTTCGGCAGCTGCTGGGACAGATAGGGTCCTTGCTTAAAGCTTGAGGTAAATCCTAGTGAGAAGAGAAGAAGAGTCGCTGAATGTGTGTGTGTGTGTGTGTGTGAGAGAGAGAGTGAGTGTGTGAGAGTGAGAGTGAGTGAAGGTGGAGAGACAGAACAGGGAATGTTCCCGTACTGTTATTGTAAGTCCCTGGGTAATGCTGGACAGATGCAGACTCAGATGTCCTCGCCTGCCTTCACTGCCAAAAACAATAACGTTGCTGAGTGAAGCCTATTAGGTGCGTAATGTCATTTATTTCACCATCATACCCCAGTGATTTTTGTTTAAACCTAAGCTTACCAATGGTAGACAGTTCAGTGAATGCTGTTGATGTATCCTGAATGTGTTGAGTTTTTGATGAACCTTCACCCTGCCCTCCCCTCCCCTCCCCTCCCCTTCCTCCTCCATTTTTCAGCCACTTGTCTTTGCTGGGCACGGCAGTGAACAGGAGCTGACCAGGTGCACGGTGTATGTCCTCCGGACGGATTGGGTAACCGTGCAGCAAATGAAACGGTAGCGGAATAACAGCGTTTGCTGCAGTCCAGTGGTCATAAGTGACCGTCTCTCCGTCTCCCCAGACCCGAAGGCCTGCTGTGTTATTCTATCATGGATCCCATTCCACAAAACACTGTTTCCCTGCAATTTAGACAGAAACCATCTGTCGTGGAGACCAGACTGGCCGTACCCTACAGTTGTTTTCAATGTGTGGCACGATTAGATATAATCTTGGGCAGCACTCTGCTGATGTACCGAAGGTCAGCAGTGCGACGGGAAACAAAGTAACATGCCTACAGCGAACGCACAGCTGAGATGTTTTAGCCTGGTGAAGACTATAGGAGCCCTGGGGGAAATAGGAAAATATGTGTCACAGACTAAATGTACGCGGTACACACGTCTGCAGGTTGGGTTTAGGCCGACCACGCCACTGGGCGAGGTCAAGCCCAGAAAGGACAGATTAAGGTTTGTTTCAGCCTGGGTGGCACAGAAAGGTGGATTCACCATGGAATTCAGGTTCAGTACAAGTTTTATTCAAACAGAGTTTAAAATAACACAAACACTGGGGAGGCACAAAGTTTCCCAGAACAAAAAAATACACTACAATACAATGATCCTAGGTAAAAGAATAAAATGCATAAAACAAACACCCCAAGCTGGTATTCGGCAATCCCCCAATTGAGTCTGTGGCTGTTGAGCAAAACCAGCCCCACAATCAAGAGTCCCTGGGCAAGGTACAGTAAGGTCCCGCAGGTGTCAGGCCAGGTTAGACAGAAACAAAAGGAGACACTAAAACCCAAAAGGGGCTTTCAGGCGGCTGAACTAGCTGTGCCTTTATTCAGTGTCTCAAGACATTTACTGTTCGTTCCCGCTTTGTCTAGCCTGCCTCCACATTCGTACCGGGAGAGCTTGGTCTTACAGGCATACGTCCCTTTAGGCAAGACGATACCAGCTCAGCAGCAGCTTCCTCCAGATTTGCCTGTGACACCATCATCTGCCCCCCCCCCTCCCCCTCCCGCTCCTCTCCTGGCTCCCTCGGCTGTTGTGGTGTCACAGTAGGCCTCTGTCTCCTCAGCTCGCACGATCACTCTCTTTGTCCCCCCATGCAGAGGTGAACTCGATTCTTCGGGATGTTTTTTTGACTTTATCTTTCCCTCCACATGTCCCCCGCGGATGTCACAACAAGCGTCTGCCTTTGGTCGGGTCTCTAATCAGCCGCCTCAGGTTCGGTTAGGGGATAGCCAAAATAATCTGTTGTCCAGGGGGAAATTACATAGTCCATCGTGTCACGACCGTATCTCTACCACAGCACTCACACTGTTCTGTGGGCTTGGACTCTGTAGCCCAGCTCTGTCGGCCTCCCACTGTAACCCAGTTCTCTTCCCAGTTCAGTTCTTCCCCATGTTTCATCTCCCTGTTTCTCACCCAGACACAACTTTTTAGACTTTCCAATCTACGGAGGAAATTAATCAGTGGATGAGTGAATGTGTGAGAGGAGCCAATCAGGTAACAATTAGTTGAGTTTAAATTAAATCAAAATTCTGAACAACATATTATGTGTGATTTAGGATTTATGCAAGATGGACACACATAGCTAGTTGAATGTATTTGGTATTTGCTGTGTTGGACCTACTGTACTTATGAAATCAGTAATAAAGCCTTGAAAATTTGAAGTTAAAGAAATATTTGTATATACTTCATGTACATTTTTTAAATGCATGTTCTCAGCAGACCCTGTTTGTCTGTCGGAGGAAATTTGAGTTTTTTTAAAGGCCACTTTTGTTACGATAAGCAGCCGATCTACTAAACTGAACCCCAAGTGCAAACACTGAAATAGGAAGCCGGAGAGTTTGGATACTGGAACACAGTTTATTAGCACACGAGGCGGATTTCAACTTGGATGGAATACTGGCAGGTTGGGAAGTGAAAGGGAGATCCAGGAAGCGGGTCCAAGGAAAACAAGCACGGAGAACAGGAGAACAGCGGAGCAGGTGAGGCGAGAGAGGTGGTTGAGCGCGGCTGGCAGGTAACGGGCTGGATACTGGTCCTGGCACAGGAGACAAAAAGTAAGTACGGGCAAAAGATATCCACAGTTAAATGTCCTAGGTAGACAATGGAATTGGCTGTAGTGTTTACCACACGAGGTAGTCTGACGAACTGGCGATGAGTGAGAGTGATGACCGGTGTTTTATACTGAGTCAGGTTTGTAGTAGATTGGAATGAACGGGTTGCAGCTGTGGAGGATTAGTGGCGGGAAGGAGGAAGTGGGTTGGCCACGCCCAGCCAGGGAGCACATAGAAAACACAACATGGGGACGTCCACACAGGGAGAAAACAAGCAGGTAACAAATCCTAACAACTTTAGCGTGCCCTTGACGTTTTATTGCAGAAATGGATTATTTGAAGCTGAACTAACTACACCTTGTTCTCTTCCTCCTCTCCTCAGCTAGCCTGAGCATGTCCCCCCTTACCCATTAGAGGGTTATTTCAGGAGATTACGGGTTAAATAAAATGGCCTTTGTGATGCAACCATAGAAATAATGAAAGATCTGCAATCTTCTATAAAGGGCTTTTACTGTGGGAAGATGTGTAAACACAAGTTGTTGGGTTTTTTTGGGGGCAAAAAATACATTTAGAAGACAATTATTTTGATTACACAGGTTTTCCGATCCAGTTTTTTCGGATCTACAATAGAAGTGTCCTTTGTATTGTTCCATATTACAGGGCAGCGTCAGTTTGCTTTTGTAACGTAATGATCTGTGCCAGGTTATTTCCCCGTTTGCATTTCTTTCTTGTCTTACTCCCTGTCACTGTTGAGAAATTCAATTCTGTTTCATTTCAGCAAATGTGCTTCTTTGTCACATTGGGAAATTCTGTCACTCTTTGCTATTGATTTTCTTTCCCTGTCGCTTGTACTAATACAAAAAAAAAGCCAGGCTCAAGACGTGTGTAATTTTTCCTTTCAAGAGTTGAAAAGAAAAACAGAACGCTGCCTATTTAAAAAGATGTAATCATCATGTATTGATGGTCATGGCTGCCTCAATCACCAGGAACTTCAAACAAGCTTGTTTGGTTCCAGACTGAGATATACTGTACGCATGTAACTGTAACTAAAGCAAAATCCAGAAAGAAGCCCTATAATCTAAACAAAATAGGCCAATGAGAAACCATGTGTAAGAACAACATTGACTCTATAGGGGAAGTTCAGTGGAGCTAAAGTTATTGTCCACCACAATAGATCAATGTTGTTTGTGTCTGAGCCTTCTGGCTGTCCGGTGCCTGACAAGCTGTTTACTTCCATTCAGTGTTGGAATAATACTCTTATCAGGGTTATGGAGATCCCTGGCCATTTCTTTGTGGAGCACTGCATGCTCGGGATGTTAATTCTGTGGATAGATGGAGATTCTGTGTTGACCCCGCTACCCTGGGACCTTAGGAGACCAGCCACCTCCAGACTCTCACAGCTTGTCACAGGGGGAAAGGAAAATGTCTTCAGGGCTTTCACAACATACTCAGCATTATTCATGCTTGTTCATCTACAACAACAACATATGACAATAACCAAAGAAAAACATTGTCAAGCTGGCTACAACCTACCATTTGGGATGCTTCCAGAGAAAGAGGCAGAGCATGCCTAAAAGGACCAGAGAGAGAGAGAGAGAGAGAGAGAGAGAGAGAGAGAGAGAGAGAGAGAGAGAGAGAGAGAGAGAGAGAGAGAGAGAGAGAGAGAGAGAGAGAGAGAGAGAGAGAGAGAGAGAGAGAGAGAGAGAGAGAGAGAGAGAGAGAGAGAGAGAGAGAGAGAGAGAGAGAGAGAGAGAGAGAGAGAGAGAGAGAGAGAGAGAGAGAGAGAGAGAGAGAGAGAGAGAGAGAGAGAGAGAGAGAGAGAGAGAGAGAGAGAGAGAATGCTGTCCTGCCTTCCTAATGTCTTTCTTTCACCACAATGGGATGTGGTTACATTGGGGGCAAATTATGGTCCACGCATTGCACCAAAACCCACCTGCGGTATTAAACCACATAACTGAATCAAGCAGTTCAGTCATACTGTTATAATGAGAGTGCTCATGGAGCAGCCTTGGGGAGTGTACTTATAGTACACAGCTTCCAATCCCTTCATCGAGTACAGTTATGTCCCATCTAATATCTATCTTCAGCTACTATAAAACCCGGAAGGTTGGATTGAACAGAGAAAGGTTTTGACAGTCAGACCAAATGTAAACAGATGACGACCTCATGTGTTACAAAATGCAAGTCTCCTAGGATTCCGCATATCTTTATTGATTGTGTGTCTGTGTGCGTGTGCGTGTGCGTGTGCGTGTGTGTGTGTGTATATATGTTTGTGAGCGTCGATATGTGTCGTATGAGATGCAGTATTCATTGAGCCCGGGCAGTTGTCTGGTAGCACTGAGTAAATTGAGTTCTTCATACTACTGTATGGATAACTATGAAAACTATGTTGTATGTTGTTGTATCTATCAGCTTGATAGGAGAAGTAAAGCAGAATCTCTCTGGCATCTCCCTCCCTGAACATAAACAAACTCAGGCCCCGGCACACACACACACACACACACACACACACACACACAAACACACACACATGAGCAAACACAGAAAGTAGTTCACCTCAGGTTTATATGATGTCCTTGATTGTGACTGCAACACTGACTGTCTATTCTCGTTGCTGTGTGTTCTGCAGTATGTCATTGTCTACTTACTGTTACACTGTACAAATCACACCAGGGGTTGAGATGCTACATCACACATCTCCAGCTCCAGTCCTTAATAAAGCAGAAGATTAATAGGGTGTGAAGGGAGCTGCTGAATTCGCTGAGGTCTTCCATCCTGTTCCAGGATAGTCCACGCTGGTTTGGGAGTCTCAGGCATGTCATCCAATTTAGAATAACCTTTTAGTTGAGTTATTTTTTTATCTAAACCTAATTTACGCCTGTTAGGAAAATCCTGGGGAGAGGAGAAGCCCAGTGATGTGCTTGTCTGGATTAATTCCCCTAAGTGACATGGAGTGTGTCCCTGTCAGTTTGACTGAGCCTGTTCCTGTATGTGTGTGTGTGTGTGTGTGTGTGTGTGTGTGCGCGCACGTGTGTGTGTGTTGCGCACAAAAATGCATTGATTTGATTTAGATTGGTAATTTGTTCATTCACTTGGCATTTAGTGAATTGATAAAAACAAACTATTAACACTTAGATTTTTTAAAGCATTCTAACTTCACACACCTGCCTAAAACTTTTGCACAGTACTGTATGTCTTCTTTATGGGGATTGCAAAATTGTAAATGAAGTAAGACGTTTTGTACTTCAAAAAAGCAGGTGGTGCGTAGTAAAGGAAAGAGACGAAAGTAGGAAATTAATAAAGGTTGAGGAGACGAAAGCATGAAGTGCATTTTAGGCAATAATTACAGTAATTAGTGTGTGATTGAAATGGACTAAAGGCTGCTCAAGGCAATCACTGTGATTTGCTAATCCATCGGCAATTACAAACTGCATCATGTCTCTGATATGCTGGTGCTTTAGCTACAGTAGTGCCGGAGAAAGACACTGTTTTGACAGACAGGTAATAGTTGTTCCAGCCTTAGAGTTGTTTGAATCAATCTCTGAAAAAGGACTTCTTTTGAACATATCATTGTAACAAAATAGCAACCGAAGAAAAAGCCTGCTTTCCTGGGTCTAATTTAACCATTTGAACAAACAGAGTAGTTATGGACTTTTTTTCTGATACATTTTTTTCTGTCCACCACTTACAAAATACCCTGAAATCTCTCTCTCTCATCTTCTACCGCTTATCCTGTTTTACAGGGTCGCGGGGGGGCTGGAGCCTATCCCAGCCAACACAGGGCGTAAGGCAGGGTACACCCTGGACAGGACGCCAGTCTATCACAGGGCACATATAGGGACAGACAACATGACCCTGAAATCAAAAATTCAATTTTTTTTTTTTAGCGGAGGCCGCCTCTTCCTGTTGACTTTCAGGTCACCAATCAAGAAGACGTCGATCTCTAAAGGAACAGAATAATCGGAAGAGAAGGGGGGAGATGTTGAAGGAGAGGAGGTCGGCAGCCTCGAGAGGATTTCTTGAAAGTACATAGAGGGCCAAAGATTGTAAACATTAGGATGCAAAAATTCAAAAATTCGACAGCTCTACATCTCTCTACATCTGTAGTATCAGCTGATGGAGGAGACCTAGCACAATGTTAGTGTGCAGCCTTAGACATTAGAGACGCACTGCAGAGAAGAGGAGTGCTGAGCTTTTCCTATCCACTCCTCCCTCTGACTTTTATCATTTCTATTCACAGAGAGTCACACTTCACTGACTGACAGGCTCCCAGACCTTCTCCTGTAATTTATTTCCGTTTCAGTAGTCGATGGCTTCGATGTATTTTTTATATCCTCAGCACAATGTGTTTTGACTGTGTCTGGCTACATGGTTACATTTGAAGTTGTTGGGCCTTCTCTGGTGAGATCTCTCTGTGAGAATTGAAGTGACTGGAGTATAAAGGTTTGGCGTGTTGTTGTTGTTGTCGCTGTCAAAGAGTGGTGAGGCATGAAGCTGCTCCAAACCACAAGCAAAGGAGATGTCAGTCATGAAGGTCCGCTTATTAAAGAGTGTATCATTTGAGGGGAGGGGGGCTTAAAAATAGTCATTTCGGTCTGTTTTTTGTTAAATATGACGAGATCAGCAATCCTCAAGCACCTCAGTACTGTGTCAGGAACTTCTTGCCAATTTCAAAGATGGGTCACATGAAAGCCCCTTCAAGTTCTGGAGTACTGCATGAACTCAATCTGGAGGAACAGTAGATGATATTTCAAAAAGAAGAAAAAAATACATGTTAGCTTGAGGAGAATTGCTTTAAACTGAGTTTAGAATGTGATCTTGAGCAGTATGTTGTTGTTTTGAATGTATTTCAATTGGCTTTGACAGAATAAGTCTTTACGATCCACAGTCCAGCTGCTTTCCTTTCCATTCTACTACTGGCGTGTATGCTTTTGGCGTACTTAGTATGAGATTTATTTTAGAGTGAACACAGTACAGTAAGTCCAGTACAGTTAGGTCAGTATCTATTTCACTTGAGGCGAATACAGTAATGGGGTGCATACGGTATGTCTGCTGCAAGAACAGAAGCAGGCACTTAACCTAACATTTCAAAGTTGGTGCGTGTAGGTTTGTTGTTGGTTGGAATATAATTTTTGTATTGTTTTGATGTGTTTTCCCAGCACAACTAACCAGTCCTGAGTTCATATGTTCACTGAGGCGGTACTGCAGAGGAGCAGGCTCCCAGATCTGAGGGGTTGTTCTGATTCATTTTAAAGTTGCAACTGTGAGCTTCCAAAAAACTGTTCCGATACGATTGCCTCATTAAGATGCAAATTGATATTTAGTTGCCATGGCATCATAGCCAAGAAGCTCACAAGTGCGGGCTCCCAACATGAAAAGGTGTGTGTGAGAGAGTGTGCGCATGTGAGTTTGTAAGTTGTTGCATCAAAGAGAGATGGAGTGTGTATGAGAGGTAGAGAGACAGAGAGACATTAAAGGATCTTGTATTTGAATATGAGTCAATAATAATTTTGCCACTTGCATAAACCAAGGTATTATCAGTCAACCGTTAACACAAAGTACTCTTCCAGTTTGTGTAGCGCCCTTCAGAGGAGAGTATCAACAAACAGCTCCATCAAGAGGCTGACTGATAGGATCCACGTTGAGGCTGCTTTCTTTGAAAAGACGGAAAACGTTGTGACGCTGTGACGATGAGTCACTGAAGATTAGGCGTCGGTATGTCTCTGTGTGCCTTTGAAGTGTGGAGGAGAGGGAGAGAGGACAACAGCGTCCCCAGCCTCCCTTTCATCTGTCAGAGCGCGATGCCAAAATACCTTTAAGTCTTAGCAGCCAGCCAGTTAAAAAGTCAGGCAACTATGCAGGTCGAAAGACAGCCAGCCAGCCATGAAGGAGTCGTGCCTAACAGAGTTGAGTGTTTTGCTTAATTCTGTAAGCATAGTTGAAAGTTATGGTTCTTTTAATTCAATTGTCATTCATTCGATGTTAAATGTATTTTGGAGGACATCGTACGTTTTCCAATGTTGAGCTACAGCCTCGACCGTCCTGTCCTAAGCTACAATGCCATCACCACGGGACAGTGATTAAACTGCTCCATCCTGGCTGATCGTTAGTGCGACTCCCAGGGTCAGCAGACTGGGTCGTGTGTCTTCCTAAAGACCCAAAGAAAAACACTCAAATATCCTGAGTGGTGCACTGATTCAAAGGAGAGGAGGTTAAATGGAGCTGCTCTCATTAGCAGGACCAAATCTAAAACCTCCTTAGTTCAACAGCTTCAATATTCACATTCGGACAGCTAAGGTTGGGGAACTACGGATTGGTGACATTTTCATCCTCCCTTTTCTGTTTGAGGGGCAGAGTGGACAAGCTGTTTGTTATTCACACCTCCATGTGAGATTGACATTTATGGCCGGTCTGCTAACCTGGAAGGAACGATGGCCAGGGGGGAGAGTTACCTCTTAAATGTGACACATCATTTCATTCCCATTTTGCTACATTTTCCACCAGGTGGTCACAGGGGATCACAGCGTGTGTGTGTGTGTGAGAGAGAGAGAGAGAGAGAGAGAGAGAGAGAGAGAGAGAGAGAGAGAGAGAGAGAGAGAGAGAGAGAGAGAGAGAGAGAGAGAGAGAGAGAGAGAGAGAGAGAGAGAGAGAGAGAGAGAGAGAGAGAGAGAGAGAGAGAGAGAGAGAGAGAGAGAGAGAGAGAGAGAGAGAGAGAGAGAGAGAGAGAGAGAGAGAGAGAGAGAGAGAGAGAGAGAGAGAGAGAGAGATACAACAAGTGAGTGGGGGGACTTTCTCCTATATATTTGAGATGTAAACAAATAAGTGGCCAATCTCAATTTCAGTCTTATTAAAATGTTACCATTCAAATAGCACATGATCCGTTGATCAACGCTGAATTTGTCCTAAGACGATAGAAATCGATGGCATGGCAGCAATCCATTTAAAATCCCCTCCCACTCTTTCAGGCTTCCAGGGGTGTGATTGATTGGAACTCTCTACAATTGCATTTCCTTATTCCTCTGTCCTGGCTGTTGATTGACATCTCTCTCTCAATTATGCCGTTTTTTCCTGCTCCATATTTCGCTCTCCTTCCCTTTCTTTCATCTTTCCATCTTTCCCAACTTGTCTCAGTTGAATACTTAGCATACCATTTTGCAGAGGAGAGTCTTTAAAGGCTTCTCAGCCTACAACCTCATATAGACTCTGGTCAGAGCCTGTGTTTTGACTTTGCTGATCTTTTCCGTCACCCTCATCCTCATATTTATTGCATTTATAATTGTTTTATTGCTGGGCAAATAATGTGTGTGTGTCCTGTCACACTGCGGCTTATCTTTCATTTCCAAAGCTGGCACTGCCAGGCTCGTGAAGCTCCCAGCTGTATAAACATAATGAGACGCTGACTCATGCTTTCAGGCATGTGTCGGCAATGAATATTACAGTACATATGGACCTGATAACAAAAAATATTTCTACTGCATATGATTATAAGTGCCTGTAGCTCTCCTTGAATACATGACTGCTACCAATCTTGTAGCGGGTGAGCGCATGTTTGTGAATGGTTAGTAGATGTGTGTTCTTGTATCCCCATCCTTTACCCCTTAGAAGTGTGTTCAGTTAGATTTATTGTTGTTTGTAGATACGTATTTTATATTTTTCCCCCATACTTTTTGTTGCGTAGTGGACAGCTTTGTCGCTCGCCCTTCTCCTGCTGCTCCCGTGAATGGATGTAGAGCTGAGCGGCCTCCCAGGAGAGAACACTGCAGCATTCATTCACAGCAGCAATTTCAAAGGCTAGGTAACAAATTACTCAGCAAACACAGCGGGAAAATAACCCAGTAACCAGCTCCTCGCTTTTACCTTCAGCACACCACGCAGAGCTTTTCCGCAATCATCCACATGCTCTCTCCATTTGAATTAGCAGGGCAGGGGCTACAGAGGACACATTGACAGTAGGAGACTTTCAATGTTCGTGCTTCTGGGTGTGACCCTGGTTTCCTGGGTAACCCACAGCGTGCTCTAATAGGTCTTCCGAGGGCCATGCTAAACAGCAGCGGGGTCCACTGAAGTGCACCGCTAATCTGTCCCCAAAGAAGAGAGGATCTCCATAGCCTTAGTACAACCTTTCCACCGGTTGCCCCTGCTGCCCAGAAGCACAGTAGCACTCTGCTGGAGCAGTGTCCAACAACGAGGAAGAAGCACTGAGTGCAACACGACCCTTTACCTTTTACTTCAACACATTACTCTGAGGTTCCCCTGAGCGATGCACTACATGATCTTGGCTTTTTCTGAATGGATCTGTTTCCGCTGCTGGGCCCAGGGAACTTTCTCTATACCCTCCCCTATCCTAGGCCATAGCCTGCCTCAAACTCTCAAGTCAAGTGTACTTGATCGATTGGCCTCTTTATGGCTTCTCATACCGAATGTGTCTAATAGATAAGCAGTGAGAGAGTGGAAGAAAACATGGACAATTAAATGTAATTCTAATGTCCCAGGCATAGTAAATATGAAACTTGACAAGATACATGTTTGGAGCATGTTTTATAAATAGGGCCTCTAATTTTATCGTTTCTTCGGTGGATTGCATAAAAATTTGAAAAAATCTAGAGATGGTGTTCTTATAAATATAAAGAAAAGGTGTGTAAAAAACAGCTACATTCCTGTTGGAGCAATATACAACCTTTGTACCAGTGCAGAGAAGCACAGGGGCCATCTTAGATCTATCCGTCTCTCTGTGTTCTGACTTGACAGAGTCCTAGCGGGCAGGTCATTCATCGTCAACCCACTGCCGTAGTGTCCAGACTATATACAGGGGAGTAGACTTTCAGCACACCAGCAGTGATCACTCACATCAGCCTGATGGATGGCAATCTCTCTGTCTTTTGGCCTGTGTGTAAGTGTGTGTGTGTGTTTGTGTGTGTAAGTGTGCATATGTTGAATGAATGCTAGAGAGAGTGAGAGAGACAGCAAGAACGAGCAAGAGGGAAAAAGAGAGAGTCTAAACTAAAAGAAAGAAAGAGAAAGAAAGAATAATGTGAAGGTGTCTCTTTCTCCCGCTGTCCCACGTTTTTCTTCTCTTACTGTGTTTCTCTGTCCTCCTACACCAGTGAGACAGATCTGACCAATCTGCTAAAAGATACCAGATAGAACCCCGGGACCTGGAATTGGACAGTCCTGTTTTGAGTTGACTGTTGGCGGTGACAGACAGTGACAGAGAGCTCCTATAGGCCAGTAGAGGGGGAAAGCCCAGTGTGTCTGTGTGTGTGTGTGTGTGTGTGTGTGTGTGTGTGTGTGTGTGTGTGTGTGTTTCACCCCTATTCTCTCCACCAGTTGGCCCGGCAGACAACTTACGGGGCAAAAAGAGCCAGGACCACGGCCAGCGCCATGCTTCTGCTTCTAACTGTTTGGTTAGCCCAAGCTTGTGTTCCAGAGATCAGCTGAACTAGCTAACTACCCCCAAAAGATGACGAAGACGGGGCTAATGACGGAGACTGAGGAGATTCCCGGACATGCCGTCGTGGAGACATTTTGTAATTTTTTTCAGCTTTTTGGGGAGGTTAAGACCTTTTTTAAAATTAAAACGCTGAGCCCTTTGTTTCACCTTCTGACCATCTCCTGCCTGCTTTGTAGCCTGAGTTCACTTGTCCGGCATCACAGTGTGTTCATTTACGTGTTTGGTAGCAAAAGCCTTTTTACCACAGCAGATCTTAGCAGCCTAGCAGGTCTTAGAAATGGTTGCCCACTCACAAAAGACAGAATCATTATTATTCCCCCATATCTTTCTGCCTCCAGATAGGATTTGTCTACAGAGAGATTGTGTTTAAACTCTTCTTTTACACACGAATAAATATAGCTAATCTGAAGGTCCTATTTTCTCTGGTATTCTTGGTATGAAATCAGATTTCCAGTATATTATATTTGGAGGTAAACGAGCTGTGAAAGAGATCTGTTTCTTCAAAGGTTCTCTCTTCAGCCAATTCAAGAACTCACTGTGACAAGGAATCTGGTGTGTTTAATTCTTAAGGAAATAAAAACAAATCATTATGTTATACTTTGTCTCTCCCGCTCCCTATCTCCATCCATCTCTCTCTTGCTGTCTCTCCCCTCCTGCTGTTTGAGGACACCCTTGAAACTTTTTATTTTCCTAGCCAGCAGCAGAGACCTCAAAGTCCCTGAGCCGAGCAGGCATTCTTCTCTCACTGTGCCAGTACAAAGGAGGTGATGATGAAGACAGCAGGTGATTAGGAGGTACATGCATGATTCACCTCCTCTTATCATTCTCCAATTAAGGCTGTGTCCCATGAGGGATAGAACCTCTGTGTGTGCGCGTGCGTGTGTGTTTGTGTGTTCGTGCAGTTGTATGTGTGTATGTGTGTGTGCACATGCATTTGTGTGTGTGTGTGTATGTGTCTGTGTGTGTCTGTCGTGATCTGGCATCCTAATCCAGAGACTTCTTCATGAGTACTTTCAGGCTCAGTCTTCCAGGCCAAGGAGCTCTTTCTCCTCATCAACTCTCACCCTGTAATTAGAGTGAGGTTGCTCAGGAGAGCAGCTAACGCCTCATATGCACACTGAGATCTATGACAAATACCCCAGCCATTTTACAACAACAGGGACATCCAGTCAGACAGGAAGCAGAATCTGGTGCCAAAAAGAATGAGATGATCACTTAAAAGGGGGAAATTATAGGTCACTGAGGGAGGATCTTTTTTCCCATTGACTGAAGCAGTGGTAATTATCTTTCAGAGAACAGATGTATTGGCCCTACAAGTGATATCAGATTAGTTCCTTGTACAGATGCGTTGTCAACCACATTATATGTGGTACACATTGCCATGCAACAATTTAACCATTGGTGTGATCTATTTCACTTTCTTCTACGCAAGAGACTAATCAGCTAAACCATACAAACTGCCCAAAATACGGTGTGCACTAAACCAAAAGCAGTAAGAAAAACCTATGGATATTTCTGCAGCAATATCTGACTGGTTGAAACAAGGGAAAGAAACCTTTCTCCACCAAATATCCACCTTCAGAGGAAGAGCCTCTGAGTTACTGTGCATTGAGCCATGTGCTCTGGCAGCTTACACCCAGCCTCTAAAACACACTGGCGCAGGTCTCGTATCCTATCGTCGCAGAATTCAATTACCCACAAACTTTATCCCGCGACACTGTTCAGGTGAACAATGAAAAGATCACTTTCATCAGTTATTTTTAAAACTATTTTAAATAGATTCCCCTTGACTCCCGCGAGGATATTCAAACTCACTCTCATTATGTTCCCCCAAGCTGCTTTGCATAATTCTCCACACAAAGCAATCAGAGACTATCTCCCTAGATGCACTGTGAGATACTGTGACCAAACTCAGCATGCTAAGATTGGCGTGACGTGGATAAGCTGTGGATAATGCTGTTGACTGAGTTGCCCACCTGAACTAGCTCTGTCAAGCCCATACAAAAATCTGAAACATGGCCATATATAAACATATATTATAAATACTGGGACATATTGCTTTACATATACTATATGTAGGATATGATCTGTCATATGTCATCTGATGACATATGTATACTCATATATATATATATGAACATATTTGAGATTCAGATATTTCTCCCACACATATCTAAAGTTAAATGTGTTAACATGCGGCAAAAGTATTTAAAGTATCTCATATAAGGTAACATATATGTGCATATACAAGATGACTTACTTTCCACATATGGAGAACTTTAAGTGTTTATATGTGGCTGATATATTTGTTTAGCGCATATATCATACAATGTATGTAAACATAGATGTATTCCAGATCTATGTTTAAAATAAGCTGTGCAATATATGGCCAATTATTTAAATTAAAAATATTAAAAAAAATAATAATAATAGTAATAATATAGACTGATGTGTGTGTGTGTGTACAGTATAAATGTAAATGTATTTGTATTTTTACATAAACACACTATGTCCACAGGTTCTGTAATACCTTTTAGAATAAAACCTACATTTTTCGTCTAACATTTTTATCAAAGTCAAAGTCAAAGTAGCTTTATTGTCAATTTCTTCACATGTCGAGACATACAAAGGAATCGAAAAGACGTTTCCCACACTCTTGCGGTGAACATATAGTCTTATTCATACAGTGAACATACAGTCTTATTCATGTCTTTGTATATTTCAATACATATATAAATATTACAAAAATTCCAGTCTTTGTGGACACAAATAAAATCCATGATAAAATCTGTAGTTCACAATGAAGTCTGAAGGGTGGGTGTTGTTATGGCGACATAACAAATTGCTATGGAGATAGGAATTTGCTATGTTTGAAACTGACAAATGAGAAAAGCAGATTTGAAATGAATTACTGTCACTTGAATTCTCAACCTTTTTAGTTTCTTTTACATGGTCCCTCTTTTGTTAATATTTATATAATAATAGACAGTGAAGGGAATACTCAATAAAAGATGAAGTTTGGAAATATCTTTTTACGAGCAGATCAATCCCCACGTGAAAAGCGTCGGTGGGAAAGGTAAGATTTTCAAAAGTGAGTTACACTGATTTAGCTAGATATTAGCTATTTCAGCTTAAGGCTAACGTCAGAGTTAGCTAGCTTTATTGGATAACGTTAGAGTCAGCGAAGGTCACAGTAATTTGGGTCGTCTCTACGGCTAGCTTGGCAGCAGAAACTGATGCCCTGGAACAGACCAGCTTAGTTAATTTAGATAAATAGGGCAGAAAGTATGGATTGCCCATTTTCCTAAACAGGACATGGGTTAATACTCTATTACATACTATTCATATTGTTGGCTCACTAAGGATAATGAGAGATGAATGCTTTTACATTTTATGTTGTGTTTTAGATCATCAGAATGCCCCAGCCCATCTACCGGAAAATAAGTAAGTTAGGCCTGCTTTTAATTTTTCAAATAATAACGTTAATATATTAGTACTAGTTGGCTTATGGAATCTTGACTAATACTATTTCTGATATGTGTCAGGTTTGCAGGTCAAAGCCTGGTACTGCTTCTTACCCTGATCTTTTGCTTGCCACTGAGCAGGTTTGTGTGTGTGTGTGTGTGTGTGTGTGTGTGTGTGTGAGTGTGGGTGTGAGAGGATAGAGAGAGATAATAAATATTTTCTGAGAAAATCTAATTTAGAAAATAGAAATGTCCCGCACACTGTCTAAAGCTTGCAATTAGAAACTTTAATAGTATTCAACGTTTCAATCACTAAATGATCTTCATCAGGTCATGGGGACCTGATGAAGATCATGTAGTGATCTACCATACTTTCGCAATCCTATTGTAATTTTTTTTCACTGTTTATTCAGTTCACATTGTAGTTGAGTATAAAAAAGACTAGTATTCACCTACAAAAACGAAACAACAACATGGAGCCAGCAGGTTATGAAAGTCATAATAGTGGTCATGCAGTCAGACCACGAGTAGAAGAAGGAGGAGAAAGAGGAGAAGGAAGAGGAGTGAAATGAATGGGCTGCTTGGTAGAGTGGAGTGAAGGGGCGTGACGTGAAGATTCTGTATTTCAAGACAGTCCGGTTCCATAAAATGTTTGCCAGTGTAGGTGGTTATTCTAGTGACTGTCTTACCATTCATTACGACTTGCTCTGGAAGTAAGTGAGGAGGATGTCATGCTCTTACAACCGACATAAGTTGGCTTAATAGAGTTGGACCTTATCAGACAATTTCTTTCACAATACAGATGTAATGCCTTTCAGTTAAAAAAAGAAAAAGAAAAAAGGTCACACTTGTCAATGTATTTATATTGAAAGGTTATATTCATATATTCATAGCTACTCTAATACGCACCAAAAAGTATTAAGGTCTCTCAGCCCACAAATGGCGGGGCTGCTACGGCAGAATTACTTCAACTCAAAAGCCCACTTTTTGGGTATTTGTTTTGGTAGTTGGCCTTTGAGTCTCGCCTCCGCTCAGGCAGCGTGGGCTGGCTATGCATTATTGGTTTTAGCAGGTCTCTGATGAGCACCCTTTTCCTGCATGCAGATTAATTTAGGTCCGCGCCACGCTTGACTGCCGACAACTCGCCAATCTCAATCCCACCATGCAC
This sequence comes from Aplochiton taeniatus, assembly GCA_017639675.1. Classification (NCBI taxonomy): domain Eukaryota; kingdom Metazoa; phylum Chordata; class Actinopteri; order Galaxiiformes; family Galaxiidae; genus Aplochiton; species Aplochiton taeniatus. Next base: position 47,159,125 of record CM030172.1, read on the forward strand.
ACACAAACACACACACACTCTTCCATGCACTGCTCTCTGCCTGCAGAGTTAAGATGTATCGGTTGCACAGCCCCACGCAGACCACTTTAGTACCACAGAGCGGCTGGTAGGAACTGACGGTTTTCAGCTATTCATTTCAGCAACACCCCACACAGACCTGTGCTGATGTGGATTTCAGCAGTGGGTGGAAGTGGCTGGTAATTTCAGGCTCAGTCCTTGCTGGCATCCCTCTGTTTTCTGCTCTATCAGTAGTTGCTACCTGCCTTGAGTAGCAGAGCCCTGCACCCTGCCTTATGTCAGCCCGCGGCCCCCATGGAGTAGCTAGTGCGCTCTGGTACAAACACCTGGAGTTGGGGGGCAGCAAAAAAACATGGAGTTCAAAGCTTTTTTCTTTATCGTGAGCAATGGCCATGTTAATGTGAAAGGAACATAAATCGAAGGGATAGACCAACCAGCAGCAGCTGCAGGAATGGGATAGCGCGGAGATCATAACAATCCCCAGATGAGGCCTCTGGTCGGTGGCAGTGTTTTCTGATCCCCACACAGGAGAGGGCTGTTAGATTGGTCTCAATCACATAATCACCTAAGGGTTTGTTTTCCTGGTGTATTACCTATTGGTCCCTCAGGACAGGGCTGAGCTGGTCTTACCATTCCCATTGGAAACCATTAGGAGCACTTTAGCTTCAGCCCCCTTCACCTCCATACAATGTGCAGCACACACATAGACTCAGAAATTCACACTTGGCCATAACACCTATTACACTTTTTCGCAATCTGCTAGACCACTTTCCTTTTTCGGAGAATGTGTTCCAGCCTCACACATTGCCCCTCATCCCCAGATAGCAATTCTAAAGCCAGCAGCCGACTGCTGCTGTGATAGACATCTAGTCATGTTCACATCTATTCATGGCTCAGCAGTCTAGTTACAAAAGACAGGGTCAACATGGACCTTTTAGCAGCATGAATATTGAGATACAGGGGAAAAGGTCAGACTGGCTATTAGATGTTTTAGCATTTAACTGCACATGGGCAGGGGAACAAAATACTGTGAACCTTTACACAGAATGGGAATAAACAGGAAATTAATTTATCTGTTTAGGTAGACAGCCTGTTTCTGTCTTATTCTGACAGATTTTGGATCATCATTAGATTTGTTGCAGATTTGTGGTAAAAATACTACACTCTGCAAATATTGTATAGCATTGTCTGGAAATTGCCCGGTCATCGCTGCTCCCCTCATTACTGCAGACGTCATAAGATAACCCTCCAAGGACAAACTGATAGAAAGAAGAAACTGACGGAAGCCCAAACATACAGTAGGTAGGCAGGGAGGATGACAGATAGACTGGTATGGAGAGATTAGACAGGCAGGCGGGGAGACAGACAGAGAAGTGACCAGACAAGGTCTCAGAGTTAGTGCAGTGTCACCTGACCTTTGCATATCACTGAATGTGAAGACTCCCTCCATCTTGTTCTGCTCACCGTGAGCGACAGTAGACACTACACTGGGGCGATGAGTCACAGCCTGGGCCTCTCGTCAAAATCCTTGTGCCCCCTTCATTCCGTTCTATCAGCTTTCCATAAACTTCACCGACAAAGCCACTCAACTGTCGGCTGATGAAGAGGGACGTGTATTATATCACCTTCTGGTGGTGCGTGACATAAACATGTGCTTGGAGTCTCCGGAAGTGGGTTTATGTGTCCATGGGGATACATGCAGTACTTTGTGCCGAGGTTGTCTGTTCACGTTAACGACATCACACAGGAAGTGAAGGCACTCGCCTGTATCACAGCGGGGGATAGAGAAGTATGGGGAGAAAAAAGTTTAGATTCGAGTCTTGAGTCTAAATAGAGGCTTGAATTTGTGCAGTGAAATAAAACAAATCCAAGGTTATCCAGGTTGCTGCTGATGGAGGCACAGAGATTCCCGTGTGTGAGATAGAAGGGGAGACAGCGCTTGGAGGGGTCACACCACACTAAATGAAGCCCTGCACTGAGAAGTATGTGGGTGAGGTGGAGGTGATGAAGTGCTCACATAGATGGGATCAATCATCAGCCATTTTGTAGCCATCCCAGAGGGTGTTCCACCCATAACCTTTAGACAGCCTTTCGGTACAGGCCCACAGTCAAAGGGGGCAATCTTCAACTCAGTCCTGGGGTGGTAATTGGGTACTTCTCTCCGCCTGATTCCCCGTTGACATTTTGGATTACTTGTCTCCTGTCTGCCTGTCAGTCTGTCAGCCTGTCTGACAGGCAGCTCACCAGCATTGCCTGTCCAGCCGTATTTGAAGCTGTCTACTTCCTGGTAAGTAACAGGACACAGACGTCTTTAAAAAGAAAGTCCAGTACTACCATTCGATCAGGACCTGGCCTGGCTGCGTCTCGACAGCATCACCTATCACAGAGCCTCTGCATTACTTATCCCCAAGGAGAGTTGTTGTTCGTTTGTTGAATATGGACTCCTAACTTTCTTATTCCCTCTTTCTTGCCTTATCTGTCTTCTTCAATCTCTCCCGGTCCTTCTTCCTTCTAATCTTGTGTTTAAAGATAGATAACCGTCTATGTCCCCTCTCCCCCTCTCGGTGGTTTTATCAGGACGGTCTCATGAAATATAGAGTGGGAGGGGGACGTGACAGTCTGAGAGAGGAAATTGGGGTTGATATGTTGCAGCTCCCTGCACCAGCTCCTCCCTTGCCCAATAGTGCCGGAATAGAGAGACGCTCACTGTGGGTAGGGCAGGGTAGGGTAAGAGAGGAGAGGAGAGGTCAAAGGGAGCACTGGCTTCCCATAAATGTGATTAGAACAGAACAGAACAGCACAGCAGTGGATCCAGTAAGCCATCTGAATGATTAATGATGCCCTCTATGGTGAGCTGGTGCAGGAGTCCGCTTTAGAGGCAAGGGCCTTTGGACCATCTGCTGTCATCGGGTAAACAAGGATTTATATATGTCCCGGAGCTATTACTACCAAGACATCAACCAGACAACGCCTTCTATCTCAATGTCCTGCATGTCCGGAAGGTGTGTGTGTGTGCCAGTGTGGGTGTGTGTGTGGGTTTGTGCACTGGACCAGTAGCTTGTGTCTGTGAGTAAATCTGTCTTTCTAACTAACCCCACAGTCTGAAAGTGTGATCGTCGGGGTCACCCAGTCGGTAGCACTTGGGAACAGAGAGCTCGTTTTGACTGTCTGCTTGTCCATCTGTGTACCTGGCAGCCACCTCCAACCACCACTGTGCAGAGTGAAGAAGTGGTCAGTACAGCAGTACTACTGGGCAGACCAATGCATCCTTGGTGGAGCCCCTTAATGGAGCACATATGGCACGGGGGTGGAGGATGGAGACCTGGCTGAAGTAGCTGCTGTTCCTTGGTATGACTGAGTGGTTTGATGGGGCCTGATTAAACGTGGCGTATGTGTTAACGTCCATCAGACAGAGACGGAGCCAGCAGTCTAAAACTGTTAGAACACTCAATTCAGTCATTTTGATGATAGAGACCAGGACTCACTTCCCGATGTATTTCTTTCTCTCTCTCTCTCTCTCTCTCTCTCTCTCTCTCTCTCTCTCTCTCTCTCTCTCTCTCTCTCTCTCTCTCTCTCTCTCTCTCTCTCTCTCTCTCTCTCTCTCTCTCTCTCTCTCTCTCTCTCTCTCTCTCTCTCTCTCTCTCTCTCTCTCTCTCTCTCTCTCTCTCTCTCTCTCTCTCTCTCTCTCTCTCTCTCTCTCTCTCTCTGCCTCATCCTTTTTTCTTTTTTTCGCTCTTTATCTTCCCTTTTACAGCAAATTCATTACTTGGCAAAGCCCTTAGTATTTGGACCAATTATCTTTCCAGACCAGCACGAATTGGTGACATTCGTTTCCAGGCCAGTTAGCGATGGAGAATAAAGGAGGGAAGTGCAGGAGCAGGGAATGAAAAGGTGAAAGTAACAAGTCCTGTTTTCAGCGTACAAAACTTTGACAAAATTGGGCACTGCCACTTGCTAGAGCTTCTCTTTGAAATGGTTCAGATTCAGCACCTATAATTGTGAGGGTGCCTAACAAGATGACTGTAAATAGAGTGGGCTCCAGCCTGCAAAGAGTCACACAGCAGACCAGTGATTGCCAGAACACACTTGATGTATAAAGGCCGCCAGCGAATTCTAGATGACCAGTTCAAAGGCGAGAGTGATTAGAAACAAATTGTTCCATTATAATGTAACGAGCGTATTAGTTGCAAAGCGAAGGCACCCCCGTGCATTGAAAGATTTATGTTTAGCGATTAACACCGGCAACGTTTTAATACAATATTCATAACACGTCACACATAGCCTATTATGTTACTTTTCACAAATATTTTTGTCAAGATATAATGTACCTAAAAATGAAGTTGGACTACCATCATTTAGTCACACATCTTTTTCCCCCTGACTTTTAATCCATAGACTAGATAGTATACAATACATTTGAAAAGTTATTCAGATCTGGGTGAAATCTATAAATGTTTAGATTCATATCTGAACAGTAGACTAACCCCACCCCTTTGGTGACCTCTGGCTGAAAAAACAAACACTTAGCATTAGCATTTCGGTTTTTATATGCCAAAGCTCGGCTATGGTCCACTCTACGGTATGTGTCTGCAATACAAGGTTGTTGCTACTCTTTATGCCTGTGGGCCTTCAGCCATCAGTGTTTTCTGTTATCTCTAGCTCAGTGTTGTTGCCACGGCGTGGGTATAACAGACATTGTCTACAAGGTTACATTTGTTGAAGTTAAGAGGTGATGTAGGACAGAAGTGGCTTTGCAGCAGCACCAAGCTTGATAGCTGGTTCCCCAAAGGTGTTTCAGAGCCTCCCTATATATGCTGTCCAAAAACACATGTGCAAATAAATACCAACAAGAATGTAAACAAGAATGTGATACAGAGCCTGTGCAACATATTAGTTGATCCTTCAACGATCCATCCACACTAATGCCGTGATTTGCTGAGATTTTGAGAGGAAGTTCCCCATCTATTGTCAAATAAACCATTGGAGACAAGAAGAACAAAGGGTGATGTCACACCCAAGTCTGATAGGGAAAATGGCCATCCTCCTTCCTCTTTATTCACCGACTGGTCTTTTCATATCTTTGCCACGCTGTCTCCTGAGAGTTTGCTGGATCAAATGGCTGATAAGTTTCCCTAACAAGATATCAACACACCACCAGTGGGGCTCATTTAAGATGATTTTGGACACATTTGAGGGAAACACAAAAGTCTATTTCAAAGCTACACAATCCGCGTCTGCCATGTATCTTAGTTCTCACTTTAGCTTTGGTGAATAGGTATGTTATTAAATGCCAACTTCATAACATCATATAATTAGATTTCTCTAAGTACGGAGAAAATAAATGCAAATCTTGTTTAATGTGGCGGAATATCTGCAAGAACATTAGTTTTCAAAATACTTGATTTTTGTTAATTATTATTTATTATTATCATTATCCTAATCATTCTTGTACTCTCTTAAGTTACATACACGATTCAGCTTTTAGTTCAAAAGTTAATTTACATTCTTGTTGGTGCTTAGTACATTTCAAAAAGCTCAGAGGGGCTCTTGTATAAGCTATCTCCCTTCTCATTCTAATGAGCAGCACCCGTATTCATGCTGCATTATTTTGCATGTCATTGAGATCCAGCTGTTGGGGCCTCCTGCTAGGATGCTGTCCACCTTGAGCAGGGGTGAGGAAAAGGCTGATTAGAATGTGGATCATCCCCTCAGGAGAGCTGCTGTGAGTTAATTCACATTCCTCTCCACCAGTGGCTGTATCTGGATCAAGCTCTGAGGAGATGATTCTGAGATACGTAGCTATAGCACCAGGTGAGGTAGGGCATGGTGCAGAATTGACTAAGTGATCTTTGGTACTCACATGCCAGGCACACATTCATACGCAAACACACATTTTAAAGCCACAAATACTTGAAATTAAAGCTTTCAGTGTTACCTTGAAGTTTCTTAATGTGGTCACGAGGACAATAGTTTACTTTTATTTCTACATGTGGCTTTGTAACCCAATCCACCTTGTGCATTGGTACAACTACTGTACATTGAATTACTCAAGCGCTGCCTTAAATTAAAAAACAACAACGGAAGATGCCTTTAATTTTGGAAATGTTGAATCTCTTCCCAAAATAGAACAACAATGAAAAGGCAAAACCTTAACAGCTGGTAAGCATTAGTGACACTGTTCATTATTAAATAACATGATACTTGAGAAACGGCAACAGTACTGCCTGTCACTCGAAACTTAAGTTTCATTACTCTGTCTCACACACCCATACACACAACCCTAAGGGCCAGTTTGAATCTCTTCCATTTTTTGTTGCTGATTTATAAGACTGGTCTACTGGTACCCTTCTCTTCCACCATTTCGGTAATGGGCATCTGTCAGAGTTGTGTTGTTTTCTGGGTGATTGCATTGTGTAATGCGCTTACAGAAGGTCCAACTCAGGGGTGCAATATCTTTACTTGAGTAGAGTAAGAGACTGCCACTAAAAGCTATGCACACAATATAAAGACGTTTTAAAAAATGTATGGCAAATCTCTCAAATATGCATAGCTTAAATGGAATATGCAATGTGAAGAAATATGCCATCGGATTCAATACATCCATTGTTGTACAAGTTGATGTGTTAAAATGCTTCATCTACCTCCATTTCCTGCTTACATTATGGAAATAATTAGCAGCAATAAGTCATGCCCCACGGACACGTTTTCTGTATTTATTCAGCATGTAATCTGTGCATCAGAGTCTCCTTAAAATAAAAACAGAAAGAACGTGTCGACAATGCACAAACAAATAATACTACAAATCGGACAATCAAGACACAAGAACAATACTAAGATGGGGTCGACTGGACAATCACGACAAAGATGGGCCGACTCTATTGAAAGACAGGAGGAGTTTTTGAACAAACGGATAGCCCTCCGATTGGACGGGAACAGATGATCGGTGACTGGGCTTGAATTCCCTTGCAGGTGGACATCTGAATGTAGAATGAGTGAGAGGGGAGACACGGAAGCAAGCACAACAACACAACCAGGACACACACGCATACAAGTGGGTTTACGTAACGATAGTTAACTCATGCAACTTTTACGGGGATTGTACGGTTGCTGACGTTGGCCAGATTGGCCTTTTTAACAGGGATATTCAAGTTATGAAAGATGCTCCCCTCAGTGTCGACTTCCTCCCTGCCAATCAGCCAGGCGGGGGCCTGAGGCATGGCTGCTGCACCCGGAATACATCATTTGTGACTGGCCTTAATCAGCCTACTAAGATCCATGCTCAACCATTGTACACTGATAACAAGCTTATATAAAAGATCTAAGGCTGATTCTCCCTGCAGGGGGAGTATACAACTTTGATTACATGTTGTTGGCCTGCTGGTCTGAAATGAAAATCAAAGTCCATATATTCATAAGCAGAACTTTGATTAGCTCCCCCCCAAAATAAATAGAAAAAAGTGATGGTTATTTTCGGTCAGTAAAAAAGGCCATTTTAAATTTTCTGCAGATTAAGGGTGGGGGCTGGTTGTGTAACCTCTTTGCCCTTTGTTCCTGTTCAAATTGACTATATTTTACATACCTCACTACTTATAATGAATGACTGTATCCTAGAAGTAAGTTTGACCCTAAGGGCAAAAGCATTCCTCACTGTCTGCATGGGAACGTTTCTCTTCTCTCTATAGTTCCTTCACATACATCCCATTGTTACAACACAGGCCACACCAAAAGCACAATCAACCCCTTTAAAAAGAAATAAATAGGAAACACACACACACAGCATATACTTTTTTGCTAATAGTTTTCTTACACAAGAAGGAAGCCAATTTGTTTTGGAGTTACTTGATGTCCTTAATCACGCTGACAAGTCAATGTAAAGCATCCCAGCTCTCTTTATTTACGGGCTAATGATCATCTCTCACTGATGTACCGCATTCACTGGCGCCCTGCTCCTGCAACATTTATGAGCTAACAACAGCCAGAGAAAAAATAAAACATGACTTCTTTTGATTCTGGGTTCTGATCTTTGAATTATCTCCCTAGTAAATGAGACTGCTAGACAACCAAGCTTCAAGCTTGTATCGCCAGTATTATAGAGCCTTGCGTTTGACTTGGATTAATGACTAAACTTTATTATTTTTATTTTACTAGTGTTTCATCTGTGACTTTCGGAGTTCTAATGGCGATGATAGGCCGCCAATGAGAATCCTCAAAATTATTTGGTATTCATTGTAATAGAAACCCCTAAAGACATTTATCATCCACCTCAAGCAAGGTTATCCTTGAACAGAAGTGTCCTTAGAGTCATAGCAACCAGATGTAATCAATTAGCCTCACTTTAATAGTCAACTCATTTTGATGAGAACAATTTGATGAAATGAACAGCAAGTGCCAAATTACTTTTTTTCTTTAACAGTATCCTACAAATGACCAAATAATATATCAAATGGCCATTTCAACTTTATTTCACCTTCAGTCTTATGAGTACAGAGTTTATAGAACACAGCTTCCACCCTCACAGATAAAGACACTCTATTGGTCTTCAGTGCTGGTAATATCCATTAGTCTGCAATTTGGCCAATGAGCCCACTTAAATTCAATCAAATAATAAAGAACTGACAACTGTAGTATGCTCTTGTTATTTTTTAAAGCATGAAGAAGGACATTCAAATCGAGACTCCTGAATTTGTGAGAAAGGAGTCGACTGGACATAATAAATCCTACAAACACACCACGATAAGAAATCCAAATCCAGCAATATGAAAATAAGGACCCTTTGAGCCCTGAAGATTAGCCCCAACGCTACGCTCTGCTTGTGCATCTCAAAGGCAAAAAGAGTGCACAGTAAAAAGTGCATTTTGTTTACAGTTCATAAATGTACGAGAAAAGGATCGCCATGTTGTCCTTGCTGGAGAATAAACCGCTTTGACTGTTTCTGTGTCACCTTTCCCAGGAGGGTGAGAACCCATCTCTGTGAGTCCCAGACAGAGGGGACAGGCGGTGTTACAGATTTCTCCCCTGGTCGGGCCAGCTCTGTCTGGGTACAACATCATAATGATTGAGTTTAGTCTAGGCCAGAGCTTGTTGGAAAGGTGACCCTGTATCAAGCGCTGGGATATACAGTGGGGCCAAGAAGTATTTAGTCAGCCACTGATTGTGCAAGTTCTCCTACTTAGAAAGATGAGAGAGGTCTGTAATTTTCATCATAGGTACACTTCAACTATGAGAGACAAAAATGAGAAAAAAAAATCCAGGAAATCACATTGTAGGATTTTTAAAGAATTTATTTGTAAATGATGGTGGAAAATAAGTATTTGGTCACCCACAAACAAGCAAGATTTCTGGCTCTCACAGACCTGTAACTTATTCTATAAGAAGCTCTTCTGTCCTCCACTCGTTACCTCTATTAATGGAAACTGTTTGACGCCGTCATCTGTATAAAAGACACCTGTCCACAGCCTCAAACAGTCAGACTCCAAACTCAAGCATGGCCAAGACCAAAGAGCTGTCGAAGGACACCAGGAAGAAAATTGTAGACCTGCACCAGGCTGGGAAGAGTGAATCTGCAATAGGCAAGCAGGTTGGTGTGAATAGATCAACTGTGGGAGCGATTGTAAGAAAATGGAAGACATACAAGACCATTGATAATCTCCCTCGATCTGGGGCCCCACGCAAGATCTCATCCCGTGGGGTCAAAATGATCATGAGAACGGTGAGCAAAAATCCCAGAACTACACGGAGGGACCTGATGAATGACCTGCAGAGAGCTGGGACCAAAGTAACAAAGGCTACCATCAGTAACACACTACGCCGAGAGGGACTCAAATCCTGCAGTGCCAGGCGTGTCCCCCTGCTTAAGCCAGTACATGTCCAGGCCCTTCTGAAGTTTGCCAGAGAGCATATGGATGATCCAGAAGAGGATTGGGAGAATATCATGTGGTCAGGTGAAACCAAAATAGAACTTTTTGGTCAAAACTCAACTCGTCGTGTTTGGAGGAAGAAGAATGCTGAGTTGCATCTCAAGAACACCATACCTACTGTGAAGCATGGGGGTGGAAACATCATGCTTTGGGGCTGTTTTACTGCAAAGGGGACAGGACGACTGATCCGTGTTAAGGGAAGAATGAACGGGGCAATGTATCGTGAGATTTTATGCCAAAACCTCCTTCCATCAGTGAGAGCATTGAAGATGGAACGTGGCTGGGTTTTCCAGCATGACAATGATCCCAAACACACCACTCGGGCAACGAAGCAGTGGCTCCGTAAAAAGAATTTCAAGGTCCTGGAGTGGCCTAGCCAGTCTCCAGACCTCAACCCCATAGAAAATTTGTGGAGGGAGTTGAAAGTCCGTGTTGCTCAGCGACAGCCCCAAAACATGACTGCTCTAGAGGATATCTGCATGGAGGAATGGGCCAAAATACCAGCTACAGTGTGTGCGAACCTGGTGAAGACTTACAGGAAACGTTTGACCTCTGTCATTGCCAACAAATGTTATGTTACAAAGTATTGAGTTTAACTTTTGTTATTGACCAAATACTTATTTTCCACCATAATTTACAAATAAATTCTTAAAAAATCCTACAATTTAATTTCCTGGATTTTTTTTCTCATTTTTTTCTCTCATAGTTGAAGTGTACCTATGATGAAAATTACAGACCTCTCTCATCTTTCTAAGTAGGAGAACTTGCACAATCAGTGGCTGACTACATACTTTTTGGCCCCACTCTATCAGGGTTTGAATGCTGAGCTTTTCCATGAGGTCAATATTTTACCTCCTCTTTTTCCTTCCTCAGCCTGTTCTTGCCATCTTGTTCTACTCCCATGTGGCCTGGCCTCTGTCCGTCTCCTCTGATGTCACACTGGGTAATGAGTAAAAGAGGCTGACTGGTTAGTACAGGAGTCATCCAGTTTGTCATCAGCCGTCTGTGAATTAGCCTCCCAGATGCCTCGCTCAAAGCCACCCTGCACACAATTCATCAAATCTGGCATCAGTTAAAGGCCTGCTGTTTCCAAAGCACTCTCAATTGGTCTCTTCTACTCTCTCACTGATAAGTCTTCCATCATCACCGCTGCTGTTCTCTCCATCACCGTTCATATTAGTGTGATCATTTAACATGAAGGAATGTGTGCATGTGGAGGTTAGGAGGTACGATGTGTGGTTGTGTTCTGACACACTCCCTCAGCCCAGGTGCATGAGAACAAGTGAATTCTAAACTGTTCTCCCCCACAAACTGTTAGGTATTTACTGTACTCAAAAGCTCAAGTGTAACATAAATTAATTCATGTTTACCTGAAGTGTGGAATTAAAAGTTAGCGTAGACACAACGTGTCTGCTGAGGAATGAAAACATTCTAAAAGGCTCATCAAGAAAAAAATGTAGAGATTTTTCAGGTGAAGAAACGTCATGTAAGTGGAACACACAGATTTATGGAAGTAAAATTTACTTTAGCAGAACTTCTACGTTAAAATGTGCAATTTTTCTAGAAGTTTTGAAGTAAGAAATAAATCCCGCTACCATACATTAATATTGATCTTTCTTTGACGAGGCAATTGCCAGTGTTAGTATTTATGGCATGAACTAGTACTGAAGTTATATTATGCAAGAGATTACAGTAGCCATTGTATATTCTATAAGCTTGTGCTTAGTGCTTTACAAAGCCAGGGGTTTTCTTACGTTTGTCAGTCTTGCCTGTGAAAGTTGATAAGTCCCTTCACTTAAAGTCACTTTTCCATTTTGTGCTGTCACTTTTCCTCTTCTCTCCAAGACTTAAATTGCCTCTTCAAAGGCCGGCCCAGTCCTGGCAGAGATGTCTGTCTCCTCTCCAGACGTCCTCCTCCCCCTCAATCCCAGCTGAGGGAGCCCCGTTTTACTCACTCACGCACCTCCACCAAACCACTGAGGGAAACTTTCTCACTGCTGCTTCCACGTTTGATGCCAGCTCCTTTCCTCCCTGAGGCGCTCTCTCTCTCGCCACCAATTGTGATGAGAAAGGCAGGACCGTGTGAGGACTTTTCAAAGATCCCTGTGCAAATGGCACCTGCCTCATTCATCTTAGACTGTCCCTGATAATGTTTAAAATCTGCCCTCTCATTCCAAGGGCCTTTGCCTTTGGTATCTATCCCATCTAACGCGTCACCTCTCAGCACTACAAAATCGAGCTACTCACCTAATTTCTAAAATGTACAGATACCCCCCAACGATCCCAGTACACTTCAGACTTGTGCTATGAGCTCCAGCATCAGCCCCACCCCTTCTCATCTTCTCTTCTCCCCTTTGATGTTGGAGGAAGAAAGAGGGAAGCAGGAATCAAGAAAAGGCTTTGTGTCACTGAGGCTGTGACGTCAGCCTCCTTTGGTGATGGGGACCTTGTATCACTTCCTTTTCACATAGAGCCCTGCTGTTCACAGCTCACCCCATCTCTCTCAGACCTCTTTGTCCACCGCTGGCTCTATCTCATCTCACAGCTGTCCCCCTAGCTGACTACCAGTCAGTCGCTCTCTCTCGCCTTTTCTCTCCTTCCCTTCTTTTTTTATCCGTCCGTCTCCCTCTGTTTAACTCGCCCTATCATGTCCTTTAACTCTTGGATCATATTCTCTCTCTCTCTCTCTCTCTCTCTCTCTCTCTCTCTCTCTCTCTCTCTCTCTCTCTCGCTCTCTCTCTTTCCTCCCTCTCTCTCTCTATATGTCGTTTCGTGTCCCCTCTGTGGGCGGTGTGATCCATGGTGCTGATAGTAACAAGCTGTGAGATGGAGACTCTAATAGACCATTACTATTAGACACATCCCTGCTATTCTCCCTGTTGGTTCTCAGGCTCCACCTGTCACTCTCTGTCACTCTGTCAATACCTCCACCTAATGGACATTGAATGGCCAATTCCTTTGCCCCTTTATAGCAGGCCCCCAACACCACACACACATACACACGTACACACACACACTCACGGTACAAACTCACAAACGATTAAAGTATCGGTATTACGGAGCAACTGGGTCCTGGTTTAATTTCCCCCCACCTCTCCTGTTTGGAAGCAAATGTTATGATCCCTAATGTTTAGGTTAATCAGAACACTGTTTACCCCTCTCCATCTAAGAGATCATCAGCAGCACTCAGGCCACGGGCAAAAGGAACATTATTATTGCGTAACATTTTTAACAGAACATTTTATCCTCAGCCAATCCCCCTTTCCCAACCCTCCCTCCCCTTATCTCTGTCTCTTCCTTCCCTCTCTACTCCCCACTCTGTTTCAGTGTGCCATAGTCTTGTAACCTAATTCACTCTGGATTCATTATTCAGAGATATAGTGGGTGACATCTTGCTGTTGTATTTTGCATCTCTGCTCTTTTGTCTCATTTCTTAGGGGAGAAGAGAGGAAAACAAACAGAGCTATTAACACAAACACAAAATTAACAGAGCTATTTACCATATGTTGCTTTGCTTTTTAGCAAATCAACCAGAACCTTTAATAACACTAATATAGCTTTAGGTCATCTCATCAACGCAAAACACACAGCTATGACTGTCTGTCCCTGTGTAACTTAAGGTCTGGGATCGTCTGTGTGTGTGTGTGTGTGAGAGAGAATGTGCTGGTGCATATTACCAAGAAAAAAGGTTGCTTTTCAATAATAACACCAGCCTGTGTCCTTTATCAACAGCCCAAATGTTTCTCAGTGCCTTGCAGTGAGAGCACTGAGGCACCAAGCAAACACCCACTAACTATTCTATCTGAGCTATAACCCAATGTCTCCACCATCCCTTCCCTCAACCATCATCACACTCTGTCCTCCGGGAAGAACCAACCCACAGTTCCTCCCAACTCAAATCAACATCACACAAAGGCTGAACTCCTCTACAAGCCTCTACAAGCACATTCTGCTCCTGCTGCTGGCCTCAGCCTTTGTCTGCACAATCTCCTAATTTTCTCCCCATTTCCTTGATGCCTGTCTGTTAACAGAGAATAGACCATCGTTATGGGGGAGAGTAGGTGCAGCTCGGCTGCCCGTGTTTACTCCTGACAGGGGCCAGACCTGATTAAACTGCTCTCCTTCCGCTCTGCTCAGCCGCACACTCAACCCAAATTGAAAACCCGCTGTAGTGGAATCCTATTAAATTACGGACAAATAATTGGCCGTCGTTCTTCAGGGGAGTACGGTGGAGTTTAGGGCTGCGGTAATTGCCAGGGAAGAAGGGACTTTGTTATAAGTTTTATTCCTTTTTTAGTGTAACTTTTCAGTTACAGTTTGAAACCTGTTCAAATAGCTGTGAGTGTGAGACATTCACTGAGACTAGGGGGCTTCTGCATGCCAGGTGTGGTTGTTGACAAAGAAACACATGGAATGCCTTTTTCCTCATTCTCTCTTTTCTTTCTCTCTTTTCTTTTTTCCCCTGTCACTTTCTCTTTCTCTCTGTCTCTTTTCCTCTCTCTGTCTCTCTGTTCTTCTCGCACTCTGTCTCTATCTTTAAGAGGAGAGGTTTGGCTTCATTTCAGTAATAACTGCTCTCTTTCAGTTCTTTTGTACGATCCCCTGCCCTTCCGACTGCCACAAGCCCTACTGAGGGGTGTGCTAGATTTGCCTGGATCTAAGCCAAGATAGCTCCAGGACATTCCAGTTAAGCATGTTGTAGCAATGCCTTTATCAGGGGCTGTAATGATGTTGATTTCGACGTCGTAGAATACAGGAGTGTGGATGTAATGTGAGTCCGGTCGGGAGGTGTTTGGCTAAGCTCCGGGTCATGTTGTCATTGTCTTTGGTCTGTCTGACAGAATGACGTCGCGGGCCCTATAGCGAAGCAAAGCAAACTTTATTTATATAGCACATTTCATTCCATATGAACGCCCATGCTAACCGATGACTCCACACCATTAGTGAGGGACGAAAACGTGCTATACGGCACGTGTCCTTATCATTAAGAGCACAAGACAGGCACACACACAGGCTCACACATACATATGCATTATGTATGGAGTGGAAACTCGTTATTATGTGTCCATCCATGTGTACACGGGAACACACATAGACCGATAATGACCTTAGAATAGGGTCTCACTTTAACCATGACTAAAAGGATGTAATCTATTACAGCCACCAACAGGTTTCCTGGACTCATCATGGACATAATTCAGATTTTTATTTTTTTTTAAGTGTTTTTAAAACACAAAGTCCCAAAAGGCTGTGAGGTCCATGCATATGCATTTCCTCAAACTTATGTTCAGCAGGAGAGAGCCATTTGCAACCGTTTAAGGAGTGAGCAATGCATTATGCATTGGACTGCATGATTTAAGGGGTCGTTTTAACACGTTTCCAGGGCTCCCGGCTGCAAAAATAAATTGTTGCACTGCTGCCACTTGACTTTCGCTGGTGTTTTTTTACACTGTCTAGAGCTTGCAATTAGAACTTCCTCTTTTTCTCAATTACTTTCTCACCGACGCACCTGCTACATTATACGTTGCCAAGTGTTAGTATTTCTTGGTTTTTCATTATCATAAAATGATTAATAAAAATAAGCAATTGGCCGGTTTTGCTTGATTATTTATTATCCTCTATTGAACAACCCACTGACGGCATTTATTTCGCTGTATCTCGCGCCGAACAGTATACTATGACGGCCTTCTCCCACGCAAAGTTGCGTCCTAGAACTTTCAGGTTGTAGGTCATCATTGCCGGTCACAAAACATTACAAATACGGAAGCGTACCGACACATTTTTCATTAAGGAAAAAGCCCCACTACCACTTTTGGGGCTACTCTCACTAACTGTAAAATGTTCGGCTGGAGCCCTGATTTCCACTAATGAGGCTCTTTATGAAATCACCCTATGAATGCCCAGTTTTGCATCTTTACATTTTCATTGAAATCAGCCAGCATTTGAAATACATTCTCTCATTTCTGCACTGTCATTTGGCTGTTGCATTTAAGAATCCTGTGTGACAGTGGGAGAGAAAGGTTAATGTGTCAGGCGGTTGAAAACAACATCTTACGCCAAATATCATGTCAAAATAATCAGTTGTTTTTCTTCATCTTAATTTGCTTTCCAGCCAGCATGTTCTTAGTAATAATTCCCTACAAATAATAATTGGTTTGTGCGTTTTTATGTGAGTGTGTGTCAGATTTTTATCTGTATATGAATCTGTATGCACAGCATATGTGTTTGTGCCTGTCTTCTGTAGTTCTTTTTACATGCCTGTGGGCTGTGTTGGTGTCAGCCTAATTGAGAGAGACTTAGTAAGCCAACACCTATTGTGATAGGCCCCCCTTCCAGTATTGGTTCTCTCCCCGTGTGCTGACTGTATTAATGACTACAGCGTGTCGTACAAATAAGCTCAGCTCTGCCAATGCCTCAAGTTCTCCACTGTAGCTCTAAGGGGCCTCCATTTAGAATGGAGAACCAACCAGCAGTTAGCAGGAGCTAGTGGGCCACTGGGATTGTTCGCTCCCTTACCCTGCCGGCCTAATTTACTAACGCTGTTTATCAAGGAAAACGCAATAAGGATCCGCTTGGGGAAACAGAAATAGTAGGTTTGGGGGAGAAAGAAAACAAACAAAAAAACTGTAATCTACCAAACACTACTGGAATATTGGTTGCTTTTTAAGGAGCTTGTTACGAGGGTTGGTCTCAGACGTAAGCACTAATCAGTCAGAGGTCAGTGACGAGGGCTGGCTGGGGGATGAGGCTGGCTGGGTACTGATGTGGGCCGGTTGGAGTGTTTCTGATCCCTGCCAGACCCTCCAGGAACCCCTAGAGGCCTGGGACTATTTCTGTCTGTCTGTCTGATACCCAGACTGGTACACACCACATATGGAGTTCCCAAGTTGACCGACAGCTGGTGTTGGTGAGTGCAGTTCTTCACTGGGGGAAATTTAATTTTTCTTACTAATCGCGCAAGCTCTTTCTTTGTTTATCATACGTTCTTCGGGTGAATTCCCTTGAAAACGCTTGCTCTGTGATTCACACACATATTTTTTGAAGTTTTATTTGACTCGTGATACAGAACTGCACGCGCACACACTTAGAGAAGCATATGCAACGACTTGTGTACATCCATCTACTTTTTCCTCTCTTATGCTCTCTTCTCAGTTCCCTGCACACTTCTAATGCTGAGGCTGAGGCTGGAACAATGACTCCTGAGTTCTGCCAGTGGGCAGGTGACATGCCTGGCTCCTCCCAAGGGCGTTAAACTCCACCATGAGGAACCAGAGGAAGCCATCGCCAGGAGCATCTCATTTGAAGGGATGGATGATAAGGAAGAGGGGGTGATAAATAACGTCCCTCTTTTCTCTACACCCTGGAGTCTAAACAGCCCTCGGTCCCTAAGCACATGAACACACCTGCAAGCACTCTCATTCCTCTTCTAGTTTTCTCTCCCTTCTTTTCTGCATCTCTCACAAACACACACACACAAACATAAACAAGCAAATCAACCAGGAAATCAACATTGGATTGAGAAAAAATAAATGATTACAGTTGTAAGTAAGCAGGGTTTGTGTGTGTGTGTGTGTGTGTGTGTGTGTGTGTGTGTGTGTGTGTGTGTGTGTATTTATAGTCAGCCTCTTCTTAGCCAGCCCTCAGTTGAAGGTACCATGAAGAATGCAGACTCCCCTACGGACACAGGCATTCCCCTGAATATTTGAACGCTGGCCTGCCAGACACAGACAAAGAGGTGGCCATGATTTTCAGTCGTACAACTCAAAAGGTCAAGCAGGGTTCACAAGGAAACAGACTACCTCAACCTCATATTACATCCTCCACCTCTCTAAACACTGCCCTGAGTCTCCCGTGTATCTCGATCCATAATTTAACCTTTCCTTCTCTCTCTCTCTCTCTCTCTCTCTCTCTCTCTCTCTCTCTCTCTCTCTCTCTCTCTCTCTCTCTCTCTCTCTCTCCCTCGGTCTCTTTCCCTCGAGTCTTTGTTTACTCAACTACTCTTCTAAGAGTTTTTAAAAAGCAGGGCTTCAAAGAAGAGGCCTTGAAGACAAAGAAAAGAAACAGTAACATCAGCAGGGGAGAACTAAACACAAACTTTACCTTTCAGAGTTACATAAAAAGCATGGCAAACACAGATAGCCAGGGAAACACATTGAAGCAGGAAAACAAACAGAAAAGGAAAGGAGTTGGAGTAGAGCCTTCGCCTATTGCGGACCCGAGAGTTTAGGAAAGAAATCCTCCCACTGACGGTAAAGTTTCTCTCCCAGTGATTTTCAGTCTGGCCAGGTAGGGCCCCGCCTGAGGAAGAACCCTGTAAATCTGTTTCCACTCTCCACTGCAGTGCTGCCCTTTGAAAGGAAACCCCCAAAGGTCAATACTGGAGAAAGAGAAATGCTTGGCGACACTGTGGTGTGCACATGAATCCTAAACAATGGGATGGCTGACACAGTATGGCACTATCGACTGTGTGTGTGTGTGTGTGTGTGTGTGCGTGTGCTGTGGAATAACAATAGCCGGTGAGGCAGGCAGAAGAGCTGCTTATCTTAATGTAATTTCCTTGGTGTTCACCTTGGGCCCGGAGAGATTAATCACAGCAGACACACCACAGGACTGATTGACCAGACTAGACTTGCTCTGCCTCCTCTGCTGCTGTAGTTTATTAGTACCAACCACTTATTTTCTCCATTCCAATTATTATCATGGAAAAATGTCCCCTAGGAGGGAACAAGACTCAAACTATTAACATTTTGATCAAAATGATGCAAAATATTTTCTCTCACTTTCTCTCTCTCTCTCTCTTTATGTGGTGGTATCAGAACTATTTCCTAGATGTTCCCTGCTAGTGATTTTCTCCCCTTTTCCGCTCAGTCATTCTCAGGGCTGGTAAATCTGATGGAGAGCTGCCACCCCACTCTAAATGGTAGGAAGTGCCACCTAATGGTCGTACTGTGCTGTTTGTTGTTGTGTATTGTTGTTGTTGTCACGGAGGTGCCCGTTGTGCGCACACTTTTTAGTTGTTGCCATGACTGACTTCCTGCACGGTCGTGCCATAGGGCTTAGTCCAGGAGTAGATGGAAATGAGAAGGCAGTGAAGGGGAAAATGAACATCCATTATAATCTGTCTTGAAAGTCCCCCTAATTAAAGGAAAGGACCAGTATTGGCCATTATTATTCTCATTCCATCAGTCGTAGGAAAACATAGCAACAACTTTCCCTGGTTATAGAGATGAAGGGAGGAGCAATTAAATGCAGTTCTTTAGTTCCATAGAAAACACAGGGTATGCATTTTTAACAAGATTCTTATTTTCTCATTTTAAATGATAAATCCTGCAGGGGAGTTTTCTGGACTGTTTTTATGATGAAGGGAGAAAAAAGGCTTGACTTTTCCCTGGCCTACAGTGGGGCGGCGGAGCCTAGGAGAGGAGCATGTTTTGAACAAGAATATAAAGAGCCGGTGAACGGAGAATGGATGCTGATGCCTGTTGTAACAGCACTTATACCAGCCCTGTGGGAGAAGGAGCAGATCAATAGTCCTGCGTTTTTTTAATGATTTAAAAAATGTATGGGAAGCAAAATAAGGCATTTCTACAACTGCATCCTGCTGGCCAAGCCTTTCTATCGTACCAACTACAAGAGAAGCCTGGCATATCCCTATCCCATATCCCTGTATATCCATACGTTAAGAAAAAGAAACTCTGGTTAGGGCGCTAAGTTTAGCGCCCTTTCTGGATCAGATTCGAGGACACTGATTGGCTAAATTTGTGTTCCTATGTGCATATTTGATGTCAGCAAAAATAGCTTTTTACGCTGAGTTGCTGCAGTGAATGGCCAACTTTTCTAACGCCCCAGAAAAGAGAGGGGATGATCTGTCGAACTGGGATGATCAGGTAGCTAATTTACCCTCAAACATAATGCCAAATATTTTATGTATACACTTCATTGTGTATTTTAAACACATATACTTAAAATAAGTAATTATTGTTTCTTTAAAAAAATATATATTCAAAAAGAAAAATCAAGTGATTCATTCCCCCAGGGAGGGCAGCACCCTAGCACCCTTTATTGGCCAGCAGCCACTGTGGCTAGGCATGGGAAATATAAATCTCAATGTCAGGGTCCGGCCGTCGTCCCCACCTCCACATCCAGAAGGCGCACAGCGGTACCTAGGACAAGGCGGAAAAGCAGGCCGGCACCACGGACAGCTCCGGGCTGAGACCTCCACCCATCACTCATTGTTTTATTGTGGTCACCTGAGTTCAATTATCTTGTTGCCCGATCCCTATTTAAGTTCCTGCCCAGCCCCGGTATTTTGTTCAATCATTGCACAATTGACTGCATATATAAATATATTTCGAGTTCTCGATTAAAAGATATAGATTCTCAAGTACTCTTTGTTTTCTTTGGTGCACGTTTCTAGTCTTTCTTTTAATCCTCACCTTTTTAGTGTCTGCGTGAGGGTCTTACCCTGTCCCTGTGTCTGAGAATCCTGAGACACAATGATTTCAAACCGCCGCTATGCAATCTTTCATCCATTGTGTAGTAGGTCTACTGTGAGCCACTCCAGCCAGCTGGCAACAACAAAAGCAACGTTAGTACTAGTAAACAGTGTCGTCTATTTAAATCGTAGCTTTGAATATCTGTGCAGATTTTGTGCTTTTTGCCTATTTACCAAATGTTGGTACTATAGGCAACAAATATTTTATGCCAGGTTGTGATCATACCTGCTTTGATAGAGTACGGATTGCCTGGATTAAGGCAGAGGAGTGTATCAAAATACTGTCTACAAATTAGATTCTAAATTGTCAAAAGACTTGCAGAATGTCTTTCATGGATTTTAGTTGCGCTCATAAAAAGATGTCGTACAGAATACAATAACGCCCATTCAGCAAAATGTGCCTCTTAAGTCGTCATCACATTTTTCCACTCAAAACATAAATGACGCCTAGACGTCCTCCACCCCCACATCCATTAGCGCTACGTAGCGTGTGCCAATCATCCGTGTGACGCCATCTCATCTGTGCTCTGTCTCTTTTGTCCCCCTAAATGAGTGTGGCGAAGGAGTGCAGAAGAGACGTGGGGGTCTGCTTCATGCGGTACCGTACAGGAAGCGGGTTCAGTGGGTCCTCCTAGACGGCAGGCTGACTCACAGACAGAGGACCGGGGCCAGATACTCGGTAATTGTGAAGTGTTTTGGTGAAGGAAGAAGCTGAGAGCCCACACATCACTTATTACACTTAAGAAAATATATTTTTGTCTGGGTCTGTGGGAACTGTTCAGGTAAAAAGCACGATGACCTTTATTGTTTATACCTTGAGACGTTGCAAACTGGAATGGTGCCCTGTGGTATTCAAGTTTTCTAAAATTAAACTCACCAGATGGAAGACAAGATTTACAAAGTCATACTTCAAGCAATATTGTAGTTGATTTGTTTGTCTCAAATATCCTGAGAGGTTTTCTTTTTCGAATATTCCAAAGTTACGGATGCTGCAAAGAGAGTTATTGTTATTTTTGCACCCGTTTACAGTCCTAATTCCTGTGGCATCTGCACAGCAGGACACATCACCAGACCTGCTCATCTCAAACTTCAAGATGAATGTTTTACCTTTACCACCTGTTTGATCCTCCTTCTGAATGAAACCTGGATCGTAATACAAGAAGTGTCACCACTTCAAGTTTTCTTTGTTGTTTTAGCTGCCAGGCTTTTAGAGTGAGTCTTTCAAAATTGAACAGCAGACCCCGGGTTTTAAACAGCGAGTGGAATAATAAACTCTGTGTATAACTCATGATCCTTTGTGGGAAAACATCCGAACGAATGTAGAATGTTTTGCAGAAGTCTCTCTAATTTTACAAAGTTTCTCCCTTGAAATATGTAAAGGTCTCAGAACATTTATCCATGACTAGCCTGGATTGGGTTATCAAACACCTACACAAGCTGAACGTTAGTGTGCATATTGATATGAGATGGGTAATAGACTACTTACAGGACTTGCGGTGCAAGCCTTTGGCATTATGACACCACTATACTTGGTCTGATATTATTCAGACATTCTGAACAGACCAAACTGTCACCCCCGCACAGAGATGCTAACCATTAGACTTGAATTGGATTTACAAAAGTCACATCAATTACACCACAGTCTAATTAAATGCCAATTGATGATTGCCCATTGGACATATAGTGCCTTTTTGATGGCCACATTTTGACTTCAATAGCCATTGTAAATAAACTAGCGCTGTTCAGGGACTAGTTACTGTATTACGATTACTAAAACTACTGGAAGACTGAGGGTATTAAAGTGCCAGTGTTATTCTTAAACAAATGGCTAACTGCACTGCAAAGTACAAGTATTCCATTTAGATTTAACTTCACTATAAAATGGAAGGCCTTACGAAATTACTTTAACGGACACTCACAGAACAACCAATGGGATGCTTTGTTTTCGGTAGGACCCAGTGGTCATCAAAGCATTGCAGGTATGTTTCTTCTTCTCTCTGCCAGAGTTTAAGCACCACAGCTTGATCCCACCCATCCACAGAGCTTAGAGGGCTAGACAGGTTTTGGAAGCCCCAGCAGATAGAGGAGGTCTGTGGAAGACAGGACAGAATACACGATAGAGGCATGCTCACTCTCCCTCAGGCTGAGCTTTTAATACCAAGAATGTATCTGTACCCCCAGCCCGTCTCTCACCCGGAAGTTTGACTGAAGCAGGTAAAGTGGAACATTTTGTACCCAGGCAGGTGGTCTGATAGGTCTTTCTGCTTGCAGAGCCGTAACATCATTTTACAGAACTCTGTTGCAGTTGTAGAGGGGAGATGCCAGAGAAACTGCCTGCACCTGTAGAGAGTCAAACGAGGCAGGCCACACGGCTCATGGGGCACCTTGGCTAATCTTCTGTAAACATCAGGAGACCTCCGGAGAACTGTTCAGTGTGTGCGTGTGTCTGTGTGTGTGTGTGTGTGTGTGTGTGTGTGTGTGTGCGTGTGCGCGCTAGAGCTGCTGGTAGAGAGGCAGCACAAGGGAGCAGCCTCAGAGGGGGTGGAGGGTAAGGGGGGGCCTGCCTTGGATCTCCTTTGGTCACGTGGATACACGCTCTGCCTGGCAGCAGCTCAAGTTACATCAAAGATTACACAGGGGGACCATGAGTGGGACTCACACACGGCTGCTTTGTTGTTCTCGCGTCAGGCACAACTCGACAAACACCACATGCAGTAGTAGAAAGTAGAAATGTAATGCATAGTTGGCACTCACAGAGGGGCCTACGAGTGACATGACTCAGACATGCGGTGTAGAGTGTATCCACTTTGTAGAAATTCATTGCACGGCTGGCAATCATATTTAGTTATTCCTTGTAAATATAAAATGCCGAATTGAATTTAAATTGCCAATTGAATAGAATTAACCAAATGGCAATTTGGTGCTTATGTCCTTGAGAATTTTTTGCAGCAAAATACACTTTTCTCCAACTGTAACTCTGCCTCATTTCGCCTTCCGGCAGAATGAAAGCTGAATGTCAGTGTGTGGTGATGTGTGTGCTGGAAGCGTTATATAAATGATAGCCTACTGATGTCCAGCTGGATTCAGTAAATCAAGAGTGGCGGTATTGGGATGTCAGAAACTCTGCCTGTTGCTATGGAAACAGATTAGCCACACACACACACACACACACACACACACACACACACATACTCCCACACGAAAATGACCCTGGGTCTGATACTTTTCCACAGTGCAATCAATCTGATTGAATGCAACGCGTGGGAACGACAAAGGTAGGCTAGTGAGAAGAAACATGACTACATTGTCCAAAACAGATGTGTGTGCGTTTGTGCATGTTTGTTGCCTTCACTGCTAAAGATATGGACAGATATTCTCTCAGTGTCATGGAATCCGCCACACACACACAGACAACCAACAAACAAACAAACAAATATACCCACTGCGTCTTGTTAAGGTAAACATAATAACAACAGATAGAATTCAAGCAGGACATGGAAGGTGAAGGTTCCACAGCAGTGTTCTACCCACTCCACAAAGCAAATTTGCTGTGGGGAGGAGCTGTCGCCGCTTGGTGGTTAGGTCCTGCTCACAAACACTTTCACACGTCCACAAACACACACACACACACACATACAAGCACAGTGGGAATCTGGACATTGTTATTATGTGAGTACCTCAGTGGACATGAAAGAAACCCTCACAGTGGTGGTCTTTGAAATTCACAGGTAAAAAGAAACACACACACACAAACCCAACCATACTGTATGCACACACTCACACACACAAATACACACAAGCCACAAACATAATGAACACGCACACACATACTCACTTGGCACTCGCACACATTCACAAACACACAGTGACTCAACAAATTCTGTTTACAGCACAGTCTTGGGATGGGGGCAATAATGCAGTGTCAACCTCCTCCTCTTCTTATCCCTGCCAACAAAGCCAATCACAGTGAGAGGAGGATTAGGATGAGAGCCCTCTCTGGAGCATTGTGGTGTTGTTGAAAAACCTGCTGCAGGCCTACGGGCTTCGGATGCCCGCTTCCCCTCACTGGCACACTGGCATGCTGAATGGACATTTCATGGCTTCCCCATGCAGGCTCCGGCTCTCTATGGAGAGGGGATCTCCTGGTAAACAACGGCCATTTCTCTCTACTGCCTGCAGGTAGAGGAAAAGGGATAGAAGGACGGAAGAGGTGTAGAGAGAATGTAAAGATGAGGGGAGAAAGGATAAGTAAAGAGCAAAGAAGAGAGCATGGTGGGGGAAAGAGAGAGAGGGGGGTTACCAAACTGCTGTTTTATGGAGGTGGACACATATTTGCATGTACACACACACACATGCACCTACCCACCCCCACACACACAGACACAGTGTCCCCCGGGACTCGACAGATAAGATTAGGGATCTTTTTGTGTTTCTGTGTGCGTGCAAGTGCACCTGGGAATTTTTGTCTGTGTCTGTAACCCATTCAAAGGGATAAAGGGTCAGCTACACCAATGTGCTGCCTAAGGGTCATAAGAAATGACTTCTTATCAACACCAGCAGAAAAACAACATGAAAACATGCCAACCCTTAAACAGCAAAGGAGCCTGTTAACCCATGCACTCTTTGGCTCCAGCTGCATATGGGAAATATACTGGATGACCAGTTATGAGTAAAGACACATTCTTGTCGTGACAACTGAATGCACATGCCTCGGAGACTGAATAATGTATTTTCACGGCTTTGAGTTCTGAACCAACCGAGAATTCCTGTAAGTTGTGTGTCGTGATCCTTTGTAGTGAAGGAGAAATCTATAAATGAGTGGGAGTTTGCTAATGTTTTGAACGCTGTGTGTTAGTATGTGCTTGTATGCGGCTGTGTAAGAATGTGTACGTGTGTTTGTGAGGGAGAGAGTATGTGTGAGTATGTGTGCAGAAGTTTAAGTGACGATGGCTGCTAATTGTTCTGAAGGCGACAACCTATGTCATTCCCATACTCTCACATGAACAGGCTGCAATTTGCTGACCTATCAGTGACTTAATAACGCCATTCACCATCAGAAGTAATTACAATTCTGTCTCCCCGCGCTGGAAAGGGGAGGTGTGTATTTGAGAGCTGTGTCAGCAGCACATTCCTCTTTCCCCGCACGCTGCAACAGCTAATATTGACGGTGCTGCTCATTCAGACCCTTTCAGGGGGACAAAAAACATGGCGGCAAATCGTTTCTTTCTGTGTGACCAGTCATCTATCCCGGAGACTTATTAGGCTCCACATCAAGATCGCTTCATCATGAGTGCCAGCCTTGTTTTCTTGCTGCCGTTTTGATTAACGGGGGCTGAAAATGCGGCCACCTACTTTAATCCGAGCGATTCATTTGATGGCAGCTACTTTGGATCTTTATTCTCTCACCTGCTGACTGATAAACTTACAGTGGAGGGGAGTGCTCAGAGTTTTTCCACTGTCTCTGCACTTTGTCATATGCGCCTGAATTATGGCTCTGTGTGTTGTATCACGCTGACAAAGACAGAAGTGGAAATACAACAAGGTGGCGCGAGGTTGACAGAGAGGAACAAGAGGATTTAGGTTGTGGGAATGGAGGCCAAATAGATGGGCTGGTACTTGAGCCTGCCTTTGGTTCAATCACACTTAGAATCAATACTTGATTATTGATGCATGGGGAGAATTATGGGAAGTGATATTGAGACCCACGCGTAAAAGCACACTCGAAGATCTCTCTCTCTCTCTCTCTCTCTCTCTCTCTCTCTCTCTCTCTCTCTCTCTCTCTCTCTCTCTCTCTTTCTATCTAGATCTTTTCCTCCCTCTCTTGCCTTCCCCTTCCCTCTCAGTGAGTGAGTCAGTGGGTCCAGTACAGATGTTTCTCCTGCTACTATCAGATCCAAATGTTTCTTTTTTTAATCTCCTCTGCTCCTCTCCAGAGTCCCCCAGGCCTGCACCATCATATGCTCTTCATAGACCTGGGTGTATATGGAGCCACGCTGCTGCTGCTACTGCTGCTGCCGATGCCTACACACCTCTCTCTCTTTCTCTCTCTCTCTATCCCTTTCCTCTTTGTCGCTCATTTCTCCATTTTCTCTCTCTCTCATTCTCACTGTCTCTGTTCTCCTCTCGCTTTTTCTCCCTCGGGCACATACTCCAAACAAAGTAAACTCTCCTTCTCCCTACAATTTTCTCTCATTTTTCCCCCCCCCCCCCCTCTCTCTCTCTCTCTCTCTCTCTCTCTCTCCCTCTCTCTCTCTCTCTCTCTCTCTCTCTCTCTCTCTCTCTCTCTCTCTCTGTCTCTCTCCATCTTTGTCTCTCACACAGACACAAACTCTGTCTCTATATATATCTCTCTTTCTCTCTCTCATTGTCCTTTGCCTCGCTCAGCTCAAAATGTTTCAATGTTCTCTCTCTCTTACCGCCTTTCTCTCTCTCCACTCTCACTGGCTCTTTCTTTCTCGCTCCCTTTCTACCTCGGACAGCCCATACACACAAGTCGCCCCACGCAGCCTAGAAAGAGGTCTGTGTGGGGTTGGTGTAAGAGGGGACATCTGTCCCTGTCAGCTCTGGCACTGGCTGGGGAGGGCTTAATGGCCATGATGCATTCTGGAGGCAGGGCCAAAAACAAACAAATTACAGGCAACAGTTGGCGACATTATTTTGTGTGACAAAGCACGATTGCTCGACAGATTGGGTGACCTGGAGAGACACAGAGAGTAGGCGCCGTCAAATAACAAATCATCCAGAGGCAGCAGGTTCCAATCTGCTCTGCTGAAAGAGAATCAAGGGTAGAGGGTAGGGGTACAAACATGTTTTCTCTGCTCCATGGATAGTGGTTGGACAAAGAAGAATTGAGTAACTTGTCAAAGCCACCCAGCAGCCTAAGCCCTTCGTGAGTATACGTAAGTAAGGTGTGAGTATAGGTATGTAAGGTGAGTACAGGTAAGTAAGGTGTGAGTATAGGTAAGTAAGGTGATTATAGGTATGTAAGGTGAGTACAGGTAAGTAAGGTGTGAGTATAGGTAAGTAGGGTGAGCACAGGTAAGTAAGGTGTGAGTATAGGTAAGTAAGGTGAGTACAGGTAAGTAAGGTGAGTATAGGTAAGTAAGGTGAGTATAGGTAAATAAGGTGTGAGCATAGGTAAGTAAGGTGTGAGTATAGGTATGTAAGGTGAGTACAGGTAAGTAAGGTGTGAGTATAGGTAAGTAGGGTGAGTACAGGTAAGTAAGGTTTGAGTATAGGTAAGTACGGTGCGAGTATAGGTAAGTACGGTGTGAGTATAGGTAAGTAGGGTGTGAGTATAGGTAAATAAGGTGTGAGTATGCGTAAGTAAGGTGAGTATAGGTAAGTCCATTAGATCTAAGATACTTGCATTTTAAATTACATTCCATCTGATTTAGTAGGCAGCGCAGTATTTGACCTTTGCTCCACTGGTCGTTCTCACGTACCTGGAGTTATATTTGGAATATAAGTCTGAAATCCGTTACATTTAACCCTCCACCTATGCATTCATGGATTGTTTCAGCATACAGCTTAATCAAAGAAGAGCAATCGCCATTGTAACAAGAACCATCTGAAGAGGAACCTTGTCCTAACTCATTCACCATCAGTTGGAGGTCACACCAGTTTTAACCTTGTCGCCGAGCGGCTTTTACAGCCTGGTGCCAAACCAAGCTTTCCCGCCTGTCAGAGAGAGCCAGAGGAAAGTGGTAAACAAAGTCTGCATCTGAACGTTCCCCTTAGCAGCAGCAGCAGCAGCTGTTATGAGCCTCTACATGCTGGGTGCTTTTTACAAATGATTTAAATCGAACCAATAGCCCGGCGACACAACACAATAAATCATTTTCTGTGGCGCAAACACTTCAAAAAGGTAGCTAATGGAAGGGAATGCTGGAGCTGTGTCTAAGTGCATGGTTCCACAGGGGAGGGCCTCTCTTAAGAGCTCTCTCACACCTGCCAGGTAGAATTATGCTTACTTGTGCTCACACAAGCTCATTGTGGGGCTCTCAACTTAAGAGAAATAACAAATGCACTCGTTCTGGTGGCATTCCTTTTGTGAACATTTAAATTACATCAAGAAATATTAAATAGCAGATTTGTATTGAGCAGAATGAGTGGTGGCGCCCTTCTTGCAAATCAAACAAAGAAACAAAGAGAATCAACAGAAAGAAGCTACGGCTGCCAAGTTTGTAGCTTGCCATCTATGTTTCAACCATATTGGGTGTCTCAGCTCAAAATGAGATGGTTCATTAGTTCTTTCTACATCCTACTAATTACTTTTTTTTTCATTTCATTAGAGCTCGAGTTGGGATGGAATAACAGGAAAAAACGTTTCTGAGGTTTGTGTTGAGGGTGAGTGTAATTGGGTATATAACAATGATTTACACTGTATGACTTATGACTTCTTATCCCTTCTGCAGGTCTGCTGCTCTGGTTGGACCCTGCTGCTGGCCATACCACACTCTTCAACAGATTGAATTTGGACGTTGATGTATGATAAGTGCACAAAAACTATAAGGGGGTATGGAAATAAATAGCATGTCTGACGGCAGCAGGAGTAATGCCAATCTCTCCCCCAGGTCAAACTGTGGAGGAGAAACTGCCGATGTCAGCCAGCTGTAGAGATGTGCCTGCATTGAAATTTCTACCAAAGCCCTTTGAAACAAGCTATCACAGATTCATAATAAACATATTACAGATATGCGTGGCGGTGCGCGGTACAAGAGGGCCAAACAAGACACTGTCGTGAAGGTTATAGGCTAATCAATCTTTGATAAATATTGTTTCTGTAGTCATAGTCTATTGGTCTCAACAGGGGGGTCTGTCCTGCAACCTGTATTCCTATCCTCCACAGCAGGTATAGCATTCTCCTCTGTGCCCTCTGGTCTCCACTCTGTTGGGGAACCTTAAGCCAATGCTCCATCAGTGCAAGCATAAAGAATGAGCTCTGTGTCTCTTGCTGCCCGTTGTCTAGCCACCTGCGTCAAATTGCCTCATAGATCATTTGCCCAGCGAACCGCGATCGCAGCCCATTTCTTACTGAAAAATCGGAATTACGTTGATCAGAAAAACGTCCAGGGTGTCTACAAGGTTCCACTTTGTCTTTGAAACTCGATGAACTATTAAATGTAATCCTTTAAAATGTATTATTACTGCTTAAACATCCAAAATCATTTCCTGACTTAGAGATAATACTATATATTCATATCCTTTAACGTCCTTACCAACTCTGAATGTACTTCTTATGAAGACGTATGTTATGTCTCTCCACGGTAGGAATCTGTTGAAGACCTCTAGTGTAGTCTAGAGACACACTGATATCTCTTCATTAAATATCCTGGAGGGCTGACTCACTGTGAAATGTCAGGTCTGGGCCAGACAGCACTACATATTGAACGGAAGGCGACTTGTCTGGATAGGGCAGGGTTTACTCAGCAGTAATTTAATCCTGCCAAGGGCCGCCATCTCACAATGTTCTATACTTCCTGATGAAAAGGCAAAGGAAAAGGTCAATTTGCTTAAAGAAAACCCTGTATTCATTATTAAAATGGTCACCTTTAAATTGTCGTGATGATGCTGTCAAATAAAAGTTTGGAGGTTGATAGGCCCTCTCTTAGTCTAATGTTTCCCTAAGCGGCTTATCTTCTTGGCTCCTTTTTCAAACTAAAATATTTGACCACAGTGTCCCCTTCACAGATACACCAATGGGTTCAGTCCCTTACTACAGTTAAGTATATCCATAAACAGCAACAATTTGTCAAGTGGACATGCAAAAAAGCAAACCCACTGGATACTATGGCATTCCAGTGTTTATCAGCTACACTAAGAGATTAAAACAGGCTTGGAACAGACTATGGGAATTAAGAAAAACAATGGCATGTTTCCTACCGAGTGGGCAGTTAGAAACCAGCAGGAATAAAGTAGGGCCGAATGGAATAACTTGGTATCAAAGGTAATATTTCTGCTGATATGGCTATAACAAATTGGTCAGAATAAAATATAAAACATCGCAAACCAAAGGTGACTGGACGGGCTCTTACAAGTCAGTTGGAATAGAGCAGGGAAAGATATCAAACCATATTTTGGATTACTGCTAAGCAGGCTATTACAAGCCAGCAGGACTAGAGCAGGGTGACATGGGAATCCTATAGGTAAATGTACAGCTATATGGGCTTTTACAAGCCAATAGGAGGAGAGTCGAGAAAGTAAGAACCTATGAAGACCAAAGATAAGAAAACTACTAAGCGGGCTGTTACAAAACAGTGCGAACAGAGATCTAAAATATTAGTATGAAGCACTTGAGACATCTGGCCATGTTGTGAGCAGGTTAATGATGATGTCTCAAGAAATACATAAATACGGCTATTTGTATTGGTCACAACAAATTAGATATGTGAATGTGTCTCTATCTGAAGCCTGTTATTATGCTCATTCAATGGGGTTCTAACCTATAATTCAGCCAAGAGCTGCAGTTATGTTTTTTTTTCTCCAAAAGCAGGTTGTTGCTTTTGCCTTTGTATCAACTGCGTTTGCTATTTAGTTTTTTTCTTCTTTCTTTCAGACTCCTGTATCTGAGTTTAATGGCCCTGACTGCTTTTGGAGCCAGATCCAGAGACCTTGACGGCTGTGTGATAAAAGCTTGATGAAAGACCTGAGCTGACAAAGGTAAGACTTCATCATAACAATGATTGTTCGACAGTTGGGCTAAATTCTAAAAGTTTCTGAAAACTAGTTCTTTTTCTCCTTTTTTTTAACATGTCCAACAGACAGGGAGTGGATTAGCGAGACTTCTTTGTAAAAGGCCATTCATATTTAAAAATTAATTTTGTACTTTGTTCGACCTGGTTTGGAAGAAGGCTGGATGTTTGGAATAATGCTGGAAGCCCAAGAGTCCCATTAAGCCTCTGAATAAAACCAGCTTAATCTACCTTACCACAATGGAGCACTACTTCCAACCAAGCTTGTCTGGTCTCAAACAATGGTGACAGCTGGCGCTGTGCTTTTCCTGCCTCTTATACTGGCTGAGCTGCCACTCAGGCGGGATCACCTACAGACCGAGAGATGGCATGCCCTCCTCAGAAGGGAGAGAGACTTGTTTTTTGCTGTAGACATAAAGTAGATATAAATATCAAGATTCCCCCCCCCCCCCCTGCACAGCACACTGAAAACTGCCACGGCTGGCAATCTCACTCTTCACTGTCACATAGATTGATCCTGACACGTTGCTCCAGCCATGACAGGCAGAGAGAGACAAAGTGGCTAACCGTGAAGGCTTTGCATTTTTTTCCGCACACCCAGACGTTGTTTATAAATAAAGATCACAGATTGCTGCATCACTGGCAGGGCAGGAATTCCACTCTTCCGCAGAGTCAAAACAGTTTAATCCTATCACCAAACCATTCACCATGGGGAAAAAAAACATAAGAATCACCACGATGGTTTGCTCTCATACTCTTTTAACGCTCTGACTATATGTGGGAGGAATACACAGCAGACTAGCCGACCTTGTTATTCACATTAGAAAATAAAATTGAGGCAGTTGCACGCTTCCGTACTATAATTGAAATTGTTTATTAATGGGTTATTACAAGACTGACCTTGGCAGACAAAACTGGTCAGGTTTCCATCACTAACTTAGATTTTAAAGAGCCTTATTGGGCTTAGATTATAGTGGATATAATTGACCTATTGCAAAGCTCATATTCGTTTTACATTACTAAGAACTTTGTGAGTTAGGATACCCCAACTCTGAACATAATGAAAATATGATGGGTCTTCAACTGGGCATACAAAGACCTCTCATGTTCTCATGTTAAAAGGCATTTAATTGGTGTTCTCTACTCTGAGTCAAAGGTCTTGCCTCCAAGCAGATGCTCTCTGGGCTGATTGTAGAGCAGCAGCTCCCAGCATAATTCTGAATATGGCTGTGGGGGGATTATTGATTTGGACCACAGGGTGCCTATGAGTGGTAACAGAAGCCTACACCAACTGATAGAACAAAAACCTTTATAACAACCCCCTTCTGTCATTTTCAGTTGAGCTGGGATCAATAGCAGTGATCACTTGTATGGTGGACTTTCATGAATCCATGACATGACACCCTATGAATCCGTGAAAAGGCTCTGAAATGGATGTGTAAGCTATTGTGGATGCTAAATGGTAGCTTGTTATTTTAATCCTGGAATGCCTTTTCTAGCCTAGAGCATAAACATGTGCAGCTGAATAGAAAAACTTCATCAATCGATGTAGTCAACCAGATGAGGTACAAAATGCCACAAGGTAACACATGCAGCTCCCTGACAATGTGATTAAATTACTTTGTACTTTTCCTCTTATCAAATTATCCCTATGGCTGTGATTCAACATAACTTTGACACAACAGCTATTTTTCCCTTGATTGTGGCACTGTTTCTCTGCCATGGCCCAAGTATATTAAACACTGCCTCTGCAAAAGCTTGTGACTGTGGTCTCTCACAGTGCTTTTGTATTATCTCTTTTGATCAACTCACACACACTCTCTTGCTAATTTATTTGGAGTGGGATGAACACTTTGCAAAAAGTGAACTCAGTGAAGGTAAAGCACTTAACCCCTGCCAACTCCAATCCCTTTAAATAAGTAACATGTTTACACAATCACAGCAAGACATTTAACCGTAGCAAAGAGATGCCCTACCACCAAACTAAGAAGTTGTTGAGGTTGTCTGTGAATCTGTTGATTGACGTGCCTTTTTACGTACTTTTTTTGTATGTAAAAAAAGACAGCAGTTAAGTGTTTTGAATCAATAAGTTTTGTTGATTTGTTCATTTCTGTATAGTAAAACCATTTTATTTATTTTTTTCATTTGCAACAATATTTTTTTTCCATAAATCCTATCCTTACAATAAATGAATAACCCAGTTGCTATAGGCTACTTCTAGCATTGCAAAACTGCCAGGTCTTACCTCATAGGCATTTTTATAGAAAATGTTCCCATTGTAGGCTAATCGTAATGTCTTATTCTGACTTCGGCTAACCTACTGGGGAATAGGCAGGACACATATTTTGTTGTCATGAGTGCAGGTGCACACTGAAACCCTCGCTGCAGAATAGCCTATCGATGTAAGCGGGTCCCAAATCTGATCAGTTTTTACCATTTTCTGAAAAAAAACGGCAACAGTAAACCTACTTTTTCGCAATGCACTATAATACCATCTTATCGGGTCAGTAACCTAAATGTTTGCATGATTGAATTGGGTAATCATTTAGCAGCCTACGTAAATAGCTGAATTAGGGTGTCACAAAAAAATACCAACTCGCTCCCTCTACTTTTGCGTTTCACTTGTGATCGCGCGAGGTCTGCAGAACAAACCATTCGAAAAAAAACATTGACATGGCAGTATTTTGGAAATAGAACAGCACATTCCTCCATATTCAAAAAGAGTGCAAGGTTATGGTTTGGATCTGTAAGAAACGTACACATAGAACCTTAAGTAGCAATTCATCTACAGTCAAAGGTAAGATTTGGAGGAAAACGTGCGTGTAAACTAAATGTAATTTATTATACTACCACAATGAATTGGTGAAAATGCGGATCAGTTCGTTGTGTACGTTTACTCAAAATTTCAAAATGGCTGGTGAGAGTGGAAGTGAGTGTTTGTGATTGAAAAATAGAGACTTTATGTCCTGTATAAAGGGCAGATATTTTGTAGATACATTGTTTTGCGGTAAGGTCCGAGTGAATCTAGCTAGTTTACGTTCACGTGTAATTCGGAATGTATCGACGTGGGGCTGGAAAGAGGGACCATAAAAACAAACCGGTGAAGAAGGACGTGAATGATAGCGATAAATATGCCGACATGCTGGTGTTTGGCTATGCCTGCAAGGTCTTCCGAGACGACGAGAGGGCTCTCTTCCACGACCACGGGGAACACCTTATCCCATGGATGGGGGACAAGAACATCATGATTGATAGGTCGGTTGAACAAACTTAAAGGGAATCGTTATCCTAACCAACCTTCCTGTATTATCACATGTAGCTTTCGTCAGAGGGGACGTCGTCGCGATCTTGTTTTCCGGAAGAACGTTTTTGATCATGATACTGCATATAATAATCATTCAGAAATAAACATTGAATACTTGTATATACATATGTCTTTACACGGCCACCTGCTTGGCTACTAACTAGTTAAATAAACCATAACAGCTATGGCAAGATGTGGGTGTTGCAGTTGTCGTCCTTTCGGGCCCAATAAAATCAATCGACTCTTTTTGCTGACATGTGATGAGTTTATCAATGTCTAGAGCATCCAACATTTAGAGTTGGCTTGAATAGTTTCTGATTAGTGCTAATCGTACTGTCTAAATGCCCCGGAAGGACCAGGGCGTTTTGTTTTAGAATGTTGGAAGAATTTGCTCTGGATGTAAACTATGGCTCAGAGTTAATTTGTTTGCCCAAACAAATTCACTCTGGTGTACCTCAGCAGCAATTTTTTTTTCTCCAGTTTCTACAGTAAATTCTTGCCTAACATTGAAAGCCAGATAAGATGGTTCACATGCTCTGTTTTGATCACGTAGCTGTAAGGTGTACTGTTGAAGTGGATCTGCTCAGTCTATACCCAAGTTGCCTTTTTTTGTTTTCTAACCAACCTTCCTGCAGGCTCTGGTGGATTATCTGGTCACCCTAACTCAGACAAAATTTGAACACTTTGGAAACCCACTGATTCTACCTTGCCTATGGCCTCATAGAAATGCTGAGCCACCTGTATCTGCATGGGCCTGTTTCCAATGTACATGTGTGTGTCTGTGTCTCTCTATCACATAACCAAGTTGTTCCCCCAGCAAGGTAGGCTATGGGGTCCATCCAGGCCCCAAATGCCAACCCCAGCGCCTCCACTTCTCTCTCTCGACGAAGAAACTGGAACTGAGAGGTGGAATAGAGGAGCGAACGCAGGAAAATATCGTCCGTATGGGTTAGGTATTTATGTGCTCGGGTTTGTGTGGATGTAACTTTTTTTGCAGATAGAGAAATAATGGTTGTAGGGGGGGACTGAAGTCTGTAAGGTAAGAGTTGTTGATTTCTTTAGTTTTTTTGTTGTGTTAATAAAGTGCAGGGCTGTCGTTTATCCTTTTGTTTGGTCGTTTGCCGTTTATCTGAATGAAATATGTTTCTGTTAAGTAAGCGTGCTAGACCAGCGGCTAGTCTGCAGCTTTTATTGGGGAGCCGTTACTCTTGTCAGTATTGCAGCGTGTTTGTTCAGTTCACCTACCTAGTAGAACCTTTTTATTTCTGAAAACAAAAACTCGGTTTTAGGGAACCCCCCCTCCGTGTGGTAAGTAGGTCCATGTTGTGTGACCCTGTCATTGTGCTTTCTGTTGTCTAACCCCGCCTGTTCACCCAACAGGTACGACGGGCGCGGTCACTTGCATGACCTCTCTGAGTACGACGCCGGCTCCTGGAACACAGCCTACCAGCTGTCAGAAGAGGAGGCCCGGATCGAGGCTCTGTGCGATGAGGAGAGGTACCTGGCCATGCACACGGACCTGCTGGAGGAAGAGGCCAGGCAAGGTAAGGGCAGGCCAGGAAACACTGCACAGATGCCCAGGGGGAGGCTTAGATACACAGGCTGGTTATGGCCGTATCCCAACAGATGGACTAGGTGTAATAGCTGGACATACTGTACTTTGACCATAATAAAGGTGTCACCACTGGAAGAAAGATTCAGCCTATATTAAATGATGTACCAGAGAGAGCCCAACATTAATAGTCATATCCCATATCCTTGTACTGTCAGCCTAAACCGTAGCGAGTCCTCATCATGATTGAAGTTGTATGAAATAGATAAGCCGCAACTGTGCATTTCAAAGACATCCATTGGAGTCTGGGGGGATGATTTAATGCCACTCATTTCCAGTTCCCCATTAGCCGTCCATTTTAGGAAGGCAGTCGGCTTCTGCTGGTGCTGGAACTAAAACCATAAGCTGCAGTTGAATACTGTTTAAGACCGGCGCCAGGACAAACACTGTTTGCCCAACAAACCATGGGTGGACACTGGTGGAGTGAGCATTTTGGCTTTCAGAACAATGCTAGGAAATAGTTTTTTGCAATTTGTAGCCTAAATTACATGTACATGTAAATCATTTATTTTGTGAAGTCAATTTGTTATGTGTTGACATCAGACACACCACAGCCTCAGTCCAAATATTTATCATGTTCGACAGGAATTTGCCCTGGCACCTTTCAAAATTATGCATTCGGTTCTGAATATCAATCCCGCCGTGTTGCCTTGGGTACAGTTACCAAGGTCTCCATCCATCAGTTCACTCTCTCTTCTGACTTGGACTCATGGCAGTGTCCTTGAATTTAGAAACGGTGGTTAGCTTTAGTGAAATTAAATGTGTTTGCATATTTCCAATTCATTAGAATTTAATTATTAAATGGTTCCTACCATGTTTTTCTTCCCTAGTGGAAGAGTATAAACGTCTGAGTGAGGCCCTGGCTGATGAAGGCACCTACAACGCTGTGGGCTTTCGCTACACCGCTGACTACTATGACCCCTCACAGCCCACAGAGGAAGAGGAGGCCAACAGAGAGAGTGGTTAGTGCACACACACACACACACACACTCTCGCAAAATAAGAAAACATATTAATAATTTCATATTGGTCATACTTTAATGGCTTTTACCACAAGCTCTTTTTTGAATCTTTCTACCCGGCCATGAGAGTAGCTGCTGTTCTAGCAGCCAGTACAGCCACATTGTAGCTAATCCCATTGAAATAGCCCAGCACTAAAACAACAAATGACATACCACCATTATGGATGTATTCATAAGCACATGTCCTCATTAATAACTACTTCAATTTTTTTAACTGACAGCAGAATCTTTGTATACCTCAGGCTAAGGGTTATCTAGTCGGTTACCTTGGGTTTGGAATGGATGCCAATGTCAAGTCGTTGATCATACAACTGGCAGACACACTGACACTATACAGAGTTGTGTGAGCGTTTGACGGCTCTCTTATGATGATGGGAGTACTCATTTTGGTATTTACGATCCTGTCAGCGCTATAATGGCTGTCTGCTCACATCCTGACTAACAGCGGATGGGACAGTGTCAATGTCATCACACGTTGTGACAGACCAGTTGACTAAGCCACAGTAGCAGAGCCATGGATCAGGTCCAGCCACTGCTTCAGCCAGGACCTTTGTCAAGGCTCCTTGTCTCCCGACTATCCAGAGTCCCCTTCACGCCACGCCATCCCTCACCCACCCAGCCTGCATGGCGTCAACACAGGAATGAACTGTGTACCTGCAGACTTGAATAATCATTGTGGGGAGACTTGGCAGCGCTCTATTTCAGCCAACGCACATGCGGGCTAGCTAGATCTCCCTCCCACCATCCATTCCTACCTTCTCTCTCTCTCTCTCTCTCTCTCTCTCTCTCTCTCTCTCTCTCTCTCTCTCTCTCTCTCCATCCCTCTCTCAGCAGGTAGCAGAGCTGTGTATCTTGTCAAACTGCTGCGACTTCTGACTGAGAGCCAATGCTATTCATCAAACGTCTATCCTAAACCTCTGCCCGAACCCCCTCAGAGACTAGTCGATTTGTCAGGGAGGGGAGCTCTCAGCGGGGGCCAGCAACGGTGGTCAGGGCACTCCTCAGGCAGCTAACAGGCACCTCATTGAATCAGCACCAACAGTGGCATCCATTAAGCGTAACAAAGTGCCAGAAGAAACCAGGGCTATTCTCCAGAGTTGGCTTGTTGCTATTAATGTGTTCACCCCCTCCTCGTCCCACCCCTCCATCCATCTACAGCTTCCCAACAGTCAGTGTAGCATATACATTTAATCCCATTTCCAGCTGACTTGCCTGCCTATTGTCTCCGACTGCAGGAGGTTGGGGAAGGGAGGAGGGGCTGTAATAAACAGAAGTGACAGGGCCTGCCGCCTCCCAGGAAGTTGGAGTAACTAAAGCTGAAACTTAGAGTGCCTCTGGCTGCCTGGTCGGAGAAGAGAGGGAGGCCAGAGGTTGGTTGTTTTGAGTATCTGCGGGGTTGAACCTCACATTTGTCTTTCTTTTGTTATATTTGTGTGTGTGTGTCTGTGTGTCCCTTTGACTCGACCCCTACCAGAAGAACTGGAGGCGGAGGACAGTGAGGAGCCGTTCGTGGCCCCCCCAGGCCTGGCCATCCCCCCTGACGTGGAACTGGTGGGTGCCTCCGCCGACGTCCGTTTGCTTGGTGCTGAAAATATTGGTCCAGATCGAGAGGCAGAGATTTGTGGGGGCTGGAGTCCAAACAGATCAGTCAGTTGCTAGCGTGCGGAGCCTGTTACCGCCTCGATGCCGCCAGGCCACAGGCTAGAGAACAGATAGACATTTAGACCCCTACACACAGTTTACTGGACTCAAGTTGCATCACGACCTTTCACCTCACTGACACAAGAGAAAGTGGAAGGTGATTACAGGCTAAGAACAATCACTACTTCTAGTCTGCATCCACTTACATGCGGGGACATACAGTACTTAGGATTATTATCTGAATTTCACTAGGTGTTTTAAATTAAAATGTATGGGTTTTTCAGCTATTTCAGACCTATTCAGAAAAAAAATTTTGTGTCGTAACACAACAGGAGGGGCCTATATTCTCAATGTTCTGCGCCTCACAGTAAGTGTGTGGTCTGGGCAGGCTCAGTCGTCAGCATTTAGGGAGTTGATAAGGTTTCCTGTTTGTTATGGCTCTAGAAGCAGCAGAGGGAGCCTGGTCCTTTGGCTTGTTAAAGGCGTTGTTATATGTTGCTGCGCTAGCAGGTCCCACGGCCCTCGTCAGCTCTCAGAGGCCCCAGCACAATAACGCTGGCTCGAAGTAGCAGGTATGACTCAGGCCCCCGGCTCGGCTCCCTGGAGAAATTACTCTCATGTATTATTTAGCACGTTCATCTTGTTGAGAAATGTGCGTTACTCTGGAGATTGTTACTCTTATTTCTCTCTTCTCTCGGGGCAACTAATGAGAGCTATCATCCATCATTGAGAGCTCATTGTGTGTGCAAGGGTGAATAATGTATCTTATTGTGTGCACCCGATTTCCGTCTTGCAACGTCATCCACTTGCTCTGAGCTTTGTTTTAGTTTTATGTAAATATCATCAAAACAATATTGTGTTGCTCAATTTACAATTTTTCCCAAGCCTAGTCATGCTGGTTGACCATAATAATAATTTCCTTTGGCCTGTAAGGAGCATGCAATTCAAATTCGAAGACTAAAGTCTATTACCTGAGATGCCAATCCTATACCTGCCGGAAAAGACCTTCGCTAAATAAGTTAACACAGACACTAATTGGAATTGTCTTCTAGTCCATGTCTTCAGGAATTCCATGTTCATACATTACAAATCATTTAACGCTAATGTGCAACATTTATTATGCATTAGCTTCAACTACTAATTAGCTAGTGTGCCCTTTCCTTAAATTTTAAGAAACTGTTATTATATAAATAGTCATATTTCCTCACCACTACTGTTTTTTTGGGCCTACTAAGGTGATGTCTCTTTGTCTTTATCGTACCAGTTCACTGTGTTTGTTTGACATTGTTCGTCTGCCCTCCAGCCCGCCACCACCAAGACCCACGCCATCATCGAGAGGACGGCCAACTTTGTCTCCCAGCAGGGGGCGCAGTTTGAGATCGTCCTGAAAGCCAAGCAGTCGGGAAACTCCCAGTTTGACTTCCTGTGCTTCGACCACTACCTGAACCCCTACTACAAACACATCCTGAAGGCCATGAAGGAGGGCCGCTACATCGTCGTCTCCGAGAGCAAGAAGGAAGAGCCGGAAGGTGAGGCAGCCATCACACTGCAGTCAGCCAACAGGCACGGACAGGAACAGGCACTTAAAATGTGTGCTTTTACTTATGCATGATGCGTTCTCATGCTTCCTATATGTGTGCAGAGTCTGAGTCTGATTCTGATGGAGACGGCAGCTACCTCCACCCCAGCCTGTTTGCCCCCAAGAAGAGCTCTCGTCTGGAGGAGTTGATTAAGGTATGCTGCTCATTTGAACCCAGCGACTTGTGTTAGTACCATGCATGCCCAGTGTATACCTCTTCAAACTGCACCTCCTGTAGTTGCAGTAGATGAGAAGGATAGCACGGATTGGTTCAGGTAGTTTTGCTATTATCTCAGCAAACTCTTAACTTTTGTGTAGTGGTGATTTTTTCAAAAGCACTTCCTTATGTTCTCTCCACTACGACTTCACACTGGCATTGGGATGGTTGTGCTTCTGAGAGGCGTTGTGAAGCTTTTCCATTGGCATTACTGTTCAATTATGGCCGTCTATTCTTGCAGTCTGGTTAATTTCTCATACATTTTATTGTGAGAAATGATTTCTGAAGCCTTTTTAGCATTAACAGCTCTACTGTTATTTCTGCTGCATTTTTTGCCCCCATAACCCACCATTACCGGTATTCTATTATGAACTTTCAGTACATCTTTTATGTGGTTTAACCGCTTGCTAGATGTAGCAGTGGATTTATAATTTTTTTGTGTACAGTTGAGTTGTCATGTTCAATCGGCCTGATTTCAGCGTGTCTGACCACAAAAGGCTGTTTTAGTTTTTTATTTAGCCTTTATTATCTAGGAACGTCCCATTGAGATTAAGAATTTCATTTTTTAAAAGAGATCTGGCCAAGACAGACAGCAGCATTCATACAAACCCATAGTTTTGTAACCTGGTAAATTAAAAACATATTAAGGAAACTGGATCTAATTCTTCATTTTGGAATTAAAAGCATTTAACGAGATTAATTCATCAAGTTTCGAGCCATTCTGCAATGTATTCCATGCTTACTCTATTAATTCAAGCTCTCTCTCTCTCTCTCTCTCTCTCTCTCTCTCTCTCTCTCTCTCTCTCTCTCTCTCTCTCTCTCTCTCTCTCTCTCTCTCTCATATCTCCCATCTCTTGATTTATTATTCTGTAGGTTTAATCACTCACTGGTTGTCATTCTGATTGAATTACTCTGGGTAAATGAGAAGATGAAGGCTCTTAAGTAAACCGACACACTATCAGATTTACTCTGCAAATTAATTAACGCCATTCCCTTTAAGCCTAAATTGATGATCTTTTATTACTGTTTTATTTCAACCCTTAATATCAAGAGAGTGATGTCTTTCATGTCAGTTCTTTCTATAAAAGAATATGACAACGTTAAGCCAACTTTAAAGAGAGTTAAACATTTAGGGAAATAAGATATGCCCCGTAGTCAAACCAGATGATTGATATTCATTTTACGTCCAGTATGGAGTTACGTGGTCGACGTAAAAGTAGCCTACCGATATAGTAAGCTTGAGGTAACCGTTAGAGCAAAATACAGACGATATAACATCATGTTATATCTTTGGTATTTTGCACGTGTCCGTGTGAAAGCAAGACTTTGTTATTGAAACAGACGGTTGGAGCTATTGCAATGCCCAACCTTTGTTTCACCTTGTGTCTGGTAGGTTGAGGGACCTAATATCTGAAGTAGAGTGGGGACCATAGACATGTGTGAGTGTAGACAGACAGACAGACAGACAGACAGACAGACAGACAGACAGACAGACAGACAGACAGACAGACAGACAGACAGACAGACAGACAGACAGACAGACAGACAGACAGACAGACAGACAGACAGTATATCATATTATAACAGCTTCTTTACATTTTCGAAATACAGAAGATATCACATGTAAAGAACACAGTTTGGATTTTTTTAAAGGAGTATTTAGTCACTTCTGGGGGCCATGCTAACGGTTACCTCGAGCTTACCATATCGCGAGGCTACTTTAACGACGACCACATAACTACCTCAATACTGGACGTACGGTCATAAAATTGATTTCAATCATCTCGTCTCACTAGGGGTAAGTTGGGGCATATCTTATTTCCCAAAATGTTGAACTATCATTTTCAATTGGTTGAGATCGCACCAAAGGGATTTCACTGAACCACGTACTGTAGACAGTGACAGAAAGATGAGACACTTTTCTCAGCAGCACCCAAGCTTCCATTTCCCTTAATTATTTCCCTGATCAAACGGACACTGATAAGGACACCTCCATGTTCTGTTTCGCCTTGACTAAATCAAATCTGTTTGTTTTGTGTGGCAGCCTCTACAAGTCATGGATCCCGATCACCCGCTGGGCGCTCTGGTGCTAAAGGCCCGGCAGGAGAGGAACGGGGCCGCCGCCGCTGCCGCCGTGGCAACCCAGCAGGAGGAAGGAGTGGAGCCAGCTGTGACCCTGGCATCGGCCGACTACACAGCTGACCGTGAGTGTTCATCTCCCTCCCTTGAGTGCCTGAGAGACATTCATATTGAATCTGAAGAGGTTCATTTAGTTCTGGTCCACTTTATTTCGTTATTTCGTTAATACTTTTACATTCTATTGATTACTTTTTCTTTCATTTCCCTCTTTTTGAAAGCTGGGTGCCTTAAAACCTGATAAGATTTCAGCTCCTCGTTGCTCACGGCAGGGATGTTGCTAGGCTGAAAGCTCTAATCGGGCACAGGCCCCCCATGACCGTGCACGGACAGTAACGGCGGGGTACGGCCCGCGGCTTGTTAGCAAGTTCATAGTGTGAGCAGTTGTCCGCTCTGTCTGCCGTTTCAAATGTATAGCTCATTTTATTTTATTTCAAGCGTATAGCTCATTTTAAATGAGGCCACACACAAAGGTAGTGCTCTGCTAGGCTCCGAAGCGAATCCCAGACAGAGCCAAATGATGTTGCCAGAGAGTTGAGATGTTTGACGTGATGTGAAGCCCTGGGGATTCAAACTCCCTCGATAAACCCGTCAGACAATTCGTTTCGCGTATATATTTCTAGGGTCGAGCTTGTCTCCTCTCTTATCTCCATCGCTAATGGAGACATTTTTCCTGTTTGGCAGAGAGACATCTTGAGCTGAGTTGGTTGATTTGTCCTAATTAGTGGGACGGGAGGAGGTCCTCTCAGAATTCTGAGAGCGACACGTCGGTCTCTGCTCTTGGCATCGCCAAATGCCGCCGCCACAAACACAGACAGGAGATTGTAATGAGCGGGATTATGACGACAAGATAATTATTTCTGACTGATGTTTCTCTATACGAGGAGACTTTCTTCCTCGGCGCAAGTTCTGTTTAAAAACCCAGACTAGAGAGGAGGCATCAATGGCTCCAGAGGAATAGATGGCTCAGTGTTATCTGTCAATGATGCATCTTTGGAATCAGTTAGGAGCTGGCCACAGCAGTGTAAAATGCTGCCTTTTTTTCACCAGCACCTACTTGACTATTTACTTTGGTTTTGTTTTCTGGTTCTGTAACCTCAAGTGATAACCGTGATTTTTGTTTGCTGAAGGTCAGTTAATACCTTGCATTGCTCTATTTGACATGAATTAACCTGGGCACGTATTTCTGCTGTTATTAAGGAGGTAATTATTTCCTTCTTACTTTACCCTTGGTAACCGATACATTTTATAAGTCAAGTCTATGACAACAAGCAGACTTTCTGTACCAACAGAAAACTATTTACCTCACACATCTTCTAACTGGAGTGGTAGCCTGTGTCTGAAGTCTGACCTTTGCCTTTAGAAGCCTTTCGGTACAACCTAGAATCCACTTGACAATCCAGTTGATTCACAGCAAGTCTCTATCAGCTTCTTTCCGTTACTCCATCCTTCAAAATTGTCTGACAAACTCTTCTTACAACTCATACTGTTTTATTTTATTTAAATTTTGTTACTGCTCAAACAGTTACTTGCTACCTCCTCTCGCTGTCTCCTTCTCTTTACCCAGGCTCATTGCATACTGCTGATCACTGTATACTCCATCACAGCCATTTATTTATCCTAGACACCGCTAAGGAGTCTGACCTACGAACCATGTCTTGTTACAAATGACCCTGCTGTTAACTAACCCACCACCCAACTTAGCTGCTCTCTGTATGCACGGATTGCCTTTTGATGAATAGTTATTTTTGCATCCATATATATATATATAGTGGGTTTGTTTACCACCCACCAGACATTTTCTCCCTCTAGCCTGCCGTGTCACCTCTTAAAACATTTTTGATGTTGTTGTGCATCTTCATGTCCCTGGAGAGACCCGTGTTTACCATGGCGGCCCCGGTTCAGCTTTCTAATCACCTCCCCCGACGCTGCGAGGCTCGGCGAGGATCGATTGGTTGCCGTGGCTTCTCGAAGCCCGGTCTTACAGTGGAGAGGCGTTTTGTGTGTCTCAAGTGGCACCAAGGGG
This sequence comes from Aplochiton taeniatus, assembly GCA_017639675.1. Taxonomy (NCBI): domain Eukaryota; kingdom Metazoa; phylum Chordata; class Actinopteri; order Galaxiiformes; family Galaxiidae; genus Aplochiton; species Aplochiton taeniatus. The sequence goes on from CM030172.1 coordinate 47,203,786, forward strand.
CTGCGCACGGATCTGATTTGAACCTGGAGTGGCTTTGAAAAGAGCGCAGCGCTCAAAGGTCTTAGTGATGTTACGCGTTCAAAACAAAAGCCAATCGGAGGATAAACAGATGTGTCTCTATTAGCCGTGACGATTTGGAAAGTAAAGTGCTCTGTTGACCTTGGAAGACCCCTTTTTGGCTTTGCCACAGAAACGACCTTCACTCTCTCCTGCTTCATTCTTTAGCTAGTTCCACTTCTCGTTGTTCTTTCTTCGTTTCCCTCTTTCATTCTCAATGTCTTCTTTTCTTGCTTGTTGACCTCTCTAGCTTACTTCATTCACCCTTACATGCTCTCTTTCCTTTTTCCCTATCAAACTACTCACTTGCTGCCCTTCTCTCTCTAGCCATCTTATTTTATGACGTTCTCTCGTTCCCCTTCCTCCTGCCACATCTGCGTCTTCATCTAAACTGGGGGGCATGAGAAGATTAGCTTAGATCAGATTTGTGGATTAGATCTGTCAGGGGCTCATGATGGCTGGCTTAGGACCCAGCAAAGCAGAGAGGAGGGCGATGAATGATGGCTTCTGGACCATTGTTTTTTTTGTTTTTTTTACCTTCGACCAGAGTGGTAATAAATGTGTTTAACATTGCATCGAGTGGCCCCGTTTCACTAGACCAGTGGGACGTTTGTTTTTCACGCCCCCCGAATCCAAGTTTCCCTCCCTCTCTTTGCCTCGCTACCCCTCTCTCTGTCTCTTTTGCTCTGTCTTGCCTGCTTCTCCAGTGGACAAATTGCGTCTAGAAAGTGAATAATGCACGGCCACAGATCAGGCGGAAACACAAGTGCAACTAAAGATGCACGCTTACTGGAAGGGCTACTCTTTTTCCGTCCCTCCCACGCCTGCTTTCTAGAGATGATCAATGTGATGGGTGTATCTTACAGAACGTGAAAGCCCATCTTCATAATGAGTGTCTCTGTGTATGCACTGAGCAACTGGAGGAAAAAGTCATCGCGGAGGCAAATGCATGCATCATCCCATATGAGACAAGGTCTATTTTTACACACTTCTTTTTACACATCTTCTGCTGCCACCACATCCTCACTTTGTCCTCTCCCCTCTCCTGCTGCCAAGGGCTGGATGGCTGGGGGGCAGCAGTAAGCAAGGTCTGTTTATTCAGCCGGCTACAGTCAGACAGTTTATGCCAGGGGAAGTTGGCGAGCTCAAGGTTGCTGCCACCAAAACGGTTTGCCATCGCGTCCCAGGAATCAATTATTGCACAGTGACAGCTGGAAAGTGAATATGGATACAGAGATAAGTTTGACCCTCACGCTGTTGAATTTTCTCGTCTCTTTTTTGTCTGGTTTGAGTCATGGTCGCTCTGACATACTCTGAGACATATCTGGTGTGCAGTCTTTTTGTTTCGTCTCCTTTGGAAATGTCATGTAATACACTTCAGGAAAATGGCTACGGGGCATTGGGTTTACTCACAGTGTAGGCTGACTGAAAAGGCTCCCCTGTCATGCCAGACAGATTCTCATATTTTCCCTGACCCGTTGATGTGCCTGATTGAGTCACACATGAACGCGTTATGAAAGCGGTTAGATATATATATATAATATTTCAGTCTTAAACGTGGTACACAAGTTCATGATTGAAGTCCTGATCTTTATTACTTAAAACTAACAGAAGAAAGTAAATGCACTATTTATTTTTCCCTCTGGTCCCCAATCATTCTCCAGCCGTCAAAGTAAATTCAATTAAGTGGCCGATAATACAGACATAGGTGATTATTATTCAAAATCTGCATCAACATGAAGTTGGCTTTGTTCTCTCCGTTTGCGCTCTATTGTGTCTAAGATCCCATAATAAAAAACAGAAGAAGCCTGGCCCCAATGTACACATTGTGGAGATTGACATGTGTGGCCATTCATACTATAAACAAAGATTTGACATCGAATGCTAAATGACCAACTGAGGTTTAACTAGTCGGCAAGGACAACATGTTTTGTGGTGTTTTACTTGGGATGTGTTTGATGTCATGTGTCTTACATTTAATGATAGTTTTATGTGGTTATTGTTATGGTGACAATGACCTAATAATTTTGTATTCTCCTATAGCCACCGTCGCTGCTGTGTACTATGGCTACTGCATGCTTCCTGATGGGAGCTACTGCTTGGCCCCGCCTCCCCCAGGGATCGACGCCAACACCTACTACAGCACCTTGCCCCCGGACATGATGGCCCCGCCCTCTTCATCGGGCGCCCCACCCCCTCCTGGGACCACCCCCCCCCTGTCTAACGCTGTTGTCTCGGCAGCACCAGTAACCTATCAGGTTCCTCTCACTTCGCCCCCTGCTGTGGTGCCAGAAATCAGGTGGGTGATAGTGAACTTCTGTTGGGAAACGTAGGTCACGATCTTCTTTGATATGTGGGTCGTTCACACTCTGTTTCTCTTTTACGCTGTTCCAATCTGTCTTTGCTTCTCCTCGGTTTTTCCCACCCCCCTTACCTGGTCCCCTCACTCACTATATCTCGCAGTTCAAGGCCTCCTGCTCCATCTCCGGTTGCCCCAACCCCAACCCCAACCCCAACCCCAACTCCAGCTCCAACTCCAACCCCAGTTCCGACTCTAGCTCCAGCTCCAGCCGTGCTGCCAGCAGCAGTTAAGGCGGCCATCATTCCTCCGCCCCCGGACATCCAACCAGTCATCGACAAGCTGGCCGAGTACGTGGCCAGGAACGGAGTCAAGTTTGAGACGAGCGTTCAAGCCAAGAACGATCCACGGTGAGGCCTGCCCCCAGAACAAATAGACCAGCAGCTCTGGGATGGGTTTCTCTCTGTGATCTGTATCTGCTAAGAAAGTCTACAAAATGTCGTCAATCGTGTGCTAATCGTCTGTGTTCCTCTTGTGTGTTCATTGTCTGTGCGTGTCTCGTTTTGTTTTGCTGCAGATTTGACTTTCTGCAGTCCTGGAATCAGTACAACACATATTATGAGTTCAAGAAGAATTATTTCATGCAGAAAGAAGGCATCAGAGAGGTAATTGTGTGCGTGTGTGTGTGTGTGTGTGTGTGTGTGTGTGTGTGTGTGTGTGGTAGGGATAGAGGGAAGAGAAATTGTATTGAACTAGTAAGATAATATTAATACAGATACAGATTTTTTCTCCCTCCCCCTGGTCTTGGCATGTCTTTCAAACTATCTTTTCTAGGGAGGCTATTTACCTCTCATGGGACTATCTAACAGTCAGGTTTTCTTCGCTAGCATAACTTCATAATATCATCTTCAAAAGGTTTCAAGGCACCTTTGAACATTTTCCAGACTGATATTAGAGCGCTGTTCAGCGATCAGTTTGTTTACTGCGAGGGACGCTCCCCAGATCAAACGCCTTCCCGCCAGTTCACTCTGTGTACTCAGCCTAAGATGGCTGGGACGAGAGAAAAAGCTGTTGGAACACTTCCAACCTTTTATTTTACGAGCCAACGTCAATAGCCCTACAACTCAAAGGAGGATGGTTATTTCAAAGGGGGTTGTTTTTGCGCAGTGGTTTGCCTTTGGACTGTTGATCGTAAGTTGTTGTTTTTTTTAACACTCCCTTAGGCTCTTGCTCAGGTGTAGGCTAGGCTTGGTGCTGGCTGGATGGATGGGCTGCCAGCTCCAGCTTGTGGAGCAGTGTGGTCCTTCCCCAGGGGTCGAGCAGCTCACTGGCAGCCCTCCTCAGCACACTGGCTCTGTGCCGCGCTGCTATCAGATTTAATGAGCGAACCCTCGCTTTTAAACGGTAGCTGATCCACAAGTGTAAATTAACCCAAGGCCAAAGAAAGCATTTTGCATGCTCCCACGACATTTTTCTTTTTCAAAGCGAGCCCCTTATCTCTTTTCTTTGTGTGTATATTTTCCATCAGATTTCACACATTTTTATTTAGCTGTAAATAAAAATAAACCTCCCATACAGTCCTCCGTCATACACATTTTTGTTTTATCATGTTTTGCATTTGTTTCAGGGCCTCATTACACTGGAAAACAAGAAACCTAGTTAAAATGGGACAGTTATTTTTGGGGATGTTTGTTGGCAGCATCTGCTACTCCCTCCACCCCCTCCTCCATTTACTCGGAAAAATCGTTTGCAGTTTCACATTAGGCCAACTTCTAGGAAACATTTCCCCAGGTTTAAATTGAGCCTTTCTGTGTGTCCTGTTAGTATTTGTATCTCTAAGTGACTGGCATGCCATCTTAACGCTCATTACAAATTGATCTGTGCTCTTTTGAGTCATTCGTGGGAAAGCCTTCCACTGTTAATCCTTAATGGACCTGAAGAGACAGGTAGGGGGTGGCAGCTGGCTGAGGACATGGATAATACGTGGCATATTATTATAGAACATTAGATATCATGGGTGAGCAGAAGAAACATTTACAAATCAATTTACCTTAAGCGTCGTAAAATGGTCGCTGTGTATTCCTGGCACACACATCGCAGCGAAAGCTAATAGCATTATGGTAAACAAATGAACAAACTTGGGAGGCATGCTGAGGATATGAAGACTGATTTAAGCCTGTCTGCTTCCAAGCCGATTTACACTGTGCAGTGCGCCCAGATGTAAGTGTGTGTGGTTTAGAGTAATGAGATAGGTATTAGTCACCAGGTTCAATTAACACTCCAACACCCCAGCCCACTTGGTGCCACCAAGATTGATTCAACCTCGAAATTATTTAATTTGGAAACAGGATTTTAATTAAAACAACAGCAGTGCCAGGATATGAGGGGGAAAACTCCTCTTGATTGTAAATACATCATTATCTTTTTTGGATTAAAATCAGGGTGTGGCTGTGGCTGTGGGCGTGGTAGTTTATTTGGTAGCTAGGTTAAGGCAATAACGCTATGCCTCTCCTGGTGTGACCTCAGGTGTGATATCGTGTGCTGAGAGGTAAGTTGAGGCGATCTTCCTCTGCACCTAGGGGGTGAGACTGGAGGGAGGGCGGGAGGGTGGGAGGGAGGGAGGAATGATTTGAAACCGTCTCCCAGTAGCGGCAGTAATCTTGTTCCCCCCGCTCCGAACGCCTGAGCTTCAGGGAATATCGTTCCACCCCCCGAGCACACTTCCCATCCCTCCAGTGGAAGAACACCTCCCTCTTATCAGCTCCAGTTCAGGCGGCTGACTTTCATTGACGCTCCCCGTGCCCCTCATCTCCTCTGGGGCCCCCCAAACCCTCCGTCTCTCCGTAGGCTCCAGGAGGTATATCTTCCCTCAACCTCTGCCGAAGGTCGGACGAACTGAAAAGAGAGTCTCTCCATAGCGTGCGCGTCTTCTCTGCTGGCCCCTTATGTCATCGGGCTATTGTTCTGTATAAGTGTGACAAAGATGGATTGTGAAGGCGATTATCAAAGGCGACGTTAGCCGTAGAGATGAGCCTGGAGGAGAGGTGTCTAGCTCTGTGGGTGGACACAGCCACACGGCGCTATCCGGCCTGTCGCTTTCTGTTTGGACCCGGTGGACGGGATTCCTCTAACGGGGGGCTGTACTGCCGCACGCCCCCCTACACACACACACAGTGGCGACTGGCTGACACACTCCTCACCCGCCATAGTCTGCCTATGCCCCCCCTCCCCTCAGCCTAATTTGTTCTCATCCCTCACATCCTCTGGGCCCCTTAACAAGGTTTCCAGCTCAATTAGTCTCGCCATCAACCCACCGGCTTTTATTGTGTCAGGTTAGCTTATCTCTCGGTGTTGATCACGCTGTATTGCCAGTCTGATTAGATACCTCTGGCTGTGTTTCCTGTCCACAATCAGTCTGGAACCATGTTGCTATGAGACCACTGTGTTTGATGTGGTGATGTATCCGGACGGGATGGGGTAGAGGTCATTGGGGTTGCTTTATGTAATTACTATGGAGACAGACCAGACTGTCGCATTACATTTTAGTCCATTATTACGGAGGTGTTTTGGTCCCCTTGTCTGTCAGATCAGAGACATCTGAACAGTCTGTGTCAGCGTGTAGACCTCTGCCTGCTCCCTCAGGGGCTCATCTCCCCTCGTTTTGTCAGCAGCAGGGTGGAGAGGAGCACTCCCCTGCAATCTTACCTGCTGTGGTTCACATTATCATCCCCGTTCTCATTCCAAAGCCCGGCGTTTATCTCTAACTGCTTTGTGTTAGATCTGCCATGCCACACCACATTTAAGTTCCTACAGCTCATCTCAGTGAAAGCCCATGCAGCAGTTTATTTTTCGAAGCCAGCGTTCCTTTAGGTCATGATCTTAGGATACCAATGATGAGTAGTGCCGGCTGGGGTTATTATGGGATTCACTCCGGGTATCTGATGGCTGAATGGAGGCCTTGGTTATGCAGCCTGGGTTCAGGGAAAGGACAAGATGAACAATATCTACATGGTTGTGCAGTCTGTTGGTGTTCCCACTATCTATAGCGTCTCCACTGAGAAACAGCATTCACTTGAACCCTTTGACCTGGTTCTAAATGTAATAATATTCTAGAATAAATGGGGGAAAGCGAACAGGTGAAGAAACATTGTCTAACAGCAACGTCTTTGAAACAATCTTTGACCCACTCATATTTTCTCAATCTGACGATTTACATTTTTATTGTGGTGTTCTTTTTTCTACTGGTCCACACAAGTGTACCCGGCCTGTGACATCACTTTGACCCTGGCTGTACAGCTTTCTGCGTGTTGCTTCTGGAATATAACTTTTTTATGCTGCACTTTTCTTGCCATGCCCCCTCAGGCTCTCCCTGTGTGTGTTGTGTGTTGTGTGTGTGTGTGTGTGTGTGTGTGTGTGTGTGTGTAAACACAGGTTGTCACTTCACTGACTACCACTCATATTTAGGTCTGTTTCTCGTCGTCAGTCCCGGTGGATTGCCCCCAGCAAACAAAGGCGATGGGCACGGCACCAGAGTCATTACTATTTAGGCCTGCTGCATTACACTGCCGTCATCCTACACGCTGTGAGAACCAAGGGCATGTCGTCAGATGTTTAGACACGCCCCTGAAAGTGATCCCTTCCCTTTTCTGCATCCAATGTCAGCTGAATCTTCAGTGGGTTGAAGGGTGTCACCTGACCTAGCCTGCACAGGAGGTCAAACTCGCCCAGTGTAGCCTTCCAGTTACATTTAAAAGAACCATTTGACCATCCGCTGCATCAAATCCGTCGCCTTGTCTCGGGGGGCCGAGAGATGTGTTGCTGTAGAGCCGGTGCTGTGTCCGAGAAAGCCGGTCGGCCAGGCAACAGGCCAAAAAGTAAGTTGGAAGACATGCCAGCAGACAAGCCAGAAATCAAGCAGGCAATCAAGCAAGCAGACTAGTGGGTGACAAGCCTCTCCAACACCCTGTCATCTGCGCTCAGTTTGTTATTAGTGTCGTAGCTACGGGATGCAGACACAGCTTCCCGTACCACCTAGTATTGTTGTTCTGGGCTTTCATAATTCTTGAAAAATAGCCAGCCAGATTTGAATCAGAGCAGACAGGAGCTGTGCACCTGTTGTGGGTCTCTGTGGTTAACCAGAGACTGGTGTAGGCCAGTCAGCAGAGACCCCAGACCCTGTTCTACCCAGGTGTTAAAACAGTCCATCAAGGAGAAGAGCCACTGTTTGTTAACACAACGTGGTCACCGTTCCTCAGTCTGAATTCCATTGACTGGGGGCCTACAAAACACCTGCATGTCTGGTCTTGTCTTTGTCACGTAGAGTGGTTTCCCTTATTGATTCCCAGCCACGTCTGTGTGTGTTTTCCCTCGCCTTCTCTCACTGTTCCGCGGTGTATTCACCTCGTCTGCTGCCATGCCTGTCCGTGACAATAAATCATATCATATATTTATAGGTCTTATCACCTATAAGGGTTGACAGATAATGATAATGGCTATATTAAGCAATAATGGTACTGCCTCGAAAATAATAGGACCAGGATGGGTTCGACCGCTGGAGCAGCCAGGGTTGTCCAAATGACACACCCACAGTGGTGTAGGTTTTGTGTGTGGGTTTGACTCGGTAGCAATGAACCTTCCTTGGATGAGGCAGCTAGTGTTGTTTGTCCAACTCACCATCACCGACTCACCATCAATTGAAGAATTTATATTATTTATAAATTGCACATGCCAAATGTTACATATTGTATTTCGGTGTGTGCGTGACGCACTCATTGGCCTCCTGACGAAATCACTTCCCCGACTCCCAATGGCTGTTAAATCAGCGCGTGACCAGATGTGTTGGCAGCAACAGATTTGTCTTGAAATTATGGGCTTTTTAGTTAAGGCGTAAGTCTAAACCTGTATCTATGTTCCCAGAAGGAGAAGTGAAGAACCCAAACTCACAATTGGGTCAGTTTCTAAACCACTTCGCACACGCACACGCACACACACATCAGGCATCAATGTCTAAAAAGATAGAAGAGTTCCCTGTGTTCTTTATGAGAGACAGGTGAAGCCAGGTATGAGTTGCTTATTGAATTCATGTTTGGTTATTAGATCTTGAATTGAAGAGAGAAAGAAAGTTAAGAGAACAATTTGTCTGCAACAATACACTGAGGCAAAGGCATAGCCTGCCTGGCATTCTCTAGATACTAACAATAAGTCATATCCCCCTAGGCTTCCGTTTAAGCCCAATATCAGGGCAAATACAGAAGTATGAAAAGACGCAATTAACTCTCTCCATAGAGCTCTTTCATTGATCACACGGTATCTATGTGAAGATTGTTTCGTGCTTATTATTGCAGTAGACCTATCTCCAGTTCGCAGTCGATCCTATTGCATTATTTGTATCACTACTAACAATGGATAAATAACATTATCTCAGAGCGGCAGCCTTGACCTGGATCGATCTCTCCGGAACCAAATCTGCGCTCCTCATTCTCTGCTTGTGCTCCTCATTCTCTGCTTGTGTTTGGAGGTGTATGTTGTCAATTCTTTGTTTTAATTAAAGCCTTTTTCGAACTATTTCTAGCCGGACCCTTAGGCGCAGCAGCAGCTCTGTTCTCTTTCAAACATATTGCTGCAGACAGGAAGTGGGAGAGACAGACAGAGGGATGAAACATTTTGATTTCGCTGATTCTCATAATTAGACCAAAGGCAAACCAGGTTTTTATTATATGCGCACACACACACACACACACACACACTACACATTTGAAGATATTGTGCCAATTAAAGCTGATTCTTTCTTGTAGTTTTATCCCTAATTGAGTTCAGAGTTTCATTTAATCATTGAATTGTCAAATGTTTTCGGGCAATTAAGAAGCGTTAGGCCCAAGCAGCAGGCAGGATAGACTCATTAATCCAGATCTGCAGCTCTGTGTGGTCCAGGGGCTACAGTCCTGCATGTGCCAGGCAAGCAGAGTGCTGTATTAAGAGTTTGATTAGCAGGAACAGCGTGTCCTGTGTTGGGGTCACACTCTTGAGGCAAACATCATTCTTTACCTGACGTGCAAAGGAGCTAACCGCAAGAGCTTGTATTCCCTCACACACACACACACACACACACACACACACACACAGACGAGCTTGCATAGACTAATTTGTCCACAATGTCCTGGTGGTAGGTTTTTTTCCCCCCACAGTGGCCATATTTTGCTCCCTCTTTTGCATGAGCTTTTGGACTATGGAGGCAAACAGACACATAGAAAGCAGTCTATCACCCTGCCAGAGAGACTCCCAGCTGCTGGCACTGCCAGCCTGCCTTTGGCGTCCCCTTGCTGGGTTTAGATAGGACCCCCCCCACACACACACACACACACACACACCCCATCCCCCTTCCTCTGGTCTTGTCACAGCTGATTGGAGTTCTGCTCGGCCCCTTAGCCCAACACACCTCTCCAGCCTGATTGCCCACGCCCCAGCTCTAGTCCTGTCACATAGCCCCGCCCCGCCCCCCCTGTCTAGGTCTTGATGGCACTCCACTCAATCCATATCGACCCTAATCACACTCAACGCTGTCCCCAATCCGCAATAGTTAAGCTTTCAGGGAAATATTGTTCTAACTCATCTAAGGAGTTTTTGATTGGTGTGCAGGCCTTCCATTACGGATCATTTGTGTCCGTCTGAGGTTAGTTTTGAGCCTCACTGGACCCCTTTTCTCGCCAGCGTTTCTGTTCAGCCCTGTCCTCTTCTCTTCCTTTCGCACACTGATTCTGCTGGAAGACTGAAGAAAGCCTTGCTCTCCGTCCCTGCCTCCCTCTCCATCCCTCGCTTTTCCCCTCCCGTTACGGAGATCAATTCCTCAACGTACCTAAGCCGTCTGTCTTGCCTGCCTGGCCGATTTTTAAAGCCATTGTTCTTGATTTGGGCTCTGCGTGAGTGTGACTGAGCGCTCGCCAGGGTGCGTGTTTGCGTGTTTTTGAATTGGAAGACGGGCGAGGCAACACTTGGCGCCCTTGAACAGAAGTGTCTCAGTTCATTTGCTCACTCTCCTTCACTCTCTCTGTCTCTTTCTCTCTCTGCCCCCCTCCTCTTCTCGTTTACCCTTCTCTCTGTCGGTGTCGGCCCCTAGAGGGGTTAGGTCAAGCCTCTTGCCTTTTTCATTCTGTTTAGTGAGCTGGTTGAAAGGATCCTGTCACTCCCATTCATCCCTTTCTGCCGCCTCATCCCAGGATACTGCCGTGGAGGTTTAACTAGTCGAATACAGAATAGGAAGTCCTCCCTTTTAACCTTGTACGAGGGTAAACCTTTCTACCGCGATGCTTAAATAATACAATTCTTCTAAATAATAAATCTCTAGCCTGTAGTGTTTCAGGGATGGTATAAAGGGCATTGATGGATTGTGTTGTAGAGTATTGATTTACTTAAGTGTGTGTGTGTGTGTGTGTGGGAGGGAGCGTGCCCTGTGATTAGCAGAGAGCCGTGACACGGCGGCAGGGCGGTGGACGTCTTGATTAGAGTAAATAATCACAGAGGAACAGGGGGCCTGGCGCTGCTCATTGGGTATTATTAGTTTAAGAGCATGGGAGGAATAACAAATCACTCTGTCAGACACACACACACACACACACACACACACTGTTTGGAGAGTTTGTGAATTTCCTCTCAAGCTGCTGTCCCCTGTTCAACTTTAAAAACCCCCTTGTTGGCTGCTAAATCAGGAGATGTTAAAAGATAACCTACTTCCCTTGATAGTCAGAATAACACTCTATTCCCAATCTTCAGTGCAGAGCATCTTTTTCGCTGCCTTTGCTCTGAACTTTGTACTCCCCTCAGGACATTCTCAAGTGCCTTTTGACTTAGAAGGGCCAGTACATTTTCAATGAATTTTGAAAAGTTAACTTCCGGAGAACATTTTGAAATTGCCTCCTTCCCCTTGTCTCACCCTGCCTCTATCTGCATGAAGATATTTGGGACGGGGGGAGGAGGGAGGGGGAAACTCGGTGCATTTGGATCCCAACGATGCTTCTTCTTGATATCTGGACCGGACAGGCGGGCTGAAGCAAGGAAGCTGCTGATAGGTGGACTCCAGCGAGAGAGCCTGTGTTGACACTGGACTGATGAGCCAGGGCTGATAACTGGTACTGCAGTTTGCTAGCGGTCCAGGGTCGGGCAGGGTGAGGCTCTCTCTGTCTCTCTCTTCCTCTCTCGGTCTCTCGCTTCCCTTCCTCCCTCGCTTCCTTCCCCTCTCCCTTTCTGCCGGTAGCACCCTGTCGATAATGGAGCATAATGAAAGAGCTGATGAAATGGGGAGGCTGCATTTCACGGTTAATTCGCTGTGCTCAATCCCAGCTGTGTGTGTGTGTGTGTGTGTGTGTGTGTGTGTGTGTGTGTGTGTGTGTGTGTGTGTGTGTGTGTGTGTGTGTGTGTGTGTGTGTGTGTGTCTCTCTGTCTCTGTCTCTGTCTCTGTCTCCCTGACACTTAACGGTACCATTCAGTTGTGGCGGTGCACTGTAAGGCTAAGTACACCTCCTCCTTCTCTTCCCTGGTCTCTGTCCTAAGCTACTCATCCCAGAGGAGACACTGGCTTAGTGCCTCCTGTATTATAGTCTGCACACAACAGCACATGTTGGCATACACACACACCCACACGTCTTTCCACGGCACAGGGAAGGAGCTACAACATTTAAATGGACTCCAGCATGTTTCCGTAGTGCTAAGCGACACAGTGAAAGAGTTACAACAGTTAAATGGACTCCAGCAGACTGACAGCTCACTTCAAATGAGCCTCAGAAATGTCCCTCTCTCAATTATCTCACTTCACTAATGGAGGAGGCCGTCATGTAACGTTGTTCCCCTCCATAAACCGCTGTCCTGGTGTTCTCTGAATAATCTCTCTCTCTCTCTCTCTCTCTCTCTCTCTCTCTCTCTCTCTCTCTTTCTCCTTCCCTTTCCCTCTCTCCATCACAGAGGGGCTCAGACAGTCCGTCTGCGGGTCAGAGGGACGGTGGAGGAGCGCTGCAGGGCGACACGGAGCAGGAGGCCGGGCTGGTTAAAGGTAAGACCGGGATGGAGACGGACCGATGTGGACAACGCCGCTCACAGCCGACCCAGACACAGAAATACACTTCTACAGACAGACAGACAGACAGACAGACAGACAGACAGACAGACAGACAGACAGACAGACAGACAGACAGACAGACAGACAGACAGACAGACAGACAGACAGACAGACAGACAGACAGACAGACAGACAGACAGACAGACAGACAGACAGACAGACAGACAGACAGACAGACAGACAGACAGACAGACGCACTATTAGCACACACTACACGACACACACGCAAAGTCACAAACAGCCTGTGACTTTGATGATCAAACTGCGGCAGTACTCTGTTTTCTCTATTCTTCTGTGCTTAAGTTTGCCACCTTTCTTTGTTTAGTCAGAGGTGTGGAGGCCGCTTGTTTTGTGAAAACCTTGTGCATGCTCATCTTCTTTATAGTGCTTTGTATTCTGATGCATATTGAGCTAGTGTTAGTGTGTGTTTTACCGTCGGCCTTTGTGTATGCTTTCGTGATGGCGACTGTCATTTGGAGCAGCCTCATGGCTTTGGCCTGTGGTAATGACGGTGACCCCCCCATTCCATCACCCCCCCACCCCCAGCTCAGTGATGGCTGCAGGTTAATGCTGTATGATTCTGCCACTACAGGAAGGTTAATGCTTTATGATAAAAGGAGAGACACACTCCTTCTTCTACCCGGGAACTAATACGTTTAATCAGCTCTGCTCTCCCTCCTCCTTCTTCCTCTCCCTCTTTCCCGCTCACTCCACTCCTCCACTCGCTGCTGCTCTTTACTCTTTCTTTCTCTCCTCCGTCTCTCTTTCATCTTCTTTTCACCTTTTTTTTTATACCTCTTTCTCTTGGTAATTTTTTTCTCCTGGTCTCCATTTGTCTCTCCTTATAATCTCTCCCCTCTTCCTTTCCCCGTTTCATTTCTCTTCCCCCCCCCCCCCCCCCCCCCCCCACTCCTCCTTTCTGTTTTCCCAGCCTCCTTTGCCCCCATCTGCTTCGCCATCCGGGCCAAGGAGAACGACCTGCTGCCGCTGGAGAAGAACCGCGTGCGGCTGGACGACGACTCGGACGACGACCCCGACAAGGTCCTGGCCGAGGCGGGGCTCGAGGCCATGGTGGGCGGGGTCGAGGGGACGGCCAGGGAGCCTCCACCCATCCCGGTCGTGGAGGAGAAGAGACCCTCCCTCACCCCGGAGGAGCTGGAGGCCAAGCAAGGTGGACACACCACGCTAGCCCTCTGTCTTTAAGAACTAACCCAGAGAACCTTTGAGTTTGAGACGGAGAGGCGGAACGGTTCCTTACCGGGTAGTGCAGCAACGAATGACAGATAGAATGTAGTGACATTTAACAGGTCATAGTTGATTGAGCCACAGAGTTCTGGCCCTTTCTCTTGATTTGTTTTGAAGTGTAGAGGGGAGACTGGAAGTTCCAACATACCCGCAACGTATCATCCTAATCCCGGCCAATTGTTTGCAGAGCGCGGGACGTGTGTAGGGCGCCAAAGAGAGCCTCAGAGACAGAGGAGGAAACCACACTTCTAGAGAAAGGATACACATAAAGGCTGAATGTACCACCCCCCCCCCTCACAGACACCCACCCACACACAAAGTCACGCACACAGGCACACAAAAGTAAAATAGGCTTCAACCCTGGGGGATCGTTCATAATCTTTAGCCTGGTTTTGCACTCACACATATTTCTCGGTACGCACACAAGGATAACAGCAGAGATCCATACGCTCAAACACACGTTAGGCACTGCTGATGCACAAGTACAGGAACAAAAGCACACACACGCTGTGTAGATATATGATATGCATGGTCATGCACTCCCACCTGGAGCCATTCTGCAGTCAGTTCAGTCAGGCTCAGCCAGCTGCAGAGTCAGGGCAGCAGAAGGCTATAGTGGAAATGACGTGAGGATTACACGTGTCTGTCTGTGTCTTCCTTGAGGGGGATGGGCGGGGGAATGACAGGGAGGGGGCAGTTTTTGTTTGTAGGTATAGAGACGGGGGGCTGGTTCGTTAGTTGGTACCAGTGCAGTACGTGCAGGAGGAGGGCGTTTGGCTCAAGGGAAACTGAACACTCACTATTGCCGAGGTGCCCTTGAGCAAGGCATCTATCCCCTCTGCTGCTACGGAGGCTCTGCACTGTGACTGACCCACACTCAGCCCTGCGTGTGGCACACTTCCTTTTCCTAAAGCTTTCTGCCAATGTCCTTTTTGTGTCTGTGTCTGTGGAGGCGTGAGGGTCTTACAGACCACTGGCTCCATTTAGCTGAAAGCAGCGGGCGTGCCAACAGTGCGCATGTCTCGGCGTGTGTGCGCGTGTGTCGAGGAGGGGGGGGGTGGGGGGTGGGGGGGGTGATGACAGCGCTGTCTTGCTCTTCTGCTGAGTCACTGACTGTTTGCCCTGAAGCTGCCTCAATATAGAAAGAGACTAATAGTAACTTTGTGCGTGCGTGCGTGCGTCTTCGTCGTGTTCTCTTTTACAAATGTATGTGACTTTAATATTCACCTAACACAGGCATATAGCAAACAGCCTGCCTATCCTTCCGATGGATCTGTCCATGAGGTTTTTTAAAGTCATTTCTCAGTGTTTGTCTCAACTCGTCTGTCTGTGTGGTTCACTCACTCACTTATAGTTCACCCCCTCCGACCTCGCCTTTAGCCTGGACTAGTATTATCTCAGCTGATCATTTTCTCCGGCCGTGTTGATAGAGCTGGTCCAGGCCACATGGTGTGTCCGGGCCAGGATGGTAGTGAGTGACCTGGGCAGGGCCAGGCGCCTGTTGGGAGGCAGTGGGTGAAGGTGTGGATGGGTGAGTGCAGTGTGCACAGTGCACCTACAGAGTTCTCCATCCTGTTCTCTTCCCCTCACACAATGATGCTCTGTGGCAGCCAGCTTATTTTTAGTCCCAGAGGAAAAGCAAATATTCTACCACTCTGGTTACATAACTTAATGATTTGTCTTTGCTCTCTTTCTGTCTGTGCGTGCGTGTGTGCACCAAGCCATGCAGAAGCTCCTGGACAATTCTGCCTGTCTCTCTGGCCATTGGGCCTTTCTCCATGCCTGCTTACTTAGTGTGTTGTGCACATGTTTTGGCCATTGTTTGGGCCCCATTGTTCTTATGAGTAAAATAATAGTGGTCTGAATAAGATAGTACATTTAAATAATCTAAAATATGGACGTTTGTGAAGTTAAAATGTGTGTCTCTCTCTCTCTCTCTCTCTCTCTCTCTCTCTCTCTCTCTCCGTGTCCTTCTCTTTATCTCTCTCTCTCTCTCTCTCTCTCTCTCTCCCTCCATGCTCTTCTCTGTATCTCTCTCTCTCTGTCTCTCCAGCCAAGCTGAAGCTGGAGGACCGTCTGGCGGCCGCCGCCAGGGAGAAGCTGGCCCAGGCCTCCAAGGAGTCCAAGGAGAAGCAGCTGCAGGCGGAGAGGAAGAGGAAGGCAGCTCTCTTCCTCCAGAACCTCCGAGAACCAGAGGCCAAACAGCCACACCTGGAGACCCCCGCACTCCCTGAGGTGTGTGTGTGTGTGTGTGTGTGTGTGTGTGTGTGTGTGTGTGTGTGTGTGTGTACGTACTCAGGTATAAATGCGGTCTGTGTGTCCTTAGGTTTTGTTTGTTAATAAAACAGCTAGCTTTGGAGTGTGGCTGTCTGTACTCTGTAGGTTTGGTTGCTGACAGGGAGACTTAACTCCCAACTAAGCCTAATAGTAACAAGGCTCCCTATTTCATCAGTTAGAACAGCAGCAGCAGACATTGGCTGAAAGGAGGTTTGCAGACCAGAACAGAGCTGTTTGGTGGACTTTAACCGTAACTACACATGCACGTTATTTTGTATATACTGTATATACAGCTCTGGGGTGAACAGGCAAGGAGGATAATTTAAAAAATGTTTTTCCTGCTCACTTATATTGTGTGCAGATCTTCATTCCTGGCTTTTTCTCCACTGGGATCCCTACAGGCTAGGTGGAAAGATTTACACAAACACCAGGGCACTATGGACTCCTCCTGGCTCCTTATGGTAGATGTCTCTGTCTGCAGCATTGAGCTATCTCCCCTTTTCAATCTACCTCAGGCCTTAGATGGTAGACTGGCTCCCAGAGGCATCACTGCCTGTCTGGATTCCTTTCCTCTCCTGCCTCATCCTCTGAGGAAGCATTTAGAGGGATTTTATTTCTAAATATATATTCAGCCATCTTTAGCTGCTTCCTCAGACCTATCTCACCCTAAGGCATTGAGGAGGGCCTCCATTCAGCCTCCCTCTCTGTAGGAGAGATTCCCCAGCTTCCCTCCCTCCATTCCCTTTCAGCTTCTCTTTTTCCATCTCTCCTTCCCCTTCTCTCTGTTTGCACGTGTCCTTCTGTCTGAATCTGACATGCCTATGACCGCGCTGTGGTCTTAAAGGTTTACCACTGCACCCCTCTCCACCAACCACCGACCTGTCCGGACGGGAATCTACATCCGCGTCCCCCAGGCCCCTCTATTGCCAAGGCAACTAAGCCTGCCGCCCGCTCTGCGGTCTCGCCGACGTCCCGAGGCCAAATAACGGCGGCTTATTTCTTTATTGAATGTCTGCTGCCATTCTGTCTGGAAGTTTCCCTATTCAAGCAAACGCACTCACTGGAAAACGCCTGCTTTCAAGAGGCATACAACTGAATATGTAATTAGTCTCTCCTTGGGCATCCCCTCCCATGTGTTGGCACGATACTCCCTCGACCATCCCATGAATGCTTATGCATGCGTAGGAAAAGCGCAACTTTCCATTCTGCACTCCTGGGGCAGATAGAATACAGTTTTAGCCATGTGCGGTGTGTTAGTACATACGGTATCATGTTTTTAGGGGCACCTTGCGACGTAATGACACCAAAAAAGGTGCAGTTCTGCAAGCGTGTGAACCGAGGATTAATGGCAAAGTTTAACCATCGTTGTGCTTTAGACTGGCGCACAATGTCACTGCCTCAGTTAATTGAGTAATAATTCCCTAAATCTCAGATACACATGCAGCTAGCTGTGTGTTTACGTGAACAGGGCATGTTGAATCCCAACAAATCTATGTGGGATTGTTTCGTTTTTTTTGTTGATCCGCAAAAAATTGCGATCCGGGACTCAAAACCGCGGAATGATCCAATCCGAGAGTCTTGTGATCCGTTCCACCACTGCTCCTGTTCTTACAGAGTGTGTTAGGGGGGGCTCAGCAGTGGGACCTGTCTACATCTCTTAGGACCAGCACTTACTATTGGGGCCTGACATGGCTTTAAGTCAAAGAAGTTTTATAAAGCAGTTTGAAAGTTATTGATAGGAGATTATAGTACTTTTTTTTGTTATTACAGAAAAATATGATAAATAATCATTTTTTTTGTACCAAAAATCTCTTTTTAAAACATTGTTTTTTAAGACATGGGGATGTTTCCCGGCAGAGAGCATGTGTTTGTGTTCTCTTCAAAGGGACTTTGTGTTTGTGTGTGTGTGTATATTTTAGAGTTGTGTGTGTGTGTGTGTGTGTGTATTATGCAATAGCAGGAGTATGGGTGGTGTTTTAGTGTGTGCCTTTCACCCACAGAGTAGGGCTGCAGGGCCTTTGTGCAGTGTGTTTACGGTGATTCATGGCTTGTTTGTGAGTGCACCTATCCGTGCCGAAGTGTGTTTGGGTGTCGGGGACTGGAGGGAAGCTCAAAGGATCCTCACAGAAGACACGGCCAGAGAAAACAACCATTCTGAATAGAGAATCCCAAGCCTGAATGATGGTGCGATCTGTTATGGAAGTGTGGCCACGTTACGCCTCCCCCCTTCAGGCTCAGCTGGAGAGAGGGAGTCTCGGTGGGTCCACACCGGCTACTTTCGTGTGTAAATAGGATTATGAGACGGTTGTTTGATGTGGAGACTCGTCTGTCCACTCGGTAAATACAGCGTGTCAGGTCCCTCTCATGTGGCCCCAAAGGGCCATCAGGGGCCTGAAGCTCACCTGCTCAGCCAGGTGTCAGTGAACAGTGTCCTGTTGCTGTGGCATCCAACCAGCTGTGCTGTGATATCAGCATGGACCTAAAGGGCTGTCATGGCAGTTGACATGGAAGTTGAGTTGTGAGCTTTAGTGTCGGCCCGGCTGTGTGTTCCGAGAGCTTGGAAAATATGTCTTCCCTTTCCTTTGTGTTTTTCAATTATCTTGACACTGTTTTTAATAGCAAAACCTTGCAGTAAGGCATTCAGATAAGTTTTACAGTCAATGCGTTTATAGAATGGGAACGGGTAGAATCATTTCAAATTGGAGTCGATTAGTGAATGAACTAAAGTTATTTGATTTGACTAAGGGTAAAAACAGTCCATTCAGAACATGAGTTTCTATGTTTTTCCTCTCAACACCATATACTGGAAGTTATGGGGTAAGCCTGCCCTTCTTCTACACTTGAATTAATTAAAGAGAACCTGGTTTGCAATAAGGAAAAATGTCCGTGTTCAGTCACAGCCCTGCTGGCTAAGTGCCTAAGGACCTTGATAAAACCAGTCTGTGAATGATGACCCGGGTGGAGGATGCTCTCCGTAGGCTGTGCTTTCTCCTCCTCCTCTTCACCCACTCCACCTCCGACTGCTGTCTTCTGTCTTGTTCCTACTCGTACGTATGTATTAGACAAGGCTACGATGACGAGAGGCAGGGCCACCGTTTTGTTGAGACCAGACCGCCGCTCCCCACAGCGAGAGGAAGCTCGCCGGGCGTAGAGAACACAGGACGTGGCGTCCCTAAGTGGCTAAAAGAATAACGGCACATTCAGGACTTAGGCCCGAGTTGATACGCTGCCTCAGAGTTTCACCAGCTGTTTCTCCGTCAACGCCTTCCTGAGAGTGCCTGGTTTATGGTGACCATTGATCTGTTTTTTTTTTTTCCAGCCTAAAATGCAAAGACAAATGAAGTTGGTTTGCACCCCCGTGCCTTTGACAAACGCTGCACACATCGCGTGTCATGTCGTTCATCTAATCCGTCCGGCGTGTGCCCCATGCCAGTTTAGTATCTTTATGCTGTAACACCGCAAAATAAATTGGTTTGTACACGCCCATAGCAGCGCCACGCTCCTAAATTGTCTGTGCAGATTGCTTCCCGAGATGGATTTTTGTGTCCGATTGAGCTTTAGGCGGAGATGGGACGTTGTTTGAAATGTTCTCGTAAATGTTGCCCGCTCCATTGCCAGCATTTCAATTATCTCCCTCTTCCCGTCTCTGTCCGTTACTCTCTCTCTCTCTCCCCCCCTTTCTTTATTTCTTCTCTTCATCCCTCCATTTCCCTCCATCTCTCCGTCTATTGTACAGCATCTTACCTTTGAGCCATGAACTTTCCAGAAGGCTTGTGGGTTTATCTTTTCATTGGTTGTGTGCTTTTAGCTTTCTAAATGAGTTCCTTCTAATAAAGAAGGAAGCAGAGAAGTGGCCCAACCATGTGTTTGTCTGTGGGTCGTTTGCTGGTGTGCCTGTAAAGTCTTTCCCAGCTGTGTTTCTTTGTTGTCACGTACAGTACAGCTGCCGTTCAGAGACGAAGACAGACTTCCAGAAAGTGATATTACACTTTGACCTTTGATTAACCTACCTCACTGAGACTACATTAAGAATAACAGACTGTCACAATTAAGCAATTGCATTTTCTGCTTTGCTGGCCAAATGAAAATTAGGCTCAGAGAATTTTACTCGAAAATGTACATGGTTACAGTGCTTCCAATGCTTCCAGTGGTTTAACTGTTCTCTATCAGACCAGATTCTCCTACGCGTGTCCCAGACGGCAGACTCTTTTCCTGGGTACTTTCTCTGCTGCTCTCTCCTTTGAGAATGTCTGTGGTTATCTTTAACATAATACCAAGTCTAAGCCCAAATCCAGCTACAAGCCTAGCATGGATTGAGAGGCTTGTGCAGATTACTATTAGAAAGGCAGACCTTTCTGAACACCCCCCTCCCGAGCCCATCCTTTCCTCACCGCCAGGCCCCATCTTCCTTTTTCCCCCAACGTAGTTTCAGTTGAGGAAAAACAAGGGGAAGATAAAGGTCTCTGCATGGCAATAGCTAAATACTCTTACCAAAGCTTATTTTCCTCTTTTTCTTTCCACATATTTTTATATCTGCTTTGGACAGAGGTTTAATGAAAGAAATCAGAAAAGGGCTGTTTTCCGCGTTTCCGTTTCTGTTTCTCCACTCTTTCTCTCCGGACCATTCTCCTGCTCGGAAAAGGGAAGGGCAATTGGCAAGTAGCGGTGGAAATCAATACGGGCCCGGGAAACGAGTCAATCAGAAGTCGTTTGGAACGCTCCATTAAGACCCCCGTCTCTGCTCCCTTTTGAATAGTTAATACATAAATCCAGGCGTTTTCAACCTCCCGTCCTAGATGGAATAAATTGGTCAGGGATCAGGTCTGGACACAGGGCTTAACTTCTGTGACCTGCACAAAAAGCTGGGCTGGGTGGTACGAGAGATAACGTCCAGGACCAGCCAAAAGTTTTTAATTGAATGGCTGAAGAAAGAGGATCAGAACGGAAGCATCGTGTTTTGGATGTCATTGTTTAGTCCTGGTGGTTAGAATTGTCCTCTGCTCTGTGTACTCAACCGTCCAGGTTGTTTATTGGGTGTATCCAGTATGGCGCTTTGTCACTACAAGGCATCCAGATAAGGCTTACATCACCTAGAAGTGTTGAGTATGTTATCCAATGTAATTTCCTTTTAATGGACGGTGCTTCGAGGCAAATGCCAGTCAACGTCCCAGTTAATCAAATCACCTATTAACTGTGATGTTTACTAGCCCGGGGCTGAGACCGAGACGAGGCCGCCTGGCAGTGACTCTCCTCTTTCGCCTTTCACTCCGGTGTCGGCAGTGCCACCCAGGAAGGGGTGAGCGGCTGCGGGCATCACTACTCCTAGCGTCCTGGAATTCAACAGGATGCCAACATGGTCGACAATAAGCTGTGTTCTGTCAGACGAGGGGATCAAGGGGTTCTCTCCTCCTGATAATGAAACAGCGATCACTGCAGAATATACTTATTCATGTTTTTGAGTGTTGCTGTTTTATTGTTTCTTCTGTATTTTGCAGTGATTCAGCTGGTAACATTCTGCTGTGGCACATCCCCCTCTGTTCTGGCTACTTTCCCCGAGTAGTTCAATCTTTTGTGGCAGGCGGTAGCCATCAAACTGCAGCGCTAGCACCGTCAAAGCAGCACTGGTTCGCAATTCACAATGCGTGTTGCGGCGCAGATTTTCAAAGCGGCACCTGCTCGAATGCTTATTTATGTTAGCAGCACAGGACAGTTTATAACTTAAGGTTTACGTGGCTTAATGTTAGCATGAGTTAGCAAGATTTTTGCTCATTATTTGAGCATGTTCTGACCCACAATCATAAGCAGGTACATCACATTGACCCGCCCTGATGGAAAAATGACATCAAAAACGTACTTCCAAAGGATTTACTGTAAGTGTTTTTGATTATGCAGTCTTTTTTTCCATCTGGTCTTTGAATCCCAGATGTTGATTGAAGCTACATATTCGCTGTGTTTGCTTATGTTCAAAATGCCCGGGGCAAGAAAACCAACAGTGTGTGCTAATCAAAGCCCTATACTCAGCCCCATGCTTCAACTCCATTCCACTTTCTATAATTAAGGTGTTGTAGATGTTTTTGTTTTTTTTACTTGCCTCTACTTTGTCTAATTAGTGTGTGGGGGGTTGGGGGCGGCGGCACAAGCACCAGCTGCCTGCATTCCTCCTGGCTGGGTTGAATTGAGTCGTAAATCGTTAAAAGTGGATGGCCCATCTCCTTCTCCCACACCCAGTCATTTCTTTACCACATCTATTTCAAGCAAAGGCTCCATGTATATTGATGGTAGAGATGCACTGAGAGATACTTGGTGGTGTCGGGTCGATTCGGGGCTCCAGTACTCGGATCGGGTATTGGAAAATATTACCATAGCAATGTACGAGGCAAATGCGAACATGTTATTTGATTATCGGCGGGAATGTAAATTCTTAAAAGAACATCCCTAGCCAGCGCAACATTGCTGATACAGTCCTGCCAGTAGTTAAGGATCTGCAAGAGTTATTTCAAACGTATTTAATGACGTTAATGTCGCAGCGGTCAGCTTTATGTCAAGGCTGTACTTCACTGTAGTGGATAGCAGACAATTCAGAGGATCGCATTTTTCGCATACAGCAAAGGCAATATGTTTTTTGTATTAAATGCTAGGAAAAGGGAAAAGGCATAATCCAAAGGAAAAACTGCACGTTGTCTAAATATATAATACGCACATCAAGAGCAAGAGCAAGGGCTAGGTAGAGGCTATTTTGTTCTCACACGGCAGCTTGCGATTCATGAGGGCTCTGGCAGCTATTGCGATCAATATTGTGAATTGCGTTAGCTACATCTATTTTTTTTGTTTTTGTTTACTGTAGGCTAGCAGACGTTATGAAATCAGGGCCTGGAAAGTATATTGTCCCGTGTGTAAATGTGCTGTTATGATAGAGAATCGTTGTCATCATCGCAAAATGTCAAAGTAATTCGTGTAAGGCTGCATGTGGTTATGAAAAGTACTTGGAGACTCGTTTCGGCGAGTACCAAATCCGGCGGCAAGGGAGGGGCCGACGGTGCCCCCCCCCCCCCCCTCAATTATTTATTATTATATCTAATTTAAATTAAATAATCAAATTGTTTTTCTGTGAGCACTGGAAAGGGTTGGCATATCGTAAGAAAAAATATGACATCCGAAATGTATGAGAATAAAGAAGATAAATTGACGATAAGCAGACAGATCACCACTTTCCACTCTGTTTGAGGCGATGCCCATTGTACTCACAGCAATGACTTCATGGGCTTTAACGGCTATGTGTGAAAGTTAGTTTTCCACGTTGAAAATAAATGTTTCCTCGACCATTGTATGTGTGCTGTAGGCCCAGCAATCAAGAGGCCTTTGTTTTGCATAATCAGACCAGTTTAGTCCAACACCCACACTCACAAAGAAATAAGAACAGCTAATGATTTTACTACTCATCTGTCTCATTTAAACCTAATTGTGCTTTTAAGGTCTTCTTGGACAGGGGTGTGTGGACGGGGTAATTCTCACTAAACCAACCATTGTGCATTCTAATCGGCTGTGCAGCTGAATTTTGATCAGCATCCATGACTTCCCGCCAGTAAAGTAATCAATGTGCAGCTCTGTGTGAGATCCTTATCTTTCTGCATATTTACAGATTTTTGGGGGTAATTTAAACTTAAGCTAAACTGATTAAACATTGAAGTCGTTTTAATTAATTTGTTTGTCAGTCAAGCTAAAACAAAAACAAATTGACTAGCATACAGCTTGGAAATGCAAATGTTTTAATTTATTTGTTATTTTTATGAAATACACTTTAATGTAAAGTACATTAGTGTCTGACCCCGATGTCTGCCACCTCTTGTCAGGGAGGCAGACTAACATTTTACACTGGTGGCATTGCTCCCACGAAGTTTGTCCGTTAGTGCCACTCCGTACAAAAATTGTTATTTTGTTTTCAGTGGCACTGACAAGTACCACAAAATTGGAGGCAGTCTGAAGCTGAGGCAGCTAACTTCTACTGCGGCCAACGCCCCTCCCATTGTTATTGAACCAGCCACAAAGTTGGCCACAACTAGCACTTCCTGGTCGATTTGGTGTCCATAACACAATCTCCAGATGAAGTGAATCTCATTCCCTTGTAAACATATTGAATCTGTCATCCTCTGGTAATTAAACAGTATTAAGTGTGGATTGCAGGGCTTAAACCATGGCTGGATTTCTCCCAATGGAGCGTCTGGCTCTTGGCACTGCATTTGGTGTGCGTGTGCGTGCGTGCGTGTGCGCTGCTTGTGTGTGTGTGTGTGTTTTTGTGCGAGTCTAATGGCTTTAATTTTTATGCGTGTGTCTGTTTTGGGCCAGTGCCAATCCATACAGGTGCCAGAAACGCAATCCGGCCAGATGAACCAGGGTTGTGTAGATGTATGGTTGGACAGAGGGTGGGGTGGAGGTATGGGGTTCTCCAGTGGAGGTCCACAAGGATAAATTACCCGCCACCAGGCCCCAGCAAGGTGACCCAAGGCAGGCTGTTTACAGACGGGGAGCTGCCCTCCCTCCATCTCTCAGGATCTTTCTGTCACGCTCTCTCTCCAGATTACCACCATTTGTCAGTCATCGCCCTGGTAAACTCTGTATCCCTCTGTTGTCCTCCTTTCTCTCAGTTCTTCTTTTCTTCTCTGCCCTGTCCTTCTTAAGCTCTGCCCCTCTGCGACCTCTTAATAGATGAGCCGGCCCTGTGAGAAACCCCTATCTCTCAGAGAAGAAGCTGGAGACTGGCCTCTGGGTCTGGTGCCCCCCTGTTCTCCTAAATGTCAGCAGTCTCTTTTCAAGCTGCCTTCCTGTCAGCCACCTCTCATGTTGTGCCCCTGCACCACCTCATATTCACAGTGGAATGTTTCCCACCAAAGCTCATGCAGCACAGCTCCCTTATCTAGACCTCCTCTCTCTGGCTGGTCTCCTCAGACACCTCCACTCCTCCTCCTTCTCCTTTCTTCTGTCTTCTTAAACTTTAAAACTAGCACTCTCCTTCCTTCCTTCACTACTATTCCCTTCATCCTCTTATCTATTTCTATTTACTCCAGTCTCCCTTGGGTGGTTTTTCTTAATTTTTTTTATTTTTTTCGTTTTCTTAGTATGCAAGTGACGGTTGACCCTAAAGACTATAAAGGGTAGAATAAGAAACGGAGGAGGAGGAGGAGGAGAGGAGAGGAGAGGAGAGGAGAGGAGAGGAGAGGAGAGGAGAGGAGAGGAGAGGAGAGGAGAGGAGAGGAGAGGAGAGGAGAGGAGAGGAGAGGAGAGGAGAGGAGAGGAGAGGAGAAGTGGGGCATCGTGCTGCCGTTTCTTCTGCCTGCAGCCAGTCAGTGTGAAGTGGGACAGGTCTCCTAATCCGAGGAGGGGCTAAAGACAGCAGGAACACACTGTGTCCTGAATAAGTCAAGGCTCCCCGGATCCACCCTGACCTGTCACACCCTCCTCCCGGGCTCCACACACCATGCTGGGGCCAGAGACCTCACTTAATCCTACACACACACACACACACACACACACACACGCACACACTTCTGGAAGTAGATTCACGCCTCAATTACACTAACACTTCCACACACGCTTCTGCACACACAAACACACACACACACTGACACATGCTTGAAGAAACATGCTCACAAACAAACGTGTTGAGAGTTTCACACACTCAAACCTTTCTTAGGCTGTACCCTCCCACTCTTATGCGTTACCAGACAATGGTACGTTTGCAGGCACTCAAGCTTCCTTGCTGATGCTCCGTAAGCCAGCACTCACCCTGCTACTGTTCTCAGCGTGGGACGCTTTTCTTTCTCTTTTTGTGGTGCCTCCTAGTTGTCTAATGATCAACAGCAAGCTGGATTGGGGGTTAGAATCAGGTAGAGAGTCTCACACACATGCTGCCGTGATTAGAGGCGCTTTGGTGAAGGTGGTGGCAGATGGCCAATCATGCTACTGACTGTTCGGCCCAGAACTGCATTCTGTAGCACACAGCTGCTTTTAATTAGACAGCGGAGTCAGTCTGGGGGGGGGAGGAGTGGGGGGGGGGGGGGAGGGGGGAGGAGTGGGGGAAAAGAAAGCGGAGAAGAAATCAAAGAGAGACATGTGGATGAGTAATTATGACCTGAGGACAGAGTGCTGAGGCATCGACTCCAGGCTTTGTCTTCGATGTGTCCTGTGTCTGGTTCCGAGCCCAAACACACACACACACACACACACTCAGAACCCTGATTGGCATCACTGGATGAATTAAAATCCCACCTCCGGATCACCCTAAGCCAGTGGCTTCACCATCGATCGAGGGGCAGATGCACAAATGCATTAGGTTGTTGTCAATTCCCCCGGCCGTCTCCCCTGCTCGCTCTCTGTCTGCCTCCCTGTCAAAGAGAAAACAGTCTGATTGGCTTTCAGCAATCGATACGTTTAGGGCTTTATTTTCCCCCCAGCTCTGTGAACTGTCAAAGACTGGGGGGGGGGGGCTGCTTGTCATTAGCGTATGGCTCTTCTTGATTTATTTATTATTTGTTTATTTTTCCTCTCTCTCTCTAGCGCCAGCTGCCCCAGGTTTCCGTCATCCCCTTCACAACGCCCTCCCCTCCCCAGACGTCCCACCATGCACCTGTGTACGTCCAGGATCAAAGGCCCCCTGCGGAGAGCAGCCACCGAGCCAGGGATCACTCCTCATCCCTCCTCCTTCCACCCTCCTCTTCCTCATCCCACCCCCCGCACTCCTCCTCCTCCAGAAGAGCAGAGAGAGAACGGGAGCGTGGAAGGGACAAAGACAAGAAGAAGAAGAAACACAGGCGCAGGTCCAGGTCGCGTTCTCCCACCAAGTCCAAGAACAAACATGGCCTGCCCACGGCCTACAAGACAGCCCACAGAAACAGGTTGTTACACACACCCTCTACAACCCACACTCCCTCTACAACCCACACTCCCTCTACAACCCACACTACCTCTACAACCCACACTACCTCTACAACCCACACTACCTCTACAACCCACACTCCCTCTACAACCCACACTCCCTCTACAACCACACTCCCTCTACAACCACACACCGTCTACAACCACACACCCTCTACAACCACACACCCTCTACAACCACACACCCTCTACAACCACACACCCTCTACAACCACACACCCTCTACAACCACACACCTTCTACAACCACACACCCTCTACAACCACACTACCTCTACAACCCACACTCCCTCTACAACCACACACCCTCTACAACCACACACCTTCTACAACCACACACCTTCTACAACCACACACCCTCTACAACCCACACTACCTCTACAACCCACACTACCTCTACAACCCACACTACCTCTACAACCACACACCCTCTACAACCACACACCCTCTACAACCACACACCTTCTGCAACCACAAACCCTCTACAACCACACACCCTCTACAACCACACACCCTCTACAACCACACACCCTCTGCAACCACACACCCTCTGCAACCACACACCCTCTACAACCACACACCCCATAATCCGGTGTCATGGGCCAATGGCTAAAAGGGCTTTGTATCACCACTTTTAATACATTAATGTCCAGTGCAGTGAGATCATTTCATGGGTGTAGCTTTTACTCACAGGAAGCTATGGTTGTGGAAGTCATAGCAGGCCTAACCCCTTGTGTTCTAAACCCCATCACAAATCTCTGTGGAAAAAGTGTTTTAGTAGTGTACCAGGAGAACAAAGGGGCTCGGTGTCTACTGGAGAACGTTAGATCAGGGAGATTATAAACCCAGCTTGTTCCATGCCCCAGTGAAGACGATGCAAGAGAGCTTTGCCCTGATTTCTATGAGCTATGGGTTCTCTCCCTCTCCCTCCCCCCAGACCTTCAAAAGGCACTGCCTCAATATTGGATTGGGGTTAGATTTCTACAAGCAGTAAATTCAACATTATGCGTCCAAGCTACCCGTGAAAGCACTTTGTGACCATTAGTCTTACATGTTAGATATTATCCATAATTAAGGATATCCAGACTTCAAAAAGATGTATTTTTCTCGTTCCCTTTGCCTTTTCACAATTCTTTCCAGTGGCCTATTATATTATTCAGCGTATACTTTTCTTGTATGACCTTTAGGTATTTGCGTTTGTTTTGTGTGCACCCTCTGTGTTTCAACGTGACCCTATCCACAACGATGTTCCTGCTGTCTCTGAATAGCGTGTCACCCCACCAGCCTTAGTTCATCTTCAAGGCAGGTAGTTGCGTTTCAGCCCAGAGTTCAAGAGCTCATTTGGGGCTCCCGCCAGGCTAGCAGCGTCCTCCTCTAAGTACTTTTTAAATGCCTCCATTACGTTCCGTTTTGTGTCTGCCATTTGTTGGCGGGTCCTCCTCCCTCCGTCCATGGCCTCCTTCTGGATCTCAGAGGGAGGAGGGATACACGTGGCCCCGAGGCCAAACTCTGCATATTTCATAACACGGCGGTTGTATTTTCAGTCTCTCTTCTTGCATCTTTTTATTTCTTCTTCCCCCCCCCCCCCTCCTTCCTGTCCTCCTTCTACTCCTCCGCCTCTGCCCTTTCACTTTTCTCACCCGTTTGCCGTTCTTTTCCAGGTCTCATTCCCGCTCCCCCGGGCGGAGGGACCGGAGGGCTCGCTCCTCAGAGAGGAGGCGTGAGGACAGGGAGCGGGACCGCCACGGCACTCATCGCCTAGGGAGCAGCCCCAGCGCATCCCAGCGACGCTCCCGATCCAGGTAGGCCCCGGTAACGGGAGTCATAGCAACGGTCACTGTCCTGTCATCCTGAATGTGTCAGAGTAGAGACTCACTCATTCCTTCCTCTGAGCTGACTGGTAACGAGTGTAGCTGATGTTTAAATGGTGCAATGCTAGAAGTATGCCGTGTAATTGTTGCTCATTGATGCCTGAGAAGCATTTTCCTGAGGGAAAAAATAAACTCACTTAAATCTGTACAATCTGTGGCCATGTTTTCATGTTTCTTGATAATATCACATTGTATCTGTAGGTCTCCAGGTGAGAAAAAGAGGAGGAAGAAGAGTTTGCCCAAGCCTAAAGACTCCTCCTCCTCACCCCCCAGGCAAGCTGGCAGCACCAAGAAGTCCCTCAGCCCCTCCACTCCCACTAGCCCCGCCTCCAGCCTGGACCGGTCCAGGTAAGCACCGCCCATCAATCAATCCCCCCTGACCAATGAGAGAACTAATGAATAACTATTATGTCATCCCTGAACATTCCTCCACCCTGTCGATCAAACAATTTACATTTTTTCCTGACGCACAAACAGAACAGCTAAGCCATCAGTTACAATTAACGCTGAGTCATGTCTTTCACTCTGCATTCAGGCTAGCCTCTTAGTCGGTGGTTTGTTCTAGTATGGATGCTATTAGAGCTAGCGCTGGGTGTTGTGAGGCGGCCGTCTGGCTCAGCCTCACTGGGACAACACTGACTGATGACTTGTTGAATGGAACATGAAGGCGCCCCCCTCAGAACAGCCGTCAGCCAAGACGTTTGAGCCACACTCCAACACGCACACACAGACGCCAGGACAAGCAGAGAACAAATTATGTTGAGAATTCAAACTATTTTCAATGTGGATATGTCTCACACCTCCACCCCAAACCAACATGTCCTTCTAGTAGATATTAGTGGGAAATGTAATGTATTTTTTAAGCCCAAGCTGTAGTGTTGAATTTGAAGTGTTGCATATTGTAACAGCTCCAGACTGTTTTTATATATATTTTCTATTTGGATATTTTCTTATTTTCCTGTAGCTGTTGTTGTCATGTCTGTTCCAGCACCAGTGTGAATATTTCATGGGTCTCCTGAAGAAATAGCCTCCTCCTCTTCTCCCTCCATCCGTCCTTTCTTGTGTCTGTGTCCAATTTTCAACAGTCACAACAGTAAACACTCCTAGCCAGTTGACTTAACCCCCCCCCCCCCCTCTTTTTATTGTCTCCCTTATTTCCTCTCTCTCTCTCTCTCTCTGTCTCTCTCTTTATCTGTGTCTCTCTCTGTCTCTCCCTGCAGGGACGGTTCCCAGGAGAAGCACGTGTCCTCATCCATAGTCTCCTCTGTGCAGTCTAAAATCACTCAGGTATGACATCTCTGTGGCGTCTTAAGGGCTTTATGTATCAGTCAGATTCTGTGCTTCACTTCTGGCTTTGTGTCAGTGTCTGTCCTTTGTGTAACTCTCTTTCTGCGGCCAACTTCAGCTAGCATACCTCCGTGTGTGTGTGTGTGTGTGTGTGTGTGTGTGTGTGTGTGTGTGTGTGTGTGTGTGTGTGTGTGTGTGTGTGTGTGTGTGTGTGTGTGGCTTTGTCCATTATCTGCAGTTTTACCGATGAATTATTTTGTTGTATGTAGTTGCTTGCTACACGAAGGTTGTCTTAAACACACTAGTAAGCGTGGTTTTTAAGACATGATAGAGAATGCCAGGGTTGTTCCAACAATACTGACTCTGCATAGACATGTATTAAACTCCTCCGGCTCCTGGGGTCCCAGCTGGACAGGCTGGGCTGGGCAAAACTGGGCCATGCTGGGCTGGGTTGGGCTGCTAGCCAGACTTTTTAGCCCGACCTTCTCCACTTGAAAGAGCCGTCCTGTCAAATATGACTTTTCTGCCTGGTCCTAAATTGTTCAGACTTAGTCATGTTTGAAACTTTATACTTTTAATGTGGCTTATTGCAGCTTCCCAAATGTCCAAGTAATATGTGAGGTTTCTTTTTCCGGGTAGAAGTGTGCTGTACGACTGCTCAGGGCCTCATCATGGGAGGGTTGTAATTATTTCTCATTATTTCCCTGAACTTTTGCCTCCTTCTGAGAACAATGTGCGTTGCTAGGCAATATTAACCAAGTGGTCGTCGCTGCATCTTTATCTGTTGCCATGCAACATGAGCTATTAAACATTCCATCAGAACACCATGCTAGTTGGGGACTTCAGTGTGTCGACTGTGCCATTAGACTGTACCAAGGCCGCCTTAGCACCACTGCTCTGAGAGCCCCTTTTCAGAGAGACTGATCCAGAGACAGCCAACTTCAGACATGGAGGTACCAGGCAAGCGTAGCTCACTGCCTGCTCCCCTCCCCAAACTGACACGGTTGTCCAATCAACTCAGTCCTGCAACAATGTGAGGGATGGCCTTAAAGCGTCTCCCCTGTACTGCTGTGTCTTAGACAGGGCCCCTGTGTGGACGCCCCCCTGTGCTCCCCATGTGTGTTGTCTACCAGTCGGTCCAGGCATTACTGTACTCAGACAGTATCTACAGACAGGGAGCCGAGCAGAGGCCTCTGTGATGAGAACCAGATGATCCAGGGGTTAGGTCACTCAGCTGGGGCCAGGGGAGGGCTGCTCTCATTGGGGAACCTGGAGAGTCTCCCCTCGGGCGGGGGTAAGGGGCTCGCTGGCAGTTTGGCCTGGGTGGTCTGTCTGCAAAGATAGAGGGAGTGGAGTAGAAGGAAATAGAAAGATTTCAGGAAAAAAAAGAACAATCTTTATTGATTCAGTCTCTTTCCAATAAAGAGGGGTTGAGTTACACTCTAACAATGCTTCAACTTATAAACGTCTTTATAAGGCTGAGAGCAGCACATTGCCCACAGCAGTACTGGCGTTAGGCTAGAGAACACTTTGACCCATGCTCTAAGGCCGGAGCACCACAGTCAGTAGTTTGGACTTCTCTAACCCAGAGGTCAAGCTGCTGGGAGAAAGGGGGTTAAAGATCGAGACAAGGGGTGAAGGAAGGGGGACAGGGGGGCCAAAGAGGCAGACAGGATGAAGCAGGGATGGGAATTGGACAGACCAAAGGTCCCTCCGGAGAGGGGGTCATTTTATTTGGAGGGTAGCGACAGTAAGGTTAGCGGAGGAGACAGCCGTTTGAACCACCCACCGTTGGCTCAGCACTCTAGACGTGCCGCCTAATGAACTTTGAAGCTGCCATCATCAGCCCGTCATGACTTTGGTGCACGATGCACTGGGGGAAATCGAATGGACTTTTTCCTTTAGAATTAGCATGTTCTCTGGGAGGGGGTTAGTTGATATTCCAAGCGGTGGTTAGCGTGGCAGAATGCGTTGGGTGTGGCTGCTGAAGGATGGCCCTGGTTCCTGTACAGAGAATGTCCTCCTCTTCCTGCTTATTCAACTGCCTGGAGTTCAGTCCTGTTGGGAGGGTGATGTCAGGCAGGCTTACACACCCTCCCACAGACCACACAAACACACTTTAGTAACCACCCAGTAAACCGGTACAAACCTATTTTTTGTATGGGAACGTTCATCGTCATTGCAGCATAGAGACTAACAAACGTGCAACAGAAAAATAGGCCAACTAGCAGAGTTAGACCTGAGCCGGCAGCCATTTTCAAATTCTTACCAGACGACAACCTGTTTAAGGAAATGCAGCCAGACAGTGGGTCAGTTGGTCCCACGGACAGGTGTTGTGCAGGCACAGGACCAAGCAGCCAAAGTGCAAAGTGCATGCAGGGGGATGGAGTCCAGGGGTTGGCCCCAGCAGCAGCTCAACTGATATCTCCACACAATGGATCAGCTTCCATGCTGTCACAGGGGAATCTGGTGTCTGGCCATGATCCATAGGCCACAAACACACACAGAGAGCGAGAGAACGTCTGCTCATTATAACCTCAACAGATGGGCTCTTCCCTTCCACACACAGTTTATACAGTGGGGCCAAGAAGTATTTAGTCAGCCACTGATTGTGCAAGTTCTCCTACTTGGAAAGATGAGAGAGGTCTGTAATTTTCATCATAGGTGCACTTCAACTATGAGAGACAAAAA
The DNA here is from genome assembly GCA_017639675.1 of Aplochiton taeniatus. Taxonomy (NCBI): domain Eukaryota; kingdom Metazoa; phylum Chordata; class Actinopteri; order Galaxiiformes; family Galaxiidae; genus Aplochiton; species Aplochiton taeniatus. Next base: position 47,236,546 of record CM030172.1, read on the forward strand.
TGAGAAAGAAAATCCAGGAAATCACATTGTAGGATTTTTAAAGAATTTATTTGTAAATTATGGTGGAAAATAAGTATTTGGTCACCCACAAACAAGCAAGATTTCTGGCTCTCACAGACCTGTAACTTCTTCTTTAAGAAGCTTTTCTGTCCTCCACTCGTTACCTGTATTAATGGAACCTGTTTGACCTCGTCATCTGTATAAAAGACACCTGTCCACAGCCTCAAACAGTCAGACTCCAAACTCAACCATGGCCAAGACCAAAGAGCTGTCGAAGGACAGCAGGAAGAAAATTGTAGACCTGCACCAGGCTGGGAAGAGTGAATCTGCAATAGGCAAGCAGGTTGGTGTGAATAGATCAACTGTGGGAGCAATTGTAAGAAAATGGAAGACATAAAAGACCATTGATAATCTCCCTCGATCTGGGGCCCCACGCAAGATCTCATCCCGTGGGGTCAAAATGATCATGAGAACGGTGAGCAAAAATCCCAGAACTACACGGAGGGACCTGATGAATGACCTGCAGAGAGCTGGGACCAAAGTAGCAAAGGCTACCATCAGTAACACACTACGCCGAGAGGGACTCAAATCCTGCAGTGCCAGGCGTGTCCCCCTGCTTAAGCCAGTACATGTCCAGGCCCGTCTGAAGTTTGCCAGAGAGCATATGGATGATCCAGAAGAGGATTGGGAGAATATCATGTGGTCAGATGAAACCAAAATAAAACTTTTGGGTAAAAACTCAACTCGTCGTGTTTGGAGGAAGAAGAATGCTCAGTTGCATCCCAATAACACCATACCTACTGTGAAGCATGGGGGTGGAAACATCATGCTTCGGGGCTGTTTTACTGCAAAGGGGACAGGACGACCGATCCGTGTTAAGGGAAGAATGAACGGGGCCATGTATCGTGAGATTTTAAGCCAAAACCTCCTTCCATCAGTGAGAGCATTGAAGATGGAACGTGGCTGGGTCTTCCAGCATGACAATGATCCCAAACACACCGCTCGGGCAACGAAGGAGTGGCTCCGTAAAAAGCATTTCAAGGTCCTGGAGTGGCCTAGCCAGTCTCCAGACCTCAACCCCATAGAACATTTGTGGAGGGAGTTGAAAGTCCGTGTTGCCCAGCGACAGCCCCAAAATATCACTGCTCCAGAGGAGATCTGCATGGAGGAATGGGCCAAAATACCAGCTACAGTGTGTGCAAACCTGGTGAAGACTTACAGGAAACGTTTGACCTCTGTCATTGCCAACAAAGGTTGTGTTACAAAGTATTGAGTTGAACTTTTGTTATTGACCAAATACTTATTTTCCACCATCATTTACTAATAAATTCTTTAAAAATCCTACAATTTGATTTCCTGGATTTTTTTTTTCTCATTTTTGTCTCTCATAGTTGAAGTGTACCTATGATGAAAATTACAGACCTCTCATCTTTCTAAGTAGGAGAACTTGCACAATCAGTGGCTGACTAAATACTTTTTGGCCCCACTGTATATACACACACATACACACACGCACAAGCTCTCTTATAACTCCCACACACGACCAGTGACCTCACACAAACACTCACACTCTTACCCCTGGCGTACATACGATGTGTGACCTCGGTCCTACAAACTCTCACACACTCTCCTCTCCACTTCACACTGATTCAAATGTCACCGGCCATGTCTGCTCCTTCTCTCTTCATTTCTCTCCGTCTTCCTTGCTCTATATATTTCTCTCCACCAATAGTCTCCTTCATGTTCCTTGGGTCAGGTCTTTTTCATTTATTTTCATCCTCCTCAGTCTGCCTCATCCCTCTGTTTTTCACCTTTTTCTCCAACCTGCTCCATTCTTTTGACACTTACTAACAGAGAGGAGGGTTTTGGCTGAATGTGCTGAGTCATTATTCAGGTTCCTGTTGAGTCTGGTCCAGTCCGTCTCACAGGGAGCGTTATTACAGCCACCATGGACTGCTAAAGCTGTTCTCCAACTTGACCTGTTTGTGTGTCACTGTTAGCCTGAAAGGCTCTTGGCCGTTCTCTCTCTCACGCTCCCACAGGAGGCCTGTTGGCTCTTCTCCCCCTCTCCCCTCCAGTCTGTCCCCTTCCCCCCATCTCTACACGGGACACTCTGGTGCCATGGCATGCCCGGGCACACTGCTTTTCTCTGTCAGGCATACACAAATATGTACACAACACATACAGTAGTCTCCCTCAAGGTAGATTCTCCCTCTTTCTCTGTCTAATCTCAGACGTATGTTTCTTAATGTAGTAGCAGTTGCCTCATCACTGGAGGTTGACTCCTGGCCCTGCCCTTTGTCATGTGATGTGGGTGTGTGTGTCCGTCTTGACTCTCTGTGTAACGCAAGACATCTGGCACGCCCGCTCGTCTCATTCTTTGATCAGTATTCTGAGTCAGCCTACATTGTAGTCAGTAGGGATCGATATCTGGATGAGAGAGAGGCAGGGGCAGGGGCAGGGGCAGCCAAAAATGCTGGGGGAGGAAGAGAAGGAGACCTGTTGAATCTAAATGCTACTTTCAGTCCAGTTGGCTAAAGTAGGACCAGCACACACTGAGTGAAAGTCTTCTTTAAAGTACTGGGTAAATACAGGAAGCACTTCTGCTGTTCCAGACTCCCATACCACCAAGGCCTCCATCCCCAAAGCCAGGAAAAGACTCAAATAGCCAGGGAAGGCTTATGTTTTCTGTCGTTGGTGAAATATTACCAATTAACTTCAGAGAGAGGGGGGCATAGAAAGCCAGGGCCATTACTGTGAGTGGTTGAGTTGTAGGACAGCAGGGGGTGAAGCTGTTTGTACCGTCACAGCTGGCCTACTTTACAGAGAAATGTTGCATCTGTCGCGTCAGAAATGTTGACTTATGGTCCAGTCTCTACAGACACAGTCTACTTTTTATTCACTAACTTTCTTCTCAATCTCTTTCTTTCTTCCCTGCCTGTCATAGGATCTAATGGCCAAAGTGCGGGCCATGCTGGCTGCTTCAAAGACCTTCCAGCCCCCCACTTCCTGAAGAGGGTGTGGCCTGTTTACCACAAAGGAATACACGAAAAAGAGCTTCTCCACGACGACAGCCTCAAAAGCCACTGTCCCTCGGCCAATCGGCGCGCAGCGGTCAATTTAGCCCCGGGGCTATTGTTCTTTGGGTCCTCTGCAGTTTTTTTTACTTTTTAAGTCATATTTTTTTCATAGGTTAGCGCCTGAGCCTCTCTGGAGAAGTTCTAGATGAGCAGGACTCCTTCAGGCCTGAGTCCACAAAGCGGTCGCTCTGCCTCCCGCTAGCGCTTGGCCCCCTCCATTCTGCACATCTGGGGGGTTTTGGGCAAGGGAAAGATGACAAGAGCTCCACAGTCAGAAATAATTCATAAACAACCTCGCATCCCCTTAAAAAAGAAACTCAACTCAATTCTAATTTTCTCTGAAGTGAAGAGAGCTTTCAGTATAATTGTGCCGCTGCCAGAGAGCCTGAATGCTGTCCTTCTGTGAAGGATTGTTTTGTTAATTCCACTCAACACTCTCTCTCTATCTTTGTCTCTCTCTCTCTCTCCCTCTCCCTCCCTCCCTCCCTGTCTGTTGTTTTTAGTTTCTCTCTCTCTTGGTCTCTCTGTTCCCTTCTGCTCAGGTGAGGGCCGTTTTAAAGCTGGGATATATTCCAGGCTCTCTGCAGCATTTGTTTGTCAGCTCCAGATCCAGCGTGTGGCCTTAGGTTTTTTATTTTCCCTCTCTGAGTTTGTACAGGGTTTCAGTGGAACTGCTTTCTGAATAAAGGTCAATAAAGTTTTGAATTTATGTTTTATTACAGTCTTTTCTATCTTTCTTTGAGTCACAGGGTTCTACTGTTCCTATATAAATTACGCATTGCGTTAACCACTGATGTTGTCTCTTCCAACTTTAACTAGAATTTCCTTTTGCTGTTTTTAGCCAAAATGAAAGTACATTCGTTCTTAGGCTTCTTTCCACAGCCAGTTAGTTTGCTGCTTCTGTGAGTTCATCCTGGGATATCACTAAGTAATTATAATATCTGCATTGTGCTGGGAGACAGGCATTAAGAAGTAAGTGAGACTTTTGGTGTAACTATTACTCAACTCTGTCTCACACACACACACACACACTAGCTGGCTACACAGCAGGTGTGTGGATCCTCCAGGGAGCAGTGACAGATCGGTGGTCCCCAGCATCGGACAGTTAACCCACAGGAGGACCCTTGGAGACCAGCTGTCTGTCACCAGTGTGTTCCCCCTGAGACGCTGTCCTATCCACGCACCCCTGCAGCGCCACCAAGATTTTAGAACTCCAACTAGTCTGTAACATTAATTTAGCCTTCCTGGCTTTGTTTTAGCCGTTTAGTCAAGGAAAAAGTAGCGACGTGTTTAGTACAATTCATATTTGTCTGACGGGATAAGCGGTGTAAAATTTCTATTTGCTAACATTGTTTTCATTGTCTTTTTTTCACTCCCCGAGCAATGGCTCCTTTGTGTTTTACTGAAAGACTTCGATCGATCTCACGTTCCATAGCTCAGCACAAAAAACATTCTTCATATCAATATGTTTCTGCATGCTCACAAACCAAAGCACACTGGTCTTATTATAGCAGTTAATATGTCAGTTCCAAACAGTGCTTTTATCATTGTGGGAATTGAAAGCTGCTTTTGGCATCGGAGCACCTTATTGTGCTAGGGATAGGAAATGAAGCGTTAAAGGTTGTGAGTAAATCAAAGAAATCATGATTTTGGGGGTCTTTTCTTTATTTTTATTTTTATCTGAGCAGTTGGCCTAGATACACATTGATTGGGTGTCCCACTGTTTGCGTTGCCAAGGCTGAGTTGAATAGATACTTTTATTAGATTATTTTTGTCTGTCTGGACAGCTGCACAAGGTTTGATAACGCCGAGCAGTAATGCCTTCGACAGCGTTCTTTCACTGGGTAATTGTCCGGTAACCACAGGGGAATGGATAAGTATGGAGTGTGGTTGTTAGAATGGAGGTCCATGCCTTTCCCCATAGAAAGGGCCCAGATACCCTCTCGCAGAAATAAATAGACTTACTTTGCTATCAAAGAACGTCTTAAGCAGTTTGTCTAAGACTGAGCTCTTTCGGCCAATTCCAGATGTCACAGGGTAGCTGGGGACGGGCTAATGCACAGCACTTGTGTTTGCGCCTGCCTGAGCCATTAAGCTGTGCCCACTTCATTACTTCTCACTGTTACTCAGTTGAACACTCTAACATCGTTGTTTGCAGATGATAGATGATTCATTATGGCCTTGTCATTTTGCCTTGGTAGGGTTAGGGTTAGGGTTAGGCAGCTATGGTGATATGGCTTGCATGACTTAAACGGTGCGTATCCTAATATATGTGGCCTGATGGACTGTACTGTTTGGCCTCTTGAGTTAGCTTGAAGTCATTGTCCTTAATAAACGTCTCTTTGAGAAGTGTAACTTGTTACCAGTCATCACACAGTCAACGGTGCCTGCAATAACCAGAATGGACGCATCGCACATTAAAATCCCACTTTAATCTAGAAGGCCTCATAAAATCTTCACTGTTTACTGTCCAAATGTATTCACATTCACAGTTTAAACTTAGCTCAAGGTGTGTGTGTGTGTGTGTGTGTGTCCACGTCTAAGAGCAAGGCTTGGTAAATCACTCAGTAAAGTAATCAATCAGAAGCAGGGCGAACACAGGACTGATTCGTTTAGTTTATGGGTCCTGAAGGCAGACCTACCAGTCACAGAGGTTTCATAAAAGACGCCTGGGAGGCCAATGAAAAGAGAAGGCTGCATTAAGTCAGGAACTGCTGACAGTCCCAGAATACGTTACCACAGAACTATGATGTGAAACTGTTTTACTTCATAGTGGTGACTATGCATTATTATGGCAATATTTTACTATTGGTGCTTTTACTGCAACCAAATGGTTTTGCAGTGTTTCAACAGATTTTTTTCTTCAATGCATTAAGGAAAGGAAAGGCTATGAACAAACTGCTCTCATCCTCTGCTCTCTCTGTGTCTCTGTTCTTCTACTGGTCCCAATCAGTTTGTCCTCAAGTGTCAGTGAATGAGTGGAGAGTCTGAGGTGTGCCTCCAGATCAATACAGACACACATCAGCATACAACACACACAGGGCCTGCGTCCACCTGACCTCTAACTTCCTCTGTGTTTGTCCATGGAGAGAGAGAGAGAGAGAGAGAAAGAGAGAGAGAGACACACACACACACACACACACACACACTGGGCTGCACTGGACTCGCTAACTCACTGCTGCGTCCTCTTGATTAGACCACTTTGTTTGTCTCCGGCCACGGCGCCCAGAGTTCAGACGCTCGCCACAGATCCTGTTTCAGATCAACGCACGTCTCTCCCACTCTTCTTCAAAGCTTCCCCATGCAGCATAGGCCAGGGGGTGGGCTTGAGCCCCTTGCACCACACACTCCAGTAAAGCGGATGTGATTACTCTACCAATTGAGCCATTGTTTTCCTATGCCCTTGCTTGAGGAGATTAAAGGGGTGGGGGTGGGGGTTTTAAGCTCAGCTGTTGAGCAGAGCTGTATGGGGAGTTGCCTCAGGGCTTCTAGAGCACTGGGACGTGGTCTTTCATCGCTCATCAGAGTCTCAGCTGGGTTTTCTTCACCCTTTACAGGGCTGTGTCAAGCCCCAGCTTTGACTATCTCATTGGCTGTTATCCGTGCAGCTGTGAATCGGGGGAGGAAAGTTAACTCATATTTTATCAAAGCTGCAGTAAGGAATTATTTTTGCAATAATTTGCAAGTGAAATGATACCAGGGACATGGGGCTTTGAAAGAGATAGTGAAAGAGAGTGTGCGTTGGGTGTTTGGGCCACTCACACATACAGAGAAAGAGCTCGCTAGAGAGAGATGGGGGTGCGTTGTAATGCCCTATCATACTTATGGCCTCTTATATGGTGTCCAGCAGTGCTGTAGTCGAGTCACTAACCCTCGAGTCTAAGTCCAGTGCCAAGCCCAAGTCCCAGTATTACAGCACTGGTGTCCATGGCCCCCTCCCATTATTTGTGTGTGTGTGTGTGTGTGTGTGTGTGTGTGTGTGTGTGTGTGTGGAGGGGGGGGGGCGCCTTCACGCGTCTTCCCTGAGGTCCTACTTTTTATGTTGGTTTGGCTGGAGGTATGTGTCCTGATGAGGCTGGTTGAGTTGGTCAGCCTTTTAAGTCAGACAAGGCGGACATAGAGAGTTGTCAGACAGACAGACAGTGACAAAGTGGTCAGACAGACACAGTGACAAAGTGGTCAGACAGACAGTGACAAAGTGGTCAGACAGACACAGTGACAAAGTGGTCAGACAGACAGACAGACAGACAGTGACAAAGTGGTCAGACAGACACAGTGACAAAGTGGTCAGACAGACAGACACAGTGGAAACATGTCTCCCACGCCAGTGTCAGTGGGTGATGTGCTTCTCATCAGGGAACACTTTTCCTTCTTTAACCCTCTAAGATGTGTCAAAAGTAGCTTGCTGCGCAGCGTGACACAGACCACCATCCCACCACATCAGAGCCACCCGCTAAGAACGACGCCTTTTAGCCCGATGACTCTCCTCTGTTCTGGGAGCTCCGGGCCCGTAGCGAGGAGACTGAGACCGAGTAATCGGGCCGCCCGCACCATTTTTAGCCACCTTTTGAGACAGGCTTTGATTTCAGGCTGATTGTCATTCAGATGGCTGTAATTTAACCTAAATCTCTCATTCTGAACAAGAAAAGAGAAAGTGTGTGTATTTGCGTCGGTACGCGTGCATTGGTGGTTTGTGTGTTTGTGAGAAAGAGTTAGAGAAATAATGCTTTGTTCAATTTTTTTTAATTTTTTTTTTGCCTCTGCCTTTGTTGTTCAGAGTGCAGTAGCAATCCAATCCCTGAGACACTGTGGAGATGCATACATGTTCTGCATTAGAAATGATCATGCCCCAGATACAAGTCAACTGGTATTTTAATATTGAGAGAACATTGATGTTGCTTCTTTTGATTTAGTTCCTGTGCTCATACTAGCTTACAAAATAGCTCCACAAATTGTTTGGAAGGTTAGATTATTGAAAAGCAGCATGCGTTTTTGTTTTTGTGGGTTATTCTTGCGGTACACAGTCTCACACAAGAAAGAAACATGCCCGCTGCTTCTTGAGTGTAAAGCTCATCAACCAGTTTGAAAAGCTATTAGAGATATCCGGCATCTTGTGGTTGAATGTCCAAGTGCATCTCTAGTAGGCTTCCAGAATGTGTTACCTGTTGGGCTAACAAAGCCGTGCCGATTTGCCTTCCCCTCCTAATCACCATACATAAAGGCATGTCGTACTGTCAGCCATTACTCCTCCGTTTGAATGATAGCGAAGCTCTCTTTACAAGTGTGCATTCAGTCCAATCTTCCCTTTCCCTTAGCTCCTCACTTCCCAATGCCAGCCCCATTGGTTCTCCTTATCCTCCTTTCCTCCTCAATTCCGTCCTGAGCGCTCCGACATTATGAGAGTCTCCCCTGAGCACAGCGATGTCCATATGGCAGAGACAGAGGGAGGGAGTGAGGGAGCCAGGGAAGGTGGTCAGGGAAGAGTAATCCTCTCAGCTTAATTGGCCATTGTGTGCGGTTTTGGGGGAGAGCTGCAGTGTTTGTTTGAGAGGGGAAATTACCTCAAGGTCTCGGCCTGGGTGGATTGCTCGCGCGTAACCCCCCCCCCCTCTCTCTCTCTCTCTCTCTCTCTCTCTCTCTCTCTCTCTCTCTCTCTCTCTCTCTCCTCTCACACTCTCTCTGTCTCGCCCTCTCTCTCTCACTTCCTCTCACTCTCTCTTGTGCTTGCTCTCGCGCATGAATATGTTATGGCAAATCTTTTATTCTCTTTTCCGGGCACACTACAGAGGCTTAACTTGCTTTGTATTGCCTGATGCTTTTAAGTGTTACTGGTTGGAGTGGGAAATTAGTGGAGACAAAGGGAGATTCACCACTCATATTATGTGGGCCTTTGTGTTTTCATTAAAAGCTCTCAAACCTCTTGTTTACGTGGGGCCAATGTGGTGAGGGCCGTTGTTAAACAGCACTTTGTTGATCATGATGATTAATGTTTGAACGTTACCATAAGGGAAAATGCTCTCTCTGTGAAAAGTGAAAATACAGCGGAAAAGTGAACTCAGCTGTTACATTTAGGTATTTCAGTCAGACAAACAGTCATCTGTCTTAATACATTTATTGATTGTGAATGCACATCAGTTTTGACATGGTTGGGTCTGCTATATCTTTGAAGCAACCCGGCTGTACATGTCAGAGACAACATCCAGAGGTAGGGAGCATACATCCATCGATCCCCTTTTGAACAGATTAGCAGGACAAATGAGCAGAACAGATTAGCAGACCCGAGGTGGCAGTTGGGGTGGGGGTGGGAGAATTTTCCCATCACCTCACCTGACAAGTACAGAACACACTTGATTCCATTAAATGAAATACCTTCCCCCTCCCTCATTGACATGACATTTAATTGTGAACAGGTGCCTCTGTGATTGCTGTGTGTGCACGCGCAGTGTGTCGACTATGTCAGCAGCGCAAAGACTTTGAGTTATCTGCCAGAACTCGCGCTGAAGCTTCTTTATTGTCCTACCATGACCAATAGGTTGGGACAGTATGACATCCAACTGTCAGAAGGAAAGTACAGGATTTTATGCCCGGATTTATGCAGAATCTGACCACGCTTTCAAATTTTGCTTAAATCGTGGCATAAAATGAGGGATTCAAAGTGTTTTAACCTACTATACTCTTAACATGTCAGCATGTTAATAAGGGCTTTGTGGTCCCCACTAAAGTTACTGTCTCCTTAACCCACTATCTACTCTATCCCCACACACTCCCTCTTCCTCCTCCTGGTTCTCCTTCAGTTGCAGGAATCTAGAGTAGGGTGAGCAAAGCACTGAAGAACTGGGTGATGAATCTCCTCAAGGCGTCCCAGTTACCCTCCTCCCGGTGGACTGAACGCCGCCTCCCCCCGCCTTCTTGTTAAGCCACAGTGAGAGGAGCAGTTCATTGCTCCAGGTATTCATCAGTTGTTACTGGGCCCGAAAAGCCTCGCCTCACTTCCTGCGTAGTTCTAAACTGAGATTCCATTGATTCTTGGAGATGAATGCTGTGCTGTGATTATTATTTTATTCACCTTCCTATAATTGAATAATCTTTTTTCATGAGAGAACTTCAGTATGCAGCAGAAAATACTGTATGCACCATTAGTACAATTCGCCTACACACTGTTACGGAACAGGCACATAGTATAAACACATCTTGAAAAAACACTGAGATAGCAAACCATGGCGATGAGCGAAGGGAGACGTGGCCTCACCTCTAACGGTGTATCTTCTCATTTCTAACCCTATTTTCCAATCCAACAGCTCTGGAACACCGCGGTTTGGCCGACAGGCAGCGCAGGCTCGGCTCTAGTCGGCTGTTTTCCATTCCAAATGGAAATACAATCAAAAGATAATGAACACACCTTGAGTGTCCGCATGAATCCGGGTCATTTGGACACTGGGGCACGCTGGGTTGATTAGAGCTTGAGTTGAAAAAGACATAGGCGGCGTGATTGCTATGCAGCCCGGTGTGTAAAGGTGCCCTGCGAGAACAACTGGGAGGAACTCGGCAGGCGATGGTGGGGGCTAAGCTGCAGACCGCTCAGTGGAACCATTGCAGGGGCACGTTGATTCAACATTGATAGATCACCTTGCTTCTTCGAGACACAATGTTGAGGCAATAGAAAACGATGAAACCTTGGCCCATGCTGAGCTTGTGTAAATGAGGGGGCGATGACAATGGCCGGCGTCATTTCCATAAACATGGAGGCACACTTTGTCTGTGCGTGGCGCGGCGCCCGCCATGCTGAACCGTGGCCAGGGCCGTCACCATGGCGTCCCCTCGGAGAGAAGAAGGGAGCAGCCAAATCCTCTCCTCTGATCCTATTGATGTCTGAGCTTAGCTCTAATGGAGGAGGTGTCCTCTGTGGAGAGGGCCGCTCTCTGTCTCTCTGTTCTCCTCTTTCTCTCTGTCTCTCTCTCTCTCTCTCTCTCTCTCTCTCACTCTCTCTCTCTCTGTGTGTCTCTCTCTCTCTCTCTCTCTCTCTCTCTCTCTCTCTCTCTCTCTCTCTCCTTCTGTCTCTCTATTCCCCTCTCTCCCTCTGCCCCCCCCCCCTCTCCCTCTGTCTCTCTATCCCCCTCTTTCCCTCTCCCCCATCTCTCTCTGCAGTTCTCCTGACCAGTCAGGCAGGCAGTAAGGCCCTTAGCTCCTCTCACTCTCCATCAGTGCAGAAGCAGGAGCTTGAAAAAAAATGTCATTATGTCCTAGCCGGTGTCATGTGGGGCTTCATTGTGGTCTGCATGGCGCTTTTAAAAGATCAATTGTAATTTTTGTAAAGTGACCTCAATAACTTGTGGGAGGATTTGCAGAGACGGCATTAGAGGACGACATTTAAGGGAATAAAATAAGAGGCACTATGAGATGATGAGAAGCTCCGGTTAAATGTCTGCTGCTTTTAGAGGGAAAAGAGACGGGCACCTTGCCAGTATTGCCTGTGTGTGTGTGTGTGTGTGTGTGTGTGTGTGTGTGTGTGTGTGTGTGTGTGTGTGTGTGTGTGTGTGTGTGTGTGTGTGTGTGTGTGTGTGTGTGTGTATGTGTGTGTGTGTGTGTGTGTGCTTGTGATTTTAAGCAGTATTTTGGTTATTATTTGTAGATGTTTTGATGACTGGAGTGGTGTTGGTGGTTGACATTCACTGTGGATTGGTAATAAGCAGGAGGGTGTGGAGTGGAGAGGTTCACATTCCCTTTGAAGGAGCCCCTTCAATCAGGGGACGGTCCACTGAAGGAGCACACCACTATGAGCAACGTAGCCTTTCTCAATCACTTTCAATAAAAAAAAGAAATACTAACTTTCTATGAATTGATAGAGTGGTGTGTGTGTGTGTGTGTCTGTGTGTGTGTGTGTGTGTGTGTGAGAGTTTGTGCGTGCGTGCGTACGTGCGTACGTGCGTGCGTGTTTTTAAGGGAATGTGTTTACACTTTGATTTAAGTAAATACTCCCTTTGTAACCAGCCTATTATGTTTGGATGCAAATGTTGAGCCTCTACAGGAGAAGGAGTTCTGAGTTCACCTCGCTGGTGTTAAATCAGCATAGTCATTACGTGTAAACAGGTGCACCAAGCTTAGTGCAGCATTTACTTTGAAAACAGGCTTAAACATTAAAGTTTTTCTTTTCTCTGTCAACTTTCAAAACAAAATGTACAGCAAAGCAAATTGAACAAGGAACGTTTTTTTTTTATTCTTTTAAGAAAGCATGGTCTCTTTTGTAATTTTAATAAGCTAGATTTTTGAAGTCTTATGGGTATGTGCCTGAATAATGAATACAATGTTTTACAGTACATAATATAGGCTGACAATAACATGCCGACGTCCCAGTAGAAAGTATCTCGTATGCCGGCCTCAATAATAATAATAATAATAATTATAACAACACATTGTCTTTACTAAAACCCAAAGACGCTTCCCATTGTAAACTGTAAACATGACAACAGACAATGACACAGAGCTAGACCCACAGACAGAAAGCATCATCAGTTCAAACTAAATAAAAAAAGAAACAAATATCAGTTGAAGGACAGAGCAGAAAAACAGGGGGTCAACACCTCGCATGCTTCCACTATAGACACATCAGTTTGTACACCAGAGAGGTTACAACATGACACTTTATAAGATATCATTTGTACTCTATACATTTGGATATATCTGTTATCCTCCTCACACTTGCTGCCCCGCAACCCAAGGGAAAATGAGGGTGGAAATTATGGAGGAAGAAATAGATGATGGTGAGAAAGTGCAGGTTCAGAAGACAGATAGCGCATGCGTATAAGATTGGTAATCGTTCAAGAACCATGGCCACAAATGTGTGTAGAGTCGACCGCACACAAAGCTTCAAGTAGCTGTAACCTTCAAGCCCTTATCAATTGCTGCTTACAGTACCTGAGTCAGGGACAGAATACAAAAGCCTGTTGCTCCATGTATTATTCAGCCAGCCATGTGTTTGTGTCTGAGCGCACAGCTGTTTTCAACCTCATTAGGATGATATTGAGATTAATAAAACAGGGAGATGTATCACCCCCCCCCCCCCCACACACACACACACACACACACACACACACACACTTGCATCTGTGAGAGAAGATGGTAGACATCAGGAAACCCTGCGGCAGCAGTAGTACAGGGGCGTTTAAGATTTGTGTTAAAGGGGATGCGCATCTACATTGAAGCCTAGAGGAGCAGAAGCTGCAGGCTTCATTGACCAAGCTGTTCCATTGGCTTCCTCTTTGTCTCCACAGATACTGACTGAGGCAGTCACTATCGAGGGAAAGCTTCCATTACTTCTGCAGGATCTAAAAGGCTACTGCTTGAAAGAGCTGGCAAATGACGTTTGATTGGGTGATTGCTTATTTGTTTTTGTGTGATTGATTCTGTGTGTGTGTGTGTGTGATTACTTCTGTGTTTCCGTGTTTGAATGTATGTATGTGTGTGTATCTGATAGCTTTCTGTTTAGCTGCCCATAGGCTGGACCCATTAGCCAAATGGATTTGGGCAGCAAAGAGGCAGGAGAGAGGATGTGGATGGAAGGAGTGATGCAGTCAACAGAGGGAGGGGGGGACAGCTTTGTGGTGGAAAAAACGACTGGGGTTGACAGCCAGTGTGAGCTGGTGGGTAGGTAATGGCTCCCATACTACCACTGCTCAGGGCCGGGCACTGAAGTGTCTGGGTTCACACCCAAAAAAAGCTAATGCATATTAAACATCAGACACTGGGCAGCTTGGGCAATTTCATGGAGCCTAAGGAGATGATGATAATCCAGTTGAATTGAAAAATGGGAATGTCAATGGATCCTTGTTCCCTCCGCTTATTAATCCCCCGGCACCTTCATACACACAGATAGTTGATTGGATTAGGATTGACTGGGAATAAAGGCCATATGCAGCCATTAAGTTGTTGACTAAATGTGGGTGAAGAAGCAAAGGGGACGGTGGCAGAGTGCAGGGGTGGATGAGTCACCATTAGAAAGCCTTTAAATATAGAGGAGGCTGTGAACAGTGGCTCGGCAGTGCTCTGCTATGAATAGATTAGGTTTTTATACTTGGTGCTGTGCCTCTGTTGTTAAATGGAGGGGCTAAATCAACAGTCAAAGCAACGGGACAGAGTAATTGCTCAGGTTGGTTTGTTTGTGTGTGTGTGCATGTGTGCATGGCCTGTGTGTGTGTGTGTGTGTGTGTGTGTGTGTGTGTGTGGTTGTTTGTAAACACGTCTGTAAATGTACGTCTCCAGTGCTGAGGCTCAAAGGTTGCTCCAAAGTTTTGAAGGGAAAGAAATGCCTTCTAGTTCTAAAATATGTAACATTAGTGGGGGTTAGCACAATATTTAATTATTATCGCCACAATTTTAGAGCCTTTCCTGCGAGTTTCCCTATGACAGCGCCTTCAAGCTTTACTTAATAAAACAAGAAAAGTTAAGTGCTCTCAGCCAGGCTGCAAAGTTTGCCACTCAAGCTATTATACAGTGCCCTATACAAGAAATATGTCAAAGAAGCATTGTCAATCAAGATTGTCTATGTTTGTTTTGCATTCATTTTATTTCTTCTCAAGAATATCCTAGAGGAAACACTGAGACCTTCCATGCATTCATCCAGGAAGACTGTGGTCCTAGTTGCCTCCTCTAGCCATTAGTCTCTCCCCAGTGTTAAGTTAATCAAGGTTACTGGGAGTCTAGAGCCCTTATGGATGCCACCTTTGGAGCCATCTTTGTTTCCATGCTCGTAAAAGCTATCGTCTTATTTCTGCTCCAGTCTGTAAAATCCTGTTTCTATACCGACAAGCAGCATGGATTAAAAAGTGTGTCCGATCCGCTGCTAGGTTATTTATCAATCGCTTAGTGAACGAGGAGGCGTAAAGGGGAGGAAGTGGTGCTAAAATCTGCAGTCGGAGGCTTTTCATAGATCTGTCCTCTTAGAGTTAGACCCTCGTTGCCCTGAGACATTATTGTAGTTGTAAAAATGGATGGCGGCACTGTCATCTACAGCCGGTGCATCGTAACAACAGCAAATACAAATGAATGACATTGGGGCAAGTTAAATGACATATGTTCAACCGTTGCAGAGTAAACCTACCAATCAGGACAAAAGCAAGTGTTTCTGGGTAAAAAATGAAATGGTCCAAATCAAACCATCTTAAAAAGCTGCTGGAGGCCTTATCACGCAATAGAGAGATATATTTTACGAATGCATTTTTTGTCAAAATAAAGCAAGGCTTTCCTTTGAAGTCAAAGCATGTCCCTGAGACCTCTGGAGCCCCCTGAGCCTTCTGTCAGACTCCTGGGTACACTGGATGCTCTCTAATCCTACGTGTGTCAGACACTCACTCCTCCTCCCAGTTCTGATTTTACGCCCCTGTCTTTGATGCTCGGCTTCTGGGCTGTTTGCGAGAGCAATAACTTGCTGCAAGGCTCAGAGTAATTTTTTTTTTGCTAATTATTCATTTTTTGCTGATAAGAGGTAAGCTAGAGACTAGCAAAATGTGTCTCTTCTCAGTCATCAGCGCAAATGGTTCATTTGTTCCACAGTCAGGGCCGTTTCTAGCTTTTGGGGGGCCCTATGCAAAATCTTATTTGGGGGGGCCCCGATTTTGTGAAAGTATTGTAGGGGAATTCTAAACCCTCTAAGGTTGTCCAGGGGCATGCATTTTACATTGAAATGCATTAATCTGGTGCACTTTAAGAGATCTGTGGAAAAAATGTGCATATAATTGTTTTACTCAGCACACGCATAGTCCGCATATAGCAAGAAACGGCTCTGTCCACTGTGCAGTGGATCTACAGTACAAGTCAGACGGTCTGCTTTGCTCTAGCCTCAGTCTGCTTTGTTGGAATTTTGTCATTCTAGCCACAGGCAAGTCTTCTAGCTCTGATTGAGAGATCCCATCAATCAATTTATGTTCCTCTTCTTTCCATTCCCTGAGAACCTTGTTTCGCAAACACACTAAAAAACAAACACCCTGACACAGGGTGTATAAAGAGCACTCCAGATTGCTGTTGTGCTGTTGCTTTAGTTGAACAACATATGCATTCCTGACAGTGGCATTGACATCATCATCGATAACATTAAAACTCTTTTTTGGAGAAAAACTGCTTTGAAAAAGAGTACATTATCTTGATTGGAAATCCTTATTGAAATGACTAAATGTGCTTTGTTTAATAACAGGAATAAGTAATGTAGCATTCTGCCTGTCGGGGATTTTAATTTGTGTGTAACCCCCATAAAATGCTGGCTTAATTGTGTGATTTTTTAATTATCACCGGTGAGTACTGACTATAATTATTGCATCCATTCAGTAAAACAGTATCACAACAGCCCTCTCTGTTTCCATCCACCAGCCGTCTCCCAGTGATGAGGACATGGAGACACAGCCGTCCATGCCAAGCCAATAAGCGATTAGCTTTTAATTGAATTGTCACTAGAGGCAGTGATGTAAAACTCTGTCTTGGCCAGTCACTTTATTATGGGGAGTGTTTGTGTCCCTTAGTAGCAGCTGAAGCTCTGCTACACCAGCAGAGTGAGGAAAATGGCCGCCACATGGAGAGCAGGGAGCCGTGCCAGGGCTGGGGGGAGAGCTATGGGTGTTCCATGTTATGGGCTGTTATGGGCTGACATGGCCTAGTCCATCAGCCACTGTGTCCCACTGGCCTCTGCTAACTACCAGGGGACAAGCTGAGGAGTTAACACGGCCAACAAAGCTGTGAAATACCTCGGGCGGGACAAAATCCTCTTTAAGGAAGTGATACTGGGTATCTTTTTATGAGAGCAATTAAGCACTGCTGTTTCACAGCGAAAGGTTGACGGTGGAGATGTAAAAACCTGTCAGTGGGTGGAAGTGAAAATAATGGTGGGAACCCAGGCAACCCTGTCTCTTGTTCTATTACATTACACTCAATGCCGGAGAGAAAGAGTATAGTTGACACAGTTATGTTTTTTTTTTACCCTGTCAGCACTGGGAGCCTGGGCTCTGTGGAGTAGAGGAGGCTGTGTGCTGGTAATTAGCTGGCTAACTAAAAAGCTATAAAATTCCCAATTTTCACTGTTAGTGGCTAATCTTAGCCTGCCTAATTGGCCAGCTTGGTGTGCTGAGTGGCCCAGTTCCGCCTCTGCTCCACAAACGCATCGGGGAATGTGAGCAAGCACTTTGAGAACAACGCTGTAGAACCAAAATGCTGCAAGGAAGTGGGCCTACCTTGTAAATACAAACTAGACGCGCTATATCGCTATGAAGCCACTCTCCGTAAATGAATGATGCCTAACAACGGTAAACGCCCTTGGAACCACTAGTGGTTAGAGTTCTTACTGGATCGAACATTAGGCCTATAAGAGGATCCTACTCTGCTCAACAGGCACTGAAGGTAGAGAGGGTATTTTCTACCTATAGATTTATAATAGTTTGTTTGAAAAATAACAGGAAATGTTCCGGAATCGGTGTAGACTCTACTCTACGTTAACGCGTTTGACGGTTTTACGCAGCGCAGAACGGGAAAGCTTCGGCGTAGTTCGAAGATTTTTTTTACCGATTCAAAATGGCTTGTGGCCGTACTAAATCTGAAGCCATAGCATAATGTCTTTGCACCCTACTGCCAGGAACATTTAACAACAGAGTAGCAAACTCACTAATGCTGACTTATGCAATAAGTTGGGGGGTTGATTAGATCATCAGTTCCCAAGATGCATTGCATTCATGTGTCCCCTTTGGTGAGGCAGTTGGTGGACCTTAGAATTCCAGTTACATTATGGCAATGTAGAGAAATGCCAACTGGCCCATCCTACAAAAACCGACACCTAAAAAAGGCTCACACGCAACCATGTTGTAAATTAAATAATGGAAAAATCTATGCTCTGAACATTCCTATTTTTGTTGTTGTTGTTGTTGGTGTGTGTGTGTGTGTGTGTGTGTGTGTGTGTGTGTGTGTGTGTGTGTGTGTTTATGTTTTAGTATTCCCATTGCAAATGACAAGAGGTTTGGGATGCAGAGAGGTGGGAGGAGGAGGAGGAGGAGGAGGAGTGGAGGGGTTTGGCTGAGAAATGAGATTACCTCTTGGCTGCTGGAGACGAATCCCTGTCACAGGTGATGGAGCACAGTGTCCAATCTAGCAACAGCTCTCACAGAGCCGGAGGGGCACACAACAACCAACCCCATAGGGATTATGTTAGAGGGTGATTAACACCAGAGGATGATTGGTCCACGTCTATGGGGAAACATATCTTTGCACTTTTTGCCTCTCTCTTTTCAAGATCCCCGACGCCGTCAGGCCGTTTAGATTAGAGGGAGACAGACGGAGGGATAGAAGGGGCGAGACGTCATGGGAAAACACTGTGTATATTCACAAGGTTTGTGGCTGCAGCCGTGTCGTACTCGAGCCATCTCTCAGCGTGGGTATTAGATTTTATTATGCGATGTCGGCTAAGGCCACAGATTTTATCGAACAACTATTTATCCTGTTGCCACCGCTGATGAATCGTGGGCCGCTCTCAGGCTGCGATGCGATCATTTTGCATGTCACTGTGACAAAATCCACTAAGGGTGTGCGTTTTACCAAGGTCTATCTGACATGACATTTCAGACGAATGTGGAGACGTATAAATTAAATTTGACCTCAAGTTTCTGTTTATCCACAGGGGGAAAGAGACCCCATCCCCCTGTTTAGCTTTTCAACAAGCCTTGTCGCATATACCATAAATCAGCTTTGGAGCCCTAATTTGATTAATTAACAAATTAATTCAAACGAAGATGATTCAGATAAAGACATTGCATGGTGTTGATGATCCCATAAATCTACCAATTTATAGTCAAATACTAGATACAGAATCACTGGGCAGTGTGCTGGGCAATTTGCTGCAGTATGTGGGAGACAGATGATTGATGAAACTGGTAGGAGAGTGACTTCAAACTTGATCACAAAAAGATGCAGAGGCTTGATTTTGTAGAAGAGAGGGTTTGGGTTTTGAGAGGCATTCTAAGCGCATCAGCAACAAGGCGAGCCAGGCAAGAAATAAGGTTGACACAAGGCAGTGACATGTTAAAAGAGAGAGAGAGAGAGAGAGAGAGAGAGAGAGAGAGAGAGAGAGAGAGAGAGAGAGAGAGAGAGAGCTGAGACCGTCTGCATTGCCGTGTGTGGAGAAGGAAGCCGACAGTGTGGATCATGTTTCAGTGAGGTAGGAGAACAGGACAGGAAGTGGTAGCTAACACCTGCAGCTGCTGTTAGGCAGCGGGGCAGAGGGCTGGCAGCGGCGCTGATCTGAATCATTGATGGCTTACGCTGAGGACCTCCAGATCAGAGGGAAAAGCTCCTAACACAGAGCGCCGTTTCACATTAAACCCATCATTATGGGAGAGGGTATCTGGCTCGCTGCACTAACTCTCTGCTCCGCTCTCTCGTTCTCCACAGCTTTAATCGTCACTGTTGATGACACTGTCAGTGTGAGAGGGCAGGGATAGGAAACCTGGCTAAATGTCCTGATCTCACAGAGGCACGTCTGACAAAGCAGGAGAACAAGGACAGGCAGAGGGCAGCTCTCCAGTCAGCCTTACCTGGACTATAAATCAGTTTGAACTACATCTCCCAGTGGTAACTCCCAAGATTGTTGTCATTGAGGAGTCAGCGTGCTACATACTATAAATCCAGCGTCTGTCTAGGCTAGCACAGGACCCCTCCACCCCCTACTACGCTCCCAACCGCCCAACAGACAGGCCATGTCTGATCCAATCTGCTACACTCCTGACAAGTATAACCCATTTAATTTCCTCGGTTTGATTGAAACACGCAATCTTGTCTGCCAGGGTCAACATATCTGAAGAGGTGTAAATGAAGGCAATTAATGTGAGACACACACAGTACCGCCAAGGTTTGGCCAGTATTTTAGCGATGTTAAATGATCTCTCTCTAACTCTATCTCTCGCTCCGTTTCTCTCTCTGTCTCGTTTCACTCGGGCTCCCTTGGGCGTTCATTATGGACAGGATGGCAGCAACAACCCATAAAAAGTGTAAACCAAGTTTTTATGACAACAAGTCAACAGTAACAGCTTAACATTCTATGATGGCTCATCAACACCTGCATTTGGCTCGTTTCCCTTGGTGACCAGCACATTGCTGTAGCACACATAAATCATTGAAATACTTTGATTGATCTTTTTGTTCAGATCGTCTTTATAGACTTCCATCCGCTTGAATGGTCAATATCACTAACCTCAGGTGCCTCGTAGTAATGCAATTATTCAGAGGCAGATTCTCAGGAGAAGGGAACACAGGAACAGCATGTATTTATCAAAAGAAAGCTGAACTGCTTGATAACAGCACTTACTCACTTTAGATATGACACTTTTTGAACTTCCATTGATGGGAGAAGGGGAAATAATTTATTGAAAGTAGCAAAAGCAGACTTTCTTTCAGATAAGGTTTCTTTTTTTTCTCTTTTTAAATGGCTGCCCTGCAGTGACTGTGAATAGAGTGACGGGTCCTGCTTGGAATGAGAAAGACAGGGGAAAGAAAGGAGTGGAGAACAGCATAGTAGTGGTGGTGGTAGTTGGGGTAACAGTAAAGGTAGTGCTAATGCAGTAGTAGTAGTAGTAGTAGTAGTAGTAGTACTAACAGTAGTAGTAGTAGTAGTAGTAGTAGTAGTAGTAGTAGTAGTGGTAGTGGTGGTGGTGGTGGTGGTACCAGCCCCAGCCTTGATGCAGGAAGGAACCATTGCTGTCTGCCTCCTATATCCTCCAGGAGAGAAGGGGAGTTCTGTGTAGTTAAGAGCTGTAGTACGGTGTTATGCAAAGGAGAGAAAGATGGAGCTATGTTGTGTACAAATTCCACATTAACTGTGCTACCTTGACATCCTCACTGAGCTACTGTAAGGTATTCCAGAGACCAGGTTTAGAATTCCTTTATTTTTAAATGCTACAATGAGCTTTTTGTCCCCTAGCTCCCTCCTTATCCCTCACTCTTAAACATGCTCACAGATTCCGTCTCTCCGGCACACTGGGCATTGCACACTCCACAAACAAAAAACGAATTAGATTAATTAATACCCAGCTGACATTTGTTTGTGTGTTTTTAAGACACTTATAACTGCCCAATGGGAATGCCTATTAGCCGTGGCTGGTGATAGAAATGGAGCTAGTTGAAATGCACAGCTTAGTAAAACACAATTACAGCCAGACAGACACTGTCTGTGTAACCCACCAACACCAACCCCAGCACACACACACACACACACACACACACACACACACACACACACACACACACCGATACTTTTCTTGCATGTTGAATGCAGAAGATATCATAAATATTTTGAAGTGTTGACTTCTTGTGTCGTAAGGTTGATTATTGGTTTTAATCTGCAGTTACAATGTATTCTCTGAGATGTGCGTGTCCAAACAGGCAGTTGAACTACATTAGCATAACAGTGTAGCCAGACAGCAAGTCTGTCTGTGACTTGCCACAGTAACGTTGGGATAATTCCCCCCTTCGGCTTTGAGAACGTAATACTGCTTTAGTCTGCAACAAAGAAAGCACAAAGTCTTTTTTATGTCTCACTCCTCAAGGCCTCAGATGAATGACGAATGTCGGAGAATGGTGCACCTGTTCTGAATATGAAGTGAGAATAGAAGAGATGTGCGTGTCCACAGTATGAGGGACGCCTGTGGCTACAGTGTGTTCTCAGACTTATGATATGTTAGTGATCAATTGACATGCATGGAACAGAATAAATTGTAATAATATCTTGGAGCAAGGTACAGTATGTTGTTACCAAGCAGGTCCTTTTAAAAAACCCTGATTTCCATGTAATTGGGATGATCTCATCTGTTTTGTGAAAAAATCATTTTTATTTCTGCACTACCTTTTGAAATGGTAAAGTAATGAGGGGTAGAAAGTTAAGTTAAACAGCTTTGTATTTCAGGGACATTTGCTCCCTTTTCAGTCCAAGGAGTTTCCTGCTGGCAAGATACAGTATGTTTATTTAATTGGGTGTCAGTAGGCTACCTGAAAACACACTTGAACACTCTGGGGTTATTTAATGACAAAATCTGCCATGACATGAAGATGCACTGGTTTAGGTAATTACACAAAAGGCTTGCATGTAAAGACATATCAAAATGTTGTTTTTTTTAAAAGAAGGGTGTTGAAATTTAGAATTGCTGGTAGAATAGAGACTTTTTAGACTATGGTCTACGTTACTGTGTGGTTTTGTGTCGAGTCGAGTCAGATGGAAAAGCTGTATTGGAGAGCAGTAGATCATTAGTCTGTGGGAAGTAAAGATGTGTAACACCAGTACTGTTGTTCAAAGGAACAGGAAGGGGGTGTTTGCTTAAGGGGATTGCAGGCGCTCTCTCTATTAATCTCTCTCTCTCTCTCTCTCTCTCTCTCTCTCTCTCTCTCTCTCTCTCTTTATCTCTCTAGCTCACTCTCTTTCTCTCTCTCTCAGTGGTCACGGCCCCTCTGAAATGTGAATGCACCCCCTGCCCCGAAATATTTGATAAGTTAGATTTGTTCTGCCCCCTTTCACTTGGTCTGTGCCCCCCATGTTAAATGTTCTATCCACGCCACTGCTCTCTCTCTCTGTTTGTGTCTTGTTCGAGCCTACAGTAGGTTCTTGGTTATTAATTTCCTTTCCATCCTTCTTTCCATCTTAAACCTCAAATGACTAAGTCGGTATTCAGTCTAGTTGTAAGATGTATGAAGTAAACGTCACCCTGCATTTGGTTACATGAATTGCATTACAGAAATGTAAAATACAAAAAGACCTTGTTTGCTTGTTGTACTTTTTTAGTGAATTTCTAAGTAAGGGATAAAGAAAATAAAAAGATCAAATAGCTTTGACATGCTGGTATCAGTTACACACATTTTTTGTTCCAGGATGCTATAGCCAACAGGTGGGCTTGGCTTCTTCCCAAACGGGTCTGGAATATGACATTGGAAGACATGTTACACCTTTATACCTAAAATGAAAAAGAAGTTTCACATGACCAGAAACATGACTAATTGTTTTATTAGAAAGATTAAAGGTAAAAGGTCTGCCCTTTAACGTATGATCACTGTGCTTTAACGTAAAATATATGCATATAAACGTCATAAAATCGTTATCATACAGGTAGTTTACAGAGTTATGCGCTAAATTCCTCTCTACTAGCTCACTGTGCGTCATTGATCTCCCTCTGATGCAGGGCGCGCAAGTGAGCGCACTAGATTGCCAGTGTTGAACCTTGAAACGGAAAGCTCCCATCATTCGTATGCTTTATCTTTGGATTCGTCTAGTTTGGACACAAGGAGAACGTCATAAGTGTGGTCGTTCGGTCGAAATCCAGGCTAATATTTGATTATTGGACAATGATCAAGTTGCCCATCAATGGACATGGGTTTTGGGAGAAACTGAATTGTGCGAAATATTTGCGTTGATCGGCATTGTGGGACATGTGTTTCATGTTCTTGCGCTCAACAAGGACTTTCCATTCGCAGAAGACATTTGACTGCATGTATGCAAGGAATCGATCGGTGGATGCGGCGTCCTTGACCGGTGTGTGAGCGCTGCAGGATAAAAGGGGATGATTTCTCTGACTTTTAAGAAGTGGAGGTATGCGCGCTGCGTTTGGATTATATCTCCAGAGATGCTTCTGATCCCCATATTATGGTTTTCATCACAGGCTCGAGCGGCACCCTCTGTTACGGCCGAGCAGCTGGATATGGGGGTGGTAAGTGCCTGACACATGGTCTCAATTTGGATCCACCGTATATTCTACATGGTCCTGCATTACGAAACCTTTTTTCCGATACTAGCCAAGCAAAAATAAAAATAAAGTACTGGGAGCAAGTGCTTTAGTCTACTCTAGATAATACCAATATGTGGCACACTAGCCTTTACGATATAACACTACTGTCTTGTTATCCCTTATGGGGCAATAGTAACTCAAACTAACTCGTGAGACTAGCGGAAGCCGGGCATCTACGGAAATGTATATACTTTATGCGCTTGATAGAGAGTAAAGCAGCCCATCCAATTTACATGACGTTCTCTTAAAGTGTACACATTTGGTTAAATCGTTGACATCCGATTTTGTAGAATATCTGTGGTTTTATTTTTTATTCATACGTAGTAACGTATTGGCTATACTAAAAAGCAGACTGTCAATCTAAATAAAAGCCCTCTGGTGCGTGAGGCTGCGTATGCAGTCAGCCCACACCGTTCTTTAGAAATGTCTATTCTATGGGATACATATTCAAACAAAATATTTCCCAACGCTTGTATGCTGGAATTGGAATACCAATTGATAAATGTTACTTAATCAGATCACTTGTGAGGAGTGAAGAGTCATCGACGCAACTTTACTGTATATGGCAGTCTATTAGCTCAACTTATATATCTCCATTAGCAAATCAATGGATGGGTTAATGCAAACGAGTCCTACGAGTTTCTAAATTAGAAAAACATAATTTGACCAGTCTTTTGGAAGTGGCATTTATCCAAAGCAGATATCAGAAGTTTAAATACGGCAGGCCACAAATCAGTGAAACAAATAGTTGCATCGCCACTTTTTTCCCTGTGCATCTCTACTTTACTCTCTCTCTCTCGCTCTCTCTCTCTCTCTCTCTCTCTCTCTCTCTCTCTCTCTCTCTCTCTCTCTCTCTCTCTCTCTCTCTCTCTCTCTCTCTCTCTCTCGATCTATGCGAATATATCGCACAAGATCGTCAGAAAGGTACCGATCACACCTCACCAGCCTCCCTCTGCCATGAAGTGCAGGATCTCATTTTGTTATCATTTATTTAATGGGAGCACCATCTGGTCCCATGCCACTGGAGCGCGGGATAACGCCTGCCAGAACGTGCCCTCCACCGTCACCTGCTACCCACCCACCTCCTAAAGCTTCTCTCCCTCAAATTAGCTCCATAGTCCAGTCGCGTCGCACCGCTCCTTGTCTCACTGTCTCTGTTGAAGGCGCTATTTGTAAGTGGCTTTGGATAAAAGCGTCTGCTAAATGACTGTAATGTAATCTTATGTACTCGTATAATCTCTCCCATCAAGAACGTTTTCCCCCTCCTCTTTTGCTGCAGATATAATGCCCTCCCAGACAGCAACTCAACTCTTCCCAGATAGCAACCAACAGTTCGATTGGGCTTGCTGGCTCTCTAATTCCCCAGGGAAGGCAGGGTTAAAAGACAGCTGGATTGATGAACAGCTTAGGCAGAGGGGGTTAGAATAAGCATGGCTCTTGGAGAAGCAATCAAACTAAGAAAGGAGAAAATATGAGAGAAGAAAAAAGAGGGGGGGGGGGGGGGGGGGGGGGTTGGTGCACCAATAAGATGCGTCTTTTAAGTGATAAAGTTAAATGCGACGTTGTTTTACCAGGTCAATGGACTTGTCTGTCAGAGCTCATGCTGTTGGTAGCCTCCGAGTCTCTGCTTTCTTTCGATTGATATTAATTGGGTTTGGGTATTAATGTTTGAACATTGTTCAAAATAGACTACCTTAGCTGAAAGGAAATTATTATGGATATGAGAAGCACACAAAAACATAATCATCATTAGCCTGGTAATAGCAGCTCTTCTCTTGCAGTCACCGCAGAGGCATTGGAGATACTTTTAGCACCTTCGTCCTACTTTTCATTCAGCGCACTCTCAACGGCCGTGACCTAGCCTCAGTCACACCGCAGAACATGGGGCTTCAATTCAGGACAAGTAGATTATTTCAGGAACAACGTGCACAGAGAGAGAGTCAAAGAAATATAGAGAGAATAGTATAGATAGGGGTAGAGCAAGCAAGAGAGCGCTAGGGAAAGAAGGAGGAGGAAGAGGGAGAGGTGGGGCTGCAGCGCAGGAGAGCATGTATCACTGTAGTGCACACAAATGATAGGCTACAGCCAACCACACACGAAGGAGTGGGAGAGAGAGAGAGAGAGAGAGAGAGAGAGAGAGAGAGAGAGAGAGAGAGAGAGAGAGAGAGAGTTAAAAGGAAAAAAGCCCTTCAATCCAGCTCATATCGCACCTGTCATCCAGGCCTTGTTTAAATGTATTGTGGAGCCGACTTCAGCTTCACCAGGAGATTGACAGATTTGCTGTGGGATTCGAGGCAGCCTCAAAAGGCCTGCTCAGGTTTGACAGCACTGACACTTCATTGGCAGCCACTGTAGCGCTGCCTTGTGGGATTGCTTCCTTTGCTACTTCGATGACCCCCCCCCCCCCCCCCCCCCCCCGCACACACACACACACACACAACCCTGTCAATCAATGTCAAAGCAGGCGTGTCCAGATATATCAGCTGTATGAAGGATCTTTTAGCACACGACAAATTTAAGCAAGAGGGTTTTCGTTTAGAGGAAACGGTCTAACGGTAAAGCTAAATCACAAACCAAGCCCACAGACATGTATCCCCATGTTCAAGCTGTAGACAATACACACACACACAAACACACACACACACACACACACACAAAGACAGGCCCACTATGAGAGTAAAGTGTGATTGACAAGCCATGGAACAGTGTCTCCTTGTTTAAGAGCTGTTACCACATGGAATCATGAGACAGTGGTAAAGTGTTGCACCGTACTGGAAGAGGAAAGCTGTGTGTCTGAGAAAGAGCCCAGTGCCAAAGAGAGGACTTTGCAAGAGTAATGGATCAGTTGGTCCGGGAGAGCGAATGACGTCTCTCTGAAACAGAATCGCATACAAGGGGTCCTCCTCTCCCTCCATTGGCTTGCTCTGCTCTCAGCATTTATCTGAAGTGTAGAAAGCATGCTGCTCCACTCCGAGGCTTTGCCCTGTAGAAATATAAAAGGAATAAGCTCTACACTTCCGTTTCATTTTCAGCAGAGGACTCCCCCCTCTGGCTCTGGCCCACACCAGATGAAGGGCACACACGCCATTGGCATCCAAATGAGCGTGCGGCTCTTGTGATTACTGTGGTTTCTGGTGCTGAGCTGGCTCTCCTTTATTGGAGCTGAAAATAGCCCAGGGCCAGCGAGTTAATCTGCCTATAGACGACCATAAAACACCATCAAGGAAACCTCAAAAACAAACATAGAGCTCCTTTAATATTTCTTTTAGAAATTGGTAGACTTTGGCTGTTCCTGATCAAGAGCACATAATTGTGTGTGTGTGTGTGTGTGTGTGTGTGTGTGTGTGTTTGGCTATATGCTTTAGTAAATACAGAAAGACAACTGCAGCCTTCCTCCTGCTACTGACGACCGTTTGTTCTCCATTTCAAGAAACCGTAGAGTCACTGATGTAGGTGACAGCCCCCGTTGGCTTTTTAATAAGTTTGTTCCTCTTCCAGATTGTTGGGAGTCACACAGCAGGTGATTCCATCGTTTGTCTCTCATTACCATTCCTTAATTCTTCAGCAGACCGAGGAATGATTAAATGCAAGCAAGTTTCGGGGGAATTGATTTGTGGTGATGTGACGTTTGATCTGCTGTGTAGAATCAGATCCTGCATTTAATTTCAGGGAATCTGAAAAATAATGTTTTCAAAGAACAATCAGTAGAGCGAGAGAGAACGTTAATTATCAACCATATTTACTGTCCTACTCACCTTTTAGACAAACAAGTCTGTTAAGTGACAGCTACTGGACATATACAATGTATTCCATAGAGCTTAGGCAGAGCAAAAACGATCATTCATAGCTTTTTAGAAAATAAATTATGACGTTCAAATAAACAAAATAGATTTCATTTAGTCCTATACATCAGAAGAAGCTGGTCCATAGATGTTTTTGATTTACGTTTACGTTTGTGATAAATGTTCTATATTTGTTTGTTCTGTGCCAATTGCATATTTTTTATAAATACATGTTGGAAGCAATTATCGTCTTTAAGTTCTCATGCTCGCAATTAGTTATCTTCCCAATATGTTTCAGCCCTACTGTCCTCCCCAATTGTTTGAGTCACCAGCCGCCACTGGTGCAGACGGTAGAAATAGGTTACTGTCTTGGGACGTGCTCTGGCCTCCTAGTTTAAACCAGTTTGATGGTTCAAACGGGTTTCCTGTGTATCAGACACAATCCTACTGCCTAAGTTCTCTCAGCGTGTGCTTCGAAGTAAGAACAGTTCAGTCTCTGTTTTATTCTTTCTTTTTTCCTAAAATAGATCGCCTTTTGCCGTTATTTTCATCCGGTGTCGCACATCTTTCCCCGCTCCCCCAATCTGTTTCTCTCTCCCCCCTCCCTTTTTACTTGTTCTTTCCGCTCCTTTCTCTTCACTTCACTTTCCCTCTCCCTAAGGGTTTGGCAGCTGCACATGTCCTTGTAAAGACGCATTGTCCCGCTGGAGCTAGGAGTGCCTCGGCATTTAATAACCCAGCCAGTCAATATGACCTTAATGGTTGGCCATAGACTAAGTTATGTGCAGCATCATCAGTTCCATTATGTTTTTATCGTTATTAATAATACAACTTAATGCTGTTGATAGGACGGGTCGTTATTGGCGCTCTGACAAGGAGTAATGGACTGGGCTGTGGAAGAAGCGGCACTGTTTTGCTTCTGTGTCACAACCTTTTTTCCAAACTATGAGGCATAAGCCAATTAGAAAGAAACGAAGAGACTAAAAGCTAGAGAGGCTTTCTTGTGTTTTTGTGCAGTGGTATACAGTTTATTAGGAAGTTGTAGTAGTAAGGTAACTTTTGTGTCAGCATATGTTGATTGAACGGAGAAACTATTTTACGTAGTAGAAAACCCTAATCAGCCGCTTCACCTCTCCTGTGTGTCTCCTAGTCTTCAGTGTTTCATAACGCCCCTCACTTACCCACCTCTACATTAGTACTGTAGCATGATAAAAACAAACAGGGCTTCCTTTTTGGCTATTGTTGTTGTTGCTGAAGTTCGTCACATCGCATAGAACCCATGAAGGAAAATAGTTGCCATTGAATTTCCAGCTTTGTAATCTTGTCAGCTTCTGTATCACTCAGTGAATTATCTGATTCTAGATTTCTCAGTGGAAGTGAAGAGGATAAAGAGCCGGTCCCACTGTGCTTGGTGCGTGCTATAATTAATTTACCTGCTTCTTCTGTTTGCCTGCAGTTAGCTTTTCGTAACCCCAACCACCTTTCCCACTTCCACAATACGGCGGTTTAATGAAACACGATTCACCCAGGAATTAAATTGTTCTGTTTCACAAAGTGCCAATATGTCTGGCTATGAATAAATTATACCACCAGAAAAAGCCAGAATTCACACCATCTTCACACATAAAAAAAACGAAAGAAAGTTAAAAAAAAAAAAAATCTGCAAAGGGTAAAGCCAATTTTGCGGTTTATATTTGCGGGGTTGACATTTAAGTCAACAATTATAGATAATCGCTAATGCTACATTGATGTGAGCTCCTGTGGGTCTGAGTCTGGGGCTTTTGGTTTCAGAGTAAGCCCCGCGGCAAGGCTACACTACACTAAGCAGCGCCACGCTAGCTCATGCTAATGTTGACATAGCTTCATCCTCTAAGGTAAATCAAAGAGAAGGGCTAATTACCAGTCATTTGCGAGGACACTTTATGATCTGGGGGAAGCTGATAGGAGCAGGGATGCCTCCTTCTCTCTGCATGGTCCTGAGAGAGGGGCTATTATTAACCTCGGGTAATGTGGACCAGGACCTCCACTGGTCATTGTTCCTTGCACCTTACATAGGTAATTAGATGTAATTTAGCTTGAACTAAACAGAGACAACTTACGGGCCACTGGATATTTTGAATCATAATATCTCTCTCTGGGGATGGTGCAGGCAGTGGAAGCCAGGCTGGAAAAGAGAAAGTGGTTGCTATTAAACAATTCGGTAACATCTGCCAGCCTGGCAGTCCTCAAACCCACCGGCTGGTCTCGTACGGGAATTCCAGAGGAATCTGATAGACTTTTTTTTGGTCTGGCTAGTCAATTTGGACTGCGGGTAGGCTCCTTTCGCCTGCAGGCTGCACAAGTTTGCTGCACCAGCCAGATATCTGCTTGGAAGAGACATCCAAGGCTCAGAGCCTACGGAAGTTAGGGCAGGTCAAGAGGAAGGCTATGGGGCATGCCCTGGAGTTAGGATGGGCAGA
Source organism: Aplochiton taeniatus (assembly GCA_017639675.1). Classification (NCBI taxonomy): domain Eukaryota; kingdom Metazoa; phylum Chordata; class Actinopteri; order Galaxiiformes; family Galaxiidae; genus Aplochiton; species Aplochiton taeniatus. Next base: position 47,266,653 of record CM030172.1, read on the forward strand.
GTTAAATGGAGTAAAGGTACATCAGTGGCAGAGAGCCTTAGAAAAGAGGAGGTCGACAGCGGTGTGATTGAGGGCGCTCTACAAACCTCCCCTCCCGAAAAGATCAAGGGACCTACAGTGGAGAGTAGTGCTCGGGGCCCTGGCAACTAAAGTTTTCTTTAGCGAGGGTTGACGCTGAGGAAGGGGTGGGTGGATGTTTCTGTTATTTAGCTGAAACTGCTATCCATGTTTTCACCAAAGGTTACTCGGGTAGCGCCTGCTCTTTCTTTAGTAAGTGACTGTTGTAAAAGGCACTTACCATCTTTGGGCTAGCTAAGTTGGCCATCTTTATCTTTGGACAGGCCAAGTTTGCCATCTATATCTTTGGGATGCTAAGTTGGCCATATTTGTCTTTGGGCAGGCAAAGTTGGGCGATTTCATCTTTGTCTATCTCTCTCTCAAGGTTATTTGTGTCGATGGGTTAGAGGGGGTGGAGGGATGGGTCTGCATGTGTTGCACCAGAGTAAGTGTGAATGTGTGTGGGTTTTAAAGTGTTCTGTTTTAAAACAAATATGATCAATTGATTGGTCAATAAAAAGGCGTCAAAATTCTATCAATATCTCTCTCTCTCTTTCTCTGTTTCACTTAATTTACCCCATCTCTCATTCTCTCCCACACACACACACCCACAGACAGATGCAGACTCTCATGTTTAGTGTGTAATACAAACACACTCCCTTGTTATCCCTCCAGACACCCACAGTGTTAAGGGTATGCAGAATCATAGTCACAGGAAAGGTTTCTAAATGTTGACCTTTGACACTGTTTCCAGTATCCCCTAAAGATGTCAAGATAGAGAATCTTTTTTGTCCAGCCAGCCCCCTTTGCTCACCCACCATATTGCTCAAGTCAATTACCCACTTTCTAACTAACAAACTTGTTTTTCGATCGTGTTCTTTAATTCCTTCAATGCCGTCCCCGGCTATTTAAGTACCCTCCTCGTTCTTCTCCTTCTTTGTGCTGTTGATTCACAGTGGGACTTTTGTGGTGCAGCTTTATAGCTCTGGGTGATTCTCGCTACAAATTAGACACCTCATTTCCTGGTAGTAAAGGCCATCTAAGCACGGCCGTTTTAGAATCTCCCCCTCTGGCGTCCCACCCACCTTCCACTCACTGGCCTTGACTCAGGTCGCCCGTCCAGACTCCATGTCACAGTGACTGCCAATCCCCCATTATCGCTGTGTTTCACTTTGAAAAGCCACAAGCTGTTTGGTTCTGTGGCTGTTTTTTGGTGTCCTCATATTATTGAAGCAGACTCCTTTGGTGTGAAACGCAGATTATGGTGACTGGTGATGGTGGAACGCTGCCGTGCACCGATGAAGAAACTCTAGCGTAGCCTCGCAGGGAGGAAAAGCTTGTAATGCTTCTGGATGCTCAGCATTCCCCTTGTTAGTGACAGGGGAGGTGATTGAACTGGATTTGTACTGGTGTGTGTGTGTGTGTGTGTGTGTGTGTATGTGTGTGTGTGTGTGTGTGTGTGTGTGTTTATGTCAGAGAAGAAGGGAGGGGGAGAGTGAGAGTATGTGTCTGTTTTGTTCGGTGCCAGCTGCTAACATTCTCCAGTGTGTTGTCATGTCGTTGGCTGATCAAACTTTAGCCAGTCCTTCTGTCTGTAGGACTTGGCCGGGTGCCACTTCCCCGATCGCCGCCGAGGGAGACAGGCCCCATCAAAGAGCTTTTTTTTTAAGGAGCTGAAAAGGGGTTCCTGGCAGTTCCATTAAATGTCGTTCACAGAAACGTCTCCAAATTTGCTCTGGCATGGCACTTTTGTTTACTTTCTAACTTGAGCGGACTTTTTGTGTTGTGTTGTTTACAGTGTACGCGCTTTCTAATGTAAGCACGATGTCCTCAAGCACAACCACACCTATAAAATACTGACTGACTTCACAACTAAGATGTGGAATTGGGTCTTATTTTTAGGGTAAACACGCTCCAAGGCTAATTAAGTGTGTGCAGTGTCCTTGTGTGTGTGTCCGTGTGTGTGTCTCAAGGTGCCAATGATTGGAAGGATCAGATCGGTTTTGTTCTGCTATTTTCAGCCTGCAGTGGCACGCATCCTCTCTCTCTCTTCTCTCTCTCTCTCTCTCTCTCTCTCTCTCTCTCTCTCTCCTCTCTCTCTCTCTCTCTCTCTCTGTCTCTCTCTGTCTCCCTTTAGCTGCTGCAATGCTGATTGGCCCGGTGGCTTTGAGCTGACAACACTTTCCATAGCGAGGACGGGTCAGTCTTATGTTGAGGTGGTTCCAACCGTCTGAATATTACTAGTAATTATCTTTCTTTCGTAATCCTCCATTAGTCTCCATTCTCTGCCCTGTTGGCATTATTGGCATGTGAAAGCAATAGAGCAGATCCATTTATTTATTGCATTGCCCACACATAATTAAAAAACAGCAACAATAACAAAAGAAATAAGATAGAATCAATATCCTGTTTCTTCTCCACCACTTCTACCCTCTCTCCTCTCTCTCTCTCCCTCTCTCTCTCTCTCTGTATTTCTGTAACCCTCCCCTCTCTCTTGTTCTTTGTCCCAGTCTCGGTCTCTCCCTCTGCCAGTAGCCAGCCTGGTCCATCCTCCTGGGGGATAGCTCCATCTCTGGTCCCTCACATCAGCTGGCCCAAAGCCAGGGATTATAGACTCACCTATCAGCTGCATTTTATTCCCCTGTGTAAGGTGTTTGTGTGTTTGTGTGTTTGTGTGTGTGTGTGTGTGTGTGCGACACATTTTACACTTTGTGCAGTCTCACACACATGGATCCTGCCTAGTTACTAGTTACTAGTCCACTGTAACTCTGCAGTGTGACATCATGGATAGCGGAGGCCGTCGAGGAGCGAACACACACTAAGAGAGAGTTCTGGAGGAGATGGAAATCGTCAGTCAGCACCATAGACATGTAACATCAACACATTATCAAAAAGACTAGCATCGTTTGCATCACACCACTGTTTGTAGGTGTTTGAAATGACTGGGGGCTTTTGGGTTTTCTGGGTGGCCACCCCAAGCACGCGCAACTGGACACCTGCATCTGCTGACGAGCCCTGCCAGAGGCCCAGGAGGGGAAGTGCAGGGTCTTTGGCACCCTTCTCCCCCTTCGGCCCGTTTCCTTATGTCTCTCTCATCTGTTTTCTCTCAGTCTCACTATCTTGTCTCATTCTTTCTCTTGCGCACGCACGCACGCACACACACACACACACACACACACACACACACACACACACACACACACACAGCTATACAAGCTGCTGCTCATTAGACGTCATTGTTTTGGTCCCCCACCTCGAACCAAACAGAAAACATCTGTGTGCACCTCTCACTATTTGACAAAATATTCATTCAAATGTCCCATTTCTAATCATAGAACAGCTCCCAGCCTACAACAGTGCAGTCCCCAGTTTTGAATATGGACCAGTTAGACTGCCTTGACAGCGATCACTCGCCGTTGTACTGAACGGTGCAATCCAGCATGATATTAAAGCTATAATGCCAGGAGATAGACTCTCAGCTGTGGAGAAATAACATCCCATAATGTTTGTGTTTGTGGAGCTAATCCACTTATTACCTACAAGCCCCATTGGAGTGCCTAACGAAGTGTGCAAATCTGTTCCCATTCAAAAAGCTTGTATCAAGGCAGTAGCTAACTTCACTCTGCGTATGCCTGTGTGTGTGTTTGGTTTGTGCGTAAGCACATGGTGATGTAATGCACTCCACATTTGAATGAAAACACTTCATAAACCTGTTTTCCAATCATTTATGCAGCCTTTTCTAACTAATCCATGACGGATGTGTCGAGATTGACAGCAATATATATATTTTTTTTATTTTGAAAGTTGGGCAGCATTTATACCTGGGGATGCCTCAATGCTTTTTTATGATGCTGGTATAGTTGATTTTCTGTTTGAGAAATAAATTGTTTATAATGTTTTACCTAACACATGCTGTGGTTTGGAGGGGAACATTACAAAAGCTGCTTACAAGATAGTAGTTACCATAAAGGTGCACACTGATTGCTCTGATTGATAGTCCTCCAGAGGCGTCTGTTAATGGAGTGATGTGTTGAATGCTAACAGACACCACACTATTGATCTCACCTCTCTGTTTGTGCTGCCTGGGGCTCTTTGAATATGGATACCCTGTAACAGACAGGCGGAACGTTCAGGAAAATAAACACACACACACACACACACACACACACTTACACACACACACACACACACACACCTAAACACACAAACCCACACAATCGCAGTCAGTACCTTGCATGCATACACTCACTCCTCTCTAATAAACACATCACTAGCCTGCAGTCTTTGGCCCTTGCTTACTCGACGCTTTGCTTCTCTTTCTTCCACCCTCACTCTTGGATTAAACTCTCCCCTGAGTCTTGTGCCCACAGCTACAACAGAAGGCACCTGCCAGACAGGAAGAAAATGTAAAACGCTTATAATCCAAACTGTGCACCATAGCACAGTAACACCCTCCCCTCACTGTCTTGCACTGAAGATTCCTTATTGACACTTGGATCTGTGTCGGCCTAAATGCTCTGAGCCGAGCTGGATTGGGACGTGCAGCACTTCGGGGATCCCTGCGGTGTGAAAGGCACTCAGTTGGGTCAGAGTGGCATGAAGAGGGGTAGTGGAGCGTGTGTAATGGGGTCTGGGCTCCAGAAACACTGTTTGTATTCTTCATATCTCCTCTCCCCGTGCAGTCTTTCCGTCCTTCCACCACCAGACGCAGGGCTGACTTTGCAGGACCCGCTGTTCAAGCTTTGGTCTGCTCGCTTCACCCAATGCTCCTATCCTTCTTTGCCTGTTTGCTCCTGTTGGTAGGTGTGTGTGTGTGTGTGTGTGTGTGTGTGTGTGAGTGTGTGTGTGCTTGTGTCAGTGGATATTTGAGTAGTTTTTTTTATTTGAGTCATCACCTTTCTCCTCTCTGAGATCTAGCAATACCTCAGAGGAGGGCCCACTTTCTTGATTTAGATTCAGTCCAAACCTGACTAAAAGAAAATGTTATTGGTACATGAGGGTTCCGCTTTCAGGAGAAGGCTTTTATTTTTGGTCATTGTTTTCTTTTTATGTCTGAGATGAGTTTTTCAGAGATCCTTGCTGCTCTCCGGGGTCCTAATGGGAGAGTTGTCTCTGATGGAGCGACGACTAAATAATGGGAAGATCCAAATAAAACACGCTGTTTGAAACACTCTCTGTCCGCTCCTTCCTTTGGCAAACACACACACACACACACACACAGACAAACACACACACACATACACACACACACACACACACATCTTTGAAACCAAACACGGAGAGAGACAAAAGGAATGGCATCAAAGATGGCAGACAGCATCAAGACAAGGATTCATTCTGACTGTAATCCATCCTAAATCTTGTGTTAGATTCAAGGTGTCTCAGGTTCAAAAAAGGTCTTGCCTGCAATACCTCCGTCTCTCTCCTCTTTTCCTCCCTCCTTCCACTCCTCTATTTCCAACAGTGAGACGGTGTCTGGGTTTGGCTGAGCGCCACCATCAGATAAACCGCCTCCAAACAGGTCCTTTGGGTTCTCAGGATAGTTTGTCCAGACAGAACGCCTTAGGTAAACCATTTCTCTGAGTTTGGGCTGGTGGTCTGGAATGGGAAGTTGTAAGCACTTCTTTGAAAGGAGGACAGGGCTTATCTAGTGGGTGGTTATTGAATACTGTTGGGCCCTGGGATGAAATGGAGGCAGGCGGTGGAGACATCTCTCTGGCTCTGTGGGAGCCATTCATCAGGAACTAAAGGACCAGGGACCGATATAATTGGACGCACATCCTAATCCTCGTATTGATGTGGCCAACTTGTGTTGGATAAAAAGAGAGTTTTTGTAAACCCCCCTTTTGAAAGAAGAGGAATTGGAAGGGTAAAGTGCGTCTGTGTGTGTGTGTGTGTGCCTGTGTGTTAGAGAGTTGTGTGTGTATATTTACGTGTGTTCTGTCCAAATTCTTGGCCCACACACAGCACTACAGTGGAACAACATCTTATCAGCCTGTCCAATCATCTCCCTCTCAATACAGTGAACTCTAGTAGTGTAAACACTCAAATGTGAGGAAATGGAGATGTGTGTGTGTGTGGTGTGTGTGTGTGTGTGTGTGTGTGTGTGGTGTGTGTGTGTGTGTATG
>CM030172.1:47272937-47562937 GCA_017639675.1 Aplochiton taeniatus
GTTCAAGCTGTAGACAATACACACACACACACACACACACACACACACACACACACAAAGACAGGCCCACTATGAGAGTAAAGTGTGATTGACAAGCCATGGAACAGTGTCTCCTTGTTTAAGAGCTGTTACCACATGGAATCATGAGACAGTGGTAAAGTGTTGCACCGTACTGGAAGAGGAAAGCTGTGTGTCTGAGAAAGAGCCCAGTGCCAAAGAGAGGACTTTGCAAGAGTAATGGATCAGTTGGTCCGGGAGAGCGAATGACGTCTCTCTGAAACAGAATCGCATACAAGGGTCCTCCTCTCCCTCCATTGGCTTGCTCTGCTCTCAGCATTTATCTGAAGTGTAGAAAGCATGCTGCTCCACTCCGAGGCTTTGCCCTGTAGAAATATAAAAGGAATAAGCTCTACACTTCCGTTTCATTTTCAGCAGAGGACTCCCCCCTCTGGCTCTGGCCCACACCAGATGAAGGGCACACACGCCATTGGCATCCAAATGAGCGTGCGGCTCTTGTGATTACTGTGGTTTCTGGTGCTGAGCTGGCTCTCCTTTATTGGAGCTGAAAATAGCCCAGGGCCAGCGAGTTAATCTGCCTATAGACGACCATAAAACACCATCAAGGAAACCTCAAAAACAAACATAGAGCTCCTTTAATATTTCTTTTAGAAATTGGTAGACTTTGGCTGTTCCTGATCAAGAGCACATAATTGTGTGTGTGTGTGTGTGTGTGTGTGTGTGTGTGTGTGTGTGTGTTTGGCTATATGCTTTAGTAAATACAGAAAGACAACTGCAGCCTTCCTCCTGCTACTGACGACCGTTTGTTCTCCATTTCAAGAAACCGTAGAGTCACTGATGTAGGTGACAGCCCCCGTTGGCTTTTTAATAAGTTTGTTCCTCTTCCAGATTGTTGGGAGTCACACAGCAGGTGATTCCATCGTTTGTCTCTCATTACCATTCCTTAATTCTTCAGCAGACCGAGGAATGATTAAATGCAAGCAAGTTTCGGGGGAATTGATTTGTGGTGATGTGACGTTTGATCTGCTGTGTAGAATCAGATCCTGCATTTAATTTCAGGGAATCTGAAAAATAATGTTTTCAAAGAACAATCAGTAGAGCGAGAGAGAACGTTAATTATCAACCATATTTACTGTCCTACTCACCTTTTAGACAAACAAGTCTGTTAAGTGACAGCTACTGGACATATACAATGTATTCCATAGAGCTTAGGCAGAGCAAAAACGATCATTCATAGCTTTTTAGAAAATAAATTATGACGTTCAAATAAACAAAATAGATTTCATTTAGTCCTATACATCAGAAGAAGCTGGTCCATAGATGTTTTTGATTTACGTTTACGTTTGTGATAAATGTTCTATATTTGTTTGTTCTGTGCCAATTGCATATTTTTTATAAATACATGTTGGAAGCAATTATCGTCTTTAAGTTCTCATGCTCGCAATTAGTTATCTTCCCAATATGTTTCAGCCCTACTGTCCTCCCCAATTGTTTGAGTCACCAGCCGCCACTGGTGCAGACGGTAGAAATAGGTTACTGTCTTGGGACGTGCTCTGGCCTCCTAGTTTAAACCAGTTTGATGGTTCAAACGGGTTTCCTGTGTATCAGACACAATCCTACTGCCTAAGTTCTCTCAGCGTGTGCTTCGAAGTAAGAACAGTTCAGTCTCTGTTTTATTCTTTCTTTTTTTCCTAAAATAGATCGCCTTTTGCCGTTATTTTCATCCGGTGTCGCACATCTTTCCCCGCTCCCCCAATCTGTTTCTCTCTCCCCCCTCCCTTTTTACTTGTTCTTTCCGCTCCTTTCTCTTCACTTCACTTTCCCTCTCCCTAAGGGTTTGGCAGCTGCACATGTCCTTGTAAAGACGCATTGTCCCGCTGGAGCTAGGAGTGCCTCGGCATTTAATAACCCAGCCAGTCAATATGACCTTAATGGTTGGCCATAGACTAAGTTATGTGCAGCATCATCAGTTCCATTATGTTTTTATCGTTATTAATAATACAACTTAATGCTGTTGATAGGACGGGTCGTTATTGGCGCTCTGACAAGGAGTAATGGACTGGGCTGTGGAAGAAGCGGCACTGTTTTGCTTCTGTGTCACAACCTTTTTTCCAAACTATGAGGCATAAGCCAATTAGAAAGAAACGAAGAGACTAAAAGCTAGAGAGGCTTTCTTGTGTTTTTGTGCAGTGGTATACAGTTTATTAGGAAGTTGTAGTAGTAAGGTAACTTTTGTGTCAGCATATGTTGATTGAACGGAGAAACTATTTTACGTAGTAGAAAACCCTAATCAGCCGCTTCACCTCTCCTGTGTGTCTCCTAGTCTTCAGTGTTTCATAACGCCCCTCACTTACCCACTCTACATTAGTACTGTAGCATGATAAAAACAAACAGGGCTTCCTTTTTGGCTATTGTTGTTGTTGCTGAAGTTCGTCACATCGCATAGAACCCATGAAGGAAAATAGTTGCCATTGAATTTCCAGCTTTGTAATCTTGTCAGCTTCTGTATCACTCAGTGAATTATCTGATTCTAGATTTCTCAGTGGAAGTGGAAGAGGATAAAGAGCCGGTCCCACTGTGCTTGGTGCGTGCTATAATTAATTTACCTGCTTCTTCTGTTTGCCTGCAGTTAGCTTTTCGTAACCCCAACCACCTTTCCCACTTCCACAATACGGCGGTTTAATGAAACACGATTCACCCAGGAATTAAATTGTTCTGTTTCACAAAGTGCCAATATGTCTGGCTATGAATAAATTATACCACCAGAAAAAGCCAGAATTCACACCATCTTCACACATAAAAAAAACGAAAGAAAGTTAAAAAAAAAAAAAATCTGCAAAGGGTAAAGCCAATTTTGCGGTTTATATTTGCGGGGTTGACATTTAAGTCAACAATTATAGATAATCGCTAATGCTACATTGATGTGAGCTCCTGTGGGTCTGAGTCTGGGGCTTTTGGTTTCAGAGTAAGCCCCGCGGCAAGGCTACACTACACTAAGCAGCGCCACGCTAGCTCATGCTAATGTTGACATAGCTTCATCCTCTAAGGTAAATCAAAGAGAAGGGCTAATTACCAGTCATTTGCGAGGACACTTTATGATCTGGGGGAAGCTGATAGGAGCAGGGATACCTCCTTCTCTCTGCATGGTCCTGAGAGAGGGGCTATTATTAACCTCGGGTAATGTGGACCAGGACCTCCACTGGTCATTGTTCCTTGCACCTTACATAGGTAATTAGATGTAATTTAGCTTGAACTAAACAGAGACAACTTACGGGCCACTGGATATTTTGAATCATAATATCTCTCTCTGGGGATGGTGCAGGCAGTGGAAGCCAGGCTGGAAAAGAGAAAGTGGTTGCTATTAAACAATTCGGTAACATCTGCCAGCCTGGCAGTCCTCAACCCACCGGCTGGTCTCGTACGGGAATTCCAGAGGAATCTGATAGACTTTTTTTTGGTCTGGCTAGTCAATTTGGACTGCGGGTAGGCTCCTTTTCGCCTGCAGGCTGCACAAGTTTGCTGCACCAGCCAGATATCTGCTTGGAAGAGACATCCAAGGCTCAGAGCCTACGGAAGTTAGGGCAGGTCAAGAGGAAGGCTATGGGGCATGCCCTGGAGTTAGGATGGGCAGAGTTAAATGGAGTAAAGGTACATCAGTGGCAGAGAGCCTTAGAAAAGAGGAGGTCGACAGCGGTGTGATTGAGGGCGCTCTACAAACCTCCCCTCCCGAAAAGATCAAGGGACCTACAGTGGAGAGTAGTGCTCGGGGCCCTGGCAACTAAAGTTTTCTTTAGCGAGGGTTGACGCTGAGGAAGGGGTGGGTGGATGTTTCTGTTATTTAGCTGAAACTGCTATCCATGTTTTCACCAAGGTTACTCGGGTAGCGCCTGCTCTTTCTTTAGTAAGTGACTGTTGTAAAAGGCACTTACCATCTTTGGGCTAGCTAAGTTGGCCATCTTTATCTTTGGACAGGCCAAGTTTGCCATCTATATCTTTGGGATGCTAAGTTGGCCATATTTGTCTTTGGGCAGGCAAAGTTGGCGATTTTCATCTTTGTCTATCTCTCTCTCAAGGTTATTTGTGTCGATGGGTTAGAGGGGGTGGAGGGATGGGTCTGCATGTGTGGCACCAGAGTAAGTGTGAATGTGTGTGTGGGTTTTAAAGTGTTCTGTTTTAAAACAAATATGATCAATTGATTGGTCAATAAAAAGGCGTCAAAATTCTATCAATATCTCTCTCTCTCTTTCTCTGTTTCACTTAATTTACCCCATCTCTCATTCTCTCCCACACACACACACCCACAGACAGATGCAGACTCTCATGTTTAGTGTGTAATACAAACACACTCCCTTGTTATCCCTCCAGACACCCACAGTGTTAAGGGTATGCAGAATCATAGTCACAGGAAAGGTTTCTAAATGTTGACCTTTGACACTGTTTCCAGTATCATCCCCCTAAAGATGTCAAGATAGAGAATCTTTTTTGTCCAGCCAGCCCCCTTTGCTCACCCACCATATTGCTCAAGTCAATTACCCACTTTCTAACTAACAAACTTGTTTTTCGATCGTGTTCTTTAATTCCTTCAATGCCGTCCCCGGCTATTTAAGTACCCTCCTCGTTCTTCTCCTTCTTTGTGCTGTTGATTCACAGTGGGACTTTTGTGGTGCAGCTTTATAGCTCTGGGTGATTCTCGCTACAAATTAGACACCTCATTTCCTGGTAGTAAAGGCCATCTAAGCACGGCCGTTTTAGAATCTCCCCCTCTGGCGTCCCACCCACCTTCCACTCACTGGCCTTGACTCAGGTCGCCCGTCCAGACTCCATGTCACAGTGACTGCCAATCCCCCATTATCGCTGTGTTTCACTTTGAAAAGCCACAAGCTGTTTGGTTCTGTGGCTGTTTTTTGGTGTCCTCATATTATTGAAGCAGACTCCTTTGGTGTGAAACGCAGATTATGGTGACTGGTGATGGTGGAACGCTGCCGTGCACCGATGAAGAAACTCTAGCGTAGCCTCGCAGGGAGGAAAAGCTTGTAATGCTTCTGGATGCTCAGCATTCCCCTTGTTAGTGACAGGGGAGGTGATTGAACTGGATTTGTACTGGTGTGTGTGTGTGTGTGTGTGTGTGTATGTGTGTGTGTGTGTGTGTGTGTGTGTGTGTGTGTGTGTTTATGTCAGAGAAGAAGGGAGGGGGAGAGTGAGAGTATGTGTCTGTTTTGTTCGGTGCCAGCTGCTAACATTCTCCAGTGTGTTGTCATGTCGTTGGCTGATCAAACTTTAGCCAGTCCTTCTGTCTGTAGGACTTGGCCGGGTGCCACTTCCCCGATCGCCGCCGAGGGAGACAGGCCCCATCAAAGAGCTTTTTTTTTAAAGGAGCTGAAAAGGGGTTCCTGGCAGTTCCATTAAATGTCGTTCACAGAAACGTCTCCAAATTTGCTCTGGCATGGCACTTTTGTTTACTTTCTAACTTGAGCGGACTTTTTGTGTTGTGTTGTTTACAGTGTACGCGCTTTCTAATGTAAGCACGATGTCCTCAAGCACAACCACACCTATAAAATACTGACTGACTTCACAACTAAGATGTGGAATTGGGTCTTATTTTTAGGGTAAACACGCTCCGAAGGCTAATTAAGTGTGTGCACGTGTGTCCTTGTGTGTGTCTCAAGGTGCCAATGATTGGAAGGATCAGATCGGTTTTGTTCTGCTATTTTCAGCCTGCAGTGGCACGCATCCTCTCTCTCTCTCTCTCTCTCTCTCTCTCTCTCTCTCTCTCTCTGTCTCTCTCTGTCTCCCTTTAGCTGCTGCAATGCTGATTGGCCCGGTGGCTTTGAGCTGACAACACTTTCCATAGCGAGGACGGGTCAGTCTTATGTTGAGGTGGTTCCAACCGTCTGAATATTACTAGTAATTATCTTTCTTTCGTAATCCTCCATTAGTCTCCATTCTCTGCCCTGTTGGCATTATTGGCATGTGAAAGCAATAGAGCAGATCCATTTATTTATTGCATTGCCCACACATAATTAAAAAACAGCAACAATAACAAAAGAAATAAGATAGAATCAATATCCTGTTTCTTCTCCACCACTTCCACCCTCTCTCTCCTTCTCTCTCTCCCTCTCTCTCTCTCTCTGTATTTCTGTAACCCTCCCCTCTCTCTTGTTCTTTGTCCCAGTCTCGGTCTCTCCCTCTGCCAGTAGCCAGCCTGGTCCATCCTCCTGGGGGATAGCTCCATCTCTGGTCCCTCACATCAGCTGGCCCAAAGCCAGGGATTATAGACTCACCTATCAGCTGCATTTTATTCCCCTGTGTAAGGTGTTTGTGTGTTTGTGTGTTTGTGTGTGTGTGCGACACATTTTACACTTTGTGCAGTCTCACACACATGGATCCTGCCTAGTTACTAGTTTCTAGTCCACTGTAACTCTGCAGTGTGACATCATGGATAGCGGAGGCCGTCGAGGAGCGAACACACACTAAGAGAGAGTTCTGGAGGAGATGGAAATCGTCAGTCAGCACCATAGACATGTAACATCAACACATTATCAAAAAGACTAGCATCGTTTGCATCACACCACTGTTTGTAGGTGTTTGAAATGACTGGGGGCTTTTGGGTTTTCTGGGTGGCCACCCCAAGCACGCGCAACTGGACACCTGCATCTGCTGACGAGCCCTGCCAGAGGCCCAGGAATGGGAAGTGCAGGGTCTTTGGCACCCTTCTCCCCCTTCGGCCCGTTTCTTTATGTCTCTCTCATCTGTTTTCTCTCAGTCTCACTATCTTGTCTCATTCTTTCTCTTGCGCACACACACACACACACACACACAGCTATACAAGCTGCTGCTCATTAGACGTCATTGTTTTGGTCCCCCACCTCGAACCAAACAGAAAACATCTGTGTGCACCTCTCACTATTTGACAAAATATTCATTCAAATGTCCCATTTCTAATCATAGAACAGCTCCCAGCCTACAACAGTGCAGTCCCCAGTTTTGAATATGGACCAGTTAGACTGCCTTGACAGCGATCACTCGCCGTTGTACTGAACGGTGCAATCCAGCATGATATTAAAGCTATAATGCCAGGAGATAGACTCTCAGCTGTGGAGAAATAACATCCCATAATGTTTGTGTTTGTGGAGCTAATCCACTTATTACCTACAAGCCCCATTGGAGTGCCTAACGAAGTGTGCAAATCTGTTCCCATTCAAAAAGCTTGTATCAAGGCAGTAGCTAACTTCACTCTGCGTATGCCTGTGTGTGTGTGTGTGTGTGTTTGGTTTGTGCGTAAGCACATTGTGATGTAATGCACTCCACATTTGAATGAAAACACTTCATAAACCTGTTTTCCAATCATTTATGCAGCCTTTTCTAACTAATCCATGACGGATGTGTCGAGATTGACAGCAATATATATTTTTTTTTTATTTTGAAAGTTGGGCAGCATTTATACCTGGGGATGCCTCAATGCTTTGTTATGATGCTGGTATAGTTGATTTTCTGTTTGAGAAATAAATTGTTTATAATGTTTTACCTAACACATGCTGTGGTTTGGAGGGGAACATTACAAAAGCTGCTTACAAGATAGTAGTTACCATAAAGGTGCACACTGATTGCTCTGATTGATAGTCCTCCAGAGGCGTCTGTTAATGGAGTGATGTGTTGAATGCTAACAGACACCACACTATTGATCTCACCTCTCTGTTTGTGCTGCCTGGGGCTCTTTGAATATGGATACCCTGTAACAGACAGGCGGAACGTTCAGGAAAATAAACACACACACACACACACACACACACACACTTACACACACACACACACACACACACCTAAACACACAAACCCACACAATCGCAGTCAGTACCTTGCATGCATACACTCACTCCTCTCTAATAAACACATCACTAGCCTGCAGTCTTTGGCCCTTGCTTACTCGACACTTTGCTTCTCTTTCTTCCACCCTCACTCTTGGATTAAACTCTCCCCTGAGTCTTGTGCCCACAGCTACAACAGAAGGCACCTGCCAGACAGGAAGAAAATGTAAAACGCTTATAATCCAAACTGTGCACCATAGCACAGTAACACCCTCCCCTCACTGTCTTGCACTGAAGATTCCTTATTGACACTTGGATCTGTGTCGGCCTAAATGCTCTGAGCCGAGCTGGATTGGGACGTGCAGCACTTCGGGGATCCCTGCGGTGTGAACAGCACTCAGTTGGGTCAGAGTGGCATGAAGAGGGGTAGTGGAGCGTGTGTAATGGGGTCTGGGCTCCAGAAACACTGTTTGTATTCTTCATATCTCCTCTCCCCGTGCAGTCTTTCCGTCCTTCCACCACCAGACGCAGGGCTGACTTTGCAGGACCCGCTGTTCAAGCTTTGGTCTGCTCGCTTCACCCGATGCTCCTATCCTTCTTTGCCTGTTTGCTCCTGTTGGTAGGTGTGTGTGTGTGTGTGTGTGTGTGTGTGTGTGTGTGCTTGTGTCAGTGGATATTTGAGTAGTTTTTTTTATTTGAGTCATCACCTTTCTCCTCTCTGAGATCTAGCAATACCTCAGAGGAGGGCCCACTTTCTTGATTTAGATTCAGTCCAAACCTGACTAAAAGAAAATGTTATTGGTACATGAGGGTTCCGCTTTCAGGAGAAGGCTTTTATTTTTGGTCATTGTTTTCTTTTTATGTCTGAGATGAGTTTTTCAGAGATCCTTGCTGCTCTCCGGGGTCCTAATGGGAGAGTTGTCTCTGATGGAGCGACGACTAAATAATGGGAAGATCCAAATAAAACACGCTGTTTGAAACACTCTCTGTCCGCTCCTTCCTTTGGCAAACACACACACACACACACACACAGACAAACACACACACACATACACACACACACACACACATCTTTGAAACCAAACACGGAGAGAGACAAAAGGAATGGCATCAAAGATGGCAGACAGCATCAAGACAAGGATTCATTCTGACTGTAATCCATCCTAAATCTTGTGTTAGATTCAAGGTGTCTCAGGTTCAAAAAAGGTCTTGCCTGCAATACCTCCGTCTCTCTCCTCTTTTCCTCCCTCCTTCCACTCCTCTATTTCCAACAGTGAGACGGTGTCTGGGTTTGGCTGAGCGCCACCATCAGATAAACCGCCTCCAAACAGGTCCTTTGGGTTCTCAGGATAGTTTGTCCAGACAGAACGCCTTAGGTAAACCATTTCTCTGAGTTTGGGCTGGTGGTCTGGAATGGGAAGTTGTAAGCACTTCTTTGAAAGGAGGACAGGGCTTATCTAGTGGGTGGTTATTGAATACTGTTGGGCCCTGGGATGAAATGGAGGCAGGCGGTGGGGACATCTCTCTGGCTCTGTGGGAGCCATTCATCAGGAACTAAAGGACCAGGGACCGATATAATTGGACGCACATCCTAATCCTCGTATTGATGTGGCCAACTTGTGTTGGATAAAAAGAGAGTTTTTGTAAACCCCCCTTTTGAAAGAAGAGGAATTGGAAGGGTAAAGTGTGTCTGTGTGTGTGTGTGTGTGTGTGTGTGTGTGTGTGCCTGTGTGTTAGAGAGTTTGTGTGGTTATATTTACGTGTGTTCTGTCCAAATTCTTGGCCCACACACAGCACTACAGTGGAACAACATCTTATCAGCCTGTCCAATCATCTCCCTCTCAATACAGTGAACTCTAGTAGTGTAAACACTCAAATGTGAGGAAATGGAGATGTGTGTGTGTGTGTGTGTGTGTGTGTGTGTGTGTGTGTGTGTGTGTGTGTGTGTGTGTGTGTGTGTATGACCAGCTGAGAAGCCCCTCGTGGAGGTCAGAGGGAAAAAGGAAGGGCTGTGACCTTTGCCCTCTGTGGGATCAGGAAGAGGGTGATCCCTTGGTGTCAGATTGAAGCCCCCGTCCCTGTCCCCTGTGTTTTTGGTGTTCCATTCCTGCTCACTCACAATAGCTCTGAGTGACAGGAACCCATTACTAGGCTCTCTCTGACAGGATGTCTACCCTCCTGTGCTTTCTCTCTGTTTCGCCCTCTCTCTCTGTCTCTTCTCAGAGACATGTCATTTTGCTGTCTCTTCTTCTTCTCTCTCTCTCTCTCCCTCTCTCTCTCTCTCTCTCTCTCTCTCTCTCTCTCTCTCTCTCTCTCTCTCTCTCTCTCTCTCTCCTTCTCAGGGGGACAATGGCAAATGATGAGAACGAGGAATCGGGACAGATGTGCAGCTTCACAGAAGAGCGTCGAACTGTCCACTTTCTATAGCTCCAATCTCCCCTGTGCTGTAGTCTTCTCAGATGTATGTTGTGGGTAGATTAGGATTACAGAGGGATGAGGTTAGGGATTACATGGAAGTGTTTTTGTTGCCCTTACTTTCATTTGAGAATGAAATAGAAAGTAAATCCCAAACTATTGCTCTCTCTCTCATGCCACTAATATGTAATCTAGTTGGTCTAACAATATCTGTGTGTTTCCTAAACACATACCTGAGAAACAGCCTCTGCCGCAGGGCTAGCCTTCACAGGCCCATGCTCTCCTGTCTACTCTGTGTGTGTGTGTGTGTGTAACCGCTTGTGAAAAGAGTTTGACTGACTTTTTCCTTGATAAGAGCTGACTTCTGGTTTGGGTGAGTGACAGGGTCGCCAGCAGCAACAGGCAGTAGACAGGCGGTAGGAATAGTGGGATGCCCATCACGGATTGGTAGCTTGGCTCCTTCACCTGGGAACCAATGAGAGGGGATTGGATGGGACAGGATTTCACAGATGACATCCTTGGTTTCTGTTTCAGGCAGATCAACTCACTCTCTTTTGCTTTAACACAAACACACACACACACACACACACACACATACACACACACACACACACTCACTCAAATAAATACCTTGGCTGTCCTCCTCCTTATTCTTCTCTTTCTCTCCGGCTCCTATTCTCTCCTCCACAGCCCTGTGTCTGGGCTCTGTGTGCGGTCCGCCTGTTGGCCTTTAAGTGATTGAGTCAGGTAATGGTGTGTGGTGGAGAAACGGACCCCATGCCAGGGAGAGCTGGCACAACAGGCAGCGAAGGAGGAGAGAGAAAGAGAGAGAAATAAAAGACTAATGAGAGGGACCAAGAGAGAGCTAGAGAAGACAGGGATGGAGGGATGGATAAGAGGGTGTGAAATCAAAATGTAGAGCAAGACCAAAGAAAGACAGGAATTAACAGGTGATGAAAATGAAAAGGAGAGAGGGAGGAAAAAGAGTGTGGAAAAAATGAATTTGTTTGAAAAAGATAACCTTTTCAGTATGTGTGTTGAGGGAATCCAAAAAGTGCCTGAATGCAGTTTGTTATGTTCCAGTCCCTTACTACGACTCCCAGAAGTCCTCAGGTCTTTGGAGGTCATTCTCTGTCAGCCTGAGTGGTTTACACTAGATGGTTCTGTTTGAAGGCAGCTTTCTTTTGTCCCTTGTGTCCTTTAAGCGCTAACAGTTTATACGGAATGTGTACACTAGGTTTTGGGCTTGTTATTGCACTTTTGTTTGTTTTTGGGAAGTTGTATTCGTGGTTGGGTGGCACACACAAATACACACACAGGAAATCAACATGCCCCTCCCTATCAGTGGGTGAAAACAGTCTTTCTCATTACTCTTTGAATACCGTTACTGGGGGATGTAGACCGTGTTTTCCTCAGCGTTTCTGGCACAAAATCGTTTGCTTTGGTCTTTACCACTCTTCACACCCAGTAGCAAACCAACAAGTTGAGTTCAATTGCTTGTGCAACCAAACGAAAATTAGAAATGAAACGCTATTTTGTTCTACAAAGCTCTGTGTGTGCTCTGTTGATGTCTGAGATCTGCAGGGAGCTGCCGTCCCTTGAAAGGCTTGAAGAGTCTGAAACACTTGGTAACCTTTGAGCCTCAAGCGTGTTAGTAGCGTATGGGACATCAGCATGTTGGTGTGTGTGTGTGTGTGTGTGTGTGTGTGTGTGTGTGTGTGTGTGTGTGTGTGTGTGTGTGTGTGTGTGTGTGTGTGTGTGTGTGTGTGTGTGTTAATCACAGATTGGCTGATTTGGACAGAGTGAACTTCCAGTACATCTGGCATTTGTCCATCGTGCTGCACTTTCTCTTCCTCCTTTTTCTGCTTCCTCTCACTCTGTCACTCTCTCCCTCCCCCTCTATCTCAGAGTCTCTCTCTGACTACCTCCTGCCCCTGTTTCTGTTTTTATCTCTCTATGTGTGTCTATCTTTATATTCCTCTCTCTTTCTTGCTGTCTCTTCTTTTCTTTTTCCTGTCTGTGGCTAGGCGTCTATCTCTTTCTTCCTCTCCTAATTCTATTCTGAGTCTCCATGTTTTCCGTCTCTCTCTGTGTCTTTCTGAAGATGTGTTGTCTTCTCCCCGGCAGCAGAGTCTGTGTTTTTTCCATCCCCAACATTCCCCTGCATGCTCTCCCCATCTGTACCATGTCCTCTCTCAAACACCCTAATTAATGGCTGTCCCGTCAAAGAGGCCCATTATAACCAGTCCAGTCCACTGACTTCCCCATCTGTCACTCACAACTTGACTGGAGTTGATTTATGGCTGCTGCCTTGGGACTATTATGGTTTGTAGACCCCCTCAGGCCTCGGTTTAGCACGATACGACCCCGGACTGAAACACTAGGGGTCTGTTTCCATCTCCCACCTGACAGAAGTCAGTGTGAAACCCTAGTTCTGTGGTCCTCTAATATCTCAGGGTCGATGGTGGGATTTGTTTTATTTCTTGTTTCCTTCCAACTTTCCTGCTGGGAGACAGCTGTGACTTCTAGGTGGAACAGCCTGAGTGTAGGGGAGGCAGGGTGATTGAACAGCCGGGTCTGTGACTGGGTCCACATCAGACGGTCGGCTGTGGGCTCAGGTGTTTCTGCTGGGTCAGAAGATATGTTACAGTGGTGTTCTGTTAGGACCAGATCACACACCTCGGTCAAGGTTTCTTTATATTTACAAGCTCACACTTCAAACGGGGGTCCTTGGGGTCTTTAGTTGTCATCTTGAAGCACACACACAGAAACAAACACACACACACACCACACGCTCTGTTGCCATGGTGTCTTAACGTAAAGTTGGTGTTATTATTGAGGATGCTTGGTTCGGATTCAATTTTGTAATTTTACGAAGAGCAGGACGTTTATTATATATGAATCGAACATGTGGCATTGTGATTGGGAAGCTGGTTTAGCATATATTCTAGTAAGATAAGGGTAATAGGAAATCTGTAGAGAGCACTGTGTTAGTTGGCCACCTGACTTTGGGGAGTGTTGTCAGGGGGACTTCTTCTGCCATCGCCCCCCATCGTTCCTCCCTCAGCTCTGATCAAACTCAGCAGTACCTCATGCTATGAGGTGATGGAGGAAACGTCAAGTGTCTGTAACTGTAACATAGGATGAAAATGAGAGATTGAGATGATTAACTCTCACTACAAATGTATCTATTTGATCATCGATGTCAGATTCAAACACTGAAGACTAATAAATAGTATAAAATGATGACCAATGACTAACTTTAGGTTAAGAGCACCTGTTCTTGTCACAAGCACACACACACACACACACAGACACAAGCATCCAGACATACCCACAGGCACGCACAAACATGCACATAAACACATACTTTCACATTTTCATTACAAACTAGAATACATACAGACACACACACACACAGATATTTAAAGCACATCATTACATTATAAATTCCGTGGGGTGGGGAATGAGCAGCATGGCTGGTAACAGGACCCTGTGTTGTGTTGTGTTGCAGGATTGGCTGAGTAAGTTTGGCTACCTCCCGCCCCCTGACCCTGTCACAGGACAGCTGCAGACCAAGGAAGCCCTCACCAAAGCCATCAAAGCCATGCAGAAGTTTGGAGGACTGGAGGAGACTGGACAACTAGGTTGTGTGCGTTTTGCTTGTCCACGTGTTTGTGTGTGGATGGGATTGTGTTTTATCAATTTATTTACTTTGCTTTATCAGGCTCCATAACCAACAACTACTGTACCCACCCACCCAGTCACCTAGCAAATGAGCTTATCTCTGTCTCCTCTTAGAAATTGATTGTGTGTGTGTGTGTGTGTGTGTGTGTGTGTGTGTGTGTGTGTGTGTGTGCGTGCGTGCGTGCGTGCGTGCGTGCGTGCGTGCGTGCGTGCGTGCGTGCGTGCGTGTGTGTGTGATTCCTCTCTGCCTAAAGGTTTTTAATAGTTGTGCAATCGGTTGTGTCCTCCTAATCTGCACAGCCCCCTTGTTTCCGGTCGGTTAATACCAGATTATGCTCTGGGTAGGTAAAGTACCTCTGTGGACGTGAACCTCTGTGGTCTGGAAATAATAGCAATCATCCAAAACCTTTATTTGTACTGCACTTATCTCAACAATGTCACAAAGTACTTTAACAAAAATAAAACCACAACTGATACATTGGTGAAAATGCTGTGAAACGGACAAAAAATAGATGAATCTATATAAAAAAAATGAATAAACACAAAATGTGCAATAGCCTGCAGCTAATGAAATGGCGTTGTCTATAGAGTTAAATACAAAAATGAAATGCTTCTTTATAAAAGACAAATGGAATACTTTAAAATGGAAAACTGGTCTCGTAAGCCTTAGGCTTCTAATCTAAACTGTCCCTAAATTAAGGAGTCCTTGTCCATGTCAAAGCCCAATCGCTGGGCCGCAGTTCTAAGTCTAGACCTTGAAACATGAAATAGATATTTGCTACAGGACCTAAGGCTGCACTGTTGATGGTAAGCTTAGTAAGTTCAGTAATGTAGCCTGCAATTAACCCCTGTCTTGATTTAAAAGGAAGTCATAACTTTTCAAGTAATTCCTAAATTCCACAGGAAGCCAGCTATACCATACTAGTGCAAAGATTATACTGACACTTAAACATACTAGTCATATGTCATCATCCAAACTGTATATCCCATTTTTCAAACTGTGCTGCTGACCTGAACTTAAACCGAGCTGACCCTTGACCCATGAAAACATCCTGTTTGACATACGTCAGGGTTTCACCACAGGATCAGCGGGGACTTGTCAGCGCCAAAACCAACCGCACATGTGACATATCAGCCTGATTTCAACTGCAGGCACAGGCAGGCTCTGCTCTTGCTCCATTTATTCTGTCAATTTATCCTATTCTGTTTCATCAGTGTGGAAAAAGGACTATGAATCACCTGCATCACGATGCTTTCAGAAATGATTTCTCAACAGTGTTTACTAAAACCATATGAATAATACATTTTCAAAAGGAATGGAAAAGGAGAAAGTGTGAATCAGTTGTACTCAGCCCTGAGATGGAAATTAGGCTATTGATTTAACAACCACATTTCCATAATCCGATTTACCAACCAGTTTGTCAGTTTACGACAAATAAACATATTACCATCATACCATAAACAACAAATGGACAACTTTTTTGTTGACTCTTGTTGCTTCACAGCAAAACACCACCACTT
Source organism: Aplochiton taeniatus (assembly GCA_017639675.1). Classification (NCBI taxonomy): domain Eukaryota; kingdom Metazoa; phylum Chordata; class Actinopteri; order Galaxiiformes; family Galaxiidae; genus Aplochiton; species Aplochiton taeniatus. The sequence continues at coordinate 47,288,384 of CM030172.1, forward strand.
ATTATTATTATAGTGTTCCCTGTGCTCCTTGTATTTGTGTGTGTAAACCCCCTGTGTGACCATGTCTCTCTGCCCTCTCCCCCCTGTCCAGACCTGGCCACCCTGGGCCTGATGAAGACCCCCCGCTGTTCCCTGCCGGACGTGTTGGAGACAGAGGTAACAGTGGCGGGCCGCCGAAGACGAGCCGTGGCCCCGCAGAACAAATGGAACAAGAGACACCTGTCCTGGAGGTACAGCCCGCTGTAGTTATCTGTGCTGTAGTTACCTGTGCTGTAGTACACTGTGCTGTAGTTACCTGTGCTGTAGTACACTGTGCTGTAGTTACCTGTGCTGTTGTACACTGTGCTGTAGTTATCTATACTCTAGCCATCGTACATAGTCACACACACATAACGTTTCTCTTTCCTCCCCATTCCCTGACTTTGCCTCTTTTGTCTTGCCTTCCATTTCTTTTCAACATCTCTTCCTCTCCGTTGTTCTCCTTTTCTCTTGTAGAGGACAGTTAGCAGAGGGCAGGGGAGAGAGACACCATCAATAGACCAACGCAGAGCCCACAGCTGGGCCAAAAACAACACAACCACACACACACACACCCACAGGAGACACAAACACACGCCTTCAGGAGACACAAACCAGGGGCAATATGTTCATCAGTCAGCAGTGTCTAGGCAGTGATAGGCTACAGGGTGAACTATCGGATGCCGTGATAGGTCGGTCTCGGGTTAAACGATGTATTAGCGCATTTGATTGGTGGGATTAATGAGGTGAGTGCTGTAGGGGTAAACACGGATTGGCTGATAGGAGCAGGGGCAGGTCGTTTTTGACTGTGGAGGACATGAACTCAGAACAGCCCCACATTACTCAGACGTAGAGAGGAGAGGGAGCTTCCTCCTCACACTCACAGTGTGTCGGATGAATCACATAAACAGAGAGGTTTGGAAAGTCTCAGGGACGGAGAGAAGAGAGGACAGAGTAGGATAACGAGGAGGAGATGATACAACTACTGAAGACGAAAGGAGAGTAGAGTAGAATAGAGTAGAGTAGAGTAGAGTAGAGGAGAGGAGAGGAGAGGAGAGGAGAGGAGAGGAGAGGAGAGGAGAGGAGAGGAGAGGAGAGGAGAGGAGAGGAGAGGAGAGGGGAGGAGAGGGGAGGGGAGGGGAGGGGAGGGTCGAGTTGAGTCGAGTCGAGTCGAGTCGGAGAGGAGAGGAGAGGAGAGGAGTAGAGCAGAGCTGATGTCTAAATTCCTCCCTTAAGGTTTTGCATGTGAGAGGTCAGCGTTGAGTAATGTGTGACAGACATAACAGTCTATCACAGAGTGTTATGGGAAAGGGCAGGATATAACACCAGACATCAATACTCCACACCCAGGGCCTTTTCTCAGCCAGCCCAGTACATCACAGTGGAAGGTGGCTGGGTCTCCTCTCTGATCACAGTCTGCTACCTGGAGAGCAGACCAGGACAGACTTGTGATGGAATGGAGAGCTGGTTTTATAAAAAGATTACAGTCAATCTGGACCTTTTAATTTGGGGGCCTATATTCCCTGGATCCAGCCTCAAGAGTAGGGCATGTGGACAAGGCTGTGTGTGGACAGCCGGAAGGTTGGTGTGGGTGTGCTAATACAAGGACTGTGATTATGCCAAATTATGCCAGGGTTCATTATGTGTCTGTGTCTGTGACAGGGTGTAAGTGTGTGTGTGTGTGTGTGTGGGGGGGGGGGGGGCTTGGAAGATGGAACTGCTCACAGTCTGTTTGTATGTGTGTGTGCATGCATTTGTGTGTTCAATGCTCCGTTTGACAGTCAGCAAAGACAGCTATCTTATTTCCAAAATGATGAATGGAGCCTCAGGGGGCGAGTCCTGTCAGGAGATTTAAGAAGGAAAGAGGAAAATGTGTTATTCCAAGTGTCCCCTGTTTTCCCTCCCACTCTTTATCTGACTCATTTGAGGAGAAAACAGAGGGGAGCAGGGTCTATGTGAAAACCAACTAGCAAATTAAAAGTCAACATTTGAGTGAGTGTGTGTGTCTTCACACACAGGTGCACATTTGTGATTTGTGCATGCCCATCTCTGTCTGTGTGTATATATTTATAACAAGCCAGAGACTGCTCCCCACCACAGCCATCCAGCTTAATGGTCAGCCCTGAAAATAAAGCCCACTGAGTCATCCATCACATCCTGGTGTTCCTCATACTTCAGTAGGAAGGCAGAGTTGGACAGACTTACATATGGACGTTTGGATGGGAATCTGCTAGACACAGAAATAGAATACGTAGAAGGAACCGAGAGCTGAAACACGTCCATTTAGACAGCTTTCAGACTGATGACCTGAACCACCTTAATGCAGCCCCTGTGTAAAGACTGGGCAATTATGGTCCACCATTAGGATCTTTTTCACCCATGAGGATAATGAAAGTGTGTTAGCTGTTTGTGTGTGTCCGTGTGAATCAATTTATGAATCACTTCAATACTTACCAACCCAACTAACTACCTACCTACCTGAGAGAGACAGAGCTTTTCCAATTAAAAACAGTCGTTGCTTCAGTCTTTCTATCTCTCCCCCTCTCTCTCTGTGCCTGTAAGTCATTCAAGTGGGTGACATGGAGACAGACCATACTGTGCCTCCACTGTCTCTACCTCATACAATGCATTGTCTCCTCTTTTGTAATCTCTCTCTTTCTTCTCTTTCTGGGATAAACTGGTGCATATTCACAGGCTTTCCTCAGGTATGACTATCTTAGACTCTCCTTCTCCGCTTATTTCTCTCACCAGCTTACTCTCCCTTTCTTTCTTGCCTTCACTCTCTCTCTTCACGGTCTCTTTGTGTATTAGCTTCGTCCAAGGCCTTTTTGCTAACGGTAGCAACCCCTCCGTTTAAATTATTCCAGCACGCCTCGTTTTTCCAGCCCATTGGACAGCATTCCATGAAGCAGGAGGAACAGTGCCTAGGCCGCAGCGCGCGCACACACACACACACACACACACACACACACACACACACACACACACACACACACACACACATACTGGTTTTACTATATGAAGTAGGGACCGAGTAAATAGGCTGCAGAATTGAGAACCAAGTTCTCTGCTCTGCTTGGAGCCAAGAAAACACTGAACTTGGACACAAGGTGGTGCCCAAATTACTACCATCACTTTAAATTCCTCAATGCATCACAGGAAAACAAAACTGCAAATCTCTATCCTTGTGAGGACATTGTAATTTTAGTCACTTGACCCTCAGCTTTATATTTTCAAACAGTTTCTGTCACACTAGTCATTTCAGTCATTAAGTAAATGTCTCCCCTAGTGAGTTGAGGTGAAAGCATGTAAAAAATAAAGGCAAAAAGCCTATCCACGATATTCCTGAACCTTGAACTTTCTAATGATGCAACAACGCAGCCGGTTCACGAGTTACGCTTGGTCTGTTTACGTCATATTTTGCTAATCAGTAATCGTCAAAAGGGTTTACGTAACTTTTTTAAACGCCTCATGAATGAGACTGGCGTGGCACACTTGACCCAATTTAGCTTGTTACTTGCCGAATGCAATTCAGTGGTTGATAGCGTGAGGCGCTAAAAGCACAGCAACAGATCACAAAAATGTAGCTTATTTTTTACACGGCAGAGTATTCTCTTTACTACTAATGAGTTCCGTCGGCATTCATAAACTTAGTTTATATATATATATATATATATATATATATATATATATATATATATATACGTTGACATTACTAGATCAATTGGGCTGAACGCCTTGAGTAAATCGTGATTGTCTCGATTTTGACTTTTTATACATTGTGCTAACTCATAATTCAAATGAATCAATTAAATCCTAAAATCGCCCAGCCCTGCTTCGGAGAATACAACTATATTTCTTGCTAGTAGGTAAGCCCAGCAGAAAAGTATAACTTAAATTATAAAAGAAATGGAAAGACATTCCCTCATCTTTCACCAAACTTTACAAGGGCCATTATATTGGAGAACAATTGCTGATTTTTCTTGTCTTTCTCAACATTTCTCAACATTTCATGCAAGAAAAAACAATCACCAGTGCACAAGACAGTTTGGCAGGAGTTGCTCCTCCATTGCCACCAGTGTATCAGGGCAACTTGAGTTGCTGGCAATATTGCTCAAACAGTTTCCCATGTATCATTGCCTTAAACATTAGAGAATGGTTGCTGCTTTTTCTTGTCTTCCTCAAAGTTTCATACATGACGAGGGTACACACACACACACACACACACACACACACACACACACACACACACACACACACACACACACACACACACACACACACTATAACCAGGCTCACACACATACTACAGCCATTCATACGGGTATTTTACATTATGTAGGATATGTTAGGAAAAACAGTTGCAAGTTGTATCTCAGCAAGACTGTAATAAGAAAGCCACAGTGTGAAACTGATATTTAAGATTCCACAGAGATGTTGGTCCCTGGCTTGTTTGTACAGTAGAGTGAAGCTTACTTAGGAGTTGCTCCCTGTGTTAGGTCACGTCTACAGGCAGATGCTGAAGGGGCCATGCTGGCCAATGGAGTTTCCATGTTCATGCTCAGAGGGCCAGCTTGTAAACACACCACTCTGTCATGGGACCCCGGTGCAGCTCATCTGGCATGCAGGGGAGGCTCTCTCCGACCTTGGCTGGCACACGCAATACAAACACAGCACACACTCATACACAACTATCATAAATTATGCATCGGAGCACAGATTCCAGTACAAGGGAACACACACTCACGTTAAGCCTCGTTCCTGTCCCTGCTTCAGCTAGCGAGCCAAGCATCACCAAGTCTGTGAACAAGCCTGTGTGCCAGAGGCATTGTTCAGACTGGGAAACATCCTGAAACAATTAGCTAGCTAGCTAAAACAACAGATGCCATCAATGACAAGCCCTGTAACCGGTGCACTCTCTCTCTTTCCCGCTCTCGTGCTCACACAACATGCACTCATGCTTAGCAGTGTGATGTAGATCTGCTGCTTGAACGACACAAAGGACCCAAAACACACTGGCGTTGTCATATTATTTCCAAGGACTTTAATGCATGATCGAAATGATGGATGAATACATCCTGGGCAATTTTTTTTTCCTTTTTTTCTTGAAAAAATCTGGGGTTTATTCATAAAACACTCGGGGCTTTGACTTCGTATGCCCAAGCCTAACAACGTCCCTGCTGTGTAACTCTGCTCCATGAACATGGCAACCCCACAAGCCCATTGAGCCCCAGCTAAGAGCGCATGGGGATGTAATAGTTTGGTGTTAGTGGATGGGTGGGCGGGGGGTGGTGGGGCGGAGTGGATGGATCTCTCTCTCTAACTCTCTAACCAGTAATAAGCCCATTGAGCCCCAGCCAGGAGCGCTTGGGGATGTAATAGTTTGGTGTTAGTGGAAGTGTGGTGGGGTTGTGGGGTAGGGAGTGTGAATGTCTCTCTAACCACTAATAAGCCCATCGAGTCCTAGCTAGGAGAGCTCAGGGGTGTAATAGCTTGGTGTTAGTGGACGTATGTCCTGGGGGTGGGATGGGGTGGGGATGGGGGGTGGATCTCTCTGTCTAACATTCTCTCTGGGGTCCCTCCATCAATCAGCCTTTCGTCCTCCCCACTGCCCTCAGTCGTGCTAGGTGAACCACTAATTAAATTCTCATCGATTTGCTCGCCACGCGCTCCACCGTTGCAGGATGGGCAGGGATTGGTTTCAGTCAAATAGAGAGAGAGAGGAGGCCAGATGACGGGGAGAGAGAATGACTGGCCCTCTTTTTATTCAAATCCCACTGTGGCTTCGGTAGAGTAAAAGAAGGAGATAGCTGCGAGAGGTGAGAGCTGGGTCATGGAGAGAGAGAGAGAGAGAGAGAGAGAGAGAGAGAGAGAGAGAGGGAGCGAGAGAGAGAGAGAGACAGACAGACAGACAGACAGACAGACAGACAGACAGACAGACAGACAGACAGACAGACAGACAGACAGACAGACAGACAGACAGACAAACAGACAGACAGACAGACAGACAGACAGACAGACAGACAGACAGACAGACAGACAGAGAGAGATAATCTGGACAGCTATTCAAGCTAATTTTGTGATCTGTGACTTGTGCTGGATGTATGTAGGATGCTTTCTGTAATGGCATGGTCAGTTTGTTTGCCTCTGCCTGGACTCAGCTAGCCATGAAATAGGAAAGCAGAGAGAATCAGGGATCATCTGCGAACAAGTGTACCTCGGTTAACCATGCATGGATTTGCAATCTCCTTCCATGAGCTAATATTGTGTTTGTTGAGTGTCTTCCAGTCTTCTCCATGTTACCGTCTCTCCAGTTCATTTTCTTCTCTCTCTGCTTGGTCTTTATATTTGATCCCCCCCCCCCCCCCCCACAGAATAAGAACCTTCCCCAAAGAGTCGGCCCTGCTGGGTCGGGACACGGTGCGGGCCCTCATGTACTACGCCCTGAAGGTGTGGAGCGACATCGCGCCCCTCAACTTCCACGAGGTGGGCGGCAGCGACGCCGACATCCAGATCGACTTCACCAAGGCCGACCACCATGACGGCTACCCCTTCGACGGGCCGGGGGGCACCGTGGCCCACGCCTTCTTCCCCGGGGAGAGGTTCACGGCGGGGGACACGCACTTTGACGACGATGAAGCCTGGACCTTCAGGTCACCAGGTCGGTGGCCCAGTGGAAGCCCGAGTTATAAGACTATGTGGTCATAATAGTTCTGCCAATGTGCCTTTTTAATGTGAAAATTAAATGTCATTGAGACAGCATTGAACAGGAAATCACACTGAAGAGGGTGCGATGTGACATCTTAGTTTGAGCCCTAAACCTATGCAGACCTGAAACACACACCCATGGCTACTACCACACAATGTTATAAAATTCATCTTAGCGGTCTGTATGATACTGAATACATTGGATAAATAGGTAAGAGAGTAAGTGACTGTGGCTGTGCAGTAATGCATAAGGACAGTATACAGAATGTTGTTTCCCCCCTTGAATGAACAGTTGTGTTTATACTGTGATGAGCTAAAGAGGCGATTGAAGAGCCATTTCTATTTCCTTAATGCCTGGCCTCGACATTTCTGGGATTGGCTCCTCGCATTGCAACAACATTAGCACATCATCACGAAACTATTCAAGATTCAATTCCATTTCGTTTCTGGCTTGTGACTGGCTAATCTGTCCGGGTCAATCTCTCCTAAGCTGCTTGACACGTGTCTGTTTCTGCCATGTCTTGGTGTCATTTCACCGGACCAGCTGTCAGGGCTGGGCCAATGCTGGGTCTGGCCTGGGTTACTGTCTGTGTATCTGGGCCAGTGCTGGGTCACCGGCTGGCCAGTGAGGCAGCAGCGACGGGGAGGACGGTCAGCCTCCACTGGATGGTCTCAGACAGCAGGGCCAGCCTCACAGATGGTCTCATTAATCATTAACTCCCCGCCCTGCCCTTCTTACCCTCGACTCTCCTTCTCCTCACCACCTCTCCCCCTTTCATCAAGACGAGTGGACTCTGGTTGACAGACCTCATCATTCTCCCCTGTCTAGGAGTAAAGGAGAGAATGATGGGGAGATGGAGGATGGCGTTGAGGCCTCGTTGCGAGGGGACGAGGGGTACAGTTTTGGCAACGGCAGCATCTCCGATCGACTCGGCCCTAAGTAGGTTAATGGAGGAGCTGCCTGAACTTTGATAGAGGGGGCTATGCTGAGAGGAGCACTGCATATTGGACCACACACTCACCTGACAACAGCTATAGCTTCACTCAGTCTCTTGGCTCATTGACAGAGTAACTCAGTTCAGGGCAATTACTGTGTGACCCGTAGTGTTTGGGACTGTGACATCCATCATGTGGCACTGTGACTGGATCACGGTACGAAAAGATGCTCCTTCACCTAAAGGGAAACTACCTTCAAATGTAATACTTACGGTAAATAACACACTGGCCAATATTATACACCATTATGAGTGGTGGTTACAGTAAATAAAGGTGTGCGGTTCTTTCTGAGGATGTCAGTGTTAGGGTTGGACAAAGACATCATCCTCCCCTCAGGTCTAATTGAGGAGGTGGTTCAGGGGGCAGACAAGGCCAGCTGGTGAACCGGTGTTTGGGCCAGCTCACACACATACACACACAAACTCTCCCACTCACACACGCTCCCTCCTGAACTGCCTCCCACCTTCTTGTCCAGCGGAGGCTGCCGACCGTAGCTCCCCCTGGCTGCAGCCTGCCAGGAGGAGCAGGAGATAGGGGGAGAGGGTCAGGTAGCAGCTGCTCACACTGGGCTCTGGCGGGCGGAGCACTCTAGTGGTTGGTGCATGTGCTAACCTGGTGGTGGCCGTGAGGGGGAAGAGGAGGAGGGAGAGGTGATAAAGTATTAATATTGATAACAGGACATTTGTGGAAAGTTACCTTGTGTTAAGGGGAGAATATGATGAAGATGATGATGATTTAAGGAATATTGCGGTGTTTATAATTGAAAGAAGATGGAGTTAACAATGATGACGAAGAGGAGGAGGATGAAGATGATGAAAGGATATCAGCACCAAATGTCTTTGTCTTGTGGGAAAATCCGATAAAAGGTTTTTTTTTGTGTTATTTTTTTTATAAATCAAAATTCTTAACCAGCGTTGTCTGTATTTATGTGGACTGATATTGTTATTGCAATGTGTTTCTTCATTAGAGGGGTTTGAACAAGGGATTTAGTCTCTAGTCTAATGGTGTTTGTTTGTTTTGGATCTTGGGCGGCAGCGCGATGCGACTCACTGAGGCGGAGAACGTCCGCTAATTAAACCACACGTTGTTGTTTTTCACGTCATCTTTATCTTTATGTGCCCTTGTTATTCCTCTATCACTGTGTCAGATAATTCCTGCCTGTCCGAGCTGTAGCCCTAATGACAGCAGTACATTATGGGGGTTTGTGTACATCATGGTTTTCTTAAGTTCAGCTGAATATAACTTGCTCTTGTTTTGTGTTTTCCTTATCTATTCAGCTATCACTCATCAGCTTATCCCAGTGCTGTTAACACAATAGTTTCACTTTTTGAGAAACAAGATATTTTCGTACCGCTAGTCAGACGAAAAGATTGATGTCAATGTTATGATTGTATGTCCACTAATGAGTTATTTAGGTAAGTAGGTAAATGTGGCCTAGCTTCGCAACAATGGTTGTAAGCCATTGGCCACTGCTAGCATGACTGAAACCCAAAAAGTTAAACTATCGCTTTAACCCTGAGCTGCTTGTTAAGACATTAGAATCAAGGCCCTCCGTCCTGGCTACGTTTCCTGTCAGGGCTGCACGTCTTGCCCAGCAACCTTTCCCGACAGGAAGTTAATTTATTGATCCAGTGTCCAATTGGTCTGGAGCTGACTACAGGGATGTCGACATTTCAGCACATTTTCGGGGACGGCTTAATCTTATTAAAAAGGATAGGCCTTATCACACAAAATAGGATGCTGGGTAATTGCTTTCACTCGCTGCCCTCTGTTACGCGGCCCCCTCCTGTTCTATTGTCTGGAAGCATCTCACTCTGCATTGTTCTTGGAGGAACCTCAGAACACAGCCCTCTGAGGGACCATCCACTAACGGGCACGATTAGCCTAGAATAGGAACTCTACTTCTAGAACAGCGTAGCTAGCAAAAGAGCCTTATGCTCCATTAAAAGTTAGCGATCGGTCTCCTCAGCCAGTCGGCTGTTTGACAAGCCAGACGTCCAATGGGGCGTCTAGGGCGGTGTCTCGGGGGTCACATGGGTAAGTAGAGTCTGGAGATTGCTGTTTTTGTTTTGGCAGCCAGCAGATTTTTCTTATTAATTATCTCTCCTCTGGCTGCACTCTAATGCAGACTGATTATCATGGCTGCAACAAAAGGCTCATTAAGCAGGTGTGGCTTTGATGTCTTCTGCAATGTTTGTGTGTGTTTGAAAATCACGAATAAAGGGAGACACAAAAACAGACAGATTAAAGACAAAGAGAGCAGGAGGAGAGTGTGATACAGAAGAAAGGCAGGGGAACACTCTAGTGTCATCCCCGATTAGCAAGCTGTCAGTCTCCCTGCTGGCCCCCTCAGGAACAACAACAGAGTAGGAACACCCAGTGGACAAACCTTGGGGAGCTTCCTGGATGCCGCGACATAATACTAGAGGATTATTCCAGGGTAACTTTTGTCATTAGGACCTGCAGTTGGTAGTCACATAAATGTATTGTTTTTCTCCAGGTGCTTAGGGAACAGTTCACGTTTACCCAGGCCCACGTTATATATAGATGTCCTGTTTTCTCATGCAGTAGACACTAAGTTATGCCACCCCTTTACCACCCCCCAGTCTCTAAAAGGCTTGACGGTACAGGGTACAACAGGCGTCCCCCATTGCCTTTGGTGTTGTTTATTTTCAGATCGAGGGCTGGTACTGAAGTTGTTCCTTTAAGCCCTCACAGAGAGCCAACACACTGCTGTGCGTACTTCCCCACTGAGTCCCTCGAGCAGGCATGAGCCCTGTTAACATAGTGACAGGGCATCAGAGGGACTAAAAAAGAACAAACAGGGCCTTTTGTCTATATCCTTGTTCCACCCAGAGCTATGAACATTTGGCTGGGGTAGACAGTCTTGAGGCTGAGCAGTGGGAGACACAGAGTGGACAGCGGGCCCCTGCTAAGGGGACTATCTGTTTGAGAAGCCCAGTGGTGTGTGTCCCTGCCTGGGTAGAGGGGACTTTCATCCGGCCTCTTTCTGCAGATGTCAGCAGATCCTGTTGCCATGGCCCGTGGTTTGTTGCTAAATCTCAGTCTTAGTCTGACTAAGCAGAGCGAGGCGGGAATTTATTTTGATACATTTTTGGGGGATGGGTTTTGTACAGTTTTTTCCCAGACAGTGCATTTTATTCTGTGGTGTTGGCAGGTGCCTGAAAGCATGGCATCCCTCTGAGGAGGGCTGTCTCTCCTCTTAGCTTTGACTATGCGGTGATTAGCTGAGAGAGAAATAACAGGTGGGCACAGGGAGCCGCACGGCGTCGTCGTCTTCCCTCCGTGGGGATTTACAGGTGAGGAGAGATGGGGCAGAACCATTCATCTTTAGATTTAGAGGCTTGAATGAGAAAGCCATTACTCGCTTCTATTACGCTTTATGCTCCATTGAATTCAGTTGAGAGCATCTCCTTTCATCTGCTGCTACTTCATTGCTCTGGCTTATCAATGTCTTGGTCTAAAATTGAATCAAAAATTGTGTGAATCCATATGACGTGTGAATTATACCTCAATAATAATCAAACTAAATCCCGCTCTTTCTTGTTGCTCCTTCGCCCTCTCTCTCTCTCTCTCTCTCTCTTTCTCTCTCTCTCTCTTCCAGACACCCATGGCATGGACCTGTTTGCCGTGGCGGTGCATGAGTTTGGTCACGCCATAGGCCTGGCTCACACCTCGGCCATGGAGTCCATCATGAGGCCCTACTACCAGGGACCGGTGGGGGACCCCCTGAAGTACGACCTCCCCTACGAGGACAAGGTCCGCGTCTGGCAGCTCTACGGTGCGTCCCGGGAGAGGGGGCACTCCCACGTGGCTTCCTAACACGTCTCTCTTTCTCTTTCTCTTTCTCTTTCTTTTTCTCTTTCTCTTTCTCTTTCTCTTGCTCTTTCTCTTTCTCTTTCTCTTTCTCTTTCAATCACATTACCTTACCTTCTCTTTTATCAGTCTCTCCTCCCGTGCTGTCTCTTTTGCACAGAACCCCCCCCCCCCCCGCCCCACACACACACACACTTTTCCTTCTCTATAACTTTCTCCACCCTCCATAATCCATGACATCCCCTCCAAACATCCCCACCCCTCTCCGTTATCTACCTCTCCTACCTCCTTAACACCCTCCCTCCTTCCCTCCCTCCCTCCCCCGGTTCACCCTCACACGCCCAGTGCTTCCTCCCTCATACGCCTCTCTACCATTGGCTCCAGCACGTCACTCACTCACTCACGTGGACTTAGCTTACATTAGCTCCTATCTCCACACACACAATCCACCCCCATGCGCCCTCACTGTACAGTGTCAGCTTTAATTACTGAAGGCCGAGGATGCTCAGGACGGGCCCATTGGGTCCTGAAAGGATTAGCTCCTATAGAGGGGTTATTGATTGAATTACCCAGCTAGTTGGAATGGGAGTGGAGGGCAGGTGTTCTATTGGCTAGGCGCTGGCCAGGGTGCCTGGATCCAGCTACTGTAATGTTATGCAGCAGCGAGGGGAAAAGGAGGGCACCAGAAGGGAGGAAGGAAATAGATGGAGTGTTCTAGTGTTACAATAGGAGAGGAAACTGGGCAAGGTGCTTTGATATAGCTGCAGGAGAAAAGGCAGTTTTGGGAAGGTGAGGAAAGAAGTCAGGGATATGAAAAGGTAGAAGAAAAAAAAAAAATAGATAGACAGAAAAATCTATAAAATGGCTCTTGTCCCTGGTACCTGTACATATACGATATTGTGGCGGATTGGTTTTCTTGTTGGAGCCGTGTATTGCAAGAAGTGGTCGCATTGAACTTTGACCTTTGCTTTTCTACAGGGGTCAGAGACTCGGTGTCCCACACCATGCGACCCGGTGACCCTTCACAGACGGCTGACCCCCCTGTGCTGCTGGACCTGCCCGAGAACAGGTCCACTGTCCCGTAAGCACGGAACCCCTAACACACACCCACACGCTTCTCGAAAAGTCCCATGGGATCTTTAGAGACCACGCCGTTGGGCCACTCGTTTAACCGCCCATCCGAAAGACGCATCGCATCGCACCGGACAGTGTCCTTGTCGCTGTCGTGGGCCATTGTCTGCCGTAGACCAGAGGGTAGAGTGACCCCAACAGGTCCACCAACACCACTTCCATCAGCAACTGGTCTTCCATTCAAGGACAGAGCAGGACTACCCCCTGCTTAGGTCCAGAGGCAAGCTAGAGGTGGGATGCAAGCTGCTAATGCTGCTGGCAAGATAGCAGTCCTTATTTCACCTTGTTCCCCCGTCACACTGAGATACAGCTCAGGATGTCCCCAGCCTACCAAACATGTGTGTTCATAAACTGCCTCTCACTCAAAGAAAACACACCCATGAACACACTAAGATACACATGATTATCAGACTAACACACACACACACACACACACACACACACACACACACGTTACAAACCTATGCAGCACCCCAATGCCACGTGACTGACAGGTGCAGTTCATGACAGCTTATGAGAATCTTAAGCGTTCCTCTCTTTTTTAGACCGTCTTCATCACTCTCTTGTCTTTTCTCTGGCCCTCCATCATCTCTGTCCCCTGGTGGTGGATGATGTGTGGAGAGGATGGATTTAGTTGGACAGAGGTCACCTATAAAGTCATGGGTGCTCCACTCTGTGATAACAGGAGCCCCTGAATGGCTGTCGTTGTTAAGAAGAAGTCTGAGGGGTGCGGGGGTGCGCTAGGGGGGGGGTGACGCTCGTAAAAGCCGCCATGTCGGGGGGATTGGCGGAGCGTTGGCAGGCAGGACACGTCTAAATCAAACATTAGCCTGGGATAGTGCGTGTGAGGACCTCCTGGGGAGAGGGCCACTAGCATCTCCCCTGGTGTTTGGCCAAAGTTCATTGAAACACACACACATACAACACACACACACACACACACACACACACACACACAAACACATACTGTATGTGCCAGCTCGTCGAATGAACACAAACACTTCACCTTAAAGCAAACAGGACTGAACACACATGGGTTTCCAGAGCTGCTTTTATCGACTCCGTCATGCTAAAGTCAAGTGGCCATCAACAGAGATATTCTGAGCATGTGCAAGCACAAAACGTTCATCTTAGATCAAAGACGAAGAAGACCTGTGCTTTTCAACTCTTCAATGAATTCTGGGCCATCTTTGTCTTGTCTGTTTCTCTCTGATCCCTCTCCCCCTTCTCCTCCTCCTCTTTCTTGTCCTCTCTTCCCCTACTCTTTTCCTCTCCCCTCTCCCCTCCCTCCCCTCTCTCCCACTCTTCTCCAGTTTCAGGCCAGTGTGGGACGCCCCCGACAGGTGCACCAGTCACTTTGATGCAGTGGCCCAGATTCGTGGGGAGGCCTTCTTTTTCAAAGGTACAGAACCTCAGTGCAGAGGAAGAACACAGGGAGGACATGGGGAGGGATAAATAAATAGATAAAGAGAAAGAGAACAAGGAAGGCAGAAAAAACTGAGAGAGAAAAACACACAGAGAAAGTTAGAAATAGAGATAAAATAAAAGAGAACGGACAGAGGGACAGACAGGAGATTCTGGCGATCCATAGAGGGTCCAGCCAAGTATGACTCCCAGTGGTTCTGACTCACTCCTCACATACTTCAAGGCATCCTCCAGTCCAGCCGGGCCCCGATCAACAGATGGACCCCTTGTGAGGCCCCCACTCTGTATCTCTCAGACACATTGCTTTTCCAAAACTTTATGAAAGTGAGTTTAGAGTGAAGGGAAAGGTAGTGTTTTAAAGGCAGAGGTAATGCAGTAGCTGTCCAGAGTAATGAGTTCATGTCAAAGGAAAGAGTCAGCACACCGGCAGCCTTAATTCTGACCAGAGCAACCAATTTCCGACAGAATAAGTCAGACCAAAGGGTCTGAGGGGAAATACAAAACACAGATGGAAAAGGAGTTTTAAGACATTTTAGAATGCAGTATGTTTGGCTTTTTTAGTATACATCAGAAGTCAGAAACAGGAGCATGTCAAATCTTAAGTAAGTGTTTGATCTTATTGTACTGACAAGTTGCCTTCTCCGTTCAACAAGTCAGAATGTGGTGTTGATGCCAATTTATTCTAATTATTTTATTCTCAAATAAAGATTATGTTTAGTTATTGGAGGGGGCTTGTTACTTTTGCTCTCCTTGTATACAATCCGGGCTTAGAAGTAAAAAAATATATACATGAGTAATTGGGATTGTGGAATCTGATCTAAAATGTAAGTACTTCTGATTGGCCAAGATTATTGTTTTCTATTTGCTTTTCAAAATACACAGGATATGGTGTAATAATAATAATAATAATTATGCATGGATATCATGCATGTATTAAGTACCATGGATCAAGACTTTTGAATGACACAGAATTACATTTTTTTCCTGCTCTTCCCAGGAAAGTATTTCTGGCGTCTGACCCGGGAGAAACACCTGGTGTCTCTGCGTCCCGCCCAGATCCATAGATTCTGGAGAGGCCTGCCAATCAATCTGGACAGTGTGGACGCTGTCTATGAGAGGCCCGGGGACCACAAGATCATCTTCTTCAAAGGTCCACTCCTTCACACACACACACACACACACACACACACACACACACACACTCTCAGAGGGGTCCAGAGGGAAAACAGTATGAGGTCTCGCTGAGAAAGTAATGACACTGCCCTTATGGTTACAATATACTTTGTTCAAGAAAGATTATTGAAAGATGAAAAGCAGAAAGTGAGATTAATGATCAGTGCAGTTGCTGGAAGTTCAAAAACACCCCATAATTACAAAAGCAAGTCCAGCAAGATTTAGGTTTAAGAAAACCTGAATAGCAATAGGTGCCCTTTATTGCCGTGCAGCCTTTATGAAAAGTATTGTTAATGGTACTATTATTATTAAAGATAACTTTGTGCAACTTCTGTTTTCAGTTACTTTACAGTTACAGTTTTTTTCAGTTGCTAACAAGCATCGGTCACAACTGAAGCCACGTTTTCAAAACTCTTCCTACAGTCTGCATTACCAACACGCATCTTGGCCAAACAGTTAATATTACCTCCAAAACTCACTCAAGCCACCAAAACACTTCATCCATGTCTCAAAAGAAGCTTGTGCGACCATAGCACTGACCACAATTTTCACTGAGAAAGCATAGTTATCGCTCATAACACACTGACCTACAAAACACTAACAACAGGGAGCATCACCCAGATGATTAACTTGTATCTTTGAAGTTTGAATGATTTTCCACATAAATTAGTATTTCATTTATAGAATGAGAATAACACCATTTCACTTTATTGACTGTACTAAAATATATGTTACAAGAATGAATCCGAAATGCAGCATTTTGCTTATAAGTTGAATTACTGTAAGAAAAAAAAGTTTCTCTAATATGGGGGCTGCAATAATATTTATAAAAATAACCCATCAACATGCATAGTATAATCACTCATACTGTATAGTACTGTGAGGGTTCTAGTCCTCCCTCACTCCTGCATTTGGCCACAAGTTCTCATCAACATCACATCTTATATCTTCTCTGGCAAAATTATCTTCTGGAATGTCTAATCCAACCCTGCTGTTTGGATGGTCTTCCTGTTTTTTGATTGACTCCTCATTGTCCCGCCCCTCAGGTCTGAAGTATTGGCTGTTCAAAGACAACAACGTGGAGGAGGGTTACCCTCGACCAATCAGCGACTTCGGTCTGCCCCTGGAGGGCGTGGACGCCGCGTTCGTCTGGCTCCACAACGACAAGACCTACTTCTTCAAAGACGACCGCTACTGGCGCTACGACGACCACCTGCGGCGCATGGACCTGGGCTACCCCAAGGACGCCCTGCTGTGGAAGGGCCTGCCGCCTCACCTGGACGACGCCATGAGGTGGTCAGATGGTGAGAGGGCCTGGTCGACACAGCGGCACACAGACACCCCTCATACAAGTCCAACACTACAGGCACCCAAACATAAGATAGTAATAAATAATAAATAATAGCTTTGATTTTAGAGCGCCTTTCGGGCAGCCAAATGTCACTTTACAAATGAAAGGAAGCATTATAGTTAAAATAATTCAAATGAAGTGGTAAATCAATTATCAAATTACAATTAGTTCAAATCAGTTCAGTCTGTTCGGTCATAAGCTTGACGAAGCACTTATGTTTTTAGGCACCGTATAAAAGAATCTGGGGACTCTGGTGTTGAGGATGGAGAGTAGTTCCACGCCAGCAGACCTGAGATTCCGGGAGGGGATGTAGGAGTGTAGGCGGTCAGAAAGGTATTGAGGGGCTGGGGCGTGGAGGGACTTGTATGGGAGGAGGTGGATTTAAAGGTTGCGCAAGACTTAACTGGGAGCCAGTGTAGGTGAATTAGTGTGGAAGTTTAGTGTGTGTGTGTGGGGACCCTGGCAGCTGGCAGAGTTCTCAACATACTAAAGCCTATCCAGGGCTTTGCTGGGCATCCCAAATAGAACATTGCAGTGGTCCAGGCGGGAGGTGGCAAATGTGTCGATGAGGGTCTCTGCTCCTGAGTCGGTGAGCGATGGTCGGAGTCTGGAGATGTTTTTGATGTAGTAGAAGCTGTTTTTAGGATGAGGGTGACAGCAGCCATTTTAAAACTGGACGGGACTGTGGCAGATTCCAGTGAGAGATTTATAATGTCAAACATGAGGGGAAACAGGGCAGATAGAATAGCCTTGACCATGGCTGTGGACAATGAATCCAGAGCCGGTAGAATGTAGAAACAGAACATTTTAGTGAGATTGGTCTCACGCAAAATAGAATACAGTTTCTTGGCAGGAAGTAGGCGTGCACCATTTTGATTTTGGATGTAGTTGTTGTTTTCGTTTTGTCCGGCTTTGCCCCCCAGTCCATGTCTCGTTCTGGGCTCAGGCTAATGCAGTCAAACAGGGCTGCAGTCACTGTTCATTCAGGCCTGGCTAATGCTGCTTCTCCAGCTGCCTGTTAGACAGCCCCCAGCAGGCTGGAGACAAAGCTACTTAGATCAAACACACACACACACACACACACACACACACACACACACACACACACATACACTGGGAAACCAGTAATACATCCAGGACTCCTATCACACTAAAACACACATGCATTATTCCCAGCTATCCATTCCATCATTCCTCACAGACACAATTTAGCGTTTTATGCCGTGATCTTGTGTGGAGATATTTCTTGTTATTCGCAGCTGCTTTTTGCAGTCATAAGACCCCCCTCTTTATATCAGACACACACACACAATCTCACTGGGAGATAGTCAAGTGAGTGAGTGAATGAGTGAGTGTGTGTGCACGTATGTGTGTGTGTGTGTGTGTGTGTGTGTGTGTGTGTGTGTGTGTGAGCAATTATCTGCGTCAGGTGCTTAGCTTGGAGTGTGTCCCTGCTCCAAGCTAATTGATGTGTGTGAGCACAGGCCAAGCACAAACACGAAAGTCCTTACACACCCGCGAGCTTGCAGACGCACACACACACACACGCACACACCCACACACGCACACACCCACACACACACACACACACAGTTCTGGGGGTCTGGGAACTGCAGTCACATCAAAGTGCCCCCTCTCTCTCTATTTTCTGTCTCTTTTTCTCTCGTTCTCCAGGCATATAAAACCACCTCAGTATAAAGGGAAGGAGAGGAGATAGTCAGAGAGGATAAGGGAGGGAGGAGAGACGGCAACAGAGAGGGGAGAGAGCAAATGTTACTGATGAGAAGATTATTGTGCCGGACAGAGCAAAATACAAGAGGGATCGAAGGGTTGAATAGGATAAGAGGTGGTCTGACAGAATGGAACGTTACTATGTTAGCCTACTTATGTGTGTGTGTGTGTGTGTGTGTGTGTGTGTGTGTGTGTGTGTGTGTGTGTGTGTGTGTGTGTGTGCGTGCGTGCGTGTCAGAAAGCGTGTAAGAAAAATTGAGAAAATCATTGTTGAGTACCATTGTTGCCGAGTACCATCAAGCCTATTTTTGCCATTGGTTGCTGACGTTCTAAATCCTTTGAGGAATGCTTTAGCAGCATTTATTTTGTATTTTATGGCAACCAACTAAAAATAATTTAAGGAAAGCAAAAGTAAGTAAAGTTAAATAGTGAGAGAGGGATGGATAGACTGAATGAAGAAGAGGGGAGTACAAGGGAATGAGAGCCAGTTTTAGTTATGGGGAGAAACAGAGATGCTGATAGGGAAAGGGAGGGACACACTCGGCTGACACTGATGTATTGCTCTGGCAATAGCAATCATCATCACAGTCTCCACGCCCTCTCACCCAACCTTTCTCTTTGTCTCTCTCTTTCTCTCTCTCGCTCTCCCTCCCACTCTCTCTTCCTCTGTCTCTCTATCTCTTTCTTTTTCTCTGTCACTCTCTCTCTTTCTCTGTTACTCCTACACATCTCTTGTTATTAATATTTACACAACAGAGACCCACACTGAAACATATGTATTCATGATTTCACTCTTATACCTTCCTTGATCCTCTCTCTGTCTCTCTCTCCCTCCACCACCTCCTCCCTCAGGCTCTTCCTACTTCTTCAAGGGGAAGGAGTACTGGCGCGTGCTGGGCAGCGACATGGAGGTGGAGGCCGGCTACCCGCGGTCCATCGGCCAGGACTGGCTGGTGTGCAGCGAGATGCAGTCGGACTCTCCGGCCACGGAGCCCAACGGCACTGAGACCCGGGTCAACGAGCAGCACCAGCCGGACCACGCGGAGAACGGCTTTGAGGTGTGCTCCTGTACCTCGGACTCAGCCTCTCCCCTGGGGGCCCGGCCCTCACCCTCCCCCCTCTGGCTCCTGGCCCCTCTCTGGACGCTTTGCCTCGCTGTCCCCTCCCCTCCTCTATGACGCTTGCAGGAGGGGGGAGTGGCCTCACAACTCAGCAGGAAGTACTTCAGCGAATGACCTGACAGCAGGGGAGGGGCTTATCGACAGTTTGCCCTACGGCCTTAGGAGCTACAGCTTATGACAGATTCCACTGGAGAAATGTTGATTATATTCCTAGGTTTCTTAATTGGAATAGCTATTGGGTCTGTTCATTTTTTTGTTGCTGTTATTTATGCCCAGGGGCATGTGCATTGGGACGGTTCACGTTCCACTGGCTTCTCCCCGTTTGATTTGGCCGGCTTCATTAATGAGTACGGGATGAGACCCTGTGGTGGATCATAGGAGGGACTCTGGAGAGAAGGAAGACGATGCAGGGAAGAGACCAAGAGAAGGGAGAGAGAAATAATGATGGGGGAAGAGAGAAAGGAGGGTGAGCACAAGAGAGAGAGAAGGATAGAGAGAAGGAAGACGAGATGCAGGGAAGAGGCCAAGAGAAGGGAGAGAGAAATAATGATGGGGGAGAGAGAAAGGAGGGCGAGCACAAACAGAGAGAAGGATAGAGAGAAGGGAAGGAAAGGAAGAAACAAATTGAGCACGAGAGAGAAATGGAAGGAGGGTTAAACAGGCAATTTTTCTTGGAGAAGAACCATAATACAGAATAAAGATTGCTCTGGAAGTATTTTCCATCCATAACAATAATTTTAGCTGACAAATTGCTTCCTAAAAAAAGCCCAGAAAAACCTCAGACAGAGAGGCCTTTGCACAAAACAAAGGTACATTTGTTCGAGGCACAAGGTACAATGGAGGAAACCATACCAAGATGCTGCCAACTTGTTAAGGTTACAGTGGTGGTTTTACTTTTCTCACATTTGTAGATGAATTGATTTGGCCTGTGGAGCTTTTTACAGACCGTACCTCTACAAAATGCCCTTAGGATCCGAATTGCACTTACCCCTACTGTATGTATGTGTTTTTAGTATGTCTGTGTGTAGATAGGTATGCTCTCACAGTGTGTCTGGTTATACTGGTTATAAGTGTATCTAATTAATTATACTGGTTATAATTCATCTGTTTTTACAGCAAGGTTTGCGTGGGATTGTCAGGCGTGTTTAATGACCTGGGGGCCTAACAGATGGATGCTGGATTATGTTAAAACGTTGATGCAAGGCACCGTCAAGGCCCTCTCCTTAACTAGAGAAACACCTGGAGGCCCTAGGTCTAAACCTGAGGCAGCAGTAGCCTTCAAATGGGCCAGGCAGAACCAATCAATCACCCTTAGGGGACCACCGCTGCATATATTCCAGTCCCGAGCAATCGCCTGCCGAGCGGAGCATCTGCGGAGGTCTTGAGAGTGCAAGCAAGTAGCATGCTAACAACAGGATATACCAGCTGTCTCGCTGGGGAGCCTGAATGCTTACACACTCTAAAGTGAAAAGAGGATATTAATTGGACACCATTTGCCTGCGATGTCATTCATTAGTCAGCAAAAACAATGTGGCTAGATTTCCTCGCTATTTTCTCTCGATCGAAAAGACCACTGAACCAAAGTACCTGTAAAATGTCCCGTGGACACACCACAACCACATCGTCAGCACTCTCAGGGCAACAAGGCTGGAAATCTTTTTTTTCCTTCTTCTTATCGTCAATGGGGCCGCTTTGAAAGGAACGGGGTGATAACAATGCACAAGACTCAGGGAGCTGACATGCTCCGATAAGGAACGAGAAAACAGGAAAACAATAGCAGGGAATGTATCTCTTGTAATTGAATCCAATACCTGCGCTGCATCAGGGTGCATTTCA
Source organism: Aplochiton taeniatus (assembly GCA_017639675.1). Taxonomy (NCBI): domain Eukaryota; kingdom Metazoa; phylum Chordata; class Actinopteri; order Galaxiiformes; family Galaxiidae; genus Aplochiton; species Aplochiton taeniatus. The sequence goes on from CM030172.1 coordinate 47,309,711, forward strand.
CTGTCGACATAGCTGAGTAATTTAGAGCTCCCGCTGCATGTTAAAGAGGTGGTTGGCGTCAGGGCGGGATGATAGGAACTGAGGCAGTGGGGAAGCCCAAAGGGACGTAGACAACAAATGGGACCGGACCTCACACTCTGCTGAATGGATGCCCTGTGACAGTGATAAAGCGGTTCCATAAAGAAGCATATATAGAAGAAGATGGATATTAATTACCGCCGTAGAGGATTCTGAGGAAAGCTATTTCAAGAGGTTGGCTGAGGTTGGCTGATGAATCTCACAGTAAGGAAATTAGCCCCAGCCCTAGGTAGTGGTTAAATGAGTTAACCCTATATTAAAAAGCAGTTATCGTTGACCATACGTTTATGTAAAGAATTCAGGGTCCGATATAATGATTATGATACCACATTCCCACCAAAATAATTCCTGTGTCATCGGTCACACCAACAATGCAATGCTAAAATACAGTTCTTGCTACCAATTTACATATGTAAATCTAGTTTCCTTGTTGTCTGCCTTGAAGGCACCTCAAGGCCTTTGTCACACTCTCCATGACCACAAAAGGTCCACCCCAGGGATGGACACTGAGCCCGCGGCATCCGAACGTTTCTCCCCTTCTAATCGTACAAAGTAGCCAACGTGAACTTGGTGACGAGAAGCTTCCATTAATTCATTATCATGGCAGGGTTCTGGAAGGATGAGGGATTGGACTAGCTCTAGCAGTAATTGCCTGCAGTTCAGGGTCCATTTCACAGTTGAGCACCTCGCTGAACTTTTTGTCGCTGCCGCCTGATCCCTGCTTACAGTCGGGGAGCGACGCTGAGCCGAGGCGGATTTGGGAAGGGGTCAGTGCCTCTGTTCATTAGCAGGTTCAGTTCAGCTTCTCTTCATGGGGGGAGGAATACATCGAGGATGAATCTCTCAAACCCACCAGGCTTTTGTTTTAACAAACGGTTGCATACCTAAACCGAGCGTTTTCTTGAGAGGAATTATACCGGCAGAGGGAACGTTCTTCCCCCGCAGAAGATGAAGCATGTAAGAGTGACGTGTGCAAATAAGGTAGAGATTCTAGAGAACTTATGAAGTGTAGACGGCGGATGACAAAAGGTTATCAAATTAAAGTCAACTTGTAGTGATGTCTCGCCTCTGAGTTTTCAAACACGTCAAATGAAATAAAATGTGGGCTCCCCGAAGAGTGTCTCTGTGTGTCTGTGTGAATAGATGAGAGAGAGGCCACCACATTAATTCATACGAAGAGGCACGCTCCCAAGCTTCCGTTGATTGCCGGCTGCACAGTATCTGATCTGGTTCTCTCACATCCCTGCTACTGTAAGCCAATTCATTTATATGCTGCAGCTCTGTTTCAAAGCCTGCGCAAGTATGCTAAATGTGTGTGTCTGACGCAAGGCCATCATGATTTTGTGTTGCTTTAATGAGCAAGCGATGGAAGAAAAGAATCCTTACTTTGCAACTCACCGCATTACTATTTCACTATCATTTCAAATGAACACGTTTCATTAAACAAAGAATATTCCGATGGGGATTGAAGAAGATGCCTCACTAGAACTCTTCAATTTTTCCCATCTTTGGTGTATGCATGGTTTAGAGGAGCGATATCATTTTTATAATTGTCGGTATTGGAACCCATTGCAGCATGTTTATTTAATTTAGAGCTTATCAAGAGAACGCTGCAGCATTCCTATGCTGGTGTGTTAGCTGGCACCTTGGTCAAATGATTTCAACCCTGAGTAAAAAAGGTTCATTTATGTGGATCGAAAGAGCAACTTTTGTGAATGGACCCATTACTTCAATCGCTAACAGACACTTAAACTAAGAAATAGAAAATCGAGGCAAATGTTTTCTGACAAATCAAAACATGACACCCACTTAAGCCGTCTCCTTGACTCTTAGGCAGTTTATTATTGTCACCATACGCAAAGTGCTTTGGCTCGACCAACAAGCCTGAGCGGGCACACATCGGAAAGAAATACATAGTTGAATTACACCTGTTATTGATCCAATCATTTCCCAGATTCAGGATGTGTCAATAGAATACTTTAGGGTGTCTATCAGCTTATCTCACGGCTGATTTAATCTTCAGCAGCAGCTCTTTGATACAGTAACACTTTTCTACTAAAGGATAAGTAGCCATTACACCTGTACAATCTGTTTAGGTTTGCAGGGTGATACCCTCCTTTCTGCGCTAGTCTTTTAATATGCAGATGGCTCACAAAATTGGAACCATCAGCAAACCAACAACAATTTCCAGGCAGATTGTTTCACTGTGAACGTGAACACGTTCATACAGGTGCCAAAGCCGGTGAGAGAATGGAGTCTGGCAGACAGCCATTGTGACTGTATCGTGTGCGACAGTCACGGCCTTACGCCTTATTCAAGCCTTATGTCAGGCCATACTTTCAATACCAAGTTTGACATGGACTCGGAGCACCATTCCAAGCTTTTCTGATCCCAAATTGAGTGAGTATTTTTCTCCCCACAACGCGTCCCAGACAATACCAAATTCATAGCTATGTTTAGACATTTTCAAAGGTTTTGTTGTTTGCTGCTCCTTTGGCAGTCATTAGTGTCGGGGGTGTATGGTAATTAACATGTCCCCCAGCTGGGAAGAGCTCTCAGCACGTCAGTCCTGGAGCACAACCTAGAGCGCCTCCTCCTCCACCTAGCCACACTCATTATCCCCTAATCTGTTAGGGAGGGAAGGAAGGAGAGATAGAAAGAAAAGAAGAAATGGGAAGAGCGAAAGATTAGGGCAAGTGGATGGGTGTAGATGATAACCCAGCACACAAACACCAAGTGTCTCTATCTTTCTTCGGTCTTAATGACCTTCATGTCACAACCTGCCCTGGTGCACGCCTCATCACCAGCACATTATCATCATCATTACCACGGTCGTTGTTGTCATCAGCAACCATTATTTCTGACATTGCCATTCACGGTCACGGGCTCACGGTCACATTCTCACATCCCTATAGCACATGTCTATCAGAGGCAATGTTATGCACATGCACAAGCTTAGTTGACAGTAGGCTGATGTATTGATTCAGTACTGTGGGCATAAGCTAAATGGTGTTTTTTTCATTGTGTCACTTTCATTAACTGTCTTTTATAGGGTTGCGTTGTATTCAATAGTAACATAACACATTTTTTACCCAAGTTTTGGATATAAGCTAAGTAAAAAATAAATAAAGAAGTGGCTGCTATTAAGCGGTCTTTAAGGAGTGTGGAGAATGCACGGCTTTAATAATAATGGGGTTTATCTCTGCCAGTTACATGGGAGAGCTCTCAATAGGAGACCAAAAGAACGCCAGGGGGCTGATGTCCCAGTTCTGCATATGGTATTTTTTTTTAGACAAATCTTTGCTAAAGCTGGCCTGCTGTTCCAAATCTTTGTCCTCCATTTATTGTAATTTATTTTAATTGTTCTCGCTCTCTCTCATGGATCCATTACTCTGTGCTCTACTGTCGCCTCACAAGAATAGCAATGGCTCAAAACTTCATCAACGTAAAGGCACTGGAGAGCCAGAGAAAGAAAGAAACACAGGTTGAAACTTATATTAACAATGAGAAAAGGAAGAGATACAAACATATTCGTCGGCCTTGAACAAGTGGGCGATCCAAAAGCTAAAAGCGGCTATTCCAATTCGCACAGAAGGACGTGATACGTGGGGGTTCACGAAACAGCTGTTAAATCTGCTCGTCAATTCACTTCATGATGATGACACGTAAACAAAGATGGCAGCCGTGGTCTCCGTCTCCGCACTTGTGGGTTATGAGACAGCCGTCTGTAGACGGAGATGACAGCCTGGCCCATGCTGCTTCTTCTCCCTGCTTTCAGATGGCTCCTCCACCTCCGGCTCCACCATGACTCCTTCATCTTAATGGTGAAGGGGGGAGGCAGGAGTCTGGTCGACTGGCATCTGGTGCCATCAGGCAGCTTCAGACAGCAAACAGGTGTGGGTGTCCCCTGTCCAGTATATCTGTCTGTCTGTCTGTCTGTCTGTCACAGCTCTGGGGCTAGAAATAGCTTGCTCTACCGGACATAGTTTTTAGCTCTTCCAGTGCTTCTGCCCTAAATTGCCGTAAATAACGGATGGAATAACTACATAAAGGCACCTCTTTGTCTCTCACAAACCCACTTTGGCCGTATGTGTATGTGTGTGTATGGTGCTAATGAGTGGACTGTGTGTCCCTGCGGGGCCCAACCAGAGAGAGTGTGTTCTCTCAGATTTGTGAATGAGCAGCCAATTGATTAGGGGGCCCAAGCTGGGTTCTACATTAGCAGCTAGCAGCTAAGCTGAGAGAGGACAATATGATGAATGTGGCGACATCCAGCTGCTCCCTGAACCATGGAGTTAAACACAACAACAAAGGAAGCCAAGTTTAGTAAGGCTTTGATACAGATCATACTAGGAGACAGACAACAGACTCCAACAACCGAAACCAATCGCCAGGTTACGGTGTTCGATTCACCCCCTCCCTCATCTGTACGGAACCAAGGAACAGAGAGAGAGAGAGAGAGACAGAGGAGCCATGAAATAGTTCACACTCTGTGATTATGCACCCCGAGAAGAACAACAGTTTTGATTGGATCCCCACCGTCACTGTTTATTTTGTTTTCTGCACTTTGAGAGACACGGCAGGAGAATGAGAACAAGAGGGCCAGATTGACAGACAACAATGTGAGGCAGGCAGGCAGACAGACAGAGACAGACATGCAGATAGAATAACAGACAGACAGAGACACCGACAGACACAGGGCAGCAGGACAGAGTAAAGGTGTCAGGGCTGAAGCACATCCCAAAAGCAGACTAAGTGCTGGTGGAGCTAAACACTAGTAGCACAGGTGAAGATAGGCAGCCTGGAGACTGGATATTGCTGTTGAAAAGAGACTTTACTAGAGACCAAAACACACGAGGAACAACGAAGGGATGCAAAAACAAAATGACAGAACAAAGGTACGCCTGCAACGCAGGGTTTAAATAGGGGACAGAAAACAGGTGCAAACAATCATTGAATAACCACCAATTGCCAATTAACTAAAAGAACAAACTGCAGGTAGAACGAGGCAGAGAGAGAGAGAGAGAGAGAGAGAGAGAGAGAGAGAGAGAGAGAGAGAGAGAGAGAGAGAGAGAGGGAGAGGGAGGGAGAGAGAGCAGGGAGCTGGCCCAGGGGAAGTGCTGTCCATGCTGCTGATCCTGGTCACACAGACGTGGGTGCAGAGGAGGACGGAGCCTGACAAAAGGAACAAAAGGGGACACCTTGACTTGGATTACAGAGCAGCACGCGTCCAAAAGCCCTTAGAGTGTCTCCAACACCCCAGGCCCCTCTCGTCTCGTTGAAGCCCATAAATAACCAGACAACCTAGAGACAAGGCTGGCTTCAAATGTGCCGAGATACGGGGGGAGAAAAACAACAGTCTACTGCCGCCACCTCCAACTGTGGATGCACAGAGGGGAGTTCTCTCTATCCACATCCTATACCGATTCTCTACATCACTATAATACACACCTTGGAGATGAGAATAGAGAATCTATTTCACAGCCCCTCTACAATAACACTTTGGCTGAGCTGTAGAGCCTTGTCTGCCCCTGAGGGGTGTTTATTGTTTCTTCCCAGACGTAAATAGCGGTGGCGGTGCACTGCAATTCCCCCCCGCTGTGGTTGAAGATGATTCTGGAGCTTACGGTTTCAGTTTAACAGCCGCACGGGTGAGAAGGTAAGAGTGGTTGGAACATTGGATACCCAGGGGGGTCACAGAACAGGATTGTATGATTGTATATATGTGAAGCTACGAATAACAATAGACAAACTACCATGACCTCTCCTTGATACCATGTCCACTTCCAGGTCGAAACGACCTAATAAACCACACCATATACCGTTGGCATATATTTTAGATTTCATGACATTTCCAACCAAGCAGTGAATACTTACATAACACATACTGTATTTAGATATACAGTATATTGGAGGATCATACAGATTCCTGTTCATCATCTGTGGATTGCTGAAGCACAGAGACCTGGGTGCTGATGTCATGGACTAATCCAGCCAACCAACCTGGAGCCAAGCCAACTTTCCCAAAAATTTTTTGAAAGTTTGTAATTGTGAGTAAACCACATGGAAACATACCCAACACTCACTTCAAAATAATGATTGAACACACCGACTAAGACCGACACAATGGTGTGATGCAGAATTCTATGAAAGATTCCTACTGACACCAATGCGTTGGTTGTGCAAGGCCTTCCGCTAGTAACAATACAGATGCTTCCCGTCTCTGAGAACCCATTGAACCAATTGGAGGCTTGTTGTTGTGAAAGCGCTGAGATGGCATTGGACAAAGTCCTCTAATCATCATTAGGCCTGTGCTATTCCCAGCTGGTGACCGTGGACCCACTGATTGGATGAGTGGCTGCTCTCCACAGGGCACACAACAGACTCCATGGCAGAAGAGGAAAAAGAAGTGTCCACAATGGAACACACACATGTTAATGGACACGCTTTCTCTCTCCCTCTCTCTCCCTCTCTCTCTCTTTCTCTCCCTCTCCTCCTCTCTCTCTCTATCTCACACACACACATGTTAATGGACACGCTTTCTCTCTCCCTCTCTCTCCCTCTCTCTCTCTTTCTCTCCCTCTCCTCCTCTCTCTCTCTATCTCACACACACACATGTTAATGGACACGCTTTCTCTCTCCCTCTCTCTCCCTCTCTCTCTCTTTCTCTCCCTCTCCCCCTCTCTCTCTATCTCACACACACACGTTAATGGACACGCTTTCTCTCCCTCTCTCTCTCCCTCTCCCTCTCCCTCTCTCTCTCTCTCTCCCTCTCCCTCTCTCTCTATCTCACACACACACACATACAAACAGACCTCCATACACACACACACTCACAAACATACATATGCTGCACACATGCACACGCACGCACACAAATATTTTTGAACGTGGCCCTTGTGGCTCAGCCCAGCAATGTGGAGAACCTTTTCGAAATAACTATTTGCACTTGCAATCTAATTAAAATAGTTGGTGCTACCCCATAGCTTTTAACTATTCAGTGAGAAGTCTTCACTTTAGAGAGAAAGAAGTTTAAAGCCCAATCTGTGCTCTTCAGTGTGAGAGAGGTAGTGTGTGTCTCAGAAAGCCTCCACCCAGCAGAGGAAGAAAACAACATGCCAAGATGGAAGCAGAGGCCAAATGGTAATGTGGTGTACACACACACACATACGTACATGAGCAGAATGTTGATGACTTTTGGCAGGGCTGTCCTCTCATAAAGAAGGAGCACCATAGGTCAAGTTCCCCTGGCGGTACTCCACTCGACCAAGTGCTGTTGCTGTTAGCAGAACGGTGCTTTGCTGTAATGTCACATACATACATACAGTTTGGAAGTGCATGTCAACTGAACATCTAGTGTGTAATAAGCTTTCTTTTCTCAAGGCTCCCTCAGACGATTCTCTGCAACTTCCTATTAGCTGGTTATGTAACATACAGTATTTCCATTTGTTTAATGTGGCCTTCCATCTGAATGACTTTCTGAGCACCAAATAAAGATGTACTCAGAACTTATCTTTAGATCATTAAGAAAAATACAAAGAGCGCTTAAACACAGCGGGACAGTGGTTTGACTGTTATTTTTAATTAGTTAATCAGAAAAAATAGTTCATAATGGATTCAAATGTTTTTCCAAGCCATGCTCAACATTTTGATATTTGAAAAATGCTAATGAAACTTCTGTCATCAAAGAAATACATTTTTTCACGGTCTGTGTGTGTGTGTGTGTGTGTGTGTGTGTGTGTGTGTGTGTGTGTGTGTGTGTGTGTGTGTGTGTGTGTGTGTGTGTGTGTGTGTGTGTGTATTTGTATGTTTGTATGTTTGTAGCCTAATGTTTTGTGTTTACTTGCCAAGTCATGTAGATGTTAGAGGGAGGTTTTGGATGCAGACAGAGTTTGAAAGGCCTAAGCCTGAGCCCACTTCTTCTCCATGTCTTTTATTGTGTTGTTCTGACAGCTAAGCCTTGCCCTTGGGCTCCTATCCACTACACAGAAACACCACCACGTAACAAATACATGGTGACAAGCCAACATAGTAATGCAGTGCTTGCTAATTCTAAAGTGCCAGGAGTGGAATTATCAGTAAGAATAAAAGGTGAATGTGTTCAGTTTATGAAGAATCTGACAAGCTATGACAAGGGTTTCAGTGTTCTAATGCTGTTAACTCACTGTAGTTTCAGTACCCTGAGGTGTCAGAGTATTTCCTTGGTTCGTTTTATCGCTTCATTGTTTTTAAATCTCTAGATTTGCCCTTTGCATGCTGGTGAATAGTTTTGGCTTAGCTGAAACTAAAATAGAATGACAATATGACTCTGACACAGCAGTTTTCAGGCAGCGCTGCGCTCTGAAGAGTAATGCTCGGGAAAGCCTGTTCAAAAAAAGAGGCAACATCGCCAAGGAACCTTGCACCTCCACAAAATGAAATGTCACGTTCTATTATAGATACAGCCGTAACAACAGCACTTACTATAGCTATCATTTAGCCGTTTGGGCTCTTCTGAGGCTTGCATCTGAATAACAATGGCGCGCTACCCGGGGAGTTCAAAAATAACATCTTCTGCAATTAATGTGGTTTTCTTCCCCCCCCCCGAAGTGAGCAGGGAAAGTTGTGTTATGGATGGGTTACTTTTCCAATAAACAGCGCTCTCTGACTAATAATTAGCCTGCCTTGGCAGAGGGAGCCATTGGCCCCATTGGCATGGAAGAGGGAATGAGGCTGCTGCCCACTAATTTACATTCTCTCCAAAGCCGTATTGCCGCATAGCCGCAGGGCAGCCTACCATTGCATGACCCCGCCACAACACACTATCTTCACTCAGAAAAAAACAACTACAATTTACAACTTAAATTATATGGGGCAAAAGACACATAACATTTGATTACATATCTTACTTCAATTTAAAATGTATTTGTTTTCTTTTTAGACTGCTATACAAACAAATGGGGAAGGCAAAGGTAAAGTTTTAAAGTGAAATTCATGACTAACCTGCAAATTCATTACCACTTTTTGTGAGTTCCACATTTCTCTTTGGTTTCAAGCCAACATGGCTAAGGATCAGGTACTGCAATTTTTTCTACAAAAGACATTCTGTTAGACCCATTAATACGTCTAATGACTATTTGTGTAGGGGTTCGAAATTGTCTTGATGTAGGGCCTATGTGACAGACTTCAACATGGTCATGTCTACTTTTGGTACATTGTTGAAGCGGGAGGCCATGTATTGAGCCTTTTAAGTCAGGGCACTAAGTCTTCTTTCTGCTTCTGAGGAAGAGACTGGTATTACAAGGTGCAACCAGAGTCCAAAGATTCAACTTTTGAAAATATGCTACTGACTTCTGCTGGGATTTCTTTAACAATGTCGGCTGTTTCTGCAGTAGTAATTCATTAATTGAGTTGGCAAAGGAAATCCTTGGTAGTTACACTATAACACACCGAGTAACAATGTTGACATTAGCGATATTCTTGAAAGACGACTAAATTCCGTAAATTAACACAGGATATGTTCACATGGAAAGATATAGAATTCACTAACCTAGCCATAAAATAAAAACCTGATAGTTTGACACAACTTTACGCTTGTCACTCACACACCTCCCTGCCAAGCCAAATTCAAAACTCCAGTAATCTACGCCCTTGTACGAATGCAAAATGAAGCGTATCACTAGCCAGGGATAATTGTGGACTCACTGTGTGCAGCCTATCTGCAGACACACTGTTATCATCAGTGCCCTTTTGGAGTCATTTCTTCTCTGGGTGTTGTTGCTGAGACGGTGCCCTTATAGGTCTTATAGGAACTCTCCGCCCATGCCAACCACTGCATCTGTCAGGATAAATCCACCGGCCTGTGTGAGCTCACAATAGGGAGAAACCAATCAGAGTGACAAACACATCTTACAAAATCACGGCAGAGGCAGAGTATACGCCTTTTTAATGTGCCTCTAACTTTCTCCGGGGATTACAATACTAACGGTTTAATTGGACGGCGGGATATAAAATGGGTCTCATCAGTTGATGAGGAGAAATGAAGCGGTAATGTGAACGTTTAATACCCCTGTGATTTTAGTTTTAATGTAATTATAGTCCCTACAATGGCAGACAGGGTAGTGAATGCTGATGATGTATCCCGAAAGCGATGAGTTTCTGACGACCTCCTGCTGAGTTCATGAAATTAAAATAAAAACAGTAATCCTGAGAAATTATTAATTGTGGGAATATTACATATCTTTACCCCTACTTCAGTTTACACATAATAACACCCCTGCTTATTATGCATTATTTCTCTTTGTGAGTTGAAATGGGATGAAGCATCACTTGCTTCACCCACCCACACTCTTCAGACGGATTGGGTAACCGTGCAGCAAACGTAATTGGGGGAGAGAATAGCATTCGCTACAGGCCAGTGCTCTTAAGTGATACCGTCTCTCCGTCTCCCCAGAACAAATGGCTTGCTTTATTTCATCCTATCATGGATCCCATTCCACAAAACAGTTTCCCTGCAATTTAGACAAACTATCCCCGTCTCCTGGGTGTGTCTTGCAGTTTACGTACTGCACTCGTCTCCGACCAGACTAGAGAGAGATCCGGCCGGAGGAGACCTCTCTGATCTACGTCCGCAAAGGGCTTTTGATGGCATTATATGAAAGTTTAAGCCTGGAACGGCATTTTCCCCCAATGGTTTATGGCCAATGTTTAGAGACTATTAGCACTATGCATCGATGTACCAAACTCAACTGTGACTTAACCTTTAGTGATTTTAAATATGCAGTGCAATTGGACTTAAGCCTATAGGCTTATGTTGGATAGCGATCTGTAGATTCATTGAAGGTCAGCAGTGTGGTGGGAAATAAAGCAGCAGGCCGACAGCGGACGTGGTGGCACAGAAAAGTTTTTACACGAGGAAGGATACAGGAGCACCTGGGGGAAAAGGAAAATGTATGCTGGAAAATCGCAATTTGGTTTAAAAAATTTCGCTCGAAAAATCGGAATGACATTATAGCCTACGTTTGCTTTGTGATTTGTCCAACTATAGTTGCTGGTTGAAGGATCGAAAAGGGAAACTTTGATATGTTCCATCTACTGTATTTTCAAGTTTCAAAAATATGTGTCAATAGGCCTTTTTTAAGTTAATACTTTTAAAGCGTGTTCGCAGCAGACCCTGTTTTTCTTTTGGATGAAATGTAAGGTTTTCTAAAGGCCACGTTAGTGTGCCCTTTAAGTTTTATTGCAGAAATAGATTATGTGAAGCTGAACTAACCCCTGCTCTGCCATTTTCTCATCCTCCTCTCCTCTTCCTCCTAACCTGAGCATTTCCCCCCTTATCCAGTGTAGGGGGATTTAAGGAGATTGCAATTCAAAATAATTGGACATTGTGAGGTAGGCCTAACCATAGAAAATATGTTCAATCATCTATATTTGTGGGACAAAGATGCTTTCAAGAAGACAAAACAAAGTGCTTCACATAAATAAAAAGAAACAAATATATTGATAATTATTGTCTGCCTGATCGAAATGCCCTTTTTGCATTGTTACATATTCCAGAGAAGCGTCAGCTTTTTTATACAAAATGATGCCAGGTATTTTTCCATTTGCGTTTATTTATGTTCCGCCCTGCCGCTGATGAGAAATTCAATTGGCTTTCATTTCAGCAAATGTGGCTCTCTATGTCACATTGTGAAATGATGTCACTATTTGCACTGCTTTTGTTCCCCGTTGCTCGTCTGTATCTGCACTTTGGGAAAAAAGTGCCAGACTTAAGGCCAGCGTAGTATTGTCACGCCAACTTTGTTGCACATAACAAATAAATCCTTGTGGCAAGAGTTGAATTGAATAACAGAACGCTGCCTATTCTTAAAGTAAACTTTCAATCAAGTCCAACAAGCTTTTTGGGTTCTGCCGATTGTTGTCCTTTCATAACTAACTGAGGCAGGACTAGATAATGGTGTTAATGTTCATCAATTTGTTAAAACCAGCCTTAGATGTACAGTACACAGCACTTTAACTAAAGCTAAATCCTTAAAGAATCCCTGTCATCTAACTAAAACGGACCAATGAGAAACATAGTATTACACCTGCATTGACTGTAGGGGAAGTTCAGTGGGGCAATAATTATTCTCCACCACTGATAAGATCTGAAACAACCCTGCAATCGTGGACCCATAGGCATAGACCATGTATGAAATGACACAGCATAATAAAAACAGCAGTTTATAGATCAAAACAAATGGACAAAAAAAAACAGGAAATGTGAAAATGTACCAATTATAATTAAAGAGAAAAAGTTTGATGTGGTCCCACATCAGCTGTTTTTCTACAGCTGCCTAATACAGAATGCTACAACCAACAGTGTTCAATCTGAAGAAAAGCAGCTAATGCTACCAGCTTGAGATGTGTGTGTGTGTGTTTGAGTGTGCCTGCATGTGAGCATAGTATCAGATGCAGTATTCAGTGAACCCTGGCAGCAGGGTCCTTCCTCATTGGATCAATATAGTTTGTGAGGAGCCAGCCCTTGATTATTCTGTGGCGGTACTACAGAGAAGCACTCTGCTGTTCACGATTACATCAGTCCCTGCTTTAGACCATCTGAGCACAGCACTGGCCTGTGGCCTGAGCCTCTAACTCGAATGGCTGCAGAGGCTCTCTAATGCCTTGGCCCCCAGCTTGAACTGCTGCACGGGATGAAACACAATTAAGTATGAACGTGTCAGTGTGTGTATATGTTTGTGTGCATGGGGGTGGTGTAATTGTGTGTGTGTTTGTGTATTTGTGTGAGGGCGGAGTTTGTGCCCTTCAACCAGGCTTCACATCCATAACATGCCGGAGAGGAGGAGAGAGAAACAAACAGAGAGAAAGAGAGAGAGAGAGAGAGAGAGAGAGAGAGAGAGAGAGAGAGAGAGAGAGAGAGAGAGAGAGAGAGAGAGAGAGAGGAGTAGCCTTAGCTATTACAGCAATGCTAGCTTGGGCTACCATATCAACCCATTCGGACTTGTCTCCACACTCCGACTCGCTTCCTCTCAAGCGCATAGCTGATGTTAGAAGGTCAGTCCACTGTGAAAGGAACCATAACAAGGTGAATAGGGGAGTGAGTGTGGTGAAACAGAGAAGGATGAAGGGAGGGAGGGAGGGGGGTTTGGGGCACAGAGGTAGTTCAGAGTCAATTGTGCTTTTCCCACTACTGTTCTTATTGTATATCCCGGCTTGCACACAGGCAGGAGTGGTAGACCAGATCTCTCTGGCACGTCCCTCCCTGAACAGACAAACTCAGACACACATACACACACACAACAAATGCACACACACATACATACACACACACAAACGCACACACATACATGCATAAACGCACAAGCAAATGCAGTACACATCACCTCAGGTTTATATGATGTCCTTGATTGTGACTGCAACACTGACTGTCTATTCTCGTTGCTGTGTGTTCTTCATTGTGTCATTGTCTACTTACTGTTACACTGTACAAATTATACCAGGGGTTCAGATGCTACATCACACATCTCCAGCTCCACTCCTTAATAAAGCAGCAGTTTAATAGGGTGTGAAGGGAGCTGCTGAATTCGCTGAAGTCTTCCATCCTGTTCCAGGATAGTCCATGCTGGTTTGGGAGTCTCAGGCATGTCATCTCATTTAGAATAACCTTTTAGTTGAGTTATTTTTTAATCTAAACCTAATTTAGACCTGTTAGGAAAATTCTGGGGAGAGGAGAAGCCCAGTGATGTGCCTGTCTGAATTAATTCCCCTAAGTGACATGGAGTGTGTCCCTGTCAGTTTGAATACGCGTGTTCCTGTGTGTGTGGGTGCTTGTGGGCACACAAGCGTACATCTCAGTCGGTCGACCACATGTGTATGTCTCATTTTATCAGAAAAATAAATGACCACACACTTATCTTCTTTTAGGCGATTGGGAAATGGTAAACAAAGTGAGACTTTAATTACTTTTTTTCTAAAAGCGAGGGAAGCGTAGTGAGAGAAAGAGAGATGAATGGAGGAAAGGAATACATTTTAGAGACGATAGCTTGAAATGCAATGTAGGCATTATTTACAGTAATTAGTGTGTGACTGAAATGGACTGAAGGCAACTCAAGGCAATCACTGATTTACTAATTCGTTGGCAAGTAGAAACTCCATCATGGCTCTGATATGATGGTTGTTTTTATCCATGAATCTCAGAAAAGGGCTTTCTCTGGAACATAAACTTAGAATGAATAATACATTATAAAACTGAAATAAATCCTACCTTTCTGTAATAGTTTTGGACTGACTTGCTCAGACAAAAAATATAATTTTATATACCACCACTTGTTTGAAATGTGATTCACATTCCCTGAAATACTGTGAAACCAATCAAAAATATAGATATTTTCTCCTTTTTTTGCTGGGGCCACTTCTTTCTGTTGACTTTGAGATCACCAATCAAGAAGACGTTGCTCTCTAAAGGAAAATAAAAACAGAAGAGAGAGCAGAGGAGAGGAGGCTGATGGAGAGGAGGCTGGCAGCCCCAAGAGGATTTCATTAAAGCACACAGCCTTGTCGTGATAGAGGGCCGCAGTAAGTAAACATGGGTTCCAGAAAGCTCTCACAGTTTAGCCTGACCTTGGTTGACTTCTCCGGCCCTTTCAACTGAAATATCCCTCCTCCGGGAACCGTAGCGTGGCTCACCCACAAAACCAGCGCACGCTGAGGAAGTGATGTCACATCAATAAAAGCCAGTCGGACTACTTGGATGACTCTTCAAGCGTTACTAGACCGTACCATTCATTATTGATGTGGGGTGATGGTGGAGGAACACAACTGCTAGTGCCCTCACGGAAACCACTGGAAGCATTTTCTGCTAGCAAAATCACATTTGTTCAGATCAGACCAGCAATTTATCACGTTGCTTGCTTCACATGCTTTTTGTCTACAACTTTAGAGAAAGGCACACCTCGCCAGGGCAGCTGACCAAACAGAGAACTAAATGAAACTCAGTTGAGGTGGAATCCAGTGAAGGAGGGTTGTCTGTCTCTTCTCCTTTCCCCGATCGAACTCAGTTATGTCCGTCTGTTTTTCAGTCAGTCAGTTCATTTGTCTGTCTGTTTGTCTCTCTCTTGCTGTGTGTCGTTCTCCTTGCCTTTCAAACCAGATAGGAAGTCCATTGAGGTGTGCCCTGAACGGAGTTGTGCACACTGACTCATAAGTCTCTCTCTCATCTGGTTGGCTCTTATGTTGGGTTGGTTGTTTTGATGTTAAGGATGTGTGTCGTGTGGGCATGTGTTCGAATGTATGTTTGCCTGGGTAGATTATTTTTATGAATGCTCACACTCAACAGACCATGACTATCTATCAGTTTGGTATGGTTGGGTCAGCTAAATATTAGAAGCTCCCTACTGTACAGCACATATATTTGGGACAACATCAAGAGGCAGCACACACACACCCATCACCCCCTGGGACAGACCAGCAGACCCAAGGGTCGCAGTTGAGGTGAAGGTGGGAGCATTTTCCCATCATCTCATCCCTGTAACAACAGAACCCAACTGTGACTTCAGGGCATGGGAATACCTCCCCCTCCCTCATTGACACAACATCTGATTGTGAGCAGGTGTGTCAAGTCATTAGTGTGTGTAGCACACGCAGTATGATGGTTTACCTCAGCAACGCATGAACTTCGAGTTGTCTACCTGAAATTTTGCTGAAGCTCTATTTTGTATGTGTGTGTGTGTGTGTGTGGTGTATACGTCCTGCTGTGGTTTCCCCTGTGGTATTCCTCACAGCGTGTATCCATGGCCGCCCCCCCCCCCCCCCCCCCCGGGGTGCCAGTCAACAGTACATCTCTGTTTAACCTGCCAGGCAGCCCACACAGTGGCCTGGGAATAATTCCCCCGGGCCAATAAACACAGGCTTAGTGCTCCTGCTGCGGCAGCCTCCACCATCCTACCCTGTTTAGCTGGGACATTCTTTATTTACGGTCTCTCTCTCTCTCTCTCTCTCTCTCTCTCTCGCTCTCTCTCTCTCTCTCTCTCTCTCTCTCTCTCTCTCTCTCTCTCTCTCTCTCTCTCTCTCTCTCTCTCTCTCTCGCTCTCTCCTCAGGCACACAGAGAAAGACTATGGGCAAACAACTTTAGGTTGTGCCTGCCACTCAACAGAGGGGAGACCTGCTTTGAACTTCAATATGTCGGTCTTGGAGAAAAATAAACCATGCTGTAGTATCTCAAAGAAAGGAAAAGAAAAGAAAAGTCTTAGGCAGCAGACACGCACCGTCAGCAGCAGGAGTTAGACATAAAACTCACAAAGAAAACCATTCTGGGAACACCATGGGGAGGCAGGAGGGTATTCCAGCTGAGTGTTGGTCGGTAAGAGGATGGAGGGGGAAACACATAAAATAGGTATAATTTCTTCGTACTCTTTCTGACTTAATCTTCTCAAATGTCTGACACCGGGTGGTGAAAGGAATCGCTCAAGGCAGAAAGTCTTTTGGCCTAAGAATAAAGGCACAACTTTATCAAACTTTATCAAAAACAGTATGTGTCTGTCTGTCTGTCTGTCTGTCTGTCTGTCTGTCTGTCTGTCTGTCTGTCTGTCTGTCTGTCTGTCTGTCTCTGTCTGTCTGTCTGTCTGTCTGTCTGTCTGTCTGTCTGTCTGTCTGTCTGTGTGTGTGTGTGTGTGTGTGTGTGTGTGTGTGTGTGTGTGTGTGTGTGTGTGTGTGTGTGTGCTGGTGGAGCCTTCTAATACCGTGCTAATTGCCTCTGTTGGGATGTAATCATCGTCAACAACACGAGGTTTCTACATATCTTGGCGTGTCTTGGTTTCTGTTTCTCTCTGTACTGTATGTTTCTTTAGGATGGTCAGAAAGACTGCCAGGATCCGTGGAATTCTTTAACGAGCAGCAGTGAGACTTCCGCATCACTCTAGCACGCTGAATAACCTTTTGGGTTAAGTCAACAAACCACTGTTGGTGAAAATTGGGCAACTGGGGACTCTCATGCGTTTTCCCTCTAATCTCATGGTTGGACACATGTAAAAACTGACAGACTGAAGCATGCCAGAGTGACGTGTGTGTCTCATCTACACACATCCACACACTCTGCAGCAAACGAGGGATTCCACTGAAAAGCAAATTCCTTATTGTCTTTTCTGGAAAGTATGACCGAGAGCAAAAGAGATTATTCGCCTCTCTGCAGAGCTAATCTCGTTAACGGTGTGGTGTAATTGCAGGGAAACTAATTTTCTAACGATTAGTCTTGAAGCGGGGCAAAGCTTTGTTTGGATACAGTGGGCTGACTATTAAAGAGAAGCCGGGTTTAATGTAGGCCACTGGGTTTTTTTTAGGGTCATTCCAGGGGAGCTCAGGATTGTACTGTACCCTCACACAGGCCTACCAACAATACAGACAAAGATACACGATTCTTACTTTAAGACGTTGGGATACAGTAAAAGATAATAACCATCCCCTTTAGACAAGTTCTAAAAATCTAAGAGGAAAGTAAAAGCAAAATCTCGTGGGTTAAATACTGTGAGGTTATTCTTTTTTAGTAGATTTTTCTCTGATGTAAATGTAATGACTTTAGGGACCAGACTTTCAGGGCAGCTCGGCCCCTCCGTTCAGTAGGGTGGATTCAGTGATCATCTGTGGCCCTTTGATCATCTGTCTCTGGCTCCCTAATGGGCACCCAAACTGACAGGCTTTGGTCTCTCATGACTACCTCAGCACAGTCAATCCCCATGGCCGGCTAGCCATCTTTGTTTGTTTTCTAACATCTCTCACGCTGTCATTCTGTCAGCCTTTCTATCTATTATTTTTCTTTGCATCTCTTTCATCTCTGCAAAAAGAAATGAATGTGCATACACTGTCCCCACGCTCTCATGTAAAATACAGTAGGCGAAACAAAAGCAAGCACATATCTCCCTTCCTCTCATTGCTAGCACACAGCCTGCATGTCCTCTTTCAATTCAAACCACACTTTCAGAGCCACACTTCACTGACTGACAGGGTCTCAGACCAAAAATTGGTTTTGTTTGGTTATCAATTGCCTCTGTGCGTTTTTAAGATCCCTAACGCAATGTCCATGTGTGGTTTTATTTTGCCTGTGTGTGTGTGTGTGTGTGTGTGTGTGCGTGTGTGTGTGCACACCCTTGGTATCCTTCTCTGGTGAGATCTCTCTCCAGTCCTGAGTTAATATGTTCACTGAGGCAGTACTGCAGAGGAGCAGGCTCCAATTTCTGAGGGGTTGTTGTGATTAATATTAAAGTTGCAACGGTGAGCTTCAAAAAATAATAATACAAAAATACTGTGCGATTGCCTCATTAGGATGGAAATTGATATTTCGTTGCTATGGCATCAGAGCCAATGTGTGTCTGAGGGTGCGCATGTGCGTTTGTAATTTCGTGCATCAAAGAGAGATGGAGTGTGTGTATGAGAAGTAGAGAGACAGGGAGACATAAAAGCATCTTGTATTTGACTAAGAGTCAATAATCATTTTGCCACTTCCATAAACCAAGGTATTATCAGTCAACCATTTACACAAAGTACTCTTCCAGTTTGTGAAGCGCCCTTCAGAGGAGAGTATCAACAAACGGCTCCATCAAGAGGCTGACTGATAGGTTCCACGTTGAGGCTGCTTTCTTTAAAAAGATGGAAAATGTTCGAAATATCAAATTGTTAAGTGTGAGTCACTGAAGATTAGGTGTCGGTGTGTGTTTCTTTGAAGTGTGGAGGAGAGGATGAGAGGACAACAGCATCCCCAGCCTCCCATTCATCTGTTAACCCACAGTGTCAAGAGCAAATGTCTCTAAGCCATAGCAGCCAGCCATTTCAACAGGCAGGCAGCTATGGGAAGGTGGAAAGACAACCAGTCAGCCATTAAGGCAGAGAGACAGACAGACAGACAGACAGACAGACAGACAGACAGACAGACAGACAGACAGACAGACAGACAGACAGACAGACAGACAGACAGACAGACAGACAGACAGACAGACAGACAGACAGACATGTAGCTGGGTAGAGAGACATACAACTAGTTCACCATAAAGGCAGAGAGACAGACAGAGAACCAGTAAAGACAACCAGGCAGCTGGGCAAGTAAAGACACACAACCAGCCATCCTTTAAGGCAGAGAGACAGCCAGCCAGCCAGAGATGAAGCTAAGCAGGCAGTTGGGCAGGTAAAGAGACACACAACCAACCAGCCATAATGTCAGAGAAATTGCAAGAGAATCAGCCAGCCCATTATAAGGCAGGGAAGCAGGCAGGCGGGGCTGAAAGCCAAATCAGTCCGTTGCCTCTTTATTAAAACAAACAGCAAAATGGAGAGGTGCCCTCTGCCTCTGCCAACACACATGCTCTTCTGTGTTTACACATGGATGAAGTGTCAGCCTCTAAATGGCATGCGATAGATTGGAAAATAGTGCACACACAAACACACACACACACACACACACACACATATTTTAAATAGATGGATAAATAACACCACCTGTCTCTAACATATTTTGGTGATTTACCAACTACTTTAAGTATGGTTGAAAGTTATGGCTCCTAAAATGAAATGGCAGAATTGTTTGTGCGGAATTTATTTCCAGGCATTTTACATTTCCCACCGCACAACCTCTCCCCTCACCCCTCCGCCCTAGGCCATCACCACGGGACAGTGATTAAACTGCTCCATCCGTGGCTGATCGTCAGTGGGACTCCCAGGGTCAGCAGACTGGGTCGTGTGTCTTCCTAAAGACCCACAGAAGAACACTCAAATATCCTGGGTGGTGCACTGATCCAAAGGAGGAGAGTGGACAGGTATCGAGCGCTGACATTTATGGACGGTCTGTAAACCTGGGGGGAAAGATGGCCAGAGGGAGAGAGTACCCTCTTAAATTTGACACGGCATTTCATCCCCATCTTGCTGTTGCTTTTCCACCAGGTGGTCACGGAAGATGCAGCACAGTGTGCGTAGGTATATATATATACCTATATATATATATATATTTATATAAAGAAAGAGAGAGAAAGAGAGAGAGAGAGAGAGAGAGAGAGAGAGAGAGAGAGAGAGAGAGAGAGAGAGAGAGAGAGAGAGAGAGAGAGAGAGAGAGAAAGAGAGAGAGAGAGCGAGAGAGAGAGAGATAGTTATGAGTGAATTCCTGTGTCCGTGTTTGCAGGATATTGTATGGAGGAGAAGGGGGCTGCATATATGTATAATAGAAATCCCCTCCCACTATGTCATGCTTCCAGGGCTCTGATTCATTGGAACTCTCAACACAGGCCTTTCCTTCCTCATCCCTCTCGGCTGTATATTGACATATTGGCCAACATGCAGGAATCAGTTACACTTCCCTTTCCACTAGGAAGCAATGCATCACCATCTTTACAGCTGTCCCACTGTCACTCTCTTTCATTCTCATTCTCTCTCTCTCTCTCTCTCTCTCTCTCTCTCTCTCTCTCTCTCTCTCTCTCTCTCTCTCTCTCTCTCTCTCTCTCTCTCCCTCTCTCCCTTTCCAGCTGAATCTTCCCCTCTCCGTATCTCTCCATCTTTCCCACTCTGTCTCTCAGTTGAAAGCTTTGCTAAACCCTCTGCAAAAGAAAGGGTCTCTTCAAGACTTTCCAGGCTTTAAAGCCTACGTCCTTACGGAGATGCTGGTCAGAGCCTGTGCTTTGACTGTGGGCAGTGCTGATATTGGCCGTCACCCTCATTCTCACATTTATTACATTTATAATTTGTTTTATTGCTGGGCACATGTGTGTGCCCAGTCACACTGAGGCTTATCTTTCATTTCCAAAGCTGACACTGCCAGGCTCGTGAAGCTCCCAGCTTTATAAACATAATGAGAAGCTGACTCATGCTTTCAGGCATGAGTCAGCAATTAATTTTACAGTGCATGCAACCTGATCCCCCCAAAATATATACACATATATATATATATGCCGCAAATGATTATAATTGCCTGTAGCTCTTCTGGAATATATGACTGCTACCAATATAATGCCATAAATGAAGTTTCAGTGAAAGTTCAGGCAGATAACTCTGCTGATGTCAGCTGTCATCCTGCATGTGCTACACACACCACTCAATTGACACACCTGTTCACAATCAAATGTCCATGTCAGTGAGGGAGGGGGAGGTATTTTCAATGACCTGAAGTCAAGGTTAGGTTCTGTGCTTCTCAGATGAGGAGATGGGAAATGGCTCCCACCCCAGCTGCCACCTCAGGTCTGCTGATCTGTTCCAAAAGCGGATCGATGTATTTGTGCTCCTTGCCTCCGAGCGTTGTCCCGGATGTGTTGCGGCAGGGAGCTTCAAAAGTACTTAGCAGACAAAACTGAATTGTAACACATTTGATAAATGTTTTAAGGACGGTTGAGTTTGTTTTGACTGAACCACTCCTTTGGTGTGTATGCGGGTTGTTTGTGGGTTTGTAGATGCGTGTTCTATATTTCTCCCCTCTTGTGATCGTGTGGACAGCTTTGTCCCTTGCTTTTCAACCCCTCTGCTTCCGTGAATGGCTGCTGGGCAGAGCGGCCTCCCAGGAGAGCACACTGCAGCATTCATTCACAGCAGCAATTTCAAAGGCTGGGTAACAAATTAGTCAGCAAACACAGCGGGAAAATAACCCAGTAATCAGCTCCTCGCTTTTACCGTCAGTACACCACGCAGAGCTTTTCCACACTCATCCATATGGACTCCCCATTTGAATTAGCAGGGTAGGGGCTACAGAGGACACATTGACAGTAGGAGACTTTCTATGTCCGTGCTTCTGGGAGTGTGATCCTGCTTTCCTAGGTAACCCACAGCGTGCTCTAACTGAGGGCCGTGCTAAACAGCAGCGGGGTCCGCTGAAGTGCACCGCTAATCTGTCCCCGAAGAAGAGAGGATCTCCATAGCCTTAGTACAACCGATTGGTCTCCACGGCATCTCATATCGAATATGCGTGTGTCCAATAGACAAGTAGTGAGAGAGTGGAAGAAAATGTGGACATTTAAATTAGTCGAAAATCCTCTAGGCATAGTAAATATAAATCTTAATAAGACACATAATAGGAGCATGTTTTATGAATAGTACCTCTGGGTTTATCATTCCTCCATAGATAGCATAAAATAACATGAAAAAATGTAATAGTGGAATTCATATGAAATATTAACAGGGAACGAGGCTATATTCCTGTAGGGATCATGTAAAACATTTGGACCAGTGCGCAGAAGCACAGCGGCCATCTTAGGTCTATCCGTCTCACTGTGTTCTGACTGGACAGAGCCCATTCCAAGCGGACCAGTCATTCATTGTCAACTCACCGCCGCAGTGTCCAGACTGCATACAAGGAGCAGAATTTCAGCACACCAGCAGTGATCACTCACATCAGCCTGATGGATGGCAATCTCTCTGTCTTTTGACCTGTGTGTGTCCGTGTGTGTGTGTGTGTGTGTGTGTGTGTGGGTGTGTGTGTGTGTGTGTGCGTGTGTGTGCGTGTGTGTGTGTGTGTGTGTGTATATATATGTGTGAATGAGAGAGAGATAGATAAAAAAAAAACAGAGGCAGACAAGGACGCTGGGCACCGAGGAGAGCCAGCTGAAGTTAAACATGGCAGAAGGAGTCTGACAGGAGGCAGAGGGGTTTTGAGTTTGACAGAAATGTTTCAGAGGCAGGAGGGCTGCTGACCTTTCCACAGACTCCATACGGCTGAGACAAGGTTCCTGTAGTCGGCAGCCCTCATGTTAACTGGAGAAGCTGTTAGTTCGCCTTCTTTGCTCCTTTCCGATGTAGACGCTCAACTTGGATTCAGTTTAAGAACTATAGAAATTAACAGGGCAGAAAGGACTGGTCATTAAATTAGCCTGTCTGTGGTGATGACAGGTGTTCCTGTGGACAGGACATTTCACAGTGTATAAGCTCGAATCTCCAAGAGTGAGATGATTCCAGCACTTTCTGTCCTGCCGGCGCTGTCCAGGGTGCTGAAATCGTGTCGCTTCGGATTACTTCAGGAGCGGGTGCTGTCCATGGTCCTGAAATCTCTCTTTGGAAGTTGGCGTTAGGGGCTAGTGCTGTCCATGGTGCTGACCAGCAATTGATGACATATTCCTAAAGGGTCATAAAATACTCTTCGACCAGGGTTAGCTTGCCTCTTCCCCAAGTGACAGAGTAACGAGGCCCCAACAGCAAATTACCAGAGAAAGACAGTCTAATATCCAGCTCAATTTATAAGACTGCAGGGACTGCATTGAAAAGGCACATTATAAAAATGCAAAACAGGTTATGAAAGGTAATACTATTAAAGGTAACGCGCAGGTAATTGCATCAATGGCTGCATTTACTCGTAATTACTTGCACAACAACCAGTCGTAACTTTGATAAACAGGACATTTTGTGTTGGATATTACTTTTGTATGCTGTGAGCAGTAATAAGAATGTCCGAGTACCAATTTATCTTTCACAAAAAACACCAAATGGCTCACTTGCATCTTTAATAATCTCACTTAAGACTTCCAGAGAGGGTGCAGCTACATCAATTGTTGTAATCACACTAAAAGTGGCAAAATGGAGGGCCCGAGAAAGTCGGCTCTCAACTGAATGAGCGTCTGCCATCAAGCCGTCTCAGAGAGGAGAACTGAGCTCTGTAAGCTTTTGTTAAATATTTCAGGGCCATTTATCCATCAAGGTTCAGAATTCATTTAATTCTCAAATGATTTCACGAGACGACCTTTCACGTAAAGTTCTATTACCAGGGATTTGTTCTGCGCTGGGCAATTTAAACAGTCTTTTGAAGTTTTCGATCCTTGGGTTCTCTGGCATTATCGCGATTTATTCGTGATCATCCTTGCTCCTGGATTTTGCTTGATTCCTACAGTGTCTGTAGACCCAAGACAGTTATCACCAGTTGGAATTTGCTATATCATGCTGTACATGCAGTTTGCTTGAGATTCTACAATGTTTCTTTCACTAAGTTCTGACAAACTCTTGACTCACATGATTCAAAAGTTTTTTTATATTCCAGCAGACAAATGTGATCAGTTCCACAGAAGCACACAAATTCAATGAAACGTTTCCCGCCAATGACAAATGCAGCCAAATACCATTGGTTAGAGAAAAGCTGTGGCCTCCACTAAATGTGCTTCACTGTTGCAGTCCCTTATTGCCCCCTTGATATTATTGGCATTCTAATCTGCAGAACTGCAGTGATCCTTTTAGGTTACAGCCTACAACTGCAGGCTGCGTGGCCCCGAGTTAAACAGTCTTATTGATGTGGTGCTCCTGATTAGGATGGATCTGGCAGAGGGCTGAATGTATGTGATAGGGGGTGGGAGTCCTGCCTTTGGCTTGGGGGATAATAGTGGGGGTTAGAGGGTGGGTGGAGGAGGTGACCGGTCCACTTTGAAGAAATGCAAGGAGAAGAGAGAGCCAAACCGTGTGCCGGTGAGACTTACGGAAATGATTCCCGGCAACCAAGTGAGGGGAGGTGCAAAGTGTGGGGGCTTTAAAGAGCTTCTGGGTGGAGGTCCATCTAGGAAGACATGATGATTTAGAAAAGAAGGCTTCAGTCTTTGTTGGTTATGGTCCATGTGGGCGGGGGGTCTGACCAATCAGCTAAAAGCTACCAGGCAGAACCCTGGGATTTGGAAGGGGACGGAACTGTAAAGATATGACTGTTGGCAGTGACAGAGAGCTCCTATAGGCCAGTAGATGGGGACAGTCAGGTGCAGGAGTTTGGCCGCAGGTGTCAGTCTGTGTGTGTGTGTGTGTGTGTGTGTGTGTGTGTGTGTGTGTGTGTGTGTGTGTGTGTGTGTGTGTGTGTGTGTGTGTGTGTGTCTCAAGCTTTTATTTTCATTTGACTTTCAGGTGCAAAAGCAGGTTTTCAGCATTGGGTGTTTGGAGGTAGCCAAGTTGTAAAAAACGGACACTTACTCCATAGGTTCTCTTTTCAGCAAATTCGAGAACTCACTGTGACGGGAAATCTGGCTTATTTATTACTTTATGATAGAAATTAAAAATAAACATGTTTATACTCCGTCTCTTGCTCCCTTTCATTTCTCACTCTCCCTCTCCCCTATATCTCTCTTTCTTGCTGTCTCTCTCTTTCTATTTGAGGACACCGTTGAAATTGAACGTATTTGTCTAGCCAGCAGCAGAGCCTGCGAAAATCCCGAGTAGAGCAGGCATTCTTCTCTCACTGTGCCAGTACAAAGGAGGTGATGATGAAGACAGCAGGTGATTAAGAGCTACATGCATGATTCACCTCCTCTTATCATTCTCCAATTAAGGCTGTGTCCCATGAGGGATGGAACCTATGTGTGTGTCCAAGCATGTCCGTGTGTGTGTGTGTGTGTCTGTCTTTGAGTGTGAATATTTGCACATAAAAGTCGTTGTGCATGTGTGTGTGTGTGTGTGTGTGTGTGGGTGTGTGGGTGTGTGTGTGTGTGTGTGTTTGTGACCTGATCTGGCATCCTAATCTAGAGACTTTCTCGTGAGTACTTTCAGGCTCAGTCTTCCAGACCCAGGAGCTCTCTCTGCTCCTCCTCAACTCTCACCCTGTAATTAGAGTGAGGTTTTTCAGAAGGGCGGCTAACGGCTCATAAGCACACTGAGATCTACTAATCCTCCAGCCCTGTGACAGATACACAGAGGCCTCCTGTCAGACTGGAAACTGGCACCGGTACCAGAAGGAATTAGAAGTTCACTTCAACGGGAGTAATTATACTTTTAATTAATCAAAAGCATAACCTAATATCAAGCAGAGTTCATTTTAGTTCAGAGAACAGATCAGAAATAATACCAGGTTGGTCCCTTCGTATTCCGATGCATTGTCAACCACAAATGATACATGTACTGTAAATTGTCCTGTACACCATTACTTTTTCCAGGCATTGGTGTGATGTTTTTTACTTTCACCCCACATGAGCCTCTAAAATAATCGATTTGCCTAAAGTAACTTTTCTAGTCTAATAGGCCATGCAAAAGCAGTGAGAAACACATCTAAATATGTCTGCAGCAATAGCTGACTGAATGAATCATGCTCATGGGGAAATACAATCTTTTCCACAAAAGCTAGTTTGCACTGAGCAACATGCAATTAAATGCAGTCAACACTCATACAGCCTTTCTGTTTTGTCCCAGCTTCTCAAATATACTGGTCCAGGTGGTCTCTCTATTATCACATTACATTAATTGCCTTGAAAGATGGCAGGTATCCTGGGCGACTGGTTTGGCTCGTATCGCAGAACTCCATTACCCACAACCATTTCCCACGACACTGTTAAGGGGAACAATCAAATGTAATCATTTCATCTGTTAATTTTTTGTTATTATTACTCCGGCAAAGATTTTCAGTCTGTCTTTCATTCAGAAGTACACAAATCAATCAGAGACCATCTCCTTGAATGCACTGTGAGATACTGTGACCAAACTCACCACGCTAAGAAGCAGGAGAGCATTCCTCTTTCCTTTGTGTCCTTTCTCTTCATCCCCCTTTTCTTTTCCTGGGCCATTATGCTTACTTTATCGCTTTTTGAATATGTTATTCTCTTTCACCTGTTGTACGTTATGTAAGTGTGGACATGACAGTGGTCATGAAACCACAGTTAAACCTCACCATCAGCCGTTCTCCACCCAACTGAATGTAATTATTGTCAGTCAGGAAACCGCCTTTGTTTACCAGAGGGAGATTAGTTCTCCTCTCACTTTTTTCAAAGCAAAGCCACTTCAGAGCTTCAACATGGTTACTGTTGGACTGTTTGTCAATCTTTAAAAAATAAAAGAGACAGAGCTGCATAGAGGTGAAGTGATGTGCGCCTGCCATTAGTATTATGGGTTTGCTACAGTGCTGGGTTTTGTGAAAAAGGTTGTGCTCTGTACTGAAGAGCATGATGAACGACTGGCCATAGATGGAAGAAAGCCCACGCATACACATCACTGCAACCCTCCACCTCTCACGCACACACGTACCGGTGGTAATGTCTCTTTGAGAGCAGCAACTGATCTTCAGTTGACTGGGGTCAAGCACAGGAGCTCCGCCTGTTGTTAGCAGGATTATACCCAGATGCATGGTGGGAGGGGAGTGGGCGAATATATATCTTCTCTTATAGCCGGGGCGGTCAAGGTTAAATCTGGACTGTAAGTTCATCATCTCTGGACATTAACTGGCTGGGATTCTTTGGTGTTTAATAGCCATCATTCTGAAGTGTCTGACAACACTTTTAATGTAAACGCACAAAGTGTTTTAAGCGCTTGAATCCACCTACTGGCTTTTTACACAAGGGCTGCAGATTCTGAATGAGTGTTAAAAGGTATGAACTCAATCCATAATGGAAATTATAGCAGTGGGCAGAAGGACATAATTATCAAAAAAAATATGGGTATCTTCAAAACCACTGGCTTACATACGTCAGCCAAGGGAATTAGAATTTCTTCACTAAAAATGTTTTATGGTACCATAAAATGTTTGATCACAAAGGTGGTTATATTCAATTCATTACGACCTCCACTGGAAGTTAAAGAGGATACAAAAAATCCCTCTCTTTAGACAGATATTTAATTGCTCCATAATAGAATAGGCCCATCTAATGATGGTTGCAAGACAACTTCCGATAGAATGTCATATTTCTTTCACTATACAGATTATATAAAAAAATGAAGAAAAAAAAGATAGAGGGAGAGGAAAGGTCACAAATGTAAATGTATTTCTATGAATCAAATATCACAATTTCTCCCACAGCCCACTTTTCGGGTATTTGTTTTGGTATTTTTTGCCTTCGAGTCTCGGCCGAGGCAGCAGGGCTGGCAGTGTATTACCGGTTTTAGCAGGCCTCTGATGAGTGCACTATTGCTGCAGGCTGATTCATTCAGGGCCAGGCCACGCTTAACTGCCATCTGCTCTGCCAAACTTCATGGCACCATCCACACACACACATACCCTTCCATGCACTGCTCTCTGTCTGCAGGGGGAAAATGTACCCGGACTTTCAGCAACCACAGGGTAGTTGGACCATAACCCCCCCCCCCCATATCATTGAGGTCATTTGTATGGGGCCTTAAAACGTCAGGCTGTGATCACAGTATTTTTTGTCTTTCCGAAGTGCTCTCAGCTCTTTAATCTTATTATAACCATGTGTTATTTTCCTGTACAGAACTTAAGCAAAAACGACCCAGCACTAGTCTGCCAGGGGTTCAGATTTAACCCACTGTAGTGTGTAAAGGGTTTCATCAGCTCCTGGTCTTGTGTAGGACAACAGAGCGGCAGGTACGAGCTGTCTGACTGGGTTGGAGCTGTAGATTTAATTTGCGGAATGCCTCTGCTTCCTGCCCTACCAGAAATAACTTCCTGTCTGAGTAGCAGAGCCTCATGCCCTGTCCGAGTCTCAATCACCCAATCACCTGAGGGTTTGTTTTCCTGGTGTATTACCTATTGGTCCCTCAGGACAGGGCTGAGCTGGTCTTACCATTCCCATTGGAAACCATTAGGAGCACTTTAGCTTCAGCCCCCTTCACCTCCATACAACGTGCAGCACACATATACACAGAAATTCACTCATAACCATCTCTCTCTCTCTCTCTCTCTCTCTCTCTCTCTCTCTCTCTCTCTCTCTCTCTCTCTCTCTCTCTCTCTCTCTCTCTCTCTATATATATATATATTATGCACGTTTCCTCCCTCACCCCAGTCAACAATTCTAAATTCTATCCTGTCTTCATGGAAATCAACATCAAATTAAATTAGCTGTTGTGGCAGACTAACTGTATATGGCTCTTTTTTGGGCCGATTTTGTAACATCCAAATATTTGTAGCAGACTAGTAGTAGATGGATCACTTGGCAACCTAGTGCATGTGTTGTTGTCAGTTTTTTGTCAACTTTGAACAGGTGTAAATATATTCAGTTGTTCACACTAAGCTTTCACAAAAAATATTAGGACCTCTTATGCTTGTTAACTAGAGTTGACTGGTTGTTGGACTGAACATAGGAATTCAACAGTGAACCACATTGACACTGTAATGTACTGTGAAGTGCAATGCAGACTGTTCCCGGGTGGTTCTACCTGTAGCTGATCGCTCATGCCCACACCTTTAAACCAGCACTCCATTTCGCCTGTGTACTAATTGACTGAATTGTTTGCACCTGTTGCCTATTAAGCTCTGCAAATAAGCTCCCTTGGTGTCACAGTGTGTTGGGCATTAGTAATGTACCTGCAGTGCATACACACCAAAACGTTTTTGTCTCTGTTTTGCAGTTGAGTTGTTTTAATATTTGGTCTACTTTTTGTGTGCCTGGATCTTTTTGTTAATGTTCCTTTTGTTGGGCATAAAGTTAAAGTATTAGTTCTACCTGCACCTGTATCTGTCTGGCAATTAAACTGATACTGTGACTAGATTCAAGTGTGTGTCTGTTCCGTACCAGACCCACCACGCCAAAAGTAATGTGCATGCAATAATGAGAAGAACACTACCAAATTATCAAAACTGTCTTTAAATACAATATTAAAATCGTTTGCTAGGTTCTGTGGAGATCTTTTATGAAACTAAGAGCCTCTGTAACTTAAAGACATACTATATGGGTGTTAACTTAAATGACCTGGGTTAAAATAGATTTCTATGTTTTGTGACAATAAGATCTAAGAAATATGTCTTTACACTGCAAAGTCCATCAGCTATTTGTGTAAGGACATACCAAAGCAATGAATGACACTGTTTAAAACCCTTGTTCATGCAGTGTGACCTGTGTGGTTCACCTTCCAGTCTCCCATTGTGTGTTTGTTTACCTACTCTTTTTGCTAGCCAGATAAAGTTGGATAGTTTCAATTTGTCCAGAAATTGATGGGGCCATGGGCAGCAGCAGCAGCTATCGGACATCAATAGCTGCCACGGTCAAAAGAGCTCACCTCTGTGGAATACTGAGAGGTTGAGACCACAGCTACTCCAATCAGCTAGTCTAATGCCTTGTACTGATCTTATTATTTATTTCTTACAATAACTTAGAGTAATGGTGTTCTTTTTTCCCTAGACTTCAAAGTATTTTGTAACCTCCATTTATTTTCATGAAACAAGGCCAACATCTAGCTTTCGGTAGAGGGATAGAGCTCTGAAAACAGAGAATTTTAGACAAAGCTCATGTTTTTCATTCTTCTTAATGCAATTGTCCTTTACAAAAGGCTAATATGATATATGTGCATCCCTCAAGAGCAATTGGGAGCAGTCCAGAACTCATTGTCTCCCTAGGTAGAGGCTTATGATTTTATGTGGTGCTCCTGTTTTCCATTTATGTTCAGTCATAAAGTCCCATATGCTTGGTGTCTCTTGACATGGCCTTTAACAGTCATTTTATACGCTCTCTATGATGATCATTGATTGTGGGTGCTTTATGGAGCAACGACGCCATTAATAGACAAGGGGTCTATAGTGTAAATCAATAAGGCATCACATTGTTCCTGTTCATCTCTGCACCCCTCATTACTGCAGACATCATAAAATAACCCTCCAAGGACAAACTGATAGAAAGGGGGAGACTGATGGAAGCCCAAACATACAGTAGGTAGGCAGGGAGGATGACAGATAGACTGGTATGGAGAGATTAGACAGGCAGGCGGGGAGACAGACAGAGAAGTGACCAGACAAGGTCTCAGAGTCAGTGCAGTGTCACCTGACCTTTGCATAGAAGACATTCCTGAAAGAAGGTCCTCCGCACTCCCTCCCTCTCACTCTGCTCACCGTGAGCGACAGTAGACACTACACTGGTGCGATGAGTCACAGCCTGGGCCTCTCGTCAAAATCCTTGTGCCCCTTCATTCCGTTCTAGCAGCTTTCCATAAACTTCACCGACAAAGCCACTCAACTGTCGGCTGATGAAGAGGGACGTGTATTATATCACCTTCTGGTGGTGCGTGACATAAACATGTGCTTGGAGTCTCGGGAAGTGGGTTAATTTCACCATGAGGATACATGAAGTACTTTGAGCCGAGCTTGTCTGTTCACGTTAACGATATCACACAGGAAGTGAAGGCTCTCGGTTGCTTCATTTTTCCACAGCTGCAGTGAGGGACTAAAAGCTAAGAAATGGAAAATTAGATTCATGCCTTAACAAACGTCCCTTTGCTCTCATATTTTATATAGATATATGTTTTAACAACTTAATAATGTTTCACATGATGAATTATTCAGAATGACTGTATGTCATCAAGCTTGTTTGTGAAGAGATTCGACTGGTTTATTGTTTCATAAAACTTTCTTTAGTGTTATTCCAACCCCAATACCTTTCCAATGGGAAGCCCAGTCACCATACAGCATGGGTCGGAGTGTGCAGTTCAACAAAACAAGTCCATGTTTTGTCGGGCAAATTGCTGTAATGCATTTATTATTGAGGAGAATGTGCTGGGTGCTGCTGATATACGTGAGGAGATATATGAGGGTGAAATGGAAGGGGAGACAGCGCTGGGAGGGGTCACACCATGCTAAATGAAGCCCTGCACTGAGAAGTATGTGGGTGAGGTGGAGGTAATGAAGTGCTCACTAAGATTGGATGGTGGGGCGTTTGGGTGTGAGGGAATGTGTGAGGGAGGGTCTGTTTGTGTGTGTGAGAGAGAAAAAGTGTGTGTGTGTGTGTGGGTGTGCGTGTGGAGAGAGAGAATGGCGGGGGTCTTGACATGTATTACCACTCTGATTGGGTTCCACCATTTACCTGAGTGATGCAAAACGTTTGTAAACAACATTCAGCAAATTTTAAGGAGTAGGAACAGCATTAAAATCGTAAAGGCTGGTAATAATGCTCATACAAAA
Organism: Aplochiton taeniatus; assembly: GCA_017639675.1. Classification (NCBI taxonomy): domain Eukaryota; kingdom Metazoa; phylum Chordata; class Actinopteri; order Galaxiiformes; family Galaxiidae; genus Aplochiton; species Aplochiton taeniatus. Next base: position 47,341,510 of record CM030172.1, read on the forward strand.
TGTATTAATGATGAAGGCTATCCCTAAACAGAACATTTGTGTTTTGACAGCGAAACAGCCTATTGACAGCCTACAGTACTTTTTCTAAGATGGTACTGCAAAGTCGTCGGGATGAGGAGAGAGTGGCGTGGCTTATGTGCATTGCAAGCTGTTCATTAAATAGTCAAACTGGTCGGTTGGACCATCTGCTCCCATTGGGCAAACAAGAAATTAAATATGTCCCGGAGCTATCACTACCAAGACATCAACGAGACGACGTCTTCCATCTCAATGTCCTGCGTCTCCGGAAGGTGTGTGGGTCAGTGTGGATGTGTGTGTGGGTCAGTGTGGGTGTGTGTGTGTGTCAGTGTGGGTGTGTGTGTGGGTCAGTGTGGGTGTGTGTGTGGGTCAGTGTGGATGTGTGTGTGAGTCAGTATGGGTGTGTGTGGGTCAGTGTGGGTGTGTGTGTGGGTCAGTGTGGGTGTGTGTGTAGGTCAGTGTGGATGTGTGTGTGGGTTTGTGCACTGGAAGAGCAGCACGTATGTGAGTAAACCCATGGCTTTCTATCTAACCCCACAGTCTGAAAGGGTCTGAGCATCTTGGTCGCCCAGTCGGTCGCACTTGGGAACAGAGCCCTCGTTTTGACTGTCTGCTTGTCCATCTGTGTACCAGGCAGCCACCTCCAACCACCACCGTGCAGAGTGAAGCAGTCACCAAAGTGTCCTTGAAGGAGCGCTGTGATCCAGAACATATGGCGTGAGCGCTGCAGGATGGAGACCTGGCTGAAGTAGCTGCTGTTCCTTGGTATGACTGAGTGGTTTGATGGGGCCTGATTAAACGTGGCGTATGTGTGAGCATCGATCAGACAGAGACGGAGCCAGCAGTGTACATCTGTTAGAACACTCTCATTCACACATGGCATGGAAACATTAAGGGAGAGTTTCAATCTGCCTCCTAGGTCATTTTGACGGCGCAGACCAGGACGCTCTTACTGTGTTTATTTTTCCTCTCTCCTTATGGTTCCTTTTACAGCAAATGCATTACTTGACAAAGCCCTTAGGATTTGGACCAATTATCAGAAAAAAAAAATCCTAAAAAAATAAAATTAATAATAACTCATATTTCAGTACTAAACCTTTATATATATAAATGTTTTATCCAGACATGGTACAACACATTTGAAAAATGTGTCAGACCTCAGTCCAATACATAGAAAAACTCACAAGGAATTGATTGATTAGACAATAGACAGCAATCGGAACAACCAAAAACTGCTAACCCCACCCCTTTGATGGCTCATGATAGACAAAACAAACAGATATTGCAATTACTATGTGCTAGGGCTCTGCTATGGTCCACTGTACGGAATGTGTCTGTAATCCAAGGTTACACCTGCTCTTTATGCCTGAGGGGCTCCAGCCATCAATGTTTTCATTAATCTGTAGTTCAGCATTTCTTTGCCTTTGTATGGTGTGGTGACCCTGTGGGAGGAGAGCTCACATGTGCTTTGAATGAGGCAACCAAAGGACTGGTTTAAAGCAAAACAAGCCAATTCATTTAAAGTTTGGGAAAAGGGAAGGGGAGTAACACTTTTTTTTTCCCGGATTGAGGTATCTTGTCTCTTTCCAAGAGCTGGCTCTGCCTAGCTCCCTCTGCTACCGAGTTACCAGGCCTGTAACGCACGCAGCAAAGGAGTCACTTTGAGTGGAGCCGTGGGGACACTTTGGTTGGGGTGAGGTCAGTCCCTCCCCCCCATGGATCAGCCTTACCCTCACACCGAGTGCACAGCTTGCACTAGAGAGCCTGATTCCTCCCCTCCCTTCTATACTGCCAGATCTTTGGCCTCGGCAATGAGGAGCAGGTGTGTCCACTGCCAATTCCCCATTGGCTGCAACACATGGACTGGCACATACATTCCATACACCACAGCTCCCAACGCCCACCTGCTGAGGTTGCCGCAATGGATGTAAAAATGTAACAAATGCTATTCACAAGGTTAAGTTTGTTGAAGTCTAGTCAGTTTGATGACTGGATCCCAAAAGGTGTTTCAGAACCTCAGCACATGCTGTCCAAAAGCACCTATGAATTATGTGGGCCTAAATACCGTGAGAATGTAAGCAAGAATGTGATTGAGTGCCTGATGCGGTTGTTAGGAGGGTAATTTCACAACAACACTAAAACCAAGAGGACTATTTAGTAGGAGGTTCTCCATCTATTGGTAAAGACACTCCAACAGGAGCACAAGAAGATCAAACAATGAAGTCCCACCTGAGTCTGCCTGGGAAAACGGAAGGGAGGGACAGAAATAGCACTGTCTCCACTCCTCCCTGGTTCTTATCTGGGTCTGGTGAGCAGCACAGGAAACGCCTGCTTATCTCTCCTTTTTTATCTCATCCATCTTTTTCCATCCTCCTTCCTCTTTATTCACTGACTGCTCTTTTCATATCTTCCCCCATGCTGTGTCTCCTGAGAGTTTGCTGGATCAAATGGCTGCTAAGTTTCCCCGAACAAGATATCAACACATCACCAGTGGGGCTCATTTAAGTTGATTGCTAACACATTTGAGGGAGAGACAAAAGTCTATTTCAAAGCTACACAATCTGCATCTGCCATGTATCTTAGTTCTCACTTTAGCTTTGGTGAATAGGCATGTTATTAAACGCCAACTTCATAGCATTAAATAATTAAATTTCAAGTTCACTTTGAAGCCCTAAAGTACAAAAAATTATGAAATCTTGAGACCAAAAAAAATAAAATGCATTTGCATTCGTGTTGGTGCTTACAACATTTCAAAAAGGGGCTCTTGTATAAACTATCTCCCTTCTCATTCTAATGAGCAGCACCCGTATTCATGCTGCATTATTTTGCATGTCATTGAGATCCAGGTGTTGGGGCCTCCTGCTAGGATGCTGTCCACCTTGAGCAGGGGTGAGGAAAAGGCTGATTAGAATGTGGATCATCCCCTCAGGAGAGCTGCTGCGAGTTTATTCACATTCCTCTCCACCAGTGGCTGTATCTGGATCAAGCTCTGAGGAGATGATTCTGAGATACGTAACCATACCACTGTAATGGAAATGTTCAGGTCTTCACAGAAAATAACCATTTGAACAGAGTGAGAGTCCGGGCAATAATCAAAGTCCAATTTTATTCATGAGTATGGAGAGCTGGTCTGTAAATTAAAAAACAACAACTGAAGATGCCTTTCATTTTGGAAATGTTCAATCTCCTGCCAAAATAGTACAACAATGAAAAGGCAAAACCTTAATAGCCGGCAAGCATTAGTGGTCGTTTTAATTATTAAACAACCTGATACTTGAGAAAGAAGAAAACAGTACCACCTGTCACTCAACTGCCCATACACACACAACCCTAAGGGACGATTTGAATCTCTTCCATTTTGTGTGGCTGATCCATTAGACTGGCCTGTACTACCCTTCTCTTCTACCTTTTTGGTAATAGGCATCAGTCAGAATTGTGTTGTTTTCTGGGTTATTTGTTTTCATTGTGGAATGGGGTTAGAGAAGGGCCTACTCAGGGATGCATTATGAGCAGAGAAACATTTTGAGGTATTTTAGTCTACTTCAAATGCTATGTGGATTATTAAGAATAGGGTGTCACGTGGACATTCTGATCTGTCACATGCTCAACAAGGCAGCATGTCACAGGCACAATGACACAAATACAGATAGGCTCTTTGTCTCTGATCACTTCCACAGAACACTCATACCACTGTCACAAAAAAAGCTCTAAAGACATGTTTTAAAAAAAAAAAAGAATGGCAAGTCTCTCAAATATGCACAGCTGAAATGGAATACGCAATGTGAAGAAATATGCAATCCGATTTAATACATCCATTGTTGTACAAGTTTTACATTTAAAGATGCATTTAAATGTCTCATCTAGCTCCACTCTCTACCTACATAATGGAAATGATTAGCAGCAATAGGTTGTGGCCTGCGGAGGCGTTTTATGTATTTATTCAGCATGTAATCTGTGCATTAGATTCTCCCTATGAGTCAAGCTGAGACACATCCCGATCACCTCCATACAGTGGAAGACTTCACTGGACGGCCCTGAGAAAGGAAGGAGCCATAGTCTTAGGCCATACACACAACAGGGAATTCCTAAGAACTCCTCTTCCTATTTGACCTCTGAAGAAGATACTTCTACATTGCCCTTCTTTAATAATGGGCATGCATATCTAAACTAACATCGATCCTACTGTTTTTGTCTTCTTGACGTGCAGTGCACTTCCTAGAAGTATGTGCATCAGCATGTTTCCTGACTGTCACCCATTCTACTGTGTAAATATAAAATCCCTCTAAAAAATATGTATACAGTATGTAGTAGAACATTCAAATGTTTTAAGATAGATTTTAAATTAAGTATATTTCACCTGCATAGATGTAACACATTTATAGTCGTCAACTTGTCCTACTTTTACAGGGATATTTTTAGTTATGAAAGATGCTCCCCTCAGCATCGACTCCCTCCCTGCCAATCAGCCAGGCGGAGACCTGAGGCCAGCATTGCTGCTGCACCCGGAATGCATCATTTGTGACTGGCTTTAATCAGCCTGCTAAGATCCATCCTCAACCGTTGAACCCTAATAGCAAGCTTATATAAAGGATCTAAGGCAGATTTTCCCTGCAGGGGGAGTATGCAACTTTGATTACATGTTGTTGGCCTGCTGGTCTGAAATGAAAATCAAAGTCCATATATTCATAAGCAGAACTTTGATTAGCTACCCCCTCCCCTTAAAAGAAATAGAAAAAAGTGATGGTTATTTCAGTAAGTAAATAAGGCCATTTTGAATTGTTAACAGATTGATCAGTAAGGATGGGGACTGATTGCGTAACATTTCAGCCCTTTGTTCTCCTCCAAATTGACTATATTTTTCCTTTTGATATACTGAGTCAATCAAAGGGCAAACCAATTGCAGTGAAAGAACAATTTGGGAGGCATGCATGCTTTGGCCCTAATGGCTTGAATTATTAGTATTTTTTATCACACAAAAATACTTATTTGCCCCCAAAAATATATACTGTATATTCAGTGCAGTAAAGCCTATTAAAAATATTTTTAATGTATCTCTGCTTATAATGAATTACTTTACCCTAAAAGTAAGTCTGAGTTTAAGGAAAAAATAATTCCTCCATGTTAGCATGGCCACTGTGGGAACTTTTCTCCACTCTCTACAGTTCCTTCCCATTGTTACAACACAGGTCACACCAGAAGCACAATAAACCTCTTTAAAAAGAAAGAAATAGTAAACACACACACACACACACACCTAAAATACTTTGACATAATAGTTTTCTTATATGAGAAGGAAGCCAATTTGTTTTGGGATTTACTTTTGGAGTTGTCCTTAATCACACTGACAAGAGAGAAAGTTAGTGTAAAGTATCCTAACTGTCTTTATTTACGCGCTAATGATCATCTATCACTGATGTACTGCACTCACGGGCACCCTGTCCCTATAACATTTATGAGCCGGGGGTAAAAAAACATGATTTCTTTTGATTCCGAGTTCTGATCTTTGAATAATGCCCCTCCTAAATGAGGAGGCTTGGCAACCACGCTTCAAGGGTTTGCCACTGTTATTGTAGAGGCCTGTGCTGGATTTTAATTTATGGTTAAACATGATCCATTTCCTTACTTGTGCCAACACAAGGTTTTCAACATTTCAGCTTGTGTTAAGAAACAGTCTTAGATGGAATGGCAATGAAGTGGGGTCATGTTGGGCCAACAACGAGAAAATGATTTGGAGTTAATTGTAATAGAAACCACTAAACACATTTATCATCCACCTCAAGCAAGGTTATCCTTGAACAGAAGAGTCCTTGGAGCCATGGCGACCAGATGTAATCTATTAGCCTCACTCTAATGGCCAACACATTCCACTTTTTAATGAGAAAGTTTGATTACAGTATTTTACAAATGACCATTTCAACTTTCTTTGACCCTGAGCCTTATCATGAGTATACAGTTTAGTTTAGTTTAGTTTAGAGAACACCACTAGCCTCCTCACAGATACAGAGGACACTGTTGGTCTTCAGTGGTGGTCAGGGGCATGCTTAGGGCCTGGCTATTGGGCTATAGTCACGGGTCTTTTTTTACAGATAAAATATTGAATTTGAGGAATTAGGAGCTCATACAACCACTGAATATACTGTCGCAAGCGCACGCTGTGTGGGCGTGTCTTGGCACCGGCACCGAATACGGAGAATGAATAGCGGATATATTCCTAAAATGTAAAGTGTAAAGTAACAAGAAAACAAGTACAGGTAAATGTGTTCATGCAAGCTCCAAAAAATACAAAAAAGCTCTGGAGGATACTGACATTGAACCCACCACCTCACGTACGGAAGGCAAACGCTCTATGACTTGAGCTAATAATACACTTGTTAAAGCCTGAGCAGACAATTAACAAATCGGTTTTTCAATTTTATTAATGCAGCTACAGTATTTTAAGATAATTACAAAGAGAGATGGATAATAAATAATGGATACCTTCCCATACCGTTTAGGCAATCAATGACAGTTTTTTTTATTTTTGCTAAAGGGTGTAGTAGGCTACACCTTACTTTTCTGGTCCCTAAAAAACAAAATCGCAAAAAACAAAAATTTCAACCAATGACAGTCAGAAAATGAAAACTGGATGGATTAAAAGAACATTTTGAGAATAATCAAATTTTTGAACCCAGAAGATTAGCCCTAACAAAACGCTTTGCCTTGGCACGTCAAAAGCAAAAAAAGAGTACATAATTTCCTAGCACCATAAAACGGGTCGACTACATAGGAAGTACACATAAGAAAGGTTAAGTTGAAAGCTGTTCCTATGAAACTTGCCTCACCTCCTTCCCTTTACCTCCCTTTCTGGAATGTGTTTACGGAATGTAAATGAAGTCCGAGAAAAGGGAGAGAAGTTGTCCTTGCTGGGGAATAAACAGGTTCGACTGTTTCCGTATCACCTTTCCCAGGAGGCTGAGAACCCATCTCCGTGAGTCCCAGACGGAGGGGACAGGTGGTGTTACAGATTTCTCCTCTGGTCGGGCAAGCTCTGTCTGGGTACAACAACATAATGAATTAGTTTAGTCTAGGCCATAGCTTGCTGGAAAGGTGACCCTGTACCAAGCGCTGGGATATATCAGGGTTTGAATGCTGAGCTTATCCATGAGGTTGATACTGTATTCTGGGTTTGCTTTCAGTTTAGCCTCGTAGCTCCCTCTGTCCTCTACTATTGTCCTTCTTTTCCCACTTTTATCACTTCTAATCTTTTACCTCCTCTTTTTCCTTCCTCAGCCTGTTCTTGCCATCTTGTTCTACTCCCATGTGGCCTGGCCTCTGTCCGTCTCCTCTGATGTCACACTGGGTAATGAGAGGCTGACTGGCTAGTGCAGGAGTCATCCAGTTTGTCATCAGCCGTCTGTGAATTAGCCTCCCAGATGCCTCGCTCAAAGCCACCCTGCACACAATTCATCAAAACTAGCATCAGTTAAAGACCTGCTGTTTCCAAAGCACTCTCAATTGGTCTTGTCTACTCTCTCACTGATAAGTCTTCCATCATCACTGCTGCTGTTTTCTCCATCACCGTTCATATTAGGGGGATCATTTAACATGAAGGAATGTGTGCATGTGGAGGTTAGGAGGTCACAATGTGTGGCTATTGTGTTCTAACAAACTCCCTCACTAACGTCTATCAGGCCTGACTCTGGAAGCCGTACAGCCGTTTAGTAAAACTAGATCTTTTGAAAGTGCCAATTTTCAATAAGTGGTCAAGTTGAAAATCTATCCCACTAACACACTTTATTATTGTTCTTATTGTTATCGTTTGTCAGCCTTGGCTGTGAAAGTTGAACAGTCCCTTCACTTAAAGTCACTTTTACATTTTGTGCTGTCACTTTTCGTCTTCTCTCCAAAACTTAAATTGCCTCTTCAAAGGCCGGCCCAGTCCTGGCAGAGATGTCTGTCTCCTCTCCAGACGTCCTCCTCCCCCTCAATCCCAGCTGAGGGAGCCCCGTTTTACTCACTCACACACCTCCACCAAACCACTGAGGGAAACTTTCTCACTGCTGCTTCCACGTTTGATCCCTGCTCCTTTCCTCCCTGAGGCGCTCTCTCTCTCGCCACCAATTGTGATGAGAAAGGCAGGACCGTGTGAGGACTTTTCAAAGATCCCTGTGCAAATGGCACCTGCCTCATTCATCTTAGACTTTCCCTAATTATGTTTTTAGAGAAAAAGTCCTGACATTTTACTTAGCTCATATTGTTTTGTCTTATACCTGATTTGCATAGGGGAGAAATATTGTGTACTGCCTATAGAGTGGTCCAGGAATGAGTCCGGAAGTGTTCGCTTTTTTGCTCCATGGGTTCCCTCGTCTCAAAGTCAATGTTTATTTTTTATTGGTTTTTGTTTAGATGTCTGAAATAAGGTCTGTGGCTAACACAAGCTTAAGAGATTTTCACGTTTTGTTCTACGACGTTAAATACGTCAGTAAATGCCCCACTTGTGAATGTTGAAGCTTTTAAGTGTCTTTAAAAAGTCGGTTTGTGACCAGTGTCTAGATAAAACTACAGAGTTTGTCGGGGGTAAGCGAACGAAATCAAATTACAAATTGGAAGCTTAGCGGTGGTGACGTAGATGGCATGGGAGTCGTAGTTCGTTGTTAGTTAATGTTTATTTCAGACACACAGGTCCATATCAACCAGATATAACAGATATCAAACAGATCTTAGCCTAACGTAAGCTTTCTCCTTCAAGTTCTGGGGATTACATTTACGCTTAAAAATTCGCATACGTGCTGTTCGTTGGTAAAGATTATCTTGCTGAGCAAAACGTGTAAGTATCATTCGATGTGGTTTTCCACTAAGGTGAACACTCAAGCAACGTTTCTGTGACGTAATCACAAGTGACCCCTACCTTGAAGATTAGGCGGGCTATTTTGGAATGGAATAATTCTCGCTTCAAGACAGGAAGTTGAGAGAAAAAAGTTATTTTCCGGTGCCAAGAAGAAATGGAGCTAGTAGAATTTGCAGCTGTCATGTAAGTCAAGTGTCAGCTTTTGCGAAATAGGCCTTCGTTAGAATTATGTTCTAGGAGAAGGAGGAGACGTCTTTTGGAAATGAATGATGCTATATTAAAAAGCTGACTATCTAGCTACATACGCCCATCCATTCTTTGCATAGTTTCTTTTTAGGAGAATGCAGGCTCATTCTCCATTCGATACTTAATTAAGACAGCAATCTCCTCATCTGACCCTCTAAATAAACATTTAACTCAGTAAATTATCTAATGTTAGATAGCTTACCTTTGCTGGGGTGCCGTGTAATGTTACAAGAATGTATATATTACGTTTTGACATTAGATTAACGACATGTAACCAGATAGCTATGAAACGCCAATGTCATTATTAGCTCAAACCAATATTTAGTAAACTACATTTAAACACTATTAACATTGTGCAATGCTTAAATTGGTATACAGTTTTTTCAGACATATTGTAACGTTTTGGAGAGAATGGGCAACGTCAATAAGCCAAATCAATTGTGGGATACCCTCTCCGCTCAATGGTTGTTTTTTGTTGACTCAGCCGGAGGGAGTAAAAAAGCGAGGGATTGAGGCAGTGTAGCTTCTCCCTTCCGTTGCTTACAACGTAATGGACGTGCCCTCCGGCTGGTCGCCATTTTGCATCCTGGGACTGCGGATTCCCCCCTCCAATGAAGACAATGGGACGTGATGAAGCAAGGATTAAGAATGAATTTGGATGGAGCCCCGGATACTTTTTTGAAAGAGCAAACCATGCTACAGACAATAGTATTAAAATCGATATAACCTCCTTTATAAGTAACAGCCAAGAGAACAAAGAAAATATTATTTAGTGAGATTGTTATTTTATTTTTTAGCATCTACCTGATTTATATGATGTGCTGATGTTAGGGGAAGAAAATACTACCTCGGCACAAACTCGCAGGCAGTGTCGAGCCTGCCTGTCAACCTTTATCAGCATCTCCATCTGTGGAGGACAGCGAGTTGAACTGGGCACTTTGATCCATCTTTTAATGGTGTTATTTTACTGCTGCTTTTCCCCACTCAATTTCCTGATGATGTCCTACTCTCTGTCCATTTCAGGCTTTCCCATCGGCCATTACAGGCAGGGGGCCGGCCTGACAGAGGGTTGAATATATTCATCCATGCAGACAGAGAAGGTCACATGGGCGGTGAGTAGAGGGGGAACTTGACAAGTTATTAGGGACGGTTATTCTTTAGAACTAAAGTGAATGAAAGAGTTTTGGCTATTCCCTATTAAAAATATGAAACTCACCTTTTTATATTGCTGCCCATAACATTGGAAGAGTTAAGAATCGGAGGTGTCAGCCTAAATTGACACTTAAAAGATTTAGTTCGATAATACCCATTCTAAATCCAATTGCTATTTCATTTTGCCGTGTCTGTGAGAAGACCATGTCGAATAAGTGCATTTAGCTTTACTCCTTTTCCCATCTAGCACGTTGCCTCTCATACCTACAAAACTGCACACCTCAAACTAATCACCCACTTTCCTAAAGGTACAGACACCCCCCAACCAGCCCTGTAAACTTTACAGTTGTGCTGTCATTCCAAGTATCAGCCTCCACCCCTCGTATCCTAATTGAGAGTGAAAGAAGTGTGGTGGAGTCAAGAAAAGGCTTTGTGTGTCACTGAGGCTGTGACATCAACCACCTTCGGGTTATGGGGACCTTGTATCACTTCCTTTTCACATAGAGCCCTGCTGTTTCACAGCTCACCCCATCTCTCTCCGACCTCTTTGTCCACCGCTGGCTCTATCTCATCTCACAGCTGTCCCCCTGGCTGGCTGACTACCAGTCAGTCGCTCTCTCTCGCCTTTTCTCTCCCTCACTTCTTTTTCTTTCTGTCATTCTCTCTACCTTGACCTCTGATGACCTTTAACTTTGATCACATTCTCTCTCTCCTTCTCTCTCTCTCCCTCTCTTTAGCTTTCTGTCGGTTTTGTGTCCTCTCTGTGGGTGGTGTGGTCCATGGAGCTGATAGCTGGGAGAATAGTGGCGATGTGTCTAATAGTAATGGCCTATTAGAGTCTCCATCTCAGCTTGTTACTGGTTCTCAGGCTTCACTTGACACTCTGTCACTCCGTCAATACCTCCAGCTAATAGACATTGAATGGGCAATTCCTATGCCCCCTTGTAGTAGGCACTTGACACCACCGCACGCACGCACACACACACACACACACACACACACACACACACAGCTAAAACCCCAAAAGATGTATTGCATCTGGTGCAATGTACAGTATTATGCAGCAACTGGGTGCTGGTTTTATTACAACCCACCTCTCCTGTTGGAAGCAAATGTTATGATCCCTAATGTTTAGGTTAATCAGAACACTGTTTACCCCTCTCCATCTTAAAGATCATCAGCAGCACTAAGGCCATGGGAAAAAGGAACATTATTATTGTGCCAACTTTTAAACAACATTTTTCCTCAGCCAATCTAAATAAAAACACCCCCTGCAGTAATGCTAAGCTATTTTATCACTAATCCAATACAAGATATCGAATTGAGTAAAAACAGGCACCCGAAGCCTTCTCCCATTATTGTGCTTGTTCATCAGTTATTCCGTGAATCCCCGGCGCTAATATAGAGATAATATCAATAGGCCTCATACATAGCTTTCATTAACATCAGGGCCCTCTCCCTAACCCATCGCTCTCTCGCTTTCTCTCTCTTTTTCAACCTCTCTCTCTCTCTCTTTGTTTACACAGGAGAGCAGACATTTATACTACCATCTTATTTATTTGTCTCAAATATCGTCATAATAAATGTTTTCCCCCTTTCCTTGTCTCTCCCCTTATCTCTCTGTCTCTTCCTTCCCTCTCTACTCCCCACTCTGTTTCAGTGTGCCGTAGTCTTGTAACCTAATTCACTGTGGATTCATTATTCAGAGATATAGTGAGTGACATCTTCCTCTTGTATTTTACATCTTAGCTCTGTTGTCTCATTTCTTATGGGAGAAGAGAGGAAAACAAACAAACAGAGCTATTTACCATATGTCGCTTTGCTTTTTAGCAAATAGTCCAGAACCCTTAATAACATACAAATATAGCTTTAGGCCATCTCATCAACACAAAACATAGCTAAGACTACCCGTTCTTGTGTACAAACTATCTCAAGGCCTGCGGAGGGACTGTGTGTGTGTGTGTGTGTGTGTGTGTGTGTGTGTGTGTGTGTGTGTGTGTGTGTGTGTGTGTGTGTGTTTATGTGTGTGCGCACGTGCATGCGTGCGCACAGCTTGTTGGTGCACAGCACAGGGGAAAACTGGGTGATTTTCACTAACAGGACAAGCCTGTGTCCTTTGTCAACAGCGGCTTGCAGCGAGAGCACTGAGGCACCAAGCAAACACCCATTAACTAATCTATCTGAGCTATAACCCAATGTCTCCACCATCCCTTCCCTCAACCATCATCACACTCTGTCCTCCGGGAAGAACCAACCCACAGTTCCTCCCAACTCAAATCAACATCACACAAAGGCTGAACTCCCTAAAAGCCTCTACAAGCACATTCTGCTCCTGCTGCTGGCCTCAACCTTTGTCCGCACAATCTCCTAATTTGCTCCCCATTTCCTTGATGCCTGTCTGTTAACAGAGAATAGACCATCGTTATGGGGGAGAGTAGGTGCAGCTCGGCTGCCCGTGTTTTCTCCTGACAGGGGCCAGACCTGATTAAACGGCTCTCCTTCCGCTCTGCTCAGCCGCTCTGCTCAGCCTCAACCCAAATTGAAAACCAGCTGTAGTGGAATCCTATTAAATTAGAGAGAAATAATTGTCCGTTGTTCTTCAGAGGGAAGAACGCTGGAGTTTAGCGCTTAGTTAATTGCCTGGGAAGGCAAGACGGAATGACAAAAAAAAACACACTGACTGCTCCTATTCACTCTCTCTTTCTTTATCTATCTCACTTTTTGCTATTTCATTTTGTCTTTCAATCTGTCTCTCCTTTCTTCTCTCTGTCCGTCTGTTATTCTGCCTCTGTCTTTCTCTTCAATGGGAGAAGTGGGCTTGATTAAAAACAACGGATGAATGTTATACCTAACACAGCTATTTATCAGCATTTTATTAGGGGGCTAGACTACAACACCTAGAGTTTAGCATCAGGCACTGGAATGCAAGGGAGTAAATGGACTTAAAGGGGGGGTTGAGTCACTGCTCTTCCACCCTGTATGGTGTGCATGCTGTTTTGATGTGGTAGTCAAATATTTTGTCATTCATTTCTTCTTTTTGTGCCCCTGCCCATCCGATTGTCACTAGCCCGATCCAGGGGGTACAACATTTCGGCATGTTTCTAATGTTTAAAGCTTCCATTAGGGGCTTTTATTCAAATTTGATAGGTTGGATTTCGACAGCAACACAGGAGGGGTGGGTGGGAGATCGATGGGCTAGTCCAGTCATTAGGTAAATATTTGTGTGTTTGGATAAGCTCCAGGTCATGTTGTCATTGACTTTGGTGTGTCTGACCAAATGACATTGGGGGCCCTTTACCCTCCATGCTGACCGATGACTCCATACCATTAATGAGGGACAAAAACGTGCTATAATACACGTGTCCTCATCATTGAGACCACAACGCACACACACGCAGGCACACACACACACACGCGCGCACACACACACACACACACACACACACACACACACACAGGCACACACATACATATGCATTATGTGTGGAGTGGACACGTTAGACACATGCTGATGTGCCCCCTAGAATAACATTCTCCCATCTACATACACAAAAACTCACTGATTTAAAGTGGGATATTACGGAGAGTGAATCACAGGCTGACTGTTCAGTCTAATATCTCTGTGATATGGGACCGTGGGCTAGGGGACTACCTGGGTTAACAGGCTTTATGTACAGTCGCCATCTGAGCTGTAATTACCCCCCTTTAGGGTCTCACTGTAAACATGGCTAAAAGGATGCCGTCTATTACAGCCACTACAAAGTTTCCATGGTTGAGTCACTGTCTTTTGAGATATAACAAGTGAAACAGAATCTTATATGCATCTTTTCCACACTGTTGTAATGTTTCTTGGGATTTGGATCTAACAGTAGTCAGAGGGCAGTGTGCACAGGGCCTTTTAGAGAATCACTGGTGCCAATCATCTTGTCACACGACAATCAGACACAGGGATAAAATACCTTTCCCTGACCGGGAATCGAACCCGGGCCACGGTGATGAGAGCGCCGAATCCTAACCACTAGACCACCAGGGAGATCGAGAGCTTGTTTTTAAGGTGAGCACCGGTACGGTGGACATACAGAATACAGGCAATTGGGGCGTACTTTCCAAAGCTATAGCATTAAGAGGCTGTCAGACCAAATAGGAATTCCAAAAGAAATTCCCTGGCCCATACAACCCCCACCTAGCCTCTCCAGGTTCCATTTGAATGTAAACCATCGTTGGTCTAATGAGTGCCATTCCCGCTTAGCTTGAGTAGTATTACCCGATTTTCACGTCAGGATGGCCGAGCGGTCTAAGGCGCTGCGTTCAGGTCGCAGTCTCCTCTGGAGGCGTGGGTTCAAATCCCACTTCTGACATATCCTTCTACCCTTGAACGTTCCTCAACTTGACGACTAGACCAACATACACATCTTCGATTCACTTGAAATCATCTTTGGTTGAGTCACTGTCTTTTGAGATATAACAAGTGAAACAGAAACAATCGTATGGTCATACCCCCCACACTGCATCTTTTCCACACTGTTGTAATGTTTCTTGGGATTTGGATCTAACAGTAGGAAGATGCAAGTTTGCACTGGTCCTTTGGGAGAAGCATTGGTCCCAATCACCTTATGACATTGCAGTAAAGTCCAATATAACTTTCCCTGACCGGTAATCGAACCCGGGCCGCGGCGGTGAGCGCGCCAAATCCTAACCACTAGACCACCAGGGAGATCAAGAGCTAGTTTTTAAGGTGAGCGCCGGTACGGTGGGCGTAGAGAATACAGGCAAAATTCCAAAAGAAATTCCCTGGCCCATACAACCCCCACCTAGACCCTCCAGGTTTCATTTGAATGGAAAACCATCGTTGGTCTAATGAGTGCCATTCCCGCTTAGCTTGAGTAGTATTACCTGATTTTCACGTCAGGATGGCCGAGCTGTCTAAGGCGCTGCGTTCAGGTCGCAGTCTCCTCTGGAGGCGTGGGTTCAAATCCCACTTCTGACATATCCTTTTACCCTTTAACGTTCCTCAACTGGACCACTAGACCAACATAGACATCTTCGATTCACTTGAAATCATCTTCGGTTGAGTCACTGTCTTTTGAGACATAAGTGAACCAGAACCTTATATGGTCATACCCCCACACTGCATCTTTTCCACACTGTTGTAATGTTTCTTGGGATTTGGATCTAACAGTAGTCAGAGGGCAGTGGGCACATGGCCTTTTAGAGAATCACTGGTGCCAATCATCTTGTCACACGACAATCAGACACAGGGATAAAACACCTTTCCCTGACCGGGAATCGAACCCGGGCCGCGGCGGTGAGAGCGCCGAATCCTAACCACTAGACCACCAGGGAGATCGAGAGCTTGTTTTTAAGGTGAGCACCGGTACGGTGGACATACAGAATACAGGCAATTGGGGCGTACTTTCCAAAGCTATAGCATTGAGAGGCTGTCAGCCCAAATAGGAATTCCAAAAGAAATTCCCTGGCCCATACAACCCCCACCTAGCCTCTCCAGGTTCCATTTGAATGGAAAACCATCGTTGGCCTAATGAGTGCAGTTCCCACTTAGCTTGAGTAGTATTACCTGATTTTCACGTCAGGGTTGCCGAGCGGTCTAAGGCGCTGCGTTTAGGCCGCAGTCTCCTCTGGAGGCGTGGGTTCAAATCCCACTTCTGACATATCCTTTTACCCTTTAACGTTCCTCAACTTGACCACTAGACCAACATAGAAATCTTCTGTTGAGTCACTGTCTTTTCAGATATAACAAGTGAAACAGAACCTTATATGGTCATACCCCCCACACTGCATCTTTTCCACACTGTTGTAATGTTTCTTGGGATTTGGATCTAACAGTAGGAAGATGCAAGTTTGCACTGGTCCTTTGGGAGAAGCATTGGTCCCAATCACCTTATGACATTGCATTAAAGTCCAATATAACTTTCCCTGACCGGGAATCGAACCCGGGCGGTGAGAGCGCCGAATCCTAATCACTAGACCACCAGGGAGATCGAAAGCTTGTTTTTAAGGTGAGCACCGGCCCATACAACCCCCACCAAGCCTCTCCAGGTTCCATTTGAATGGAAAACCATCGTTGGTCTAATGAGTGCCATTCCCGATTAGCTTGAGTAGTATTACCTGATTTTCACGTCAGGATGGCCGAGCGGTCTAAGGCTCTGCGTTTAGGCCGCAGTCTCCTCTGGAGGCGTGGGTTCAAATCCCACTTCTGACATATCCTTTTACCCTTTAACGTTCCTCAACTGGACCACTAGACCAACATAGACATCTTCGATTCACTTGAAATCATCTTCAGTTGAGTCACTGTCTTTTGAGACATAACAAGTGAAACAGAACCTTATATGGTCATACCCCCACACCATTTCTTTTCCACACTTTACCAACATAGACATCTTCGATTCACTTGAAATCATCTTTGGTTGAGATATAACAAGTGAAACAGAAAAAATCGTATGGTCATACCCCCCACACTGCATCTTTTCCACACTGTTGTAATGTTTCTTGGGATTTGGATCTAACAGTAGTCAGAGGGCAGTGGGCACAGGGCCTTTTAGAGATTCACTGGTGCCAATCATCTTGTCACACGACAATCAGACACAGGGATAAAACACCTTTCCCTGACCGGGAATCGAACCCGGGCCGCGGCGGTGAGAGCGCCGAATCCTAACCACTAGACCACCAGGGAGATCGAGAGCTTGTTTTTAAGGTGAGCACCGGCCCATACAACCCCCACCAAGCCTCTCCAGGTTCCATTTGAATGGAAAACCATCGTTGGTCTAATGAGTGCCATTCCCGATTAGCTTGAGTAGTATTACCTGATTTTCACGTCAGGATGGCCGAGCGGTCTAAGGCTCTGCGTTTAGGCCGCAGTCTCCTCTGGAGGCGTGGGTTCAAATCCCACTTCTGACATATCCTTTTACCCTTTAACGTTCCTCAACTGGACCACTAGACCAACATAGACATCTTCGATTCACTTGAAATCATCTTCAGTTGAGTCACTGTCTTTTGAGACATAACAAGTGAAACAGAACCTTATATGGTCATACCCCCACACCTGTTCTTTTCCACACTTTACCAACATAGACATCTTCGATTCACTTGAAATCATCTTTGGTTGAGTCACTGTCTTTTGAGATATAACAAGTGAAACAGAAAAAATCGTATGGTCATACCCCCCACACTGCATCTTTTCCACACTGTTGTAATGTTTCTTGGGATTTGGATCTAACAGTAGTCAGAGGGCAGTGGGCACAGGGCCTTTTAGAGATTCACTGGTGCCAATCATCTTGTCACACGACAATCAGACACAGGGATAAAAAACACCTTTCCCTGACCGGGAATCGAACCCGGGCCGCGGCGGTGAAAGCGCCGAATCCTAACCACTAGACCACCAGGGAGATCAAGAGCTTGTTTTTAAGGTGAGCGCCGGTACGGTGGGCGTAGAGAATACAGGCAAATTTCCAAAAGAAATTCCCTGGCCATACAACCCCCACCTAGCCCCTCCAGGTTCCATTTGAATGGAAAACCATCGTTGGTCTAATGAGTGCCATTCCCGCTTAGCTTGAGTAGTATTACCTGATTTTCACGTCAGGATGGCCGAGCGGTCTAAGGCGCTGCGTTCAGGTCGCAGTCTCCTCTGGAGGCGTGGGTTCAAATCCCACTTCTGACATATCCTTTTACCCTTGAACGTTCCTCAACTGGACCACTAGACCAACATAGACATCTTCGATTCACTTGAAATCATCTTCGGTTGAGTCACTGTCTTTTGAGACATAAGTGAAACAGAACCTTATATGGTCATACCCCCACACTGCATCTTTTCCACACTGTTGTAATGTTTCTTGAGATTTGGATCTAACAGTAGTCAGAGGGCAGTGGGCACATGGCCTTTTAGAGAATCACTGGTGCCAATCATCTTGTCACACGACAATCAGACACAGGGATAAAACACCTTTCCCTGACCGGGAATCGAACCCGGGCCGCGGCGATGAGAGCGCCGAATCCTAACCACTAGACCACCAGGGAGATCGAGAGCTTGTTTTTAAGGTGAGCACCGGTACGGTGGACATACAGAATACAGGCAATTGGGGCGTACTTTCATAAGCTATAGCATTGAGAGGCTGTCAGCCCAAATAGGAATTCCAAAAGAAATTCCCTGGCCCATACAACCCCCACCTAGCCTCTCCAGGTTCCATTTGAATGAAAAACCATCGTTGGCCTAATGAGTAACATTCCCGCTTAGCTTGAGTAGTATTACCTGATTTTCATGTCAGGATGGCCGAGCGGTCTAAGGCGCTGCGTTTAGGCCGCAGTCTCCTCTGGAGGCGTGGGTTCAAATCCCACTTCTGACATATCCTTTTACCCTTTAACGTTCCTCAACTTGACCACTAGACAAACATAGAAATCTTCTGTTGAGTCCCTGTCTTTTCAGATATAACAAGTGAAACAGAACCTTATATGGTCATACCCCCCACACTGCATCTTTTCCACACTGTTGTAATGTTTCTTGGGATTTGGATCTAACAGTAGGAAGATGCAAGTTTGCACTGGTCCTTTGGGAGAAGCATTGGTCCCAATCACCTTATGACATTGCATTAAAGTCCAATATAACTTTCCCTGACCGGGAATCGAACCCGGGCGGTGAGAGCGCCGAATCCTAATCACTAGACCACCAGGGAGATCGAGAGCTTGTTTTTAAGGTGAGCACCGGCCCATACAACCCCCACCAATCCTCTCCAGGTTCCATTTGAATGGAAAACCATCGTTGGTCTAATGAGTGCCATTCCCGCTTAGCTTGAGTAGTATTACCTGATTTTCACGTCAGGATGGCCGAGCGGTCTAAGGCGCTGCGTTTAGGCCGCAGTCTCCTCTGGAGGCGTGGGTTCAAATCCCACTTCTGACATATCCTTTTACCCTTTAACGTTCCTCAACTGGACCACTAGACCAACATAGACATCTTCGATTCACTTGAAATCATCTTCGGTTGAGTCACTGTCTTTTGAGACATAACAAGTGAAACAGAACCTTATATGGTCATACCCCCATACCTTATCTTTTCCACACTTTACCAACATAGACATCTTCGATTCACTTGAAATCATCTTTGGTTGAGTCACTGTCTTTTGAGATATAACAAGTGAAACAGAAAAAGTCGTATGGTCATACCTCCCACACTGCATCTTTTCCACACTGTTGTAATGTTTCTTGGGATTTGGATCTAACAGTAGTCAGAGGGCAGTGGGCACAGGGCCTTTTAGAGATTCACTGGTGCCAATCATCTTGTCACACGACAATCAGACACAGGGATAAAACACCTTTCCCTGACCGGGAATCGAACCCGGGCCGCGGCGGTGAGAGCGCCGAATCCTAACCACTAGACCACCAGGGAGATCGAGAGCTTGTTTTTAAGGTGAGCACCGGTACGGTGGACATACAGAATACAGGCAATTGGGGCGTACTTTCCAAAGCTATAGCATTAAGAGGCTGTCAGCCCAAATAGGAATTCCAAAAGAAATTCCCTGGCCCATACAACCCCCACCTAGCCTCTCCAGGTTCCATTTGAAAGTAAACCATCGTTGGTCTAATGAGTGCCATTCCCGCTTAGCTTGAGTAGTATTACCTGATTTTCACGTCAGGATGGCCGAGCGGTCTAAGGCGCTGCGTTCAGGTCGCAGTCTCCTCTGGAGGCGTGGGTTCAAATCCCACTTCTGACATATCCTTTTACCCTTGAACGTTCCTCAACTTGACCACTAGACCAACATAGACACCTTCGATTCACTTGAAATCATCTTTGGTTGAGTCACTGTCTTTTGAGATATAACAAGTGAAACAGAAACAATGCATCTTTTCCACACTTTTGTAATGTTTCTTGGGATT
Source organism: Aplochiton taeniatus (assembly GCA_017639675.1). Lineage (NCBI taxonomy): Eukaryota > Metazoa > Chordata > Actinopteri > Galaxiiformes > Galaxiidae > Aplochiton > Aplochiton taeniatus. Next base: position 47,361,635 of record CM030172.1, read on the forward strand.
TGGATCTAACAGTAGGAAGATGCAAGTTTGCACTGGTCCTTTGGGAGAAGCATTGGTCCCAATCACCTTATGACATTGCAGTAAAGTCCAATATAACTTTCCCTGACCGGGAATCGAACCCGGGCTGCGGCGGTGAAAGCGCCGAATCCTAACCACTAGACCACCAGGGAGTTCAAGAGCTTGTTTTTAAGGTGAGCGCCGGTACGGTGGGCGTAGAGAATACAGGCAAAATTCCAAAAGAAATACCCTGGCCCATACAACCCCCACCTAGCCTCTCCAGGTTCCATTTGAATGGAAAACCATCGTTGGTCTAATGAGTGCCATTCCCGCTTAGCTTGAGTAGTATTACCTGATTTTCACGTCAGGATGGCCGAGCGGTCTAAGGCTCTGCGTCTAGGCCGCAGTCTCCTCTGGAGGCGTGGGTTCAAATCCCACTTCTGACATATCCTTTTACCCTTTAACGTTCCTCAACTGGACCACTAGACCAACATAGACATCTTCGATTCACTTGAAATCATCTTCTGTTGAGTCACTGTCTTTTGAGACATAACAAGTGAAACAGAACCTTATATGGTCATACCCCCACACTGCATCTTTTCCACACTGTTGTAATGTTTCTTGAGATTTGGATCTAACAGTAGTCAGAGGGCAGTGGGCACAGGGCCTTTTAGAGAATCACTGGTGCCAATCATCTTGTCACACGACAATCAGACACAGGGATAAAACACCTTTCCCTGACCGGGAATCGAACCCGGGCCGCGGCAGTGAGAGCGCCGAATCCTAACCACTAGACCACCAGGGAGATCGAGAGCTTGTTTTTAAGGTGAGCACCGGTACGGTGGACATACAGAATACAGGCAATTGGGGCGTACTTTCCAAAGCTATAGCATTAAGAGGCTGTCAGCCCAAATAGGAAACATGGCCAAAACCTCAAGGTTTGAAAGAGCTGAGATCTTTCCTTGGTTTTTCAGGGTACTACAGACGATTTATAAAAGGCTACTCTAGCATAGTTAAACCCCTCACCGACTTGACTTCTGGTTACCCGCCATTGCACAAAAATGCCAAGCACAAGACAAAGACTCACGAGTACCATGATCCAAAGAAGCCCTTCGGCGACCGTTGGACTTCCACCTGCGAGCTTGCATTTAATGCCATCGTAGAAAAACTCTCCTGAGGCCTCTCCTGAGGCCTTACCTGACAGTTTTGTGAATGAAGAGCAGTATGGTGGTTCACCTGTCCTTCCCCACCTGTCTGAGAAAGATATCATAGACAAACAACGAGCTGATCCTTGCCTCCGAGAGATTATAATCCAAATGGAGAGTGGAGAAAGACTACCCCCAACAGTTAGAAAAGAGCTTCCTGATGTCCCTTTCCTCCTAAGGGAATGGAATCGTCTTGAACTGCGCAATCACGTTCTATATCGAAGACGCCAAGACAGTGGCAGAGTCACATATCAACTTGTCTTACCTGAAGAGCTCCGAGCTGGTGTTCTCCAAAGCCTTCACAATGATATGGGTCACCTAGGTATTGAGCGTACCATAGATTTAGTGAGAAATCTGGGGTTCAAATCCCACTTCTGACATATCCTTTTACCCTTTAACGTTCCTCAACTTGACCACTAGACCAACATAGAAATGTTCTGTTGAGTCACTGTCTTTTCAGATATAACAAGTGAAACAGCACCTTATATGGTCATACCCCCACACTGCATCTTTTCCACACTGTTGTAATGTTTCTTGGGATTTGGATCTAACAGTAGTCAGAGGGCAGTGGGCACAGGGCCTTTTAGAGAATCACTGGTGCCAATCATCTTGTCACACGACAATAGGACACAGGGATAAAACACCTTTCCCTGACCGGGAATCGAACCCGGGCCGCGGCGGTGAGAGCGCCGAATCCTAACCACCAGGGAGATCGAGAGCTTGTTTTTAAGGTGAGCACCGGTACGGTGGACATACAGAATACAGGCAATTGGGGCGTACTTTCCAAAGCTATAGCATTAAGAGGCTGTCAGCCCAAATAGGAAACATGGCCAAAACCTCAAGGTTTGAAAGAGCTGAGATCTTTCCTTGGTTTTTCAGGGTACTACAGACGATTTATAAAAGGCTACTCTAGCATAGTTAAACCCCTCACCGACTTGACTTCTGGTTACCCGCCATTGCACAAAAATGCCAAGCACAAGACAAAGACTCACGAGTACCATGATCCAAAGAAGCCCTTCGGCGACCGTTGGACTTCCACCTGCGAGCTTGCATTTAATGCCATCGTAGAAAAACTCTCCTGAGGCCTCTCCTGAGGCCTTACCTGACAGTTTTGTGAATGAAGAGCAGTATGGTGGTTCACCTGTCCTTCCCCACCTGTCTGAGAAAGATATCATAGACAAACAACGAGCTGATCCTTGCCTCCGAGAGATTATAATCCAAATGGAGAGTGGAGAAAGACTACCCCCAACAGTTAGAAAAGAGCTTCCTGATGTCCCTTTCCTCCTAAGGGAATGGAATCGTCTTGAACTGCGCAATCACGTTCTATATCGAAGACGCCAAGACAGTGGCAGAGTCACATATCAACTTGTCTTACCTGAAGAGCTCCGAGCTGGTGTTCTCCAAAGCCTTCACAATGATATGGGTCACCTAGGTATTGAGCGTACCATAGATTTAGTGAGAAATCTGGGGTTCAAATCCCACTTCTGACATATCCTTTTACCCTTTAACGTTCCTCAACTTGACCACTAGACCAACATAGAAATGTTCTGTTGAGTCACTGTCTTTTCAGATATAACAAGTGAAACAGCACCTTATATGGTCATACCCCCACACTGCATCTTTTCCACACTGTTGTAATGTTTCTTGGGATTTGGATCTAACAGTAGTCAGAGGGCAGTGGGCACAGGGCCTTTTAGAGAATCACTGGTGCCAATCATCTTGTCACACGACAATAGGACACAGGGATAAAACACCTTTCCCTGACCGGGAATCGAACCCGGGCCGCGGCGGTGAGAGCGCCGAATCCTAACCACCAGGGAGATCGAGAGCTTGTTTTTAAGGTGAGCACCGGTACGGTGGACATACAGAATGCAGGCAATTGGGGCGTACTTTCCAAAGCTATAGCATTAAGAGGCTGTCAGCCCAAATAGGAAACATGGCCAAAACCTCAAGGTTTGAAAGAGCTGAGATCTTTCCTTGGTTTTTCAGGGTACTACAGACGATTTATAAAAGGCTACTCTAGCATAGTTAAACCCCTCACCGACTTGACTTCTGGTTACCCGCCATTGCACAAAAATGCCAAGCACAAGACAAAGACTCACGAGTACCATGATCCAAAGAAGCCCTTCGGCGACCGTTGGACTTCCACCTGCGAGCTTGCATTTAATGCCATCGTAGAAAAACTCTCCTGAGGCCTCTCCTGAGGCCTTACCTGACAGTTTTGTGAATGAAGAGCAGTATGGTGGTTCACCTGTCCTTCCCCACCTGTCTGAGAAAGATATCATAGACAAACAACGAGCTGATCCTTGCCTCCGAGAGATTATAATCCAAATGGAGAGTGGAGAAAGACTACCCCCAACAGTTAGAAAAGAGCTTCCTGATGTCCCTTTCCTCCTAAGGGAATGGAATCGTCTTGAACTGCGCAATCACGTTCTATATCGAAGACGCCAAGACAGTGGCAGAGTCACATATCAACTTGTCTTACCTGAAGAGCTCCGAGCTGGTGTTCTCCAAAGCCTTCACAATGATATGGGTCACCTAGGTATTGAGCGTACCATAGATTTAGTGAGAAATCTGGGGTTCAAATCCCACTTCTGACATATACTTTTACCCTTTAACGTTCCTCAACTTGACCACTAGACCAACATAGAAATGTTCTGTTGAGTCACTGTCTTTTCAGATATAACAAGTGAAACAGCACCTTATATGGTCATACCCCCACACTGCATCTTTTCCACACTGTTGTAATGTTTCTTGGGATTTGGATCTAACAGTAGTCAGAGGGCAGTGGGCACAGGGCCTTTTAGAGAATCACTGGTGCCAATAATCTTGTCACACGACAATCAGACACAGGGATAAAACACCTTTCCCTGACCGGGAATCGAACCCGGGCCGCGGCTGGGAGAGCGCCGAATCCTAACCACTAGACCACCAGGGAGATCGAGAGCTTGTTTTTAAGGTGAGCACCGGTACGGTGGACATACAGAATACAGGCAATTGGGGCGTACTTTCCAAAGCTATAGCATTAAGAGGCTGTCAGCCCAAATAGGAATTCCAAAATAAATTCCCTGGCCCATACAACCCCCACCTAGCCTCTTCAGGTTCCATTTGAATGGAAAACCATCGTTGGTCTAATGAGTGCCATTCCCGCTTAGCTTGAGTAGTATTACCTGATTTTCACGTCAGGATGGCCGAGCGGTCTAAGGCGCTGCGTTTAGGCCGCAGTCTCCACTGGAGGCGTGGGTTCAGATCCCACTTCGGACATATCCTTTTACCCTTTAACGTTCCTCAACTGGACCACTAGACCAAAATAGAAATCTTCTGTTGAGTCACTGTCTTTTCAGATATAACAAGTGAAACAGAACCTTATATGGTCATACCCCCCACACTGCATCTTTTCCACACTGTTGTAATGTTTCTTGGGATTTGGATCTAACGGTAGGAAGATGCAAGTTTGCACTGATCCTTTGGGAGAAGCATTGGTCCCAATCACCTTATGACATTGCAGTAAAGTCCAATATAACTTTCCCTGACCGGGAATCGAACCCGGGCCGCGGCGGTGAGAGCGCCGAATCCTAACCACTAGACCACCAGGGAGATCGAGATCTTGTTTTTAAGGTGAGCACCGGTACGGTGGACATACAGAATACAGGCAATTGGGGCGTACTTTCCAAAGCTATAGCATTAAGACGCTGTCAGCCCAAATAGGAATTCCAAAAGAAATTCCCTGGCCCATACAACCCCCACCTAGCCTCTCCAGGTTCCATTTGAAAGTAAACCATCGTTGGTCTAATGAGTGCCATTCCCGCTTAGCTTTAGTAGTATTACCTGATTTTCACGTCAGGATGGCCGAGCGGTCTAAGGCGCTGCGTTCAGGTCGCAGTCTCCTCTGGAGGCGTGGGTTCAAATCCCACTTCTGACATATCCTTTTACCCTTGAACGTTCCTCAACTTGACGACTAGACCAGCATAGACACCTTCGATTCACTTGAAATCATCTTTGGTTGAGTCACTGTCTTTTGAGATATAACAAGTGAAACAGAAACAATCGTATGGTCATACCCCCCACACTGCATCTTTTCCACACTGTTGTAATGTTTCTTGGGATTTGGATCTAACAGTAGGAAGATGCAAGTTTGCACTGGTCCTTTGGGAGAAGCATTGGTCCCAATCACCTTATGACATTGCAGTAAAGTCCAATATAACTTTCCCTGACCGGGAATCGAACCCGGGCTGCGGCGGTGAAAGCGCCGAATCCTAACCACTAGACCACCAGGGAGATCAAGAGCTTGTTTTTAAGGTGAGCGCCGGTACGGTGGGCGTAGAGAATACAGGCAAAATTCCAAAAGAAATTCCCTGGCCCATACAACCCCCACCTAGCCCCTCCAGGTTCCATTTGAATGGAAAACCATCGTTGGTCTAATGAGTGCCATTCCCGCTTAGCTTGAGTAGTATTACCTGATTTTCACGTCAGGATGGCCGAGCGGTCTAAGGCGCTGCGTTCAGGTCGCAGTCTCCTCTGGAGGCGTGGGTTCAAATCCCACTTCTGACATATCCTTTTACCCTCGAACGTTCCTCAACTTGACGACTAGACCAACATAGACATCTTCGATTCACTTGAAATCATCTTTGGTTGAGTCACACTCTTTTGAGATATAACTAACAAGTGAAACAGAAAAAATCGTATGGTCATTCCCCCACACTGCATCTTTTCCACACTGTTGTAATGTTTCTTGGGATTTGGATCTAACAGTAGTCAGAGGGCAGTGGGCACATGGCCTTTTAGAGAATCACTGGTGCCAATCATCTTGTCACACGACAATCAGACACAGGGATAAAACACCTTTCCCTGACCGGGAATCGAACCCGGGCCGCGGCGGTGAGAGCGCCGAATCCTAACCACTAGACCACCAGGGAGATCGAGAGCTTGTTTTTAAGGTGAGCACCGGTACGGTGGACATACAGAATACAGGCAATTGGGGCGTACTTTCCAAAGCTATAGCATTGAGAGGCTGTCAGCCCAAATAGGAATTCCAAAAGAAATTCCCTGGCCCATACAACCCCCACCTAGCCTCTCCAGGTTCCATTTGAATGGAAAACCATCGTTGGCCTAATGAGTGCAGTTCCCACTTAGCTTGAGTAGTATTACCTGATTTTCACGTCAGGGTGGCCGAGCGGTCTAAGGCGCTGCGTTTAGGCCGCAGTCTCTTCTGGAGGCGTGGGTTCAAATCCCACTTCTGACATATCCTTTTACCCTTTAACGTTCCTCAACTTGACCACTAGACCAACATAGAAATCTTCTGTTGAGTCACTGTCTTTTCAGATATAACAAGTGAAACAGAACCTTATATGGTCATACCCCCCACACTGCATCTTTTCCACACTGTTGTAATGTTTCTTGGGATTTGGATCTAACAGTAGGAAGATGCAAGTTTGCACTGGTCCTTTGGGAGAAGCATTGGTCCCAATCACCTTATGACATTGCATTAAAGTCCAATATAACTTTCCCTGACCGGGAATCGAACCCGGGCGGTGAGAGCGCCGAATCCTAATCACTAGACCACCAGGGAGATCGAAAGCTTGTTTTTAAGGTGAGCACCGGCCCATACAACCCCCACCAAGCCTCTCCAGGTTCCATTTGAATGGAAAACCATCGTTGGTCTAATGAGTGCCATTCCCGCTTAGCTTGAGTAGTATTACCTGATTTTCACGTCAGGATGGCCGAGCGGTCTAAGGCTCTGCGTTTAGGCCGCAGTCTCCTCTGGAGGCGTGGGTTCAAATCCCACTTCTGACATATCCTTTTACCCTTTAACGTTCCTCAACTGGACCACTAGACCAACATAGACATCTTCGATTCACTTGAAATCATCTTCAGTTGAGTCACTGTCTTTTGAGACATAACAAGTGAAACAGAACCTTATATGGTCATACCCCCACACCTGTTCTTTTCCACACTTTACCAACATAGACATCTTCGATTCACTTGAAATCATCTTTGGTTGAGTCACTGTCTTTTGAGATATAACAAGTGAAACAGAAAAAATCGTATGGTCATACCCCCCACACTGCATCTTTTCCACACTGTTGTAATGTTTCTTGGGATTTGGATCTAACAGTAGTCAGAGGGCAGTGGGCACAGGGCCTTTTAGAGATTCACTGGTGCCAATCATCTTGTCACACGACAATCAGACACAGGGATAAAACACCTTTCCCTGACCGGGAATCGAACCCGGGCCGCGGCGGTGAGAGCGCCGAATCCTAACCACTAGACCACCAGGGAGATCGAGAGCTTGTTTTTAAGGTGAGCACCGGCCCATACAACCCCCACCAAGCCTCTCCAGGTTCCATTTGAATGGAAAACCATCGTTGGTCTAATGAGTGCCATTCCCGATTAGCTTGAGTAGTATTACCTGATTTTCACGTCAGGATGGCCGAGCGGTCTAAGGCTCTGCGTTTAGGCCGCAGTCTCCTCTGGAGGCGTGGGTTCAAATCCCACTTCTGACATATCCTTTTACCCTTTAACGTTCCTCAACTGGACCACTAGACCAACATAGACATCTTCGATTCACTTGAAATCATCTTCAGTTGAGTCACTGTCTTTTGAGACATAACAAGTGAAACAGAACCTTATATGGTCATACCCCCACACCTGTTCTTTTCCACACTTTACCAACATAGACATCTTCGATTCACTTGAAATCATCTTTGGTTGAGTCACTGTCTTTTGAGATATAACAAGTGAAACAGAAAAAATCGTATGGTCATACCCCCCACACTGCATCTTTTCCACACTGTTGTAAATTTTCTTGGGATTTGGATCTAACAGTAGTCAGAGGGCAGTGGGCACATGGCCTTTTAGAGATTCACTGGTGCCAATCATCTTGTCACACGACAATCAGACACAGGGATAAAACACCTTTCCCTGACCGGGAATCGAACCCGGGCTGCGGCGGTGAAAGCGCCGAATCCTAACCACTAGACCACCAGGGAGATCAAGAGCTTGTTTTTAAGGTGAGCGCCGGTACGGTGGGCGTAGAGAATACAGCCAAATTTCCAAAAGAAATTCCCTGGCCATACAACCCCCACCTAGCCCCTCCAGGTTCCATTTGAATGGAAAACCATCGTTGGTCTAATGAGTGCCATTCCCGCTTAGCTTGAGTAGTATTACCTGATTTTCACGTCAGGATGGCCGAGCGGTCTAAGGCGCTGCGTTCAGGTCGCAGTCTCCTCTGGAGGCGTGGGTTCAAATCCCACTTCTGACATATCCTTTTACCCTTGAACGTTCCTCAACTGGACCACTAGACCAACATAGACATCTTCGATTCACTTGAAATCATCTTCGGTTGAGTCACTGTCTTTTGAGACATAAGTGAAACAGAACCTTATATGGTCATACCCCCACACTGCATCTTTTCCACACTGTTGTAATGTTTCTTGAGATTTGGATCTAACAGTAGTCAGAGGGCAGTGGGCACATGGCCTTTTAGAGAATCACTGGTGCCAATCATCTTGTCACACGACAATCAGACACAGGGATAAAACACCTTTCCCTGACCGGGAATCGAACCCGGGCCGCGGCGATGAGAGCGCCGAATCCTAACCACTAGACCACCAGGGAGATCGAGAGCTTGTTTTTAAGGTGAGCACCGGTACGGTGGACATACAGAATACAGGCAATTGGGGCGTACTTTCATAAGCTATAGCATTGAGAGGCTGTCAGCCCAAATAGGAATTCCAAAAGAAATTCCCTGGCCCATACAACCCCCACCTAGCCTCTCCAGGTTCCATTTGAATGAAAAACCATCGTTGGCCTAATGAGTGCCATTCCCGCTTAGCTTGAGTAGTATTACCTGATTTTCATGTCAGGATGGCCGAGCGGTCTAAGGCGCTGCGTTTAGGCCGCAGTCTCCTCTGGAGGCGTGGGTTCAAATCCCACTTCTGACATATCCTTTTACCCTTTAACGTTCCTCAACTTGACCACTAGACAAACATAGAAATCTTCTGTTGAGTCCCTGTCTTTTCAGATATAACAAGTGAAACAGAACCTTATATGGTCATACCCCCCACACTGCATCTTTTCCACACTGTTGTAATGTTTCTTGGGATTTGGATCTAACAGTAGGAAGATGCAAGTTTGCACTGGTCCTTTGGGAGAAGCATTGGTCCCAATCACCTTATGACATTGCATTAAAGTCCAATATAACTTTCCCTGACCGGGAATCGAACCCGGGCGGTGAGAGCGCCGAATCCTAATCACTAGACCACCAGGGAGATCGAGAGCTTGTTTTTAAGGTGAGCACCGGCCCATACAACCCCCACCAAGCCTCTCCAGGTTCCATTTGAATGGAAAACCATCGTTGGTCTAATGAGTGCCATTCCCGCTTAGCTTGAGTAGTATTACCTGATTTTCACGTCAGGATGGCCGAGCGGTCTAAGGCGCTGCGTTTAGGCCGCAGTCTCCTCTGGAGGCGTGGGTTCAAATCCCACTTCTAACATATCCTTTTACCCTTTAACGTTCCTCAACTGGACCACTAGACCAACATAGACATCTTCGATTCACTTGAAATCATCTTCGGTTGAGTCACTGTCTTTTGAGACATAACAAGTGAAACAGAACCTTATATGGTCATACCCCCACACCTGTTCTTTTCCACACTTTACCAACATAGACATCTTCGATTCACTTGAAATCATCTTTGGTTGAGTCACTGTCTTTTGAGATATAACAAGTGAAACAGAAAAAATCGTATGGTCATACCCCCCACACTGCATCTTTTCCACACTGTTGTAAATTTTCTTGGGATTTGGATCTAACAGTAGTCAGAGGGCAGTGGGCACATGGCCTTTTAGAGATTCACTGGTGCCAATCATCTTGTCACACGACAATCAGACACAGGGATAAAACACCTTTCCCTGACCGGGAATCGAACCCGGGCCGCGGCGGTGAAAGCGCCGAATCCTAACCACTAGACCACCAGGGAGATCAAGAGCTTGTTTTTAAGGTGAGCGCCGGTACGGTGGGCGTAGAGAATACAGGCAAATTTCCAAAAGAAATTCCCTGGCCATACAACCCCCACCTAGCCCCTCCAGGTTCCATTTGAATGGAAAACCATCGTTGGTCTAATGAGTGCCATTCCCGCTTAGCTTGAGTAGTATTACCTGATTTTCACGTCAGGATGGCCGAGCGGTCTAAGGCGCTGCGTTCAGGTCGCAGTCTCCTCTGGAGGCGTGGGTTCAAATCCCACTTCTGACATATCCTTTTACCCTTGAACGTTCCTCAACTGGACCACTAGACCAACATAGACATCTTCGATTCACTTGAAATCATCTTCGGTTGAGTCACTGTCTTTTGAGACATAAGTGAAACAGAACCTTATATGGTCATACCCCCACACTGCATCTTTTCCACACTGTTGTAATGTTTCTTGAGATTTGGATCTAACAGTAGTCAGAGGGCAGTGGGCACATGGCCTTTTAGAGAATCACTGGTGCCAATCATCTTGTCACACGACAATCAGACACAGGGATAAAACACCTTTCCCTGACCGGGAATCGAACCCGGGCCGCGGCGATGAGAGCGCCGAATCCTAACCACTAGACCACCAGGGAGATCGAGAGCTTGTTTTTAAGGTGAGCACCGGTACGGTGGACATACAGAATACAGGCAATTGGGGCGTACTTTCATAAGCTATAGCATTGAGAGGCTGTCAGCCCAAATAGGAATTCCAAAAGAAATTCCCTGGCCCATACAACCCCCACCTAGCCTCTCCAGGTTCCATTTGAATGAAAAACCATCGTTGGCCTAATGAGTGCCATTCCCGCTTAGCTTGAGTAGTATTACCTGATTTTCACGTCAGGATGGCCGAGCGGTCTAAGGCGCTGCGTTTAGGCCGCAGTCTCCTCTGGAGGCGTGGGTTCAAATCCCACTTCTGACATATCCTTTTACCCTTTAACGTTCCTCAACTTGACCACTAGACAAACATAGAAATCTTCTGTTGAGTCACTGTCTTTTCAGATATAACAAGTGAAACAGAACCTTATATGGTCATACCCCCCACACTGCATCTTTTCCACACTGTTGTAATGTTTCTTGGGATTTGGATCTAACAGTAGGAAGATGCAAGTTTGCACTGGTCCTTTGGGAGAAGCATTGGTCCCAATCACCTTATGACATTGCATTAAAGTCCAATATAACTTTCCCTGACCGGGAATCGAACCCGGGCGGTGAGAGCGCCGAATCCTAATCACTAGACCACCAGGGAGATCGAGAGCTTGTTTTTAAGGTGAGCACCGGCCCATACAACCCCCACCAAGCCTCTCCAGGTTCCATTTGAATGGAAAACCATCGTTGGTCTAATGAGTGCCATTCCCGCTTAGCTTGAGTAGTATTACCTGATTTTCACGTCAGGATGGCCGAGCGGTCTAAGGCGCTGCGTTTAGGCCGCAGTCTCCTCTGGAGGCGTGGGTTCAAATCCCACTTCTAACATATCCTTTTACCCTTTAACGTTCCTCAACTGGACCACTAGACCAACATAGACATCTTCGATTCACTTGAAATCATCTTCGGTTGAGTCACTGTCTTTTGAGACATAACAAGTGAAACAGAACCTTATATGGTCATACCCCCATACCTTATCTTTTCCACACTTTACCAACATAGACATCTTCGATTCACTTGAAATCATCTTTGGTTGAGTCACTGTCTTTTGAGATATAACAAGTGAAACAGAAAAAGTCGTATGGTCATACCTCCCACACTGCATCTTTTCCACACTGTTGTAATGTTTCTTGGGATTTGGATCTAACAGTAGTCAGAGGGCAGTGGGCACAGGGCCTTTTAGAGATTCACTGGTGCCAATCATCTTGTCACACGACAATCAGACACAGGGATAAAACACCTTTCCCTGACCGGGAATCGAACCCGGGCCGCGGCGGTGAGAGCGCCGAATCCTAACCACTAGACCACCAGGGAGATCGAGAGCTTGTTTTTAAGGTGAGCACCGGTACGGTGGACATACAGAATACAGGCAATTGGGGCGTACTTTCCAAAGCTATAGCATTAAGAGGATGTCAGCCCAAATAGGAATTCCAAAAGAAATTCCCTGGCCCATACAACCCCCACCTAGCCTCTCCAGGTTCCATTTGAAAGTAAACCATCGTTGGTCTAATGAGTGCCATTCCCGCTTAGCTTGAGTAGTATTACCTGATTTTCACGTCAGGATGGCCGAGCGGTCTAAGGCGCTGCGTTCAGGTCGCAGTCTCCTCTGGAGGCGTGGGTTCAAATCCCACTTCTGACATATCCTTTTACCCTTGAACGTTCCTCAACTTGACCACTAGACCAACATAGACACCTTCGATTCACTTGAAATCATCTTTGGTTGAGTCACTGTCTTTTGAGATATAACAAGTGAAACAGAAACAATGCATCTTTTCCACACTTTTGTAATGTTTCTTGGGATTTGGATCTAACAGTAGGAAGATGCAAGTTTGCACTGGTCCTTTGGGAGAAGCATTGGTCCCAATTACCTTATGACATTGCAGTAAAGTCCAATATAACTTTCCCTGACCGGGAATCGAACCCGGGCTGCGGCGGTGAAAGCGCCGAATCCTAACCACTAGACCACCAGGGAGTTCAAGAGCTTGTTTTTAAGGTGAGCGCCGGTACGGTGGGCGTAGAGAATACAGGCAAAATTCCAAAAGAAATACCCTGGCCCATACAACCCCCACCTAGCCTCTCCAGGTTCCATTTGAATGGAAAACCATCGTTGGTCTAATGAGTGCCATTCCCGCTTAGCTTGAGTAGTATTACCTGATTTTCACGTCAGGATGGCCGAGCGGTCTAAGGCTCTGCGTCTAGGCCGCAGTCTCCTCTGGAGGCGTGGGTTCAAATCCCACTTCTGACATATCCTTTTACCCTTTAACGTTCCTCAACTGGACCACTAGACCAACATAGACATCTTCGATTCACTTGAAATCATCTTCTGTTGAGTCACTGTCTTTTGAGACATAACAAGTGAAACAGAACCTTATATGGTCATACCCCCACACTGCATCTTTTCCACACTGTTGTAATGTTTCTTGGGATTTGGATCTAACAGTAGTCAGAGGGCAGTGGGCACAGGGCCTTTTAGAGAATCACTGGTGCCAATCATCTTGTCACACGACAATCAGACACAGGGATAAAACACCTTTCCCTGACCGGGAATCGAACCCGGGCCGCGGCGGTGAGAGCGCCGAATCCTAACCACTAGACCACCAGGGAGATCGAGAGCTTGTTTTTAAGGTGAGCACCGGTACGGTGGACATACAGAATACAGGCAATTGGGGCGTACTTTCCAAAGCTATAGCATTAAGAGGCTGTCAGCCCAAATAGGAAACATGGCCAAAACCTCAAGGTTTGAAAGAGCTGAGATCTTTCCTTGGTTTTTCAGGGTACTACAGACGATTTATAAAAGGCTACTCTAGCATAGTTAAACCCCTCACCGACTTGACTTCTGGTTACCCGCCATTGCACAAAAATGCCAAGCACAAGACAAAGACTCACGAGTACCATGATCCAAAGAAGCCCTTCGGCGACCGTTGGACTTCCACCTGCGAGCTTGCATTTAATGCCATCGTAGAAAAACTCTCCTGAGGCCTCTCCTGAGGCCTTACCTGACAGTTTTGTGAATGAAGAGCAGTATGGTGGTTCACCTGTCCTTCCCCACCTGTCTGAGAAAGATATCATAGACAAACAACGAGCTGATCCTTGCCTCCGAGAGATTATAATCCAAATGGAGAGTGGAGAAAGACTACCCCCAACAGTTAGAAAAGAGCTTCCTGATGTCCCTTTCCTCCTAAGGGAATGGAATCGTCTTGAACTGTGCAATCACGTTCTATATCGAAGACGCCAAGACAGTGGCAGAGTCACATATCAACTTGTCTTACCTGAAGAGCTCCGAGCTGGTGTTCTCCAAAGCCTTCACAATGATATGGGTCACCTAGGTATTGAGCGTACCATAGATTTAGTGAGAAATCTGGGGTTCAAATCCCACTTCTGACATATACTTTTACCCTTTAACGTTCCTCAACTTGACCACTAGACCAACATAGAAATGTTCTGTTGAGTCACTGTCTTTTCAGATATAACAAGTGAAACAGCACCTTATATGGTCATACCCCCACACTGCATCTTTTCCACACTGTTGTAATGTTTCTTGGGATTTGGATCTAACAGTAGTCAGAGGGCAGTGGGCACAGGGCCTTTTAGAGAATCACTGGTGCCAATAATCTTGTCACACGACAATCAGACACAGGGATAAAACACCTTTCCCTGACCGGGAATCGAACCCGGGCCGCGGCTGGGAGAGCGCCGAATCCTAACCACTAGACCACCAGGGAGATCGAGAGCTTGTTTTTAAGGTGAGCACCGGTACGGTGGACATACAGAATACAGGCAATTGGGGCGTACTTTCCAAAGCTATAGCATTAAGAGGCTGTCAGCCCAAATAGGAATTCCAAAAGAAATTCCCTGGCCCATACAACCCCCACCTAGCCTCTTCAGGTTCCATTTGAATGGAAAACCATCGTTGGTCTAATGAGTGCCATTCCCGCTTAGCTTGAGTAGTATTACCTGATTTTCACGTCAGGATGGCCGAGCGGTCTAAGGCGCTGCGTTTAGGCCGCAGTCTCCACTGGAGACGTGGGTTCAGATCCCACTTCGGACATATCCTTTTACCCTTTAACGTTCCTCAACTGGACCACTAGACCAACATAGAAATCTTCTGTTGAGTCACTGTCTTTTCAGATATAACAAGTGAAACAGAACCTTATATGGTCATACCCCCCACACTGCATCTTTTCCACACTGTTGTAATGTTTCTTGGGATTTGGATCTAACGGTAGGAAGATGCAAGTTTGCACTGATCCTTTGGGAGAAGCATTGGTCCCAATCACCTTATGACATTGCAGTAAAGTCCAATATAACTTTCCCTGACCGGGAATCGAACCCGGGCCGCGGCGGTGAGAGCGCCGAATCCTAACCACTAGACCACCAGGGAGATCGAGATCTTGTTTTTAAGGTGAGCACCGGTACGGTGGACATACAGAATACAGGCAATTGGGGCGTACTTTCCAAAGCTATAGCATTAAGACGCTGTCAGCCCAAATAGGAATTCCAAAAGAAATTCCCTGGCCCATACAACCCCCACCTAGCCTCTCCAGGTTCCATTTGAAAGTAAACCATCGTTGGTCTAATGAGTGCCATTCCCGCTTAGCTTTAGTAGTATTACCTGATTTTCACGTCAGGATGGCCGAGCGGTCTAAGGCGCTGCGTTCAGGTCGCAGTCTCCTCTGGAGGCGTGGGTTCAAATCCCACTTCTGACATATCCTTTTACCCTTGAACGTTCCTCAACTTGACGACTAGACCAGCATAGACACCTTCGATTCACTTGAAATCATCTTTGGTTGAGTCACTGTCTTTTGAGATATAACAAGTGAAACAGAAACAATCGTATGGTCATACCCCCCACACTGCATCTTTTCCACACTGTTGTAATGTTTCTTGGGATTTGGATCTAACAGTAGGAAGATGCAAGTTTGCATTGGTCCTTTGGGAGAAGCATTGGTCCCAATCACCTTATGACATTGCAGTAAAGTCCAATATAACTTTCCCTGACCGGTAATCGAACCCGGGCCGCGGCGGTGAAGCGCGCCAAATCCTAACCACTAGACCACCAGGGAGATCAAGAGCTAGTTTTTAAGGTGAGCGCCGGTACGGTGGGCCTAGAGAATACAGGCAAAATTCCAAACAAAATTCCCTGGCCCATACAACCCCCACCTAGACCCTCCAGGTTTCATTTGAATGGAAAACCATCGTTGGTCTAATGAGTGCCATTCCCGCTTAGCTTGAGTAGTATTACCTGATTTTCACGTCAGGATGGCCGAGCTGTCTAAGGCGCTGCGTTCAGGTTGCAGTCTCCTCTGGAGGCGTGGGTTCAAATCCCACTTCTGACAAATCCTTTTACCCTTGAAGGTTCCTCAACTTGACCACTAGACCAACATAGACATCTTCGATTCACTTGAAATCATCTTCGGTTGAGTCACTGTCTTTTGAGACATAACAAGTGAAACAGAACCTTATATGGTCATACCCCCACACTGCATCTTTTCCACACTGTTATAATGTTTCTTGGGTTTGGATCAAACAGTAGGAAGATGCAAGTTTGCACTGGTCCTTTGGGAGAAGCATTGGTCCCAATCACCTTATGACATTGCAGTAAAGTCCAATATAACTTTCCCTGACCGGGAATCTAACCCGGGCTGCGGCGGTGAAAGTGCCGAATCCTAACCACTAGACCACCAGGGAGTTCAAGAGCTTGCTTTTAAGGTGAGCGCCGGTACGGTGGGCGTAGAGAATACAGGCAAAATTCCAAAAGAAATTCCCTGGCCCATACAACCCCCACCTAGCCCCTCCAGGTTCCATTTGAATGGAAAACCATCGTTGGTCTAATGAGTGCCATTCCCGCTTAGCTCTAGTAGTATTACCTGATTTTCACGTCAGGATGGCCGATCGGTCTGAGGCGCTGCGTTCAGGTCGCAGTCTCCTCTGGAGGCGTGGGTTCAAATCCCACTTCTGACATATCCTTTTACCCTTGAACGTTCCTCAACTTGACGACTAGACCAGCATAGACACCTTCGATTCACTTGAAATCATCTTTGGTTGAGTCACTGTCTTTTGAGATATAACAAGTGAAACAGAAACAATCGTATGGTCATACCCCCCACACTGCATCTTTTCCACACTGTTGTAATGTTTCTTGGGATTTGGATCTAACAGTAGGAAGATGCAAGTTTGCACTGGTCCTTTGGGAGAAGCATTGGTCCCAATCACCTTATGACATTGCAGTAAAGTCCAAAATAACTTTCCCTGACCGGTAATCGAACCCGGGCCGCGGCGGTGAGCGCGTCAAATCCTAACCACTAGACCACCAGGGAGATCAAGAGCTAGTTTTTAAGGTGAGCGCCGGTACGGTGGGCGTAGAGAATACAGGCAAAATTCCAAACAAAATTCCCTGGCCCATACAACCCCCACCTAGACCCTCCAGGTTTCATTTGAATGGAAAACCATCGTTGGTCTAATGAGTGCCATTCCCGCTTAGCTTGAGTAGTATTACCTGATTTTCACGTCAGGATGGCCGAGCTGTCTAAGGCGCTGCGTTCAGGTTGCAGTCTCCTCTGGAGGCGTGGGTTCAAATACCACTTCTGACAAATCCTTTTACCCTTGAAGGTTCCTCAACTTGACCACTAGACCAACATAGACATCTTCGATTCACTTGAAATCATCTTCGGTTGAGTCACTGTCTTTTGAGACATAACAAGTGAAACAGAACCTTATATGGTCATACCCCCACACTGCATCTTTTCCACACTGCTATAATGTTTCTTGGGATTTGGATCTAACAGTAGGAAGATGCAAGTTTGCACTGGTCCTTTGGGAGAAGCATTGGTCCCAATCACCTTATGACATTGCAGTAAAGTCCAATATAACTTTCCCTGACCGGGAATCGAACCCGGGCTGCAGCGGTGAAAGCGCCGAATCCTAACCACTAGACCACCAGGGAGTTCAAGAGCTTGTTTTTAAGGTGAGCGCCGGTACGGTGGGCGTAGAGAATACAGGCAAAATTCCAAAAGAAATTCCCTGGCCCATACAACCCCCACCTAGCCCCTCCAGGTTCCATTTGAATGGAAAACCATCGTTGGTCTAATGAGTGCCATTCCCGCTTAGCTTGAGTAGTATTACCTGATTTTCACGTCAGGATGGCCGAGCGGTCTAAGGCGCTGCGTTCAGGTCGCAGTCTCCTCTGGAGGCGTGGGTTCAAATCCCACTTCTGACATATCCTTTTACCCTCGAACGTTCCTCAACTTGACGACTAGACCAACATAGACATCTTCGATTCACTTGAAATCATCTTTGGTTGAGTCACACTCTTTTGAGATATAACTAACAAGTGAAACAGAAAAAATCGTATGGTCATACCCCCCACACTGCATCTTTTCCACACTGTTGTGATGTTTCTTGGGATTTGGATCTAACAGTAGTCAGAGGGCAGTTGGCATAGGGCCTTTTAGAGAATCACTGGTGCCAATCATCTTGTCACACGACAATCAGACACAGGGATAAAACACCTTTCCCTGACCGGGAATCGAACCCGGGCCGCGGCGGTGAGAGCGCCGAATCCTAACCACTAGACCACCAGGGAGATCGAGAGCTTGTTTTTAAGGTGAGCACCGGTACGGTGGACATACAGAATACAGGCAATTGGGGCGTACTTTCCAAAGCTATAGCATTGAGAGGCTGTCAGCCCAAATAGGAATTCCAAAAGAAATTCCCTGGCCCATACAACCCCCACCTAGCCTCTCCAGGTTCCATTTGAATGGAAAACCATCGTTGGTCTAATGAGTTCCATTCCCGCTTAGCTTGAGTAGTATTACCTGATTTTCACGTCAGGATGGCCGAGCGGTCTAAGGCGCTGCGTTTAGGCCGCAGTCTCCTCTGGAGGCGTGGGTTCAAATCCCACTTCTGACATATCCTTTTACCCTTGAACGTTCCTCAACTTGACGACTAGACCAGCATAGACACCTTCGATTCACTTGAAATAATCTTTGGTTGAGTCACTGTCTTTTGAGATATAACAAGTGAAACAGAAACAATCGTATGGTCATACCCCCCACACTGCATCTTTTCCACACTGTTGTAATGTTTCTTGGGATTTGGATCTAACAGTAGGAAGATGCAAGTTTGCACTGGTCCTTTGGGAGAAGCATTGGTCCCAATCACCTTATGACATTGCAGTAAAGTCCAATATAACTTTCCCTGACCGGTAATCGAACCCGGGCCGCGGCGGTGAGCGCGCCAAATCCTAACCACTAGACCACCAGGGAGATCAAGAGCTAGTTTTTAAGGTGAGCGCCGGTACGGTGGGCCTAGAGAATACAGGCAAAATTCCAAACAAAATTCCCTGGCCCATACAACCCCCACCTAGACCCTCCAGGTTTCATTTGAATGGAAAACCATCGTTGGTCTAATGAGTGCCATTCCCGCTTAGCTTGAGTAGTATTACCTGATTTTCACGTCAGGATGGCCGAGCTGTCTAAGGCGCTGCGTTCAGGTTGCAGTCTCCTCTGGAGGCGTGGGTTCAAATCCCACTTCTGACAAATCCTTTTACCCTTGAAGGTTCCTCAACTTGACCACTAGACCAACATAGACATCTTCGATTCACTTGAAATCATCTTCGGTTGAGTCACTGTCTTTTGAGACATAACAAGTGAAACAGAACCTTATATGGTCATACCCCCACACTGCATCTTTTCCACACTGTTATAATGTTTCTTGGGATTTGGATCTAACAGTAGGAAGAAGCAAGTTTGCACTGGTCCTTTGGGAGAAGCATTGGTCCCAATCACCTTATGACATTGCAGTAAAGTCCAATATAACTTTCCCTGACCGGGAATCGAACCCGGGCTGCGGCGGTGAAAGCGCCGAATCCTAACCACTAGACCACCAGGGAGTTCAAGAGCTTGTTTTTAAGGTGAGCGCCGGTACGGTGGGCGTAGAGAATACAGGCAAAATTCCAAACAAAATTCCCTGGCCCATACAACCCCCACCTAGACCCTCCAGGTTTCATTTGAATGGAAAACCATCGTTGGTCTAATGAGTGCCATTCCCGCTTAGCTTGAGTAGTATTACCTGATTTTCACGTCAGAATGGCCGAGCGGTCTAAGGCGCTGCGTTCAGGTCGCAGTCTCCTCTGGAGGCGTGGGTTCAAATCCCACTTCTGACAAATCCTTTTACCCTTGAAGGTTCCTCAACTTGACCACTAGACCAACATAGACATCTTCGATTCACTTGAAATCATCTTCGGTTGAGTCACTGTCTTTTGAGACATAACAAGTGAAACAGAACCTTATATGGTCATACCCCCACACTGCATCTTTTCCACACTGTTATAATGTTTCTTGGGATTTGGATCTAACAGTAGGAAGATGCAAGTTTGCACTGGTCCTTTGGGAGAAGCATTGGTCCCAATCACCTTATGACATTGCAGTAAAGTCCAATACAACTTTCCCTGACCGGGAATCGAACCCAGGCTGCGGCGGTGAAAGCGCCGAATCCTAACCACTAGACCACCAGGGAGTTCAAGAGCTTGTTTTTAAGGTGAGCGCCGGTACGGTGGGCGTAGAGAATACAGGCAAAATTCCAAAAGAAATTCCCTGGCCCATACAACCCCCACCTAGCCCCTCCAGGTTCCATTTGAATGGAAAACCATCGTTGGTCTAATGAGTGCCATTCCCGCTTAGCTTGAGTAGTATTACCTGATTTTCACGTCAGAATGGCCGAGCGGTCTAAGGCGCTGCGTTCAGGTCGCAGTCTCCTCTGGAGGCGTGGGTTCAAATCCCACTTCTGACATATCCTTTTACCCTCGAACGTTCCTCAACTTGACGACTAGACCAACATAGACATCTTCGATTCACTTGAAATCATCTTTGGTTGAGTCACACTCTTTTGAGATATAACTAACAAGTGAAACAGAAAAAATCGTATGGTCATACCCCCCACACTTAATCTTTTCCACACTGTTGTAATGTTTCTTGGGATTTGGATCTAACAGTAGTCAGAGGGCAGTTGGCATAGGGCCTTTTAGAGAATCACTGGTGCCAATCATCTTGTCACACGACAATCAGACACAGGGATAAAACACCTTTCCCTGACCGGGAATCGAACCCGGGCCGCGGCGGTGAGAGCGCCGAATCCTAACCACTAGACCACCAGGGAAATCGAGAGCTTGTTTTTAAGGTGAGCACCGGTACGGTGGACATACAGAATACAGGCAATTGGGGCGTACTTTCCAAAGCTATAGCATTGAGAGGCTGTCAGCCCAAATAGGAATTCCAAAAGAAATTCCCTGGCCCATACAACCCCCACCTAGCCTCTCCAGGTTCCATTTGAATGGAAAACCATCGTTGGTCTAATGAGTTCCATTCCCGCTTAGCTTGAGTAGTATTACCTGATTTTCACGTCAGGATGGCCGAGCGGTCTAAGGCGCTGCGTTTAGGCCGCAGTCTCCTCTGGAGGCGTGGGTTCAAATCCCACTTCTGACATATCCTTTTACCCTTGAACGTTCCTCAACTTGACGACTAGACCAGCATAGACACCTTCGATTCACTTGAAATCATCTTTGGTTGAGTCACTGTCTTTTGAGATATAACAAGTGAAACAGAAACAATCGTATGGTCATACCCCCCACACTGCATCTTTTCCACACTGTTGTAATGTTTCTTGGGATTTGGATCTAACAGTAGGAAGATGCAAGTTTGCACTGGTCCTTTGGGAGAAGCATTGGTCCCAATCACCTTATGACATTGCAGTAAAGTCCAATATAACTTTCCCTGACCGGTAATCGAACCCGGGCCGCGGCGGTGAGCGCGCCAAATCCTAACCACTAGACCACCAGGGAGATCAAGAGCTAGTTTTTAAGGTGAGCGCCGGTACGGTGGGCCTAGAGAATACAGGCAAAATTCCAAACAAAATTCCCTGGCCCATACAACCCCCACCTAGACCCTCCAGGTTTCATTTGAATGGAAAACCATCGTTGGTCTAATGAGTGCCATTCCCGCTTAGCTTGAGTAGTATTACCTGATTTTCACGTCAGGATGGCCGAGCTGTCTAAGGCGCTGCGTTCAGGTTGCAGTCTCCTCTGGAGGCGTGGGTTCAAATCCCACTTCTGACAAATCCTTTTACCCTTGAAGGTTCCTCAACTTGACCACTAGACCAACATAGACATCTTCGATTCACTTGAAATCATCTTCGGTTGAGTCACTGTCTTTTGAGACATAACAAGTGAAACAGAACCTTATATGGTCATACCCCCACACTGCATCTTTTCCACACTGTTATAATGTTTCTTGGGATTTGGATCTAACAGTAGGAAGATGCAAGTTTGCACTGGTCCTTTGGGAGAAGCATTGGTCCCAATCACCTTATGACATTGCAGTAAAGTCCAATATAACTTTCCCTGACCGGGAATCGAACCCGGGCTGCGGCGGTGAAAGCGCCGAATCCTAACCACTAGACCACCAGGGAGTTCAAGAGCTTGTTTTTAAGGTGAGCGCCGGTACGGTGGGCGTAGAGAATACAGGCAAAATTCCAAAAGAAATTCCCTGGCCCATACAACCCCCACCTAGCCCCTCCAGGTTCCATTTGAATGGAAAACCATCGTTGGTCTAATGAGTGCCATTCCCGCTTAGCTTGAGTAGTATTACTTGGTTATCACGTCAGGATGGCCGAGCGGTCTAAGGCGCTGCGTTCAGGTCGCAGTCTCCTCTGGAGGCGTGGGTTCAAATCCCACTTCTGACATATCCTTTTACCCTTGAACGTTCCTCAACTTGACGACTAGACCAACATAGACATCTTCGATTCACTTGAAATCATCTTTGATTGAGTCACACTCTTTTGAGATATAACTAACAAGTGAAACAGAAAAAATCGTATGGTCATACCCCCCACACTGCATCTTTTCCACACTGTTGTAATGTTTCTTGGGATTTGGATCTAACAGTAGTCAGAGGGCAGTTGGCATAGGGCCTTTTAGAGAATCACTGGTGCCAATCATCTTGTCACACGACAATCAGACACAGGGATAAAACACCTTTCCCTGACCGGGAATCGAACCCGGGCCGCGGCGGTGAGAGCGCCGAATCCTAACCACTAGACCACCAGGGAGATCGAGAGCTTGTTTTTAAGGTGAGCACCGGTACGGTGGACATACAGAATACAGGCAATTGGGGCGTACTTTCCAAAGCTATAGCATTGAGAGGCTGTCAGCCCAAATAGGAATTCCAAAAGAAATTCCCTGGCCCATACAACCCCCACCTAGCCTCTCCAGGTTCCATTTGAATGGAAAACCATCGTTGGTCTAATGAGTTCCATTCCCGCTTAGCTTGAGTAGTATTACCTGATTTTCACGTCAGGATGGCCGAGCGGTCTAAGGCGCTGCGTTTAGGCCGCAGTCTCCTCTGGAGGCGTGGGTTCAAATCCCACTTCTGACATATCCTTTTACCCTTGAACGTTCCTCAACTTGACGACTAGACCAGCATAGACACCTTCGATTCACTTGAAATCATCTTTGGTTGAGTCACTGTCTTTTGAGATATAACAAGTGAAACAGAAACAATCGTATGGTCATACCCCCCACACTGCATCTTTTCCACACTGTTGTAATGTTTCTTGGGATTTGGATCTAACAGTAGGAAGATGCAAGTTTGCATTGGTCCTTTGGGAGAAGCATTGGTCCCAATCACCTTATGACATTGCAGTAAAGTCCAATATAACTTTCCCTGACCGGTAATCGAACCCGGGCCGCGGCGGTGAGCGCGCCAAATCCTAACCACTAGACCACCAGGGAGATCAAGACCTAGTTTTTAAGGTGAGCGCCGGTACGGTGGGCGTAGAGAATACAGGCAAAATTCCAAACAAAATTCCCTGGCCCATACAACCCCCACCTAGACCCTCCAGGTTTCATTTGAATGGAAAACCATCGTTGGTCTAATGAGTGCCATTCCCGCTTAGCTTGAGTAGTATTACCTGATTTTCACGTCAGGATGGCCGAGCTGTCTAAGGCGCTGCGTTCAGGTTGCAGTCTCCTCTGGAGGCGTGGGTTCAAATCCCACTTCTGACAAATCCTTTTACCCTTGAAGGTTCCTCAACTTGAACACTAGACCAACATAGACATCTTCGATTCACTTGAAATCATCTTCGGTTGAGTCACTGTCTTTTGAGACATAACAAGTGAAACAGAACCTTATATGGTCATACCCCCACACTGCATCTTTTCCACACTGTTATAATGTTTCTTGGGATTTGGATCTAACAGTAGGAAGAAGCAAGTTTGCACTGGTCCTTTGGGAGAAGCATTGGTCCCAATCACCTTATGACATTGCAGTAAAGTCCAATATAACTTTCCCTGACCGGGAATCGAACCCCGGCTGCGGCGGTGAAAGCGCCGAATCCTAACCACTAGACCACCAGGGAGTTCAAGAGCTTGTTTTTAAGGTGAGCGCCGGTACGGTGGGCGTAGAGAATACAGGCAAAATTCCAAAAGAAATTCCCTGGCCCATACAACCCCCACCTAGCCCCTCCAGGTTCCATTTGAATGGAAAACCGGGAATCGAACCCGGGCCGCGGCGGTGAGAGCGCCGAATCCTAACCACTAGACCACCAGGGAGATCGAGAGCTTGTTTTAAGGTGAGCACCGGTACGGTGGACATACAGAATACAGGCAATTGGGGCGTACTTTCCAAAGCTATAGCATTAAGAGGCTGTCCTCTCCAGGTTCCATTTGAAAGTAAACCATCGTTGGTCTAATGAGTGCCATTCCCGCTTAGCTTGAGTAGTATTACCTGATTTTCACGTCAGGATGGCCGAGCGGTCTAAGGCGCTGCGTTCAGGTCGCAGCCTCCTCTGGAGGCGTGGGTTCAAATCCCACTTCTGACATATCCTTTTACCCTTGAACGTTCCTCAACTTGACCACTAGACCAACATAGACACCTTCGATTCACTTGAAATCATATTTGGTTGAGTCACTGTCTTTTGAGATATAACAAGTGAAACAGAAACAATCGTATGGTCATACCCCCCACACTGCATCTTTTCCACACTGTTGTAATGTTTCTTGGGATTTGGATCTAACAGTAGTCAGAGGGCAGTGGGCACAGGGCCTTTTAGAGAATCACTGGTGCCAATCATCTTGTCACACGACAATCAGACACAGGGATAAAACACCTTTCCCTGACCGGGAATCGAACCCGGGCCGCGGCGGTGAGAGCGCCGAATCCTAACCACTAGACCACCAGGGAGATCGAGAGCTTGTTTTTAAGGTGAGCACCGGTACGGTGGACATACAGAATACAGGCAATTGGGGCGTACTTTCCAAAGCTATAGCATTAAGAGGCTGTCAGCCCAAATAGGAATTCCAAAAGAAATTCCCTGGCCCATACAACCCCCACCTAGCCTCTTCAGGTTCCATTTGAATGGAAAACCATCGTTGGTCTAATGAGGGCCATTCCCGCTTAGCTTGAGTAGTATTACCTGATTTTCACGTCAGGATGGCCGAGCTGTCTAAGGCGCTGCGTTTAGGCCGCAGTCTCCTCTGGAGGCGTGGGTTCAGATCCCACTTCGGACATATCCTTTTACCCTTTAACGTTCCTCAACTTGACCACTAGACCAACATAGAAATCTTCTGTTGAGTCACTGTCTTTTCAGATATAACAAGTGAAACAGAACCTTATATGGTCATACCCCCCACACTGCATCTTTTCCACACTGTTGTAATGTTTCTTGGGATTTGGATCTAACGCCTCTGGAGGCGTGGGTTCAAATCCCACTTCTGACATATCCTTTTACCCTTGAACGTTCCTCAACTTGACGACTAGACCAGCATAGACACCTTCGATTCACTTGAAATCATCTTTGGTTGAGTCACTGTCTTTTGAGATATAACAAGTGAAACAGAAACAATCGTATGGTCATACCCCCCACACTGCATCTTTTCCACACTGTTGTAATGTTTCTTGGGATTTGGATCTAACAGTAGGAAGATGCAAGTTTGCACTGGTCCTTTGGGAGAAGCATTGGTCCCAATCACCTTATGACATTGCAGTAAAGTCCAATATAACTTTCCCTGACCGGTAATCGAACCCGGGCCGCGGCGGTGAGCGCGCCAAATCCTAACCACTAGACCACCAGGGAGATCAAGAGCTAGTTTTTAAGGTGAGCGCCGGTACGGTGGGCGTAGAGAATACAGGCAAAATTCCAAACAAAATTCCCTGGCCCATACAACCCCCACCTAGACCCTCCAGGTTTCATTTGAATGGAAAACCATCGTTGGTCTAATGAGTGCCATTCCCGCTTAGCTTGAGTAGTATTACCTGATTTTCACGTCAGGATGGCCGAGCTGTCTAAGGCGCTGCGTTCAGGTTGCAGTCTCCTCTGGAGGCGTGGGTTCAAATCCCACTTCTGACAAATCCTTTTACCCTTGAAGGTTCCTCAACTTGAACACTAGACCAACATAGACATCTTCGATTCACTTGAAATCATCTTCGGTTGAGTCACTGTCTTTTGAGACATAACAAGTGAAACAGAACCTTATATGGTCATACCCCCACACTGCATCTTTTCCACACTGTTATAATGTTTCTTGGATTTGGATCTAACAGTAGGAAGAAGCAAGTTTGCACTGGTCCTTTGGGAGAAGCATTGGTCCCAATCACCTTATGACATTGCAGTAAAGTCCAATATAACTTTCCCTGACCGGGAATCGAACCCCGGCTGCGGCGGTGAAAGCGCCGAATCCTAACCACTAGACCACCAGGGAGTTCAAGAGCTTGTTTTTAAGGTGAGCGCCGGTACGGTGGGCGTAGAGAATACAGGCAAAATTCCAAAAGAAATTCCCTGGCCCATACAACCCCCACCTAGCCCCTCCAGGTTCCATTTGAATGGAAAACCGGGAATCGAACCCGGGCCGCGGCGGTGAGAGCGCCGAATCCTAACCACTAGACCACCAGGGAGATCGAGAGCTTGTTTTTAAGGTGAGCACCGGTACGGTGGACATACAGAATACAGGCAATTGGGGCGTACTTTCCAAAGCTATAGCATTAAGAGGCTGTCCTCTCCAGGTTCCATTTGAAAGTAAACCATCGTTGGTCTAATGAGTGCCATTCCCGCTTAGCTTGAGTAGTATTACCTGATTTTCACGTCAGGATGGCCGAGCGGTCTAAGGCGCTGCGTTCAGGTCGCAGCCTCCTCTGGAGGCGTGGGTTCAAATCCCACTTCTGACATATCCTTTTACCCTTGAACGTTCCTCAACTTGACCACTAGACCAACATAGACACCTTCGATTCACTTGAAATCATCTTTGGTTGAGTCACTGTCTTTTGAGATATAACAAGTGAAACAGAAACAATCGTATGGTCATACCCCCCACACTGCATCTTTTCCACACTGTTGTAATGTTTCTTGGGATTTGGATCTAACAGTAGTCAGAGGGCAGTGGGCACAGGGCCTTTTAGAGAATCACTGGTGCCAATCATCTTGTCACACGACAATCAGACACAGGGATAAAACACCTTTCCCTGACCGGGAATCGAACCCGGGCCGCGGCGGTGAGAGCGCCGAATCCTAACCACCAGACCACCAGGGAGATCGAGAGCTTGTTTTTAAGGTGAGCACCGGTACGGTGGACATACAGAATACAGGCAATTGGGGCGTACTTTCCAAAGCTATAGCATTAAGAGGCTGTCAGCCCAAATAGGAATTCCAAAAGAAATTCCCTGGCCCATACAACCCCCACCTAGCCTCTCCAGGTTCCATTTGAATGGAAAACCATCGTTGGTCTAATGAGGGCCATTCCCGCTTAGCTTGAGTAGTATTACCTGATTTTCACGTCAGGATGGCCGAGCGGTCTAAGGCGCTGCGTTCAGGTCGCAGTCTCCTCTGGAGGCGTGGGTTCAGATCCCACTTCGGACATATCCTTTTACCCTTTAACGTTCCTCAACTTGACCACTAGACCAACATAGAAATCTTCTGTTGAGTCACTGTCTTTTCAGATATAACAAGTGAAACAGAACCTTATATGGTCATACCCCCCACACTGCATCTTTTCCACACTGTTGTAATGTTTCTTGGGATTTGGATCTAACAGTAGGAAGATGCAAGTTTGCACTGATCCTTTGGGAGAAGCATTGGTCCCAATCACCTTATGACATTGCAGTAAAGTCCAATATAACTTTCCCTGACCGGGAATCGAACCCGGGCCGCGGCGGTGAGAGCGCCGAATCCTAAACACTAGACCACCAGGGAGATCGAGAGCTTGTTTTAAAGGTGAGCACCGGTACGGTGGACATACAGAATACAGGCAATTGGGGCGTACTTTCCAAAGCTATAGCATTAAGAGGCTGTCAGCCCAAATAGGAAACATGGCCAAAACCTCAAGGTTTGAAAGAGCTGAGATCTTTCCTTGGTTTTTCAGGGTACTACAGACGATTTATAAAAGGCTACTCTAGCATAGTTAAACCCCTCACCGACTTGACTTCTGGTTACCCGCCATTGCACAAAAATGCCAAGCACAAGACAAAGACTCACGAGTACCATGATCCAAAGAAGCCCTTCGGCGACCGTTGGACTTTCCACCTGCGAGCTTGCATTTAATGCCATCGTAGAAAAACTCTCCTGAGGCCTCTCCTGAGGCCTTACCTGACAGTTTTATGAATGAAGAGCAGTATGGTGGTTCACCTGTCCTTCCCCACCTGTCTGAGAAAGATATCATAGACAAACAACGAGCTGATCCTTGCCTCCGAGAGATTATAATCCAAATGGAGAGTGGAGAAAGACTACCCCCAACAGTTAGAAAAGAGCTTCCTGATGTCCCTTTCCTCCTAAGGGAATGGAATCGTCTTGAACTGCGCAATCACGTTCTATGTCGAAGACGCCAAGACAGTGGCAGAGTCACATATCAACTTGTCTTACCTGAAGAGCTCCAAGCTGGTGTTCTCCAAAGCCTTCACAATGATATGGGTCACCTAGGTATTGAGCGTACCATAGATTTAGTGAGTAATCTGGGGTTCAAATCCCACTTCTGACATATACTTTTACCCTTTAACGTTCCTCAACTTGACCACTAGACCAACATAGAAATGTTCTGTTGAGTCACTGTCTTTTCAGATATAGCAAGTGAAACAGAACCTTATATGGTCATACCCCTTCACTGCATCTTTTCCACACTGTTGTAATGTTTCTTGGGATTTGGATCTAACAGTAGGAAGATGCAAGTTTGCACTGGTCCTTTGGGAGAAGCATTGGTCCCAATCACCTTATGACATTGCAGTAAAGTCCAATATAACTCTCCCTGACCGGGAATCGAACCCGGGCTGCGGCGGTGAAAGCGCCGAATCCTAACCACTAGACCACCAGGGAGTTCCCGAGCTTGTTTTTAAGGTGAGCGCCGGTACGGTGGGCGTAGAGAATACAGGCAAAATTCCAAAAGAAATTCCCTGGCCCATACAACCCCCACCTAGCCTCTCCAGGTTCCATTTGAAAGTAAACCATCGTTGGTCTAATGAGTGCCATTCCCGCTTAGCTTGAGTAGTATTACCTGATTTTCACGTCAGGATGGCCGAGCGGTCTAAGGCTCTGCGTCTAGGCCGCAGTCTCCTCTGGAGGCGTGGGTTCAAATCCCACTTCTGACATATCCTTTTACCCTTTAACGTTCCTCAACTGGACCACTAGACCAACATAGACATCTTCGATTCACTTGAAATCATCTTCTGTTGAGTCACTGTCTTTTGAGACATAACAAGTGAAACAGAACCTTATATGGTCATACCCCCACACTGCATCTTTTCCACACTGTTGTAATGTTTCTTGGGATTTGGATCTAACAGTAGTCAGAGGGCAGTGGGCACAGGGCCTTTTAGAGAATCACTGGTGCCAATCATCTTGTCACACGACAATCAGACACAGGGATAAAACACCTTTCCCTGACCGGGAATCGAACCCGGGCCGCGGCGGTGAGAGCGCCAAATCCTAACCACTAGACCACCAGGGAGATCGAGAGCTTGTTTTTAAGGTGAGCACCGGTACGGTGGACATACAGAATACAGGCAATTGGGGCGTACTTTCCAAAGCTATAGCATTGAGAGGCTGTCAGCCCAAATAGGAATTCCAAAAGAAATTCCCTGGCCCATACAACCCCCACCTAGCCTCTCCAGGTTCCATTTGAATGGAAAACCATCGTTGGTCTAATGAGTTCCATTCCCGCTTTGCTTGAGTAGTATTACCTGATTTTCACGTCAGGATGGCCGAGCGGTCTAAGGCGCTGCGTTTAGGCCGCAGTCTCCTCTGGAGGCGTGGGTTCAAATCCCACTTCTGACATATCCTTTTACCCTTTAACGTTCCTCAACTTGACCACTAGACCAACATAGAAATCTTCTGTTGAGTCACTGTCTTTTCAGATATAACAAGTGAAACAGAACCTTATATGGTCATACCCCCCACACTGCATCTTTTCCACACTGTTGTAATGTTTCTTGGGATTTGGATCTAACAGTAGGAAGATGCAAGTTTGCACTGGTCCTTTGGGAGAAGCATTGGTCCCAATCACCTTATGACATTGCAGTAAAGTCCAATATAACTTTCCTTGACCGGTAATCGAACCCGGGCCGCGGCGGTGAGCGCGCCAAATCCTAACCACTAGACCACCAGGGAGATCAAGAGCTAGTTTTTAAGGTGAGCGCCGGTACGGTGGGCGTAGAGAATACAGGCAAAATTCCAAACAAAATTCCCTGGCCCATACAACCCCCACCTAGACCCTCCAGGTTTCATTTGAATGGAAAACCATCGTTGGTCTAATGAGTGCCATTCCCGCTTAGCTTGAGTAGTATTACCTGATTTTCACGTCAGGATGGCCGAGCTGTCTAAGGCGCTGCGTTCAGGTTGCAGTCTCCTCTGGAGGCGTGGGTTCAAATCCCACTTCTGACAAATCCTTTTACCCTTGAAGGTTCCTCAACTTGACCACTAGACCAACATAGACATCTTCGATTCACTTGAAATCATCTTTGGTTGAGTCACACTCTTTTGAGATATAACTAACAAGTGAAACAGAAAAATCGTATGGTCATACCCCCCACACTGCATCTTTTCCACACTGTTGTAATGTTTCTTGGGATTTGGATCTAACAGTAGTCAGAGGGCAGTGGCATAGGGCCTTTTAGAGAATCACTGGTGCCAATCATCTTGTCACACGACAATCAGACACAGGGATAAAACACCTTTCCCTGACCGGGAATCGAACCCTGGCCGCGGCGGTGAGAGCGCCGAATCCTAACCACTAGACCACCAGGGAGATCGAGAGCTTGTTTTTAAGATGAGCACCGGTACGGTGGACATACAGAATACAGGCAATTGGGGCGTACTTTCCAAAGCTATAGCATTGAGAGGCTGTCAGCCCAAATAGGAATTCCAAAAGAAATTCCCTGGCCCATACAACCCCCACCTAGCCTCTCCAGGTTCCATTTGAATGGAAAACCATCGTTGGTCTAATGAGTTCCATTCCCGCTTAGCTTGAGTAGTATTACCTGATTTTCACGTCAGGATGGCTGAGCGGTCTAAGGCGCTGCGTTTAGGCCGCAGTCTCCTCTGGAGGCGTGGGTTCAAATCCCACTTCTGACATATCCTTTTACCCTTGAACGTTCCTCAACTTGACGACTAGACCAGCATAGACACCTTCGATTCACTTGAAATCATCTTTGGTTGAGTCACTGTCTTTTGAGATATAACAAGTGAAACAGAAACAATCGTATGGTCATACCCCCCACACTGCATCTTTTCCACACTGTTGTAATGTTTCTTGGGATTTGGATCTAACAGTAGGAAGATGCAAGTTTGCACTGGTCCTTTGGGAGAAGCATTGGTCCCAATCACCTTATGACATTGCAGTAAAGTCCAATATAACTTTCCCTGACCGGTAATCGAACCCGGGCCGCGGCGGTGAGCGCGCCAAATCCTAACCACTAGACCACCAGGGAGATCAAGAGCTAGTTTTTAAGGTGAGCGCCGGTACGGTGGGCCTAGAGAATACAGGCAAAATTCCAAACAAAATTCCCTGGCCCATACAACCCCCACCTAGACCCTCCAGGTTTCATTTGAATGGAAAACCATCGTTGGTCTAATGAGTGCCATTCCCGCTTAGCTTGAGTAGTATTACCTGATTTTCACGTCAGGATGGCCGAGCTGTCTAAGGCGCTGCGTTCAGGTTGCAGTCTCCTCTGGAGGCGTGGGTTCAAATCCCACTTCTGACAAATCCTTTTACCCTTGAAGGTTCCTCAACTTGACCACTAGACCAACATAGACATCTTCGATTCACTTGAAATCA
This sequence comes from Aplochiton taeniatus, assembly GCA_017639675.1. Taxonomy (NCBI): domain Eukaryota; kingdom Metazoa; phylum Chordata; class Actinopteri; order Galaxiiformes; family Galaxiidae; genus Aplochiton; species Aplochiton taeniatus. The sequence goes on from CM030172.1 coordinate 47,393,798, forward strand.
TCTTCGGTTGAGTCACTGTCTTTTGAGACATAACAAGTGAAACAGAACCTTATATGGTCATACCCCCACACTGCATCTTTTCCACACTGTTATAATGTTTCTTGGGATTTGGATCTAACAGTAGGAAGAAGCAAGTTTGCACTGGTCCTTTGGGAGAAGCATTGGTCCCAATCACCTTATGACATTGCAGTAAAGTCCAATATAACTTTCCCTGACCGGGAATCGAACCCGGGCTGCGGCGGTGAAAGCGCCGAATCCTAACCACTAGACCACCAGGGAGTTCAAGAGCTTGTTTTTAAGGTGAGCGCCGGTACGGTGGGCGTAGAGAATACAGGCAAAATTCCAAAAGAAATTCCCTGGCCCATACAACCCCCACCTAGCCCCTCCAGGTTCCCTCCATTTGAATGGAAAAACGGGAATCGAACCCGGGCCGCGGCGGTGAGAGCGCCGAATCCTAACCACTAGACCACCAGGGAGATCGAGAGCTTGTTTTTAAGGTGAGCACCGGTACGGTGGACATACAGAATACAGGCAATTGGGGCGTACTTTCCAAAGCTATAGCATTAAGAGGCTGTCCTCTCCAGGTTCCATTTGAAAGTAAACCATCGTGGTCTAATGAGTGCCATTCCCGCTTAGCTTGAGTAGTATTACCTGATTTTCACGTCAGGATGGCCGAGCGGTCTAAGGCGCTGCGTTCAGGTCGCAGCCTCCTCTGGAGGCGTGGGTTCAAATCCCACTTCTGACATATCCTTTTACCCTTGAACGTTCCTCAACTTGACCACTAGACCAACATAGACACCTTCGATTCACTTGAAATCATCTTTGGTTGAGTCACTGTCTTTTGAGATATAACAAGTGAAACAGAAACAATCGTATGGTCATACCCCCCACACTGCATCTTTTCCACACTGTTGTAATGTTTCTTGGGATTTGGATCTAACAGTAGTCAGAGGGCAGTGGGCACAGGGCCTTTTAGAGAATCACTGGTGCCAATCATCTTGTCACACGACAATCAGACACAGGGATAAAACACCTTTCCCTGACCGGGAATCGAACCCGGGCCGCGGCGGTGAGAGCGCCGAATCCTAACCACTAGACCACCAGGGAGATCGAGAGCTTGTTTTTAAGGTGAGCACCGGTACGGTGGACATACAGAATACAGGCAATTGGGGCGTACTTTCCAAAGCTATAGCATTAAGAGGCTGTCAGCCCAAATAGGAATTCCAAAAGAAATTCCCTGGCCCATACAACCCCCACCTAGCCTCTTCAGGTTCCATTTGAATGGAAAACCATCGTTGGTCTAATGAGGGCCATTCCCGCTTAGCTTGAGTAGTATTACCTGATTTTCACGTCAGGATGGCCGAGCGGTCTAAGGCGCTGCGTTTAGGCCGCAGTCTCCTCTGGAGGCGTGGGTTCAGATCCCACTTCGGACATATCCTTTTACCCTTTAACGTTCCTCAACTTGACCACTAGACCAACATAGAAATCTTCTGTTGAGTCACTGTCTTTTCAGATATAACAAGTGAAACAGAACCTTATATGGTCATACCCCCCACACTGCATCTTTTCCACACTGTTGTAATGTTTCTTGGGATTTGGATCTAACAGTAGGAAGATGCAAGTTTGCACTGATCCTTTGGGAGAAGCATTGGTCCCAATCACCTTATGACATTGCAGTAAAGTCCAATATAACTTTCCCTGACCGGGAATCGAACCCGGGCCGCGGCGGTGAGAGCGCCGAATCCTAACCACTAGACCACCAGGGAGATCGAGAGCTTGTTTTTAAGGTGAGCACCGGTACGGTGGACATACAGAATACAGGCAATTGGGGCGTACTTTCCAAAGCTATAGCATTAAGAGGCTGTCAGCCCAAATAGGAAACATGGCCAAAACCTCAAGGTTTGAAAGAGCTGAGATCTTTCCTTGGTTTTTCAGGGTACTACAGACGATTTATAAAAGGCTACTCTAGCATAGTTAAACCCCTCACCGACTTGACTTCTGGTTACCCGCCATTGCACAAAAATGCCAAGCACAAGACAAAGACTCACGAGTACCATGATCCAAAGAAGCCCTTCGGCGACCGTTGGACTTTCCACCTGCGAGCTTGCATTTAATGCCATCGTAGAAAAACTCTCCTGAGGCCTCTCCTGAGGCCTTACCTGACAGTTTTGTGAATGAAGAGCAGTATGGTGGTTCACCTGTCCTTCCCCACCTGTCTGAGAAAGATATCATAGACAAACAACGAGCTGATCCTTGCCTCCGAGAGATTATAATCCAAATGGAGAGTGGAGAAAGACTACCCCCAACAGTTAGAAAAGAGCTTCCTGATGTCCCTTTCCTCCTAAGGGAATGGAATCGTCTTGAACTGCGCAATCACGTTCTATATCGAAGACGCCAAGACAGTGGCAGAGTCACATATCAACTTGTCTTACCTGAAGAGCTCCGAGCTGGTGTTCTCCAAAGCCTTCACAATGATATGGGTCACCTAGGTATTGAGCGTACCATAGATTTAGTGAGAAATCTGGGGTTCAAATCCCACTTCTGACATATACTTTTACCCTTTAACGTTCCTCAACTTGACCACTAGACCAACATAGAAATGTTCTGTTGAGTCACTGTCTTTTCAGATATAACAAGTGAAACAGCACCTTATATGGTCATACCCCCACACTGCATCTTTTCCACACTGTTGTAATGTTTCTTGGGATTTGGATCTAACAGTAGTCAGAGGGCAGTGGGCACAGGGCCTTTTAGAGAATCACTGGTGCCAATAATCTTGTCACACGACAATCAGACACAGGGATAAAACAGAGCTTGTTTTTAAGGTGAGCACCGGTACGGTGGACATACAGAATACAGGCAATTGGGGCGTACTTTCCAAAGCTATAGCATTGAGAGGCTGTCAGCCCAAATAGGAATTCCAAAAGAAATTCCCTGGCCCATACAACCCCCACCTAGCCTCTCCAGGTTCCATTTGAATGGAAAACCATCGTTGGTCTAATGAGTTCCATTCCCGCTTAGCTTGAGTAGTATTACCTGATTTTCACGTCAGGATGGCCGAGCGGTCTAAGGCGCTGCGTTTAGGCCGCAGTCTCCTCTGGAGGCGTGGGTTCAAATCCCACTTCTGACATATCCTTTTACCCTTGAACGTTCCTCAACTTGACGACTAGACCAGCATAGACACCTTCGATTCACTTGAAATCATCTTTGGTTGAGTCACTGTCTTTTGAGATATAACAAGTGAAACAGAAACAATCGTATGGTCATACCCCCCACACTGCATCTTTTCCACACTGTTGTAATGTTTCTTGGGATTTGGATCTAACAGTAGGAAGATGCAAGTTTGCACTGGTCCTTTGGGAGAAGCATTGGTCCCAATCACCTTATGACATTGCAGTAAAGTCCAATATAACTTTCCCTGACCGGTAATCGAACCCGGGCCGCGGCGGTGAGCGCGCCAAATCCTAACCACTAGACCACCAGGGAGATCAAGAGCTAGTTTTTAAGGTGAGCGCCGGTACGGTGGGCGTAGAGAATACAGGCAAAATTCCAAACAAAATTCCCTGGCCCATACAACCCCCACCTAGACCCTCCAGGTTTCATTTGAATGGAAAACCATCGTTGGTCTAATGAGTGCCATTCCCGCTTAGCTTGAGTAGTATTACCTGATTTTCACGTCAGGATGGCCGAGCTGTCTAAGGCGCTGCGTTCAGGTTGCAGTCTCCTCTGGAGGCGTGGGTTCAAATCCCACTTCTGACAAATCCTTTTACCCTTGAAGGTTCCTCAACTTGACCACTAGACCAACATAGACATCTTCGATTCACTTGAAATCATCTTCGGTTGAGTCACTGTCTTTTGAGACTATAACAAGTGAAACAGAAACCTTAGTATGGTCATACCCCCACACTGCATCTTTTCCACACTGTTGTAATGTTTCTTGGGATTTGGATCTAACAGTAGGAAGAATGCAAGTTTGCACTGGTCCTTTGGGAGAAGCATTGGTCCCAATCACCTTATGACATTGCAGTAAAGTCCAATATAACTTTCCCTGACCGGTAATCGAACCCGGGCCTGCGGCGGTGAAAGCGCCGAATCCTAACCACTAGACCACCAGGGAGTTCAAGAGCTAGTTTTTAAGGTGAGCGCCGGTACGGTGGGCGTAGAGAATACAGGCAAAATTCCAAAAGAAATTCCCTGGCCCATACAACCCCCACCTAGCCCCTCCAGGTTCCATTTGAATGGAAAACCATCGTTGGTCTAATGAGTGCCATTCCCACTTAGCTTGAGTAGTATTACCTGATTTTCACGTCAGGATGGCGCTGCGTTCAGGTCGCAGTCTCCTCTGGAGGCGTGGGTTCAAATCCCACTTCTGACAAATCCTTTTACCCTTGAACGTTCCTCAACTGGACCACTAGACCAACATAGACATCTTCGATTCACTTGAAATCATATTTGGTTGAGTCACTGTCTTTTGAGATCTAACAAGTGAAACAGAAACAATCATACCCCCAACACTGCATCTTTTCCACACTGTTGTAATGTTTCTTGGGATTTGGATCTAACAGTAGTCAGAGGGCAGTCGGCACGGGGCCTTTTAGGGAATCACTTGTGCCAATCATCTTGTCACACGACAATCAGACACAGGGATAAAACACCTTTCCCTGACCGGGAATCGAACCCGGGCCGCGGCGGTGAGAGCGCCGAATCCTAACCACTAGACCACCAGGGAGATCGAGAGCTTGTTTTTAAGGTGAGCACCGGTACGGTGGACATACAGAATACAGGCAATTGGGGCGTACTTTCCAAAGCTATAGCATTAAGAGGCTGTCAGCCCAAATAGGAATTCCAAAAGAAATTCCCTGGCCTATACAACCCCCACCTAGCCTCTCCAGGTTCCATTTGAAAGTAAACCATCGTTGGTCTAATGAGTGCCATTCCCGCTTAGCTTGAGTAGTATTACCTGATTTTCACGTCAGGATGGCCGAGCGGTCTAAGGCGCTGCGTTCAGGTCGCAGTCTCCTCTGGAGGCGTGGGTTCAAATCCCACTTCTGACATATCCTTTTACCCTTGAACGTTCCTCAACTTGACCACTAGACCAACATAGACACCTTCGATTCACTTGAAATCATCTTTGGTTGAGTCACTGTCTTTTGAGATATAACAAGTGAAACAGAAACAATCGTATGGTCATACCCCCCACACTGCATCTTTTCCACACTGTTGTAATGTTTCTTGGGATTTGGATCTAACAGTAGTCAGAGGGCAGTGGGCACAGGGCCTTTTAGAGAATCACTGGTGCCAATCATCTTGTCACACGACAATCAGACACAGGGATAAAACACCTTTCCCTGACCGGGAATCGAACCCGGGCCGCGGCGGTGAGAGCGCCGAATCCTAACCACTAGACCACCAGGGAGATCGAGAGCATGTTTTTAAGGTGAGCACCGGTACGGTGGACATACAGAATACATGCAATTGGGGCGTACTTTCCAAAGCTATAGCATTAAGAGGCTGTCAGCCCAAATAGGAAACATGGCCAAAACCTCAAGGTTTGAAAGAGCTGAGATCTTTCCTTGGTTTTTCAGGGTACTACAGACGATTTATAAAAGGCTACTCTAGCATAGTTAAACCCCTCACCGACTTGACTTCTGGTTACCCGCCATTGCACAAAAATGCCAAGCACAAGACAAAGACTCACGAGTACCATGATCCAAAGAAGCCCTTCGGCGACCGTTGGACTTCCACCTGCGAGCTTGCATTTAATGCCATCGTAGAAAAACTCTCCTGAGGCCTCTCCTGAGGCCTTACCTGACAGTTTTATGAATGAAGAGCAGTATGGTGGTTCACCTGTCCTTCCCCACCTGTCTGAGAAAGATATCATAGACAAACAACGAGCTGATCCTTGCCTCCGAGAGATTATAATCCAAATGGAGAGTGGAGAAAGACTACCCCCAACAGTTAGAAAAGAGCTTCCTGATGTCCCTTTCCTCCTAAGGGAATGGAATCGTCTTGAACTGCGCAATCACGTTCTATGTCGAAGACGCCAAGACAGTGGCAGAGTCACATATCAACTTGTCTTACCTGAAGAGCTCCGAGCTGGTGTTCTCCAAAGCCTTCACAATGATATGGGTCACCTAGGTATTGAGCGTACCATAGATTTAGTGAGAAATCTGGGGTTCAAATCCCACTTCTGACATATACTTTTACCCTTTAACGTTCCTCAACTTGACCACTAGACCAACATAGAAATGTTCTGTTGAGTCACTGTCTTTTCAGATATAACAAGTGAAACAGCACCTTATATGGTCATACCCCCACACTGCATCTTTTCCACACTGTTGTAATGTTTCTTGGGATTTGGATCTAACAGTAGTCAGAGGGCAGTGGGCACAGGGCCTTTTAGAGAATCACTGGTGCCAATCATCTTGTCACACGACAATCAGACACAGGGATAAAACACCTTTCCCTGACCGGGAATCGAACCCGGGCCGCGGCGGTGAGAGCGCCGAATCCTAACCACTAGACCACCAGGGAGATCGAGAGCTTGTTTTTAAGGTGAGCACCGGTACGGTGGACATACAGAATACAGGCAATTGGGGCGTACTTTCCAAAGCTATAGCATTAAGAGGCTGTCAGCCCAAATAGGAAACATGGCCAAAACCTCAAGGTTTGAAAGAGCTGAGATCTTTCCTTGGTTTTTCAGGGTACTACAGACGATTTATAAAAGGCTACTCTAGCATAGTTAAACCCCTCACCGACTTGACTTCTGGTTACCCGCCATTGCACAAAAATGCCAAGCACAAGACAAAGACTCACGAGTACCATGATCCAAAGAAGCCCTTCGGCGACCGTTGGACTTTCACCTGCGAGCTTGCATTTAATGCCATCGTAGAAAAACCCTCCTGAGGCCTCTCCTGAGGCCTTACCTGACAGTTTTGTGAATGAAGAGCAGTATGGTGGTTCACCTGTCCTTCCCCACCTGTCTGAGAAAGATATCATAGACAAACAACGAGCTGATCCTTGCCTCCGAGAGATTATAATCCAAATGGAGAGTGGAGAAAGACTACCCCCAACAGTTAGAAAAGAGCTTCCTGATGTCCCTTTCCTCCTAAGGGAATGGAATCGTCTTGAACTGCGCAATCACGTTCTATATCGAAGACGCCAAGACAGTGGCAGAGTCACATATCAACTTGTCTTACCTGAAGAGCTCCGAGCTGGTGTTCTCCAAAGCCTTCACAATGATATGGGTCACCTAGGTATTGAGCGTACCATAGATTTAGTGAGAAATCTGGGGTTCAAATCCCACTTCTGACATATACTTTTACCCTTTAACGTTCCTCAACTTGACCACTAGACCAACATAGAAATGTTCTGTTGAGTCACTGTCTTTTCAGATATAACAAGTGAAACAGCACCTTATATGGTCATACCCCCACACTGCATCTTTTCCACACTGTTGTAATGTTTCTTGGGATTTGGATCTAACAGTAGTCAGAGGGCAGTGGGCACAGGGCCTTTTAGAGAATCACTGGTGCCAATAATCTTGTCACACGACAATCAGACACAGGGATAAAACACCTTTCCCTGACCGGGAATCGAACCCAGGCCGCGGCGGTGAGAGCGCCGAATCCTAACCACTAGACCACCAGGGAGATCGAGAGCTTGTTTTTAAGGTGAGCACCGGTACGGTGGACATACAGAATACAGGCAATTGGGGCGTACTTTCCAAAGCTATAGCATTGAGAGGCTGTCAGCCCAAATAGGAATTCCAAAAGAAATTCCCTGGCCCATACAACCCCCACCTAGCCTCTCCAGGTTCCATTTGAATGGAAAACCATCGTTGGTCTAATGAGTGCCATTCCCGCTTAGCTTGAGTAGTATTACCTGATTTTCACGTCAGGATGGCCGAGCGGTCTAAGGCGCTGCGTTTAGGCCGCAGTCTCCTACTGGAGGCGTGGGTTCAGATCCCACTTCGGACATATCCTTTTACCCTTTAACGTTCCTCAACTGACCACTAGACCAAAATAGAAATCTTCTGTTGAGTCACTGTCTTTTCAGATATAACAAGTGAAACAGAACCTTATATGGTCATACCCCCCACACTGCATCTTTTCCACACTGTTGTAATGTTTCTTGGATTTGGATCTAACGGTAGGAAGATGCAAGTTTGCACTGATCCTTTGGGAGAAGCATTGGTCCCAATCACCTTATGACATTGCAGTAAAGTCCAATATAACTTTCCCTGACCGGGAATCGAACCCGGGCCGCGGCGGTGAGAGCGCCGAATCCTAACCACTAGACCACCAGGGAGATCGAGAGCTTGTTTTTAAGGTGAGCACCGGTACGGTGGACATACAGAATACAGGCAATTGGGGCGTACTTTCCAAAGCTATAGCATTAAGACGCTGATTCACGCCCAAATAGGAATTCCAAAAGAAATTCCCTGGCCCATACAACCCCCACCTAGCCTCTCCAGGTTCCATTTGAATGTAAACCATCGTTGGTCTAATGAGTGCCATTCCCGCTTAGCTTGAGTAGTATTACCTGATTTTCACGTCAGGATGGCCGAGCGGTCTAAGGCGCTGCGTCAGGTCGCAGTCTCCTCTGGAGGCGTGGGTTCAAATCCCACTTCTGACATATCCTTTTACCCTTGAACGTTCCTCAACTTGACGACTAGACCAGCATAGACACCTTCGATTCACTTGAAATCATCTTTGGTTGAGTCACTGTCTTTTGAGATATAACAAGTGAAACAGAACAATCGTATGGTCATACCCCCACACTGCATCTTTTCCACACTGTTGTAATGTTTCTTGGGATTTGGATCTAACAGTAGGAAGATGCAAGTTTGCACTGGTCCTTTGGGAGAAGCATTGGTCCCAATCACCTTATGACATTGCAGTAAAGTCCAATATAACTTTCCCTGACCGGAATCGAACCCGGGCTGCGGCGGTGAAAGCGCCGAATCCTAACCACTAGACCACCAGGGAGATTCAAGAGCTTAGTTTTTAAGGTGAGCGCCGGTACGGTGGGCGTAGAGAATACAGGCAAAATTCCAAAAGAAATTCCCTGGCCCATACAACCCCCACCTAGCCCCTCCAGGTTCCATTTGAATGGAAAACCATCGTTGGTCTAATGAGTGCCATTCCCGCTTAGCTTGAGTAGTATTACCTGATTTTCACGTCAGGATGGCCGAGCGGTCTAAGGCGCTGCGTTCAGGTCGCAGTCTCCTCTGGAGGCGTGGGTTCAAATCCCACTTCTGACATATCCTTTTACCCTTCGAACGTTCCTCAACTTGACGACTAGACCAACATAGACATCTTCGATTCACTTGAAATCATCTTTGGTTGAGTCCACTGTCTTTTGAGATATAACTAACAAGTGAAACAGAAAAAATCGTATGGTCATACCCCCCACACTGCATCTTTTCCACACTGTTGTAATGTTTCTTGGGATTTGGATCTAACAGTAGTCAGAGGGCAGTGGGCACAGGGCCTTTTAGAGAATCACTGGTGCCAATAATCTTGTCACACGACAATCAGACACAGGGATAAAACACCTTTCCCTGACCGGGAATCGAACCCGGGCCGCGGCGGTGAGAGCGCCGAATCCTAACCACTAGACCCCCAGGGAGATCGAGAGCTTGTTTTTAAGGTGAGCACCGGTACGGTGGACATACAGAATACAGGCAATTGGGGCGTACTTTCCAAAGCTATAGCATTGAGAGGCTGTCAGCCCAAATAGGAATTCCAAAAGAAATTCCCTGGCCCATACAACCCCCACCTAGCCTCTTCAGGTTCCATTTGAATGGAAAACCATCGTTGGTCTAATGAGTGCCATTCCCGCTTAGCTTGAGTAGTATTACCTGATTTTCACGTCAGGGATGGCCGAGCGGTCTAAGGCGCTGCGTTTAGGCCGCAGTCTCTTCTGGAGGCGTGGGTTCAGAATCCCACTTCGGACATATCCTTTTACCCTTTAACGTTCCTCAACTTGACCACTAGACCAACATAGAAATCTTCTGTTGAGTCACTGTCTTTTCAGATATAACAAGTGAAACAGAACCTTATATGGTCATACCCCCACACTGCATCTTTTCCACACTGTTGTAATGTTTCTTGGGATTTGATCTAACAGTAGGAAGATGCAAGTTTGCACTGATCCTTTGGGAGAAGCATTGGTCCCAATCACCTTATGACATTGCAGTAAAGTCCAATATAACTTTCCCTGACCGGGAATCGAACCCGGGCGGTGAGAGCGCCGAATCCTAATCACTAGACCACCAGGGAGATCGAAGCTTGTTTTTAAGGTGAGCACCGGCCCATACAACCCCCACCAAGCCTCTCAGGTTCCATTTGAATGGAAAACCATCGTTGGTCTATGAGTGCACATTTCCCGCTTAGCTTGAGTAGTATTACCTGATTTTCACGTCAGGATGGCCGAGCGGTCTAAGGCTCTGCGTTTAGGCGCAGTCTCCTCTGGAGGCGTGGGTTCAAAATCCCACTTCTGACATATCCTTTTACCCTTTAACGTTCCTCAACTGGACACCTAGACCAAACATAGGACATCTTCGGATTCACTTGAAATCATCTTCAGTTGAGTCACTGTCTTTTGAGACATAACAAGTGAAACAGAACCTTATATGGTCATACCCCCACACTGTTCTTTTCCACACTTTACCAACATAGACATCTTCGACTCACTTGACATCATCTTTGGTTGAGTCACTGTCTTTTGAGATATAACAAGTGAAACAGAAAAAATCGTATGTGGTCATACCCCCCACACTGCATCTTTTCCACACTGTTGTAATGTTTCTTGGATTTGGATCTAACAGTAGTCAGAGGGCAGTGGGCACAGGGCCTTTTAGAGATTCACTGGTGCCAATCATCTTGTCACACGACAATCAGACACAGGGATAAAACACCTTTCCCTGACCGGGAATCGAACCCGGGCCGCGGCGGTGAGAGCGCCGAATCCTAACCACTAGACCACAGGGAGATCGAGAGCTTGTTTTTAAGGTGAGCACCGGCCCATACAACCCCACCAAGCCTCTCCAGGTTCCATTTGAATGAAAACCATCGTTGGTCTAATGAGTGCCATTCCCGATTAGCTTGAGTAGTATTACCTGATTTTCACGTCAGGATGGCCGAGCGGTCTAAGGCTCTGCGTTTAGGCCGCAGTCTCCTCTGGAGGAGTGGGTTCAAATCCCACTTCTGACATATCCTTTTACCCTTTAACGTTCCTCACTGGACCACTAGACCAACATTAGACATCTTCGATTCACTTGAAATCATCTTCAGTTGAGTCACTGTCTTTTGAGACATAACAAGTGGAAACAGAAACCTTATATGGTCATACCCCCACACCTGTTCTTTTCCACACTTTACCAACATAGACATCTTCGATTCACTTGAAATCATCTTTGGTTGAGTCACTGTCTTTTGAGATATAACAAGTGAAACAGAAAAAATCGTATGGTCATACCCCCCCCCACTGCATCTTTTCCACACTGTTGTAAATTTTCTTGGGATTTGGATCTAACAGTAGTCAGAGGGCAGTGGGCACATGGCCTTTTAGAGATTCACTGGTGCCAATCATCTTGTCACACGACAATCAGACACAGGGATAAAAACACCTTTCCCTGACCGGGAATCGAACCCGGGCTGCGGCGTGGAAAGCGCCGAATCCTAACCACTAGACCACCAGGGAGATCAAGAGCTTGTTTTTAAGGTGAGCGCCGGTACGGTGGGCGTAGAAGAATACAGCCAAATTTCCAAAAGAAATTCCTGGCCATACAACCCCCACCTAGCCCTCCAGGTTCCATTTGAATGGAAAACCATCGTTGGTCTAATGAGTGCCATTCCCGCTTAGCTTGAGTAGTATTACCTGATTTTCACGTCAGGATGGCCGAGCGGTCTAAGGCGCTGCGTTCAGGTCGCAGTCTCCTCTGGAGGCGTGGGTTCAAATCCCACTTCTGACATATCCTTTTACCCTTGAACGTTCCTCAACTGGACCACTAGACCAACATAGACATCTTCGATTCACTTGAAATCATCTTCGGTTGAGTCACTGTCTTTTGAGACATAAGTGAAACAGAAAACGTAATGGTCCATACCCCCACACTGCATCTTTTCCACACTGTTGTAATGTTTCTTGAGGATTTGGATCTAACAGTAGTCAGAGGGCAGTGGGCACATGGCCTTTTAGAGAATCACTGGTGCCAATCATCTTGTCACACGACAATCAGACACAGGGATAAAACACCTTTCCCTGACCGGGAATCGAACCCGGGCCGCGGCGATGAGAGCGCCGAATCCTAACCACTAGACCACCAGGAGATCGAGAGCTTGTTTTTAAGGTGAGCACCGGTACGGTGGACATACAGAATACAGGCAATTGGGGCGTACTTTCATAAGCTATAGCATTGAGAGGCTGTCAGCCCAAATAGGAATTCCAAAAGAAATTCCCTGGCCCATACAACCCCCACCTAGCCTCTCCAGGTTCCATTTGAATGAAAAACCATCGTTGGCCTAATGAGTGCCATTCCCGCTTAGCTTGAGTAGTATTACCTGATTTTCATGTCAGGATGGCCGAGCGTCTAAGGCGCTGCGTTTAGGCCGCAGTCTCCTCTGGAGGCGTGGGTTCAAATCCCACTTCTGACATATCCTTTACCCTTTAACGTTCCTCAACTTGACCACATAGACAAACATAGAAATCTTCTGTTGAGTCCCTGTCTTTTCAGATATAACAAGTGAAACAGAACCTTATATGGTCATACCCCCCACACTGCATCTTTTCCACACTGTTGTAATGTTTCTTGGATTTGGATCTAACAGTAGGAAGATGCAAGTTTGCACTGGTCCTTTGGGAGAAGCATTGGTCCCAATCACCTTATGACATTGCATTAAAGTCCAATATAACTTTCCCTGACCGGGAATCGAACCCGGGCGGTGGAGAGCGCCGAATCCTAATCACTAGACCACCAGGGAGATCGAGAGCTTGTTTTTAAGGTGAGCCACCGGCCCATACAACCCCCACCAAGCCTCTCCAGGTTCCATTTTGAATGGAAAACCATCGTTGGTCTAATGAGTGCCATTCCCGCTTAGCTTGAGATAGTATTACCTGATTTTCACGTCAGGATTGGCCGAGCGGTCTAAGGCGCTGCGTTTAGGCCGCAGTCTCCTCTGGAGGCGTGGGTTCAAATCCCACTTCTAACATATCCTTTTACCCTTTAACGTTCCTCAACTGGACCACTAGACCAACATAGACATCTTCGATTCACTTGAAATCATCTTCGGTTGAGTCACTGTCTTTTGAGACATAACAAGTGAAACAGAACCTTATATGGTCATACCCCCACACCTGTTCTTTTCCACACTTTACCACATAGACATCTTCGATTCACTTGAAATCATCTTTGGTTGAGTCACTGTCTTTTGAGATATAACAAGTGAAACAGAAAAAATCGTATGTCATACCCCCCACACTGCATCTTTTCCACAACTGTTGTAAATTTTCTTGGGATTTGGAGTCTAACAGTAGTCAGAGGGCAGTGGGCACATGGCCTTTTAGAGATTCACTGGTGCCAATCATCTTGTCACACGACAATCAGACACGGATAAAACACCTTTCCCTGACCCGGGAATCGAACCGGGCCGCGGCGGTGAAAGCGCCGAATCCTAACACTAGACCACCAGGGAGATCAAGAGCTTGTTTTTAAGGTGAGCGCCGGTACGGTGGGCGTAGAGAATACAGGCAAATTTCCAAAAGAAATTCCCTGGCCATACAACCCCCACCTAGCCCCTCCAGGTTCCATTTGAATGGAAAACCATCGTTGGTCTAATGAGTGCCATTCCCGCTTAGCTTGAGTAGTATTACCTGATTTTCACGTCAGGATGGCCGAGCGGTCTAAGGCGCTGCGTTCAGGTCGCAGTCTCCTCTGGAGGCGTGGGTTCAAATCCCACTTCTGACATATCCTTTTACCCTTGAACGTTCCTCAACTTGACCACTAGACCAACATAGACATCTTCGATTCACTTGAAATCATCTTCTGGTTGAGTCACTGTCTTTTGAGATATAACAAGTGAAACAGAACACTAGTATGGTCATACCCCCACACTGCATCTTTTCCACACTGTTGTAATGTTTCTTGGGATTTGGATCTAACAGTAGTCAGAGGGCAGTGGGCACATGGCCTTTTAGAGAATCACTGGTGCCAATCATCTTGTCACACGACAATCAGACACAGGGATAAAACACCTTTCCCTGACCGGGAATCGAACCCGGGCCGCGGCGGATGAGAGCGCCGAATCCTAACCACTAGACCACCAGGGAGATCGAGAGCTTGTTTTTAAGGTGAGCACCGGTACGGTGGACATACAGAATACAGGCAATTGGGGCGTACTTTCATAAGCTATAGCATTGAGAGGCTGTCAGCCCAAATAGGAATTCCAAAGAAATTCCCTGGCCCATACAACCCCCACCTAGCCTCTCCAGGTTCCATTTGAATGAAAAACCATCGTTGGCCTAATGAGTGCCATTCCCGCTTAGCTTGAGTAGTATTACCTGATTTTCATGTCAGGATGGCCGAGCGGTCTAAGGCGCTGCGTTTAGGCCGCAGTCTCCTCTGGAGGCGTGGGTTCAAATCCCACTTCTGACATATCCTTTTACCCTTTAACGTTCCTCAACTTGACCACTAGACAAACATAGAAATCTTCTGTTGAGTCACTGTCTTTTCAGATATAACAAGTGAAACAGAACCTTATATGGTCATACCCCCCACACTGCATCTTTTCCACACTGTTGTAATGTTTCTTGGGATTTGGATCTAACAGTAGGAAGATGCAAGTTTGCACTGGTCCTTTGGGAGAAGCATTGGTCCCAATCACCTTATGACATTGCATTAAAGTCCAATATAACTTTCCCTGACCGGGAATCGAACCCGGGCGGTGAGAGCGCCGAATCCTAATCACTAGACCACCAGGGAGATCGAGAGCTTGTTTTTAAGGTGAGCACCGGCCCATACAACCCCCACCAAGCCTCTCCAGGTTCCATTTGAATGGAAAACCATCGTTGGTCTAATGAGTGCCATTCCCGGTTAGCTTGAGTAGTATTACCTGATTTTCACGTCAGGATGGCCGAGCGGTCTAAGGCGCTGCGTTTAGGCCGCAGTCTCCTCTGGAGGCGTGGTTCAAATCCCACTTCTAACATATCCTTTTACCCTTTAACGTTCCTCAACTGGACCACTAGACCAACATAGACATCTTCGATTCACTTGAAATCATCTTCGGTTGAGTCACTGTCTTTTGAGACATAACAAGTGAAACAGAACCTTATATGGTCATACCCCCACACCTCATCTTTTCCACACTTTACCAACATAGACATCTTCGATTCAATTGAAATCATCTTTGGTTGAGTCACTGTCTTTTGAGATATAACAAGTGAAACAGAAAAAGTCGTATGGTCATACCCCCCACACTGCATCTTTTCCACACTGTTGTAATGTTTCTTGGGATTTGGATCTAACAGTAGTCAGAGGGCAGTGGGCACAGGGCCTTTTAGAGATTCACTGGTGCCAATCATCTTGTCACACGACAATCAGACACAGGGATAAAACACCTTTCCCTGACCGGGAATCGAACCCGGGCCGCGGCGGTGAGAGCGCCGAATCCTAACCACTAGACCACCAGGGAGATCGAGAGCTTGTTTTTAAGGTGAGCACCGGTACGGTGGACATACAGAATACAGGCAATTGGGGCGTACTTTCCAAAGCTATAGCATTAAGAGGATGTCAGCCCAAATAGGAATTCCAAAAGAAATTCCCTGGCCCATACAACCCCCACCTAGCCTCTCCAGGTTCCATTTGAAAGTAAAACCATCGTTGGTCTAATGAGTGCCATTCCCGCTTAGCTTGAGTAGTATTACCTGATTTTCACGTCAGGATGGCCGAGCGGTCTAAGGCGCTGCGTTCAGGTCGCAGTCTCCTCTGGAGGCGTGGGTTCAAATCCCACTTCTGACATATCCTTTTACCCTTGAACGTTCCTCAACTTGACCACTAGACCAACATAGACACCTTCGATTCACTTGAAATCATCTTGGTTGAGTCACTGTCTTTTGAGATATAACAAGTGAAACAGAAAACAATGCATCTTTTCCACACTTTTGTAATGTTTCTTGGGATTTGGATCTAACAGTAGGAAGATGCAAGTTTGCACTGGTCCTTTGGAGAAGCATTGGTCCCAATTACCTTATGACATTGCAGTAAAGTCCAATATAACTTTCCCTGACCGGGAATCGAACCCGGGCTGCGGCGGTGAAAGCGCCGAATCCTAACCACTAGACCACCAGGGAGTTCAAGAGCTTGTTTTTAAGGTGAGCGCCGGTACGGTGGGCGTAGAGAATACAGGCAAAATTCCAAAAGAAATACCCTGGCCCATACAACCCCCACCTAGCCTCTCCAGGTTCCATTTGAATGGAAAACCATCGTTGGTCTAATGAGTGCCATTCCCGCTTAGCTTGAGTAGTATTACCTGATTTTCACGTCAGGATGGCCGAGCGGTCTAAGGCTCTGCGTCTAGGCCGCAGTCTCCTCTGGAGGCGTGGGTTCAAATCCCACTTCTGACATATCCTTTTACCCTTTAACGTTCCTCAACTGGACCACTAGACCAACATAGACATCTTCGATTCACTTGAAATCATCTTCTGTTGAGTCACTGTCTTTTGAGACATAACAAGTGAAACAGAACCTTATATGGTCATACCCCCACACTGCATCTTTTCCACACTGTTGTAATGTTTCTTGGGATTTGGATCTAACAGTAGTCAGAGGGCAGTGGGCACAGGGCCTTTTAGAGAATCACTGGTGCCAATCATCTTGTCACACGACAATCAGTACACAGGGATAAACACCTTTCCCTGACCGGGAATCGAACCCGGGCCGCGGCGGTGAGAGCGCCGAATCCTAACCACTAGACCACCAGGGAGATCGAGAGCTTGTTTTTAAGGTGAGCACCGGTACGGTGGACATACAGAATACAGGCAATTGGGGCGTACTTTCCAAAGCTATAGCATTAAGAGGCTGTCAGCCCAAATAGGAAACATGGCCAAAACCTCAAGGTTTGAAAGAGCTGAGATTCTTTCCTTGGTTTTTCAGGGTACTACAGACGATTTATAAAAGGCTACTCTAGCATAGTTAAACCCCTCACCGACTTGACTTCTGGTTACCCGCCATTGCACAAAAATGCCAAGCACAAGACAAAGACTCACGAGTACCATGATCCAAAGAAGCCCTTCGGCGACCGTTGGACTTCCACCTGCGAGCTTGCATTTAATGCCATCGTAGAAAAACTCTCCTGAGGCCTCTCCTGAGGCCTTACCTGACAGTTTTGTGAATGAAGAGCAGTATGGTGGTTCACCTGTCCTTCCCCACCTGTCTGAGAAAGATATCATAGACAAACAACGAGCTGATCCTTGCCTCCGAGAGATTATAATCCAAATGGAGAGTGGAGAAAGACTACCCCCAACAGTTAGAAAAGAGCTTCCTGATGTCCCTTTCCTCCTAAGGGAATGGAATCGTCTTGAACTGTGCAATCACGTTCTATATCGAAGACGCCAAGACAGTGGCAGAGTCACATATCAACTTGTCTTACCTGAAGAGCTCCGAGCTGGTGTTCTCCAAAGCCTTCACAATGATATGGGTCACCTAGGTATTGAGCGTACCATAGATTTAGTGAGAAATCTGGGGTTCAAATCCCACTTCTGACATATACTTTTACCCTTTAACGTTCCTCAACTTGACCACTAGACCAACATAGAAATGTTCTGTTGAGTCACTGTCTTTTCAGATATAACAAGTGAAACAGCACCTTATATGGTCATACCCCCACACTGCATCTTTTCCACACTGTTGTAATGTTTCTTGGGATTTGGATCTAACAGTAGTCAGAGGGCAGTGGGCACAGGGCCTTTTAGAGAATCACT
Source organism: Aplochiton taeniatus (assembly GCA_017639675.1). Taxonomy (NCBI): domain Eukaryota; kingdom Metazoa; phylum Chordata; class Actinopteri; order Galaxiiformes; family Galaxiidae; genus Aplochiton; species Aplochiton taeniatus. Next base: position 47,411,780 of record CM030172.1, read on the forward strand.
GGTGCCAATAATCTTGTCACACGACAATCAGACACAGGGATAAAACACCTTTCCCTGACCGGGAATCGAACCCGGGCCGCGGCTGGGAGAGCGCCGAATCCTAACCACTAGACCACCAGGGAGATCGAGAGCTTGTTTTTAAGGTGAGCACCGGTACGGTGGACATACAGAATACAGGCAATTGGGGCGTACTTTCCAAAGCTATAGCATTAGAGGCTGTCAGCCCAAATAGGAATTCCAAAAGAAATTCCCTGGCCCATACAACCCCCACCTAGCCTCTTCAGGTTCCATTTGAATGGAAAACCATCGTTGGTCTAATGAGTGCCATTCCCGCTTAGCTTGAGTAGTATTACCTGATTTTCACGTCAGGATGGCCGAGCGGTCTAAGGCGCTGCGTTTAGGCCGCAGTCTCCACTGGAGACGTGGGTTCAGATCCCACTTCGGACATATCCTTTTACCCTTTAACGTTCCTCAACTGGACCACTAGACCAACATAGAAATCTTCTGTTGAGTCACTGTCTTTTCAGATATAACAAGTGAAACAGAACCTTATATGGTCATACCCCCCACACTGCATCTTTTCCACACTGTTGTAATGTTTCTTGGGATTTGGATCTAACGGTAGGAAGATGCAAGTTTGCACTGATCCTTTGGGAGAAGCATTGGTCCCAATCACCTTATGACATTGCAGTAAAGTCCAATATAACTTTCCCTGACCGGGAATCGAACCCGGGCCGCGGCGGTGAGAGCGCCGAATCCTAACCACTAGACCACCAGGGAGATCGAGATCTTGTTTTTAAGGTGAGCACCGGTACGGTGGACATACAGAATACAGGCAATTGGGGCGTACTTTCCAAAGCTATAGCATTAAGACGCTGTCAGCCCAAATAGGAATTCCAAAAGAAATTCCCTGGCCCATACAACCCCCACCTAGCCTCTCCAGGTTCCATTTGAAAGTAAACCATCGTTGGTCTAATGAGTGCCATTCCCGCTTAGCTTTAGTAGTATTACCTGATTTTCACGTCAGGATGGCCGAGCGGTCTAAGGCGCTGCGTTCAGGTCGCAGTCTCCTCTGGAGGCGTGGGTTCAAATCCCACTTCTGACATATCCTTTTACCCTTGAACGTTCCTCAACTTGACGACTAGACCAGCATAGACACCTTCGATTCACTTGAAATCATCTTTGGTTGAGTCACTGTCTTTTGAGATATAACAAGTGAAACAGAAACAATCGTATGGTCATACCCCCCACACTGCATCTTTTCCACACTGTTGTAATGTTTCTTGGGATTTGGATCTAACAGTAGGAAGATGCAAGTTTGCATTGGTCCTTTGGGAGAAGCATTGGTCCCAATCACCTTATGACATTGCAGTAAAGTCCAATATAACTTTCCCTGACCGGTAATCGAACCCGGGCCGCGGCGGTGAGCGCGCCAAATCCTAACCACTAGACCACCAGGGAGATCAAGAGCTAGTTTTTAAGGTGAGCGCCGGTACGGTGGGCCTAGAGAATACAGGCAAAATTCCAAACAAAATTCCCTGGCCCATACAACCCCCACCTAGACCCTCCAGGTTTCATTTGAATGGAAAACCATCGTTGGTCTAATGAGTGCCATTCCCGCTTAGCTTGAGTAGTATTACCTGATTTTCACGTCAGGATGGCCGAGCTGTCTAAGGCGCTGCGTTCAGGTTGCAGTCTCCTCTGGAGGCGTGGGTTCAAATCCCACTTCTGACAAATCCTTTTACCCTTGAAGGTTCCTCAACTTGACCACTAGACCAACATAGACATCTTCGATTCACTTGAAATCATCTTCGGTTGAGTCACTGTCTTTTGAGACATAACAAGTGAAACAGAACCTTATATGGTCATACCCCCACACTGCATCTTTTCCACACTGTTATAATGTTTCTTGGGATTTGGATCTAACAGTAGGAAGATGCAAGTTTGCACTGGTCCTTTGGGAGAAGCATTGGTCCCAATCACCTTATGACATTGCAGTAAAGTCCAATATAACTTTCCCTGACCGGGAATCGAACCCGGGCTGCGGCGGTGAAAGTGCCGAATCCTAACCACTAGACCACCAGGGAGTTCAAGAGCTTGCTTTTAAGGTGAGCGCCGGTACGGTGGGCGTAGAGAATACAGGCAAAATTCCAAAAGAAATTCCCTGGCCCATACAACCCCCACCTAGCCCCTCCAGGTTCCATTTGAATGGAAAACCATCGTTGGTCTAATGAGTGCCATTCCCGCTTAGCTCTAGTAGTATTACCTGATTTTCACGTCAGGATGGCCGATCGGTCTGAGGCGCTGCGTTCAGGTCGCAGTCTCCTCTGGAGGCGTGGGTTCAAATCCCACTTCTGACATATCCTTTTACCCTTGAACGTTCCTCAACTTGACGACTAGACCAGCATAGACACCTTCGATTCACTTGAAATCATCTTTGGTTGAGTCACTGTCTTTTGAGATATAACAAGTGAAACAGAAACAATCGTATGGTCATACCCCCCACACTGCATCTTTTCCACACTGTTGTAATGTTTCTTGGGATTTGGATCTAACAGTAGGAAGATGCAAGTTTGCACTGGTCCTTTGGGAGAAGCATTGGTCCCAATCACCTTATGACATTGCAGTAAAGTCCAATATAACTTTCCCTGACCGGTAATCGAACCCGGGCCGCGGCGGTGAGCGCGCCAAATCCTAACCACTAGACCACCAGGGAGATCAAGAGCTAGTTTTTAAGGTGAGCGCCGGTACGGTGGGCGTAGAGAATACAGGCAAAATTCCAAACAAAATTCCCTGGCCCATACAACCCCCACCTAGACCCTCCAGGTTTCATTTGAATGGAAAACCATCGTTGGTCTAATGAGTGCCATTCCCGCTTAGCTTGAGTAGTATTACCTGATTTTCACGTCAGGATGGCCGAGCTGTCTAAGGCGCTGCGTTCAGGTTGCAGTCTCCTCTGGAGGCGTGGGTTCAAATCCCACTTCTGACAAATCCTTTTACCCTTGAAGGTTCCTCAACTTGACCACTAGACCAACATAGACATCTTCGATTCACTTGAAATCATCTTCGGTTGAGTCACTGTCTTTTGAGACATAACAAGTGAAACAGAACCTTATATGGTCATACCCCCACACTGCATCTTTTCCACACTGTTATAATGTTTCTTGGGATTTGGATCTAACAGTAGGAAGATGCAAGTTTGCACTGGTCCTTTGGGAGAAGCATTGGTCCCAATCACCTTATGACATTGCAGTAAAGTCCAATATAACTTTCCCTGACCGGGAATCGAACCCGGGCTGCAGCGGTGAAAGCGCCGAATCCTAACCACTAGACCACCAGGGAGTTCAAGAGCTTGTTTTTAAGGTGAGCGCCGGTACGGTGGGCGTAGAGAATACAGGCAAAATTCCAAAAGAAATTCCCTGGCCCATACAACCCCCACCTAGCCCCTCCAGGTTCCATTTGAATGGAAAACCATCGTTGGTCTAATGAGTGCCATTCCCGCTTAGCTTGAGTAGTATTACCTGATTTTCACGTCAGGATGGCCGAGCGGTCTAAGGCGCTGCGTTCAGGTCGCAGTCTCCTCTGGAGGCGTGGGTTCAAATCCCACTTCTGACATATCCTTTTACCCTCGAACGTTCCTCAACTTGACGACTAGACCAACATAGACATCTTCGATTCACTTGAAATCATCTTTGGTTGAGTCACACTCTTTTGAGATATAACTAACAAGTGAAACAGAAAAATCGTATGGTCATACCCCCCACACTGCATCTTTTCCACACTGTTGTAATGTTTCTTGGGATTTGGATCTAACAGTAGTCAGAGGGCAGTGGGCATAGGCCCTTTTAGAGAATCACTGGTGCCAATCATCTTGTCACACGACAATCAGACACAGGGATAAAACACCTTTCCCTGACCGGGAATCGAACCCCGGCCACGGCGGTGAGAGCGCCGAATCCTAACCACTAGACCACCAGGGAGATTGAGAGCTTGTTTTTATGGTGAGCACCGGTACGGTGGACATACAGAATACAGGCAATTGGGGCGTACTTTCCAAAGCTATAGCATTGAGAGGCTGTCAGCCCAAATAGGAATTCCAAAAGAAATTCCCTGGCCCATACAACCCCCACCTAGCCTCTCCAGGTTCCATTTGAATGGAAAACCATCGTTGGTCTAATGAGTTCCATTCCCGCTTAGCTTGAGTAGTATTACCTGATTTTCACGTCAGGATGGCCGAGCGGTCTAAGGCGCTGCGTTTAGGCCGCAGTCTCCTCTGGAGGCGTGGGTTCAAATCCCACTTCTGACATATCCTTTTACCCTTGAACGTTCCTCAACTTGACGACTAGACCAGCATAGACACCTTCGATTCACTTGAAATCATCTTTGGTTGAGTCACTGTCTTTTGAGATATAACAAGTGAAACAGAAACAATCGTATGGTCATACCCCCCACACTGCATCTTTTCCACACTGTTGTAATGTTTCTTGGGATTTGGATCTAACAGTAGGAAGATGCAAGTTTGCACTGGTCCTTTGGGAGAAGCATTGGTCCCAATCACCTTATGACATTGCAGTAAAGTCCAATATAACTTTCCCTGACCGGTAATCGAACCCGGGCCGCGGCGGTGAGCGCGCCAAATCCTAACCACTAGACCACCAGGGAGATCAAGAGCTAGTTTTTAAGGTGAGCGCCGGTACGGTGGGCCTAGAGAATACAGGCAAAATTCCAAACAAAATTCCCTGGCCCATACAACCCCCACCTAGACCCTCCAGGTTTCATTTGAATGGAAAACCATCGTTGGTCTAATGAGTGCCATTCCCGCTTAGCTTGAGTAGTATTACCTGATTTTCACGTCAGGATGGCCGAGCTGTCTAAGGCGCTGCGTTCAGGTTGCAGTCTCCTCTGGAGGCGTGGGTTCAAATCCCACTTCTGACAAATCCTTTTACCCTTGAAGGTTCCTCAACTTGACCACTAGACCAACATAGACATCTTCGATTCACTTGAAATCATCTTCGGTTGAGTCACTGTCTTTTGAGACATAACAAGTGAAACAGAACCTTATATGGTCATACCCCCACACTGCATCTTTTCCACACTGTTATAATGTTTCTTGGGATTTGGATCTAACAGTAGGAAGAAGCAAGTTTGCACTGGTCCTTTGGGAGAAGCATTGGTCCCAATCACCTTATGACATTGCAGTAAAGTCCAATATAACTTTCCCTGACCGGGAATCAAACCCGGGCTGCGGCGGTGAAAGCGCCGAATCCTAACCACTAGACCACCAGGGAGTTCAAGAGCTTGTTTTTAAGGTGAGCGCCGGTACGGTGGGCGTAGAGAATACAGGCAAAATTCCAAACAAAATTCCCTGGCCCATACAACCCCCACCTAGACCCTCCAGGTTTCATTTGAATGGAAAACCATCGTTGGTCTAATGAGTGCCATTCCCGCTTAGCTTGAGTAGTATTACCTGATTTTCACGTCAGGATGGCCGAGCTGTCTAAGGCGCTGCGTTCAGGTTGCAGTCTCCTCTGGAGGCGTGGGTTCAAATCCCACTTCTGACAAATCCTTTTACCCTTGAAGGTTCCTCAACTTGACCACTAGACCAACATAGACATCTTCGATTCACTTGAAATCATCTTCGGTTGAGTCACTGTCTTTTGAGACATAACAAGTGAAACAGAACCTTATATGGTCATACCCCCACACTGCATCTTTTCCACACTGTTATAATGTTTCTTGGGATTTGGATCTAACAGTAGGAAGATGCAAGTTTGCACTGGTCCTTTGGGAGAAGCATTGGTCCCAATCACCTTATGACATTGCAGTAAAGTCCAATATAACTTTCCCTGACCGGGAATCGAACCCTGGCTGCGGCGGTGAAAGCGCCGAATCCTAACCACTAGACCACCAGGGAGTTCAAGAGCTTGTTTTTAAGGTGAGCGCCGGTACGGTGGGCGTAGAGAATACAGGCAAAATTCCAAAAGAAATTCCCTGGCCCATACAACCCCCACCTAGCCCCTCCAGGTTCCATTTGAATGGAAAACCATCGTTGGTCTAATGAGTGCCATTCCCGCTTAGCTTGAGTAGTATTACCTGATTTTCACGTCAGGATGGCCGAGCGGTCTAAGGCGCTGCGTTCAGGTCGCAGTCTCCTCTGGAGGCGTGGGTTCAAATCCCACTTCTGACATATCCTTTTACCCTCGAACGTTCCTCAACTTGACGACTAGACCAACATAGACATCTTCGATTCACTTGAAATCATCTTTGGTTGAGTCACACTCTTTTGAGATATAACTAACAAGTGAAACAGAAAAAATCGTATGGTCATACCCCCCACACTGCATCTTTTCCACACTGTTGTAATGTTTCTTGGGATTTGGATCTAACAGTAGTCAGAGGGCAGTGGGCATAGGCCCTTTTAGAGAATCACTGGTGCCAATCATCTTGTCACACGACAATCAGACACAGGGATAAAACACCTTTCCCTGACCGGGAATCGAACCCCGGCCGCGGCGGTGAGAGCGCCGAATCCTAACCACTAGACCACCAGGGAGATCGAGAGCTTGTTTTTAAGGTGAGCACCGGTACGGTGGACATACAGAATACAGGCAATTGGGGCGTACTTTCCAAAGCTATAGCATTGAGAGGCTGTCAGCCCAAATAGGAATTCCAAAAGAAATTCCCTGGCCCATACAACCCCCACCTAGCCTCTCCAGGTTCCATTTGAATGGAAAACCATCGTTGGTCTAATGAGTTCCATTCCCGCTTAGCTTGAGTAGTATTACCTGATTTTCACGTCAGGATGGCCGAGCGGTCTAAGGCGCTGCGTTTAGGCCGCAGTCTCCTCTGGAGGCGTGGGTTCAAATCCCACTTCTGACATATCCTTTTACCCTTGAACGTTCCTCAACTTGACGACTAGACCAGCATAGACACCTTCGATTCACTTGAAATCATCTTTGGTTGAGTCACTGTCTTTTGAGATATAACAAGTGAAACAGAAACAATCGTATGGTCATACCCCCCACACTGCATCTTTTCCACACTGTTGTAATGTTTCTTGGGATTTGGATCTAACAGTAGGAAGATGCAAGTTTGCACTGGTCCTTTGGGAGAAGCATTGGTCCCAATCACCTTATGACATTGCAGTAAAGTCCAATATAACTTTCCCTGACCGGTAATCGAACCCGGGCCGCGGCGGTGAGCGCGCCAAATCCTAACCACTAGACCACCAGGGAGATCAAGAGCTAGTTTTTAAGGTGAGCGCCGGTACGGTGGGCCTAGAGAATACAGGCAAAATTCCAAACAAAATTCCCTGGCCCATACAACCCCCACCTAGACCCTCCAGGTTTCATTTGAATGGAAAACCATCGTTGGTCTAATGAGTGCCATTCCCGCTTAGCTTGAGTAGTATTACCTGATTTTCACGTCAGGATGGCCGAGCTGTCTAAGGCGCTGCGTTCAGGTTGCAGTCTCCTCTGGAGGCGTGGGTTCAAATCCCACTTCTGACAAATCCTTTTACCCTTGAAGGTTCCTCAACTTGACCACTAGACCAACATAGACATCTTCGATTCACTTGAAATCATCTTCGGTTGAGTCACTGTCTTTTGAGACATAACAAGTGAAACAGAACCTTATATGGTCATACCCCCACACTGCATCTTTTCCACACTGTTATAATGTTTCTTGGGATTTGGATCTAACAGTAGGAAGATGCAAGTTTGCACTGGTCCTTTGGGAGAAGCATTGGTCCCAATCACCTTATGACATTGCAGTAAAGTCCAATATAACTTTCCCTGACCGGGAATCGAACCCGGGCTGCGGCGGTGAAAGCGCCGAATCCTAACCACTAGACCACCAGGGAGTTCAAGAGCTTGTTTTTAAGGTGAGCGCCGGTACGGTGGGCGTAGAGAATACAGGCAAAATTCCAAAAGAAATTCCCTGGCCCATACAACCCCCACCTAGCCCCTCCAGGTTCCATTTGAATGGAAAACCATCGTTGGTCTAATGAGTGCCATTCCCGCTTAGCTTGAGTAGTATTACTTGGTTATCACGTCAGGATGGCCGAGCGGTCTAAGGCGCTGCGTTCAGGTCGCAGTCTCCTCTGGAGGCGTGGGTTCAAATCCCACTTCTGACATATCCTTTTACCCTTGAACGTTCCTCAACTTGACGACTAGACCAACATAGACATCTTCGATTCACTTGAAATCATCTTTGATTGAGTCACACTCTTTTGAGATATAACTAACAAGTGAAACAGAAAAAATCGTATGGTCATACCCCCCACACTGCATCTTTTCCACACTGTTGTAATGTTTCTTGGGATTTGGATCTAACAGTAGTCAGAGGGCAGTTGGCATAGGGCCTTTTAGAGAATCACTGGTGCCAATCATCTTGTCACACGACAATCAGACACAGGGATAAAACACCTTTCCCTGACCGGGAATCGAACCCGGGCCGCGGCGGTGAGAGCGCCGAATCCTAACCACTAGACCACCAGGGAGATCGAGAGCTTGTTTTTAAGGTGAGCACCGGTACGGTGGACATACAGAATACAGGCAATTGGGGCGTACTTTCCAAAGCTATAGCATTGAGAGGCTGTCAGCCCAAATAGGAATTCCAAAAGAAATTCCCTGGCCCATACAACCCCCACCTAGCCTCTCCAGGTTCCATTTGAATGGAAAACCATCGTTGGTCTAATGAGTTCCATTCCCGCTTAGCTTGAGTAGTATTACCTGATTTTCACGTCAGGATGGCCGAGCGGTCTAAGGCGCTGCGTTTAGGCCGCAGTCTCCTCTGGAGGCGTGGGTTCAAATCCCACTTCTGACATATCCTTTTACCCTTGAACGTTCCTCAACTTGACGACTAGACCAGCATAGACACCTTCGATTCACTTGAAATCATCTTTGGTTGAGTCACTGTCTTTTGAGATATAACAAGTGAAACAGAAACAATCGTATGGTCATACCCCCCACACTGCATCTTTTCCACACTGTTGTAATGTTTCTTGGGATTTGGATCTAACAGTAGGAAGATGCAAGTTTGCACTGGTCCTTTGGGAGAAGCATTGGTCCCAATCACCTTATGACATTGCAGTAAAGTCCAATATAACTTTCCCTGACCGGTAATCGAACCCGGGCCGCGGCGGTGAGCGCGCCAAATCCTAACCACTAGACCACCAGGGAGATCAAGAGCTAGTTTTTAAGGTGAGCGCCGGTACGGTGGGCGTAGAGAATACAGGCAAAATTCCAAACAAAATTCCCTGGCCCATACAACCCCCACCTAGACCCTCCAGGTTTCATTTGAATGGAAAACCATCGTTGGTCTAATGAGTGCCATTCCCGCTTAGCTTGAGTAGTATTACCTGATTTTCACGTCAGGATGGCCGAGCTGTCTAAGGCGCTGCGTTCAGGTTGCAGTCTCCTCTGGAGGCGTGGGTTCAAATCCCACTTCTGACAAATCCTTTTACCCTTGAAGGTTCCTCAACTTGAACACTAGACCAACATAGACATCTTCGATTCACTTGAAATCATCTTCGGTTGAGTCACTGTCTTTTGAGACATAACAAGTGAAACAGAACCTTATATGGTCATACCCCCACACTGCATCTTTTCCACACTGTTATAATGTTTCTTGGGATTTGGATCTAACAGTAGGAAGAAGCAAGTTTGCACTGGTCCTTTGGGAGAAGCATTGGTCCCAATCACCTTATGACATTGCAGTAAAGTCCAATATAACTTTCCCTGACCGGGAATCGAACCCCGGCTGCGGCGGTGAAAGCGCCGAATCCTAACCACTAGACCACCAGGGAGTTCAAGAGCTTGTTTTTAAGGTGAGCGCCGGTACGGTGGGCGTAGAGAATACAGGCAAAATTCCAAAAGAAATTCCCTGGCCCATACAACCCCCACCTAGCCCCTCCAGGTTCCATTTGAATGGAAAACCGGGAATCGAACCCGGGCCGCGGCGGTGAGAGCGCCGAATCCTAACCACTAGACCACCAGGGAGATCGAGAGCTTGTTTTTAAGGTGAGCACCGGTACGGTGGACATACAGAATACAGGCAATTGGGGCGTACTTTCCAAAGCTATAGCATTAAGAGGCTGTCCTCTCCAGGTTCCATTTGAAAGTAAACCATCGTTGGTCTAATGAGTGCCATTCCCGCTTAGCTTGAGTAGTATTACCTGATTTTCACGTCAGGATGGCCGAGCGGTCTAAGGCGCTGCGTTCAGGTCGCAGCCTCCTCTGGAGGCGTGGGTTCAAATCCCACTTCTGACATATCCTTTTACCCTTGAACGTTCCTCAACTTGACCACTAGACCAACATAGACACCTTCGATTCACTTGAAATCATCTTTGGTTGAGTCACTGTCTTTTGAGATATAACAAGTGAAACAGAAACAATCGTATGGTCATACCCCCCACACTGCATCTTTTCCACACTGTTGTAATGTTTCTTGGGATTTGGATCTAACAGTAGTCAGAGGGCAGTGGGCACAGGGCCTTTTAGAGAATCACTGGTGCCAATCATCTTGTCACACGACAATCAGACACAGGGATAAAACACCTTTCCCTGACCGGGAATCGAACCCGGGCCGCGGCGGTGAGAGCGCCGAATCCTAACCACTAGACCACCAGGGAGATCGAGAGCTTGTTTTTAAGGTGAGCACCGGTACGGTGGACATACAGAATACAGGCAATTGGGGCGTACTTTCCAAAGCTATAGCATTAAGAGGCTGTCAGCCCAAATAGGAATTCCAAAAGAAATTCCCTGGCCCATACAACCCCCACCTAGCCTCTTCAGGTTCCATTTGAATGGAAAACCATCGTTGGTCTAATGAGGGCCATTCCCGCTTAGCTTGAGTAGTATTACCTGATTTTCACGTCAGGATGGCCGAGCGGTCTAAGGCGCTGCGTTTAGGCCGCAGTCTCCTCTGGAGGCGTGGGTTCAGATCCCACTTCGGACATATCCTTTTACCCTTTAACGTTCCTCAACTTGACCACTAGACCAACATAGAAATCTTCTGTTGAGTCACTGTCTTTTCAGATATAACAAGTGAAACAGAACCTTATATGGTCATACCCCCCACACTGCATCTTTTCCACACTGTTGTAATGTTTCTTGGGATTTGGATCTAACGCCTCTGGAGGCGTGGGTTCAAATCCCACTTCTGACATATCCTTTTACCCTTGAACGTTCCTCAACTTGACGACTAGACCAGCATAGACACCTTCGATTCACTTGAAATCATCTTTGGTTGAGTCACTGTCTTTTGAGATATAACAAGTGAAACAGAAACAATCGTATGGTCATACCCCCCACACTGCATCTTTTCCACACTGTTGTAATGTTTCTTGGGATTTGGATCTAACAGTAGGAAGATGCAAGTTTGCACTGGTCCTTTGGGAGAAGCATTGGTCCCAATCACCTTATGACATTGCAGTAAAGTCCAATATAACTTTCCCTGACCGGTAATCGAACCCGGGCCGCGGCGGTGAGCGCGCCAAATCCTAACCACTAGACCACCAGGGAGATCAAGAGCTAGTTTTTAAGGTGAGCGCCGGTACGGTGGGCGTAGAGAATACAGGCAAAATTCCAAACAAAATTCCCTGGCCCATACAACCCCCACCTAGACCCTCCAGGTTTCATTTGAATGGAAAACCATCGTTGGTCTAATGAGTGCCATTCCCGCTTAGCTTGAGTAGTATTACCTGATTTTCACGTCAGGATGGCCGAGCTGTCTAAGGCGCTGCGTTCAGGTTGCAGTCTCCTCTGGAGGCGTGGGTTCAAATCCCACTTCTGACAAATCCTTTTACCCTTGAAGGTTCCTCAACTTGAACACTAGACCAACATAGACATCTTCGATTCACTTGAAATCATCTTCGGTTGAGTCACTGTCTTTTGAGACATAACAAGTGAAACAGAACCTTATATGGTCATACCCCCACACTGCATCTTTTCCACACTGTTATAATGTTTCTTGGGATTTGGATCTAACAGTAGGAAGAAGCAAGTTTGCACTGGTCCTTTGGGAGAAGCATTGGTCCCAATCACCTTATGACATTGCAGTAAAGTCCAATATAACTTTCCCTGACCGGGAATCGAACCCCGGCTGCGGCGGTGAAAGCGCCGAATCCTAACCACTAGACCACCAGGGAGTTCAAGAGCTTGTTTTTAAGGTGAGCGCCGGTACGGTGGGCGTAGAGAATACAGGCAAAATTCCAAAAGAAATTCCCTGGCCCATACAACCCCCACCTAGCCCCTCCAGGTTCCATTTGAATGGAAAACCGGGAATCGAACCCGGGCCGCGGCGGTGAGAGCGCCGAATCCTAACCACTAGACCACCAGGGAGATCGAGAGCTTGTTTTTAAGGTGAGCACCGGTACGGTGGACATACAGAATACAGGCAATTGGGGCGTACTTTCCAAAGCTATAGCATTAAGAGGCTGTCCTCTCCAGGTTCCATTTGAAAGTAAACCATCGTTGGTCTAATGAGTGCCATTCCCGCTTAGCTTGAGTAGTATTACCTGATTTTCACGTCAGGATGGCCGAGCGGTCTAAGGCGCTGCGTTCAGGTCGCAGCCTCCTCTGGAGGCGTGGGTTCAAATCCCACTTCTGACATATCCTTTTACCCTTGAACGTTCCTCAACTTGACCACTAGACCAACATAGACACCTTCGATTCACTTGAAATCATCTTTGGTTGAGTCACTGTCTTTTGAGATATAACAAGTGAAACAGAAACAATCGTATGGTCATACCCCCCACACTGCATCTTTTCCACACTGTTGTAATGTTTCTTGGGATTTGGATCTAACAGTAGTCAGAGGGCAGTTGGCACAGGGCCTTTTAGAGAATCACTGGTGCCAATCATCTTGTCACACGACAATCAGACACAGGGATAAAACACCTTTCCCTGACCGGGAATCAAACCCAGGCCGCGGCGGTGAGAGCGCCGAATCCTAACCACTAGACCACCAGGGAGATCGAGAGCTTGTTTTTAAGGTGAGCACCGGTACGGTGGACATACAGAATACAGGCAATTGGGGCGTACTTTCCAAAGCTATAGCATTGAGAGGCTGTCAGCCCAAATAGGAATTCCAAAAGAAATTCCCTGGCCCATACAACCCCCACCTAGCCTCTTCAGGTTCCATTTGAATGGAAAACCATCGTTGGTCTAATGAGGGCCATTCCCGCTTAGCTTGAGTAGTATTACCTGATTTTCACGTCAGGATGGCCGAGCGGTCTAAGGCGCTGCGTTTAGGCCGCAGTCTCCTCTGGAGGCGTGGGTTCAGATCCCACTTCGGACATATCCTTTTACCCTTTAACGTTCCTCAACTTGACCACTAGACCAACATAGAAATCTTCTGTTGAGTCACTGTCTTTTCAGATATAACAAGTGAAACAGAACCTTATATGGTCATACCCCCCACACTGCATCTTTTCCACACTGTTGTAATGTTTCTTGGGATTTGGATCTAACAGTAGGAAGATGCAAGTTTGCACTGATCCTTTGGGAGAAGCATTGGTCCCAATCACCTTATGACATTGCAGTAAAGTCCAATATAACTTTCCCTGACCGGGAATCGAACCCGGGCCGCGGCGGTGAGAGCGCCGAATCCTAAACACTAGACCACCAGGGAGATCGAGAGCTTGTTTTAAAGGTGAGCACCGGTACGGTGGACATACAGAATACAGGCAATTGGGGCGTACTTTCCAAAGCTATAGCATTAAGAGGCTGTCAGCCCAAATAGGAAACATGGCCAAAACCTCAAGGTTTGAAAGAGCTGAGATCTTTCCTTGGTTTTTCAGGGTACTACAGACGATTTATAAAAGGCTACTCTAGCATAGTTAAACCCCTCACCGACTTGACTTCTGGTTACCCGCCATTGCACAAAAATGCCAAGCACAAGACAAAGACTCACGAGTACCATGATCCAAAGAAGCCCTTCGGCGACCGTTGGACTTCCACCTGCGAGCTTGCATTTAATGCCATCGTAGAAAAACTCTCCTGAGGCCTCTCCTGAGGCCTTACCTGACAGTTTTATGAATGAAGAGCAGTATGGTGGTTCACCTGTCCTTCCCCACCTGTCTGAGAAAGATATCATAGACAAACAACGAGCTGATCCTTGCCTCCGAGAGATTATAATCCAAATGGAGAGTGGAGAAAGACTACCCCCAACAGTTAGAAAAGAGCTTCCTGATGTCCCTTTCCTCCTAAGGGAATGGAATCGTCTTGAACTGCGCAATCACGTTCTATGTCGAAGACGCCAAGACAGTGGCAGAGTCACATATCAACTTGTCTTACCTGAAGAGCTCCAAGCTGGTGTTCTCCAAAGCCTTCACAATGATATGGGTCACCTAGGTATTGAGCGTACCATAGATTTAGTGAGTAATCTGGGGTTCAAATCCCACTTCTGACATATACTTTTACCCTTTAACGTTCCTCAACTTGACCACTAGACCAACATAGAAATGTTCTGTTGAGTCACTGTCTTTTCAGATATAGCAAGTGAAACAGAACCTTATATGGTCATACCCCCACACTGCATCTTTTCCACACTGTTGTAATGTTTCTTGGGATTTGGATCTAACAGTAGGAAGATGCAAGTTTGCACTGGTCCTTTGGGAGAAGCATTGGTCCCAATCACCTTATGACATTGCAGTAAAGTCCAATATAACTCTCCCTGACCGGGAATCGAACCCGGGCTGCGGCGGTGAAAGCGCCGAATCCTAACCACTAGACCACCAGGGAGTTCAAGAGCTTGTTTTTAAGGTGAGCGCCGGTACGGTGGGCGTAGAGAATACAGGCAAAATTCCAAAAGAAATTCCCTGGCCCATACAACCCCCACCTAGCCTCTCCAGGTTCCATTTGAATGGAAAACCATCGTTGGTCTAATGAGTGCCATTCCCGCTTAGCTTGAGTAGTATTACCTGATTTTCACGTCAGGATGGCCGAGCGGTCTAAGGCTCTGCGTCTAGGCCGCAGTCTCCTCTGGAGGCGTGGGTTCAAATCCCACTTCTGACATATCCTTTTACCCTTTAACGTTCCTCAACTGGACCACTAGACCAACATAGACATCTTCGATTCACTTGAAATCATCTTCTGTTGAGTCACTGTCTTTTGAGACATAACAAGTGAAACAGAACCTTATATGGTCATACCCCCACACTGCATCTTTTCCACACTGTTGTAATGTTTCTTGGGATTTGGATCTAACAGTAGTCAGAGGGCAGTGGGCACAGGGCCTTTTAGAGAATCACTGGTGCCAATCATCTTGTCACACGACAATCAGACACAGGGATAAAACACCTTTCCCTGACCGGGAATCGAACCCGGGCCGCGGCGGTGAGAGCGCCAAATCCTAACCACTAGACCACCAGGGAGATCGAGAGCTTGTTTTTAAGGTGAGCACCGGTACGGTGGACATACAGAATACAGGCAATTGGGGCGTACTTTCCAAAGCTATAGCATTGAGAGGCTGTCAGCCCAAATAGGAATTCCAAAAGAAATTCCCTGGCCCATACAACCCCCACCTAGCCTCTCCAGGTTCCATTTGAATGGAAAACCATCGTTGGTCTAATGAGTTCCATTCCCGCTTTGCTTGAGTAGTATTACCTGATTTTCACGTCAGGATGGCCGAGCGGTCTAAGGCGCTGCGTTTAGGCCGCAGTCTCCTCTGGAGGCGTGGGTTCAAATCCCACTTCTGACATATCCTTTTACCCTTTAACGTTCCTCAACTTGACCACTAGACCAACATAGAAATCTTCTGTTGAGTCACTGTCTTTTCAGATATAACAAGTGAAACAGAACCTTATATGGTCATACCCCCCACACTGCATCTTTTCCACACTGTTGTAATGTTTCTTGGGATTTGGATCTAACAGTAGGAAGATGCAAGTTTGCACTGGTCCTTTGGGAGAAGCATTGGTCCCAATCACCTTATGACATTGCAGTAAAGTCCAATATAACTTTCCTTGACCGGTAATCGAACCCGGGCCGCGGCGGTGAGCGCGCCAAATCCTAACCACTAGACCACCAGGGAGATCAAGAGCTAGTTTTTAAGGTGAGCGCCGGTACGGTGGGCGTAGAGAATACAGGCAAAATTCCAAACAAAATTCCCTGGCCCATACAACCCCCACCTAGACCCTCCAGGTTTCATTTGAATGGAAAACCATCGTTGGTCTAATGAGTGCCATTCCCGCTTAGCTTGAGTAGTATTACCTGATTTTCACGTCAGGATGGCCGAGCTGTCTAAGGCGCTGCGTTCAGGTTGCAGTCTCCTCTGGAGGCGTGGGTTCAAATCCCACTTCTGACAAATCCTTTTACCCTTGAAGGTTCCTCAACTTGACCACTAGACCAACATAGACATCTTCGATTCACTTGAAATCATCTTTGGTTGAGTCACACTCTTTTGAGATATAACTAACAAGTGAAACAG
The DNA here is from genome assembly GCA_017639675.1 of Aplochiton taeniatus. Classification (NCBI taxonomy): domain Eukaryota; kingdom Metazoa; phylum Chordata; class Actinopteri; order Galaxiiformes; family Galaxiidae; genus Aplochiton; species Aplochiton taeniatus. The sequence continues at coordinate 47,428,214 of CM030172.1, forward strand.
AAAAAATCGTATGGTCATACCCCCCACACTGCATCTTTTCCACACTGTTGTAATGTTTCTTGGGATTTGGATCTAACAGTAGTCAGAGGGCAGTTGGCATAGGGCCTTTTAGAGAATCACTGGTGCCAATCATCTTGTCACACGACAATCAGACACAGGGATAAAACACCTTTCCCTGACCGGGAATCGAACCCTGGCCGCGGCGGTGAGAGCGCCGAATCCTAACCACTAGACCACCAGGGAGATCGAGAGCTTGTTTTTAAGATGAGCACCGGTACGGTGGACATACAGAATACAGGCAATTGGGGCGTACTTTCCAAAGCTATAGCATTGAGAGGCTGTCAGCCCAAATAGGAATTCCAAAAGAAATTCCCTGGCCCATACAACCCCCACCTAGCCTCTCCAGGTTCCATTTGAATGGAAAACCATCGTTGGTCTAATGAGTTCCATTCCCGCTTAGCTTGAGTAGTATTACCTGATTTTCACGTCAGGATGGCTGAGCGGTCTAAGGCGCTGCGTTTAGGCCGCAGTCTCCTCTGGAGGCGTGGGTTCAAATCCCACTTCTGACATATCCTTTTACCCTTGAACGTTCCTCAACTTGACGACTAGACCAGCATAGACACCTTCGATTCACTTGAAATCATCTTTGGTTGAGTCACTGTCTTTTGAGATATAACAAGTGAAACAGAAACAATCGTATGGTCATACCCCCCACACTGCATCTTTTCCACACTGTTGTAATGTTTCTTGGGATTTGGATCTAACAGTAGGAAGATGCAAGTTTGCACTGGTCCTTTGGGAGAAGCATTGGTCCCAATCACCTTATGACATTGCAGTAAAGTCCAATATAACTTTCCCTGACCGGTAATCGAACCCGGGCCGCGGCGGTGAGCGCGCCAAATCCTAACCACTAGACCACCAGGGAGATCAAGAGCTAGTTTTTAAGGTGAGCGCCGGTACGGTGGGCCTAGAGAATACAGGCAAAATTCCAAACAAAATTCCCTGGCCCATACAACCCCCACCTAGACCCTCCAGGTTTCATTTGAATGGAAAACCATCGTTGGTCTAATGAGTGCCATTCCCGCTTAGCTTGAGTAGTATTACCTGATTTTCACGTCAGGATGGCCGAGCTGTCTAAGGCGCTGCGTTCAGGTTGCAGTCTCCTCTGGAGGCGTGGGTTCAAATCCCACTTCTGACAAATCCTTTTACCCTTGAAGGTTCCTCAACTTGACCACTAGACCAACATAGACATCTTCGATTCACTTGAAATCATCTTCGGTTGAGTCACTGTCTTTTGAGACATAACAAGTGAAACAGAACCTTATATGGTCATACCCCCACACTGCATCTTTTCCACACTGTTATAATGTTTCTTGGGATTTGGATCTAACAGTAGGAAGAAGCAAGTTTGCACTGGTCCTTTGGGAGAAGCATTGGTCCCAATCACCTTATGACATTGCAGTAAAGTCCAATATAACTTTCCCTGACCGGGAATCGAACCCGGGCTGCGGCGGTGAAAGCGCCGAATCCTAACCACTAGACCACCAGGGAGTTCAAGAGCTTGTTTTTAAGGTGAGCGCCGGTACGGTGGGCGTAGAGAATACAGGCAAAATTCCAAAAGAAATTCCCTGGCCCATACAACCCCCACCTAGCCCCTCCAGGTTCCATTTGAATGGAAAACCGGGAATCGAACCCGGGCCGCGGCGGTGAGAGCGCCGAATCCTAACCACTAGACCACCAGGGAGATCGAGAGCTTGTTTTTAAGGTGAGCACCGGTACGGTGGACATACAGAATACAGGCAATTGGGGCGTACTTTCCAAAGCTATAGCATTAAGAGGCTGTCCTCTCCAGGTTCCATTTGAAAGTAAACCATCGTTGGTCTAATGAGTGCCATTCCCGCTTAGCTTGAGTAGTATTACCTGATTTTCACGTCAGGATGGCCGAGCGGTCTAAGGCGCTGCGTTCAGGTCGCAGCCTCCTCTGGAGGCGTGGGTTCAAATCCCACTTCTGACATATCCTTTTACCCTTGAACGTTCCTCAACTTGACCACTAGACCAACATAGACACCTTCGATTCACTTGAAATCATCTTTGGTTGAGTCACTGTCTTTTGAGATATAACAAGTGAAACAGAAACAATCGTATGGTCATACCCCCCACACTGCATCTTTTCCACACTGTTGTAATGTTTCTTGGGATTTGGATCTAACAGTAGTCAGAGGGCAGTGGGCACAGGGCCTTTTAGAGAATCACTGGTGCCAATCATCTTGTCACACGACAATCAGACACAGGGATAAAACACCTTTCCCTGACCGGGAATCGAACCCGGGCCGCGGCGGTGAGAGCGCCGAATCCTAACCACTAGACCACCAGGGAGATCGAGAGCTTGTTTTTAAGGTGAGCACCGGTACGGTGGACATACAGAATACAGGCAATTGGGGCGTACTTTCCAAAGCTATAGCATTAAGAGGCTGTCAGCCCAAATAGGAATTCCAAAAGAAATTCCCTGGCCCATACAACCCCCACCTAGCCTCTTCAGGTTCCATTTGAATGGAAAACCATCGTTGGTCTAATGAGGGCCATTCCCGCTTAGCTTGAGTAGTATTACCTGATTTTCACGTCAGGATGGCCGAGCGGTCTAAGGCGCTGCGTTTAGGCCGCAGTCTCCTCTGGAGGCGTGGGTTCAGATCCCACTTCGGACATATCCTTTTACCCTTTAACGTTCCTCAACTTGACCACTAGACCAACATAGAAATCTTCTGTTGAGTCACTGTCTTTTCAGATATAACAAGTGAAACAGAACCTTATATGGTCATACCCCCCACACTGCATCTTTTCCACACTGTTGTAATGTTTCTTGGGATTTGGATCTAACAGTAGGAAGATGCAAGTTTGCACTGATCCTTTGGGAGAAGCATTGGTCCCAATCACCTTATGACATTGCAGTAAAGTCCAATATAACTTTCCCTGACCGGGAATCGAACCCGGGCCGCGGCGGTGAGAGCGCCGAATCCTAAACACTAGACCACCAGGGAGATCGAGAGCTTGTTTTAAAGGTGAGCACCGGTACGGTGGACATACAGAATACAGGCAATTGGGGCGTACTTTCCAAAGCTATAGCATTAAGAGGCTGTCAGCCCAAATAGGAAACATGGCCAAAACCTCAAGGTTTGAAAGAGCTGAGATCTTTCCTTGGTTTTTCAGGGTACTACAGACGATTTATAAAAGGCTACTCTAGCATAGTTAAACCCCTCACCGACTTGACTTCTGGTTACCCGCCATTGCACAAAAATGCCAAGCACAAGACAAAGACTCACGAGTACCATGATCCAAAGAAGCCCTTCGGCGACCGTTGGACTTCCACCTGCGAGCTTGCATTTAATGCCATCGTAGAAAAACTCTCCTGAGGCCTCTCCTGAGGCCTTACCTGACAGTTTTATGAATGAAGAGCAGTATGGTGGTTCACCTGTCCTTCCCCACCTGTCTGAGAAAGATATCATAGACAAACAACGAGCTGATCCTTGCCTCCGAGAGATTATAATCCAAATGGAGAGTGGAGAAAGACTACCCCCAACAGTTAGAAAAGAGCTTCCTGATGTCCCTTTCCTCCTAAGGGAATGGAATCGTCTTGAACTGCGCAATCACGTTCTATGTCGAAGACGCCAAGACAGTGGCAGAGTCACATATCAACTTGTCTTACCTGAAGAGCTCCAAGCTGGTGTTCTCCAAAGCCTTCACAATGATATGGGTCACCTAGGTATTGAGCGTACCATAGATTTAGTGAGTAATCTGGGGTTCAAATCCCACTTCTGACATATACTTTTACCCTTTAACGTTCCTCAACTTGACCACTAGACCAACATAGAAATGTTCTGTTGAGTCACTGTCTTTTCAGATATAGCAAGTGAAACAGAACCTTATATGGTCATACCCCCACACTGCATCTTTTCCACACTGTTGTAATGTTTCTTGGGATTTGGATCTAACAGTAGGAAGATGCAAGTTTGCACTGGTCCTTTGGGAGAAGCATTGGTCCCAATCACCTTATGACATTGCAGTAAAGTCCAATATAACTCTCCCTGACCGGGAATCGAACCCGGGCTGCGGCGGTGAAAGCGCCGAATCCTAACCACTAGACCACCAGGGAGTTCAAGAGCTTGTTTTTAAGGTGAGCGCCGGTACGGTGGGCGTAGAGAATACAGGCAAAATTCCAAAAGAAATTCCCTGGCCCATACAACCCCCACCTAGCCTCTCCAGGTTCCATTTGAATGGAAAACCATCGTTGGTCTAATGAGTGCCATTCCCGCTTAGCTTGAGTAGTATTACCTGATTTTCACGTCAGGATGGCCGAGCGGTCTAAGGCTCTGCGTCTAGGCCGCAGTCTCCTCTGGAGGCGTGGGTTCAAATCCCACTTCTGACATATCCTTTTACCCTTTAACGTTCCTCAACTGGACCACTAGACCAACATAGACATCTTCGATTCACTTGAAATCATCTTCTGTTGAGTCACTGTCTTTTGAGACATAACAAGTGAAACAGAACCTTATATGGTCATACCCCCACACTGCATCTTTTCCACACTGTTGTAATGTTTCTTGGGATTTGGATCTAACAGTAGTCAGAGGGCAGTGGGCACAGGGCCTTTTAGAGAATCACTGGTGCCAATCATCTTGTCACACGACAATCAGACACAGGGATAAAACACCTTTCCCTGACCGGGAATCGAACCCGGGCCGCGGCGGTGAGAGCGCCAAATCCTAACCACTAGACCACCAGGGAGATCGAGAGCTTGTTTTTAAGGTGAGCACCGGTACGGTGGACATACAGAATACAGGCAATTGGGGCGTACTTTCCAAAGCTATAGCATTGAGAGGCTGTCAGCCCAAATAGGAATTCCAAAAGAAATTCCCTGGCCCATACAACCCCCACCTAGCCTCTCCAGGTTCCATTTGAATGGAAAACCATCGTTGGTCTAATGAGTTCCATTCCCGCTTTGCTTGAGTAGTATTACCTGATTTTCACGTCAGGATGGCCGAGCGGTCTAAGGCGCTGCGTTTAGGCCGCAGTCTCCTCTGGAGGCGTGGGTTCAAATCCCACTTCTGACATATCCTTTTACCCTTGAACGTTCCTCAACTTGACGACTAGACCAGCATAGACACCTTCGATTCACTTGAAATCATCTTTGGTTGAGTCACTGTCTTTTGAGATATAACAAGTGAAACAGAAACAATCGTATGGTCATACCCCCCACACTGCATCTTTTCCACACTGTTGTAATGTTTCTTGGGATTTGGATCTAACAGTAGGAAGATGCAAGTTTGCACTGGTCCTTTGGGAGAAGCATTGGTCCCAATCACCTTATGACATTGCAGTAAAGTCCAATATAACTTTCCCTGACCGGTAATCGAACCTGGGCCGCGGCGGTGAGCGCGCCAAATCCTAACCACTAGACCACCAGGGAGATCAAGAGCTAGTTTTTAAGGTGAGCGCCGGTACGGTGGGCGTAGAGAATACAGGCAAAATTCCAAACAAAATTCCCTGGCCCATACAACCCCCACCTAGACCCTCCAGGTTTCATTTGAATGGAAAACCATCGTTGGTCTAATGAGTGCCATTCCCGCTTAGCTTGAGTAGTATTACCTGATTTTCACGTCAGGATGGCCGAGCTGTCTAAGGCGCTGCGTTCAGGTTGCAGTCTCCTCTGGAGGCGTGGGTTCAAATCCCACTTCTGACAAATCCTTTTACCCTTGAAGGTTCCTCAACTTGACCACTAGACCAACATAGACATCTTCGATTCACTTGAAATCATCTTCGGTTGAGTCACTGTCTTTTGAGACATAACAAGTGAAACAGAACCTTATATGGTCATACCCCCACACTGCATCTTTTCCACACTGTTATAATGTTTCTTGGGATTTGGATCTAACAGTAGGAAGAAGCAAGTTTGCACTGGTCCTTTGGGAGAAGCATTGGTCCCAATCACCTTATGACATTGCAGTAAAGTCCAATATAACTTTCCCTGACCGGGAATCGAACCCGGGCTGCGGCGGTGAAAGCGCCGAATCCTAACCACTAGACCACCAGGGAGTTCAAGAGCTAGTTTTTAAGGTGAGCGCCGGTACGGTGGGCGTAGAGAATACAGGCAAAATTCCAAAAGAAATTCCCTGGCCCATACAACCCCCACCTAGCCCCTCCAGGTTCCATTTGAATGGAAAACCATCGTTGGTCTAATGAGTGCCATTCCCGCTTAGCTTGAGTAGTATTACCTGATTTTCACGTCAGGATGGCCGAGCGGTCTAAGGCGCTGCGTTCAGGTCGCAGTCTCCTCTGGAGGCGTGGGTTCAAATCCCACTTCTGACATATCCTTTTACCCTTGAACGTTCCTCAACTTGACCACTAGACCAACATAGACACCTTCGATTCACTTGAAATCATCTTTGGTTGAGTCACTGTCTTTTGAGATATAACAAGTGAAACAGAAACAATCGTATGGTCATACCCCCCACACTGCATCTTTTCCACACTGTTGTAATGTTTCTTGGGATTTGGATCTAACAGTAGTCAGAGGGCAGTGGGCACAGGGCCTTTTAGAGAATCACTGGTGCCAATCATCTTGTCACACGACAATCAGACACAGGGATAAAACACCTTTCCCTGACCGGGAATCGAACCCGGGCCGCGGCGGTGAGAGCGCCGAATCCTAACCACTAGACCACCAGGGAGATCGAGAGCTTGCTTTTAAGGTGAGCACCGGTACGGTGGACATACAGAATACAGGCAATTGGGGCGTACTTTCCAAAGCTATAGCATTAAGAGGCTGTCAGCCCAAATAGGAAACATGGCCAAAACCTCAAGGTTTGAAAGAGCTGAGATCTTTCCTTGGTTTTTCAGGGTACTACAGACGATTTATAAAAGGCTACTCTAGCATAGTTAAACCCCTCACCGACTTGACTTCTGGTTACCCGCCATTGCACAAAAATGCCAAGCACAAGACAAAGACTCACGAGTACCATGATCCAAAGAAGCCCTTCGGCGACCGTTGGACTTCCACCTGCGAGCTTGCATTTAATGCCATCGTAGAAAAACTCTCCTGAGGCCTCTCCTGAGGCCTTACCTGACAGTTTTGTGAATGAAGAGCAGTATGGTGGTTCACCTGTCCTTCCCCACCTGTCTGAGAAAGATATCATAGACAAACAACGAGCTGATCCTTGCCTCCGAGAGATTATAATCCAAATGGAGAGTGGAGAAAGACTACCCCCAACAGTTAGAAAAGAGCTTCCTGATGTCCCTTTCCTCCTAAGGGAATGGAATCGTCTTGAACTGCGCAATCACTTTCTATGTCGAAGACGCCAAGACAGTGGCAGAGTCACATATCAACTTGTCTTACCTGAAGAGCTCCAAGCTGGTGTTCTCCAAAGCCTTCACAATGATATGGGTCACCTAGGTATTGAGCGTACCATAGATTTAGTGAGAAATCTGGGGTTCAAATCCCACTTCTGACATATACTTTTACCCTTTAACGTTCCTCAACTTGACCACTAGACCAACATAGAAATCTTCTGTTGAGTCACTGTCTTTTCAGATATAACAAGTGAAACAGAACCTTATATGGTCATACCCCCACACTGCATCTTTTCCACACTGTTGTAATGTTTTTTGGGATTTGGATCTAACAGTAGGAAGATGCAAGTTTGCACTGGTCCTTTGGGAGAAGCATTGGTCCCAATCACCTTATGACATTGCAGTAAAGTCCAATATAACTTTCCCTGACCGGGAATCGAACCCGGGCTGCGGCGGTGAAAGCGCCGAATCCTAACCACTAGACCACCAGGGAGTTCAAGAGCTAGTTTTTAAGGTGAGCGCCGGTACGGTGGGCGTAGAGAATACAGGCAATTGGGGCGTACTTTCCAAAGCTATAGCATTAAGAGGCTGTCAGCCCAAATAGGAAACATGGCCAAAACCTCAAGGTTTGAAAGAGCTGAGATCTTTCCTTGGTTTTTCAGGGTACTACAGACGATTTATAAAAGGCTACTCTAGCATAGTTAAACCCCTCACCGACTTGACTTCTGGTTACCCGCCATTGCACAAAAATGCCAAGCACAAGACAAAGACTCACGAGTACCATGATCCAAAGAAGCCCTTCGGCGACCGTTGGACTTCCACCTGCGAGCTTGCATTTAATGCCATCGTAGAAAAACTCTCCTGAGGCCTCTCCTGAGGCCTTACCTGACAGTTTTGTGAATGAAGAGCAGTATGGTGGTTCACCTGTCCTTCCCCACCTGTCTGAGAAAGATATCATAGACAAACAACGAGCTGATCCTTGCCTCCGAGAGATTATAATCCAAATGGAGAGTGGAGAAAGACTACCCCCAACAGTTAGAAAAGAGCTTCCTGATGTCCCTTTCCTCCTAAGGGAATGGAATCGTCTTGAACTGCGCAATCACGTTCTATATCGAAGACGCCAAGACAGTGGCAGAGTCACATATCAACTTGTCTTACCTGAAGAGCTCCGAGCTGGTGTTCTCCAAAGCCTTCACAATGATATGGGTCACCTAGGTATTGAGCGTACCATAGATTTAGTGAGAAATCTGGGGTTCAAATCCCACTTCTGACATATACTTTTACCCTTTAACGTTCCTCAACTTGACCACTAGACCAACATAGAAATGTTCTGTTGAGTCACTGTCTTTTCAGATATAACAAGTGAAACAGCACCTTATATGGTCATACCCCCACACTGCATCTTTTCCACACTGTTGTAATGTTTCTTGGGATTTGGATCTAACAGTAGTCTGAGGGCAGTGGGCACAGGGCCTTTTTGAGAATCACTGGTGCCAATAATCTTGTCACACGACAATCAGACACAGGGATAAAACACCTTTCCCTGACCGGGAATCGAACCCCGGCCGCGGCGGTGAGAGCGCCGAATCCTAACCACTAGACCACCAGGGAGATCGAGAGCTTGTTTTTAAGGTGAGCACCGGTACGGTGGACATACAGAATACAGGCAATTGGGGCGTACTTTCCAAAGCTATAGCATTAAGAGGCTGTCAGCCCAAATAGGAATTCCAAAAGAAATTCCCTGGCCCATACAACCCCCACCTAGCCTCTTCAGGTTCCATTTGAATGGAAAACCATCGTTGGTCTAATGAGTGCCATTCCCGCTTAGCTTGAGTAGTATTACCTGATTTTCACGTCAGGATGGCCGAGCGGTCTAAGGCGCTGCGTTTAGGCCGCAGTCTCCTCTGGAGGCGTGGGTTCAGATCCCACTTCGGACATATCCTTTTACCCTTTAACGTTCCTCAACTGGACCACTAGACCAACATAGAAATCTTCTGTTGAGTCACTGTCTTTTCAGATATAACAAGTGAAACAGAACCTTATATGGTCATACCCCCACACTGCATCTTTTCCACACTGTTGTAATGTTTCTTGGGATTTGGATCTAACGGTAGGAAGATGCAAGTTTGCACTGATCCTTTGGGAGAAGCATTGGTCCCAATCACCTTATGACATTGCAGTAAAGTCCAATATAACTTTCCCTGACCGGGAATCGAACCCGGGCCGCGGCGGTGAGAGCGCCGAATCCTAATCACTAGACCACCAGGGAGATCGAGAGCTTGTTTTTAAGGTGAGCACCGGTACGGTGGACATACAGAATACAGGCAATTGGGGCGTACTTTCCAAAGCTATAGCATTAAGACGCTGTAAGCCCAAATAGGAATTCCAAAAGAAATTCCCTGGCCCATACAACCCCCACCTAGCCTCTCCAGGTTCCATTTGAAAGTAAACCATCGTTGGTCTAATGAGTGCCATTCCCGCTTAGCTTTAGTAGTATTACCTGATTTTCACATCAGGATTGCCGAGCGGTCTAAGGCGCTGCGTTTAGGCCGCAGTCTCCTCTGGAGGCGTGGGTTCAAATCCCACTTCTGACATATCCTTTTACCCTTGAACGTTCCTCAACTTGACGACTAGACCAGCATAGACACCTTCGATTCACTTGAAATCATCTTTGGTTGAGTCACTGTCTTTTGAGATATAACAAGTGAAACAGAAACAATCGTATGGTCATACCCCCCACACTGCATCTTTTCCACACTGTTGTAATGTTTCTTGGGATTTGGATCTAACAGTAGGAAGATGCAAGTTTGCACTGGTCCTTTGGGAGAAGCATTGGTCCCAATCACCTTATGACATTGCAGTAAAGTCCAATATAACTTTCCCTGACCGGGAATCGAACCCGGGCTGCGGCGGTGAAAGCGCCGAATCCTAACCACTAGACCACCAGGGAGTTCAAGAGCTTGTTTTTAAGGTGAGCGCCGGTACGGTGGGCGTAGAGAATACAGGCAAAATTCCAAAAGAAATTCCCTGGCCCATACAACCCCCACCTAGCCCCTCCAGGTTCCATTTGAATGGAAAACCATCGTTGGTCTAATGAGTGCCATTCCCGCTTAGCTTGAGTAGTATTACCTGATTTTCACGTCAGGATGGCCGAGCGGTCTAAGGCGCTGCGTTCAGGTCGCAGTCTCCTCTGGAGGCGTGGGTTCAAATCCCACTTCTGACATATCCTTTTACCCTCGAACGTTCCTCAACTTGACGACTAGACCAACATAGACATCTTCGATTCACTTGAAATCATCTTTGGTTGAGTCACACTCTTTTGAGATATAACTAACAAGTGAAACAGAAAAAATCGCATGGTCATACCCCCCACACTTAATCTTTTCCACACTGTTGTAATGTTTCTTGGGATTTGGATCTAACAGTAGTCAGAGGGCAGTTGGCATAGGGCCTTTTAGAGAATCACTGGTGCCAATCATCTTGTCACACGACAATCAGACACAGGGATAAAACACCTTTCCCTGACCGGGAATCGAACCCGGGCCGCGGCGGTGAGAGCGCCGAATCCTAACCACTAGACCACCAGGGAGATCGAGAGCTTGTTTTTAAGGTGAGCACCGGTACGGTGGACATACAGAATACAGGCAATTGGGGCGTACTTTCCAAAGCTATAGCATTGAGAGGCTGTCAGCCCAAATAGGAATTCCAAAAGAAATTCCCTGGCCCATACAACCCCCACCTAGCCTCTCCAGGTTCCATTTGAATGGAAAACCATCGTTGGTCTAATGAGTTCCATTCCCGCTTAGCTTGAGTAGTATTACCTAATTTTCACGTCAGGATGGCCGAGCGGTCTAAGGCGCTGCGTTTAGGCCGCAGTCTCCTCTGGAGGCGTGGGTTCAAATCCCACTTCTGACATATCCTTTTACCCTTGAACGTTCCTCAACTTGACGACTAGACCAGCATAGACACCTTCGATTCACTTGAAATCATCTTTGGTTGAGTCACTGTCTTTTGAGATATAACAAGTGAAACAGAAACAATGGTATGGTCATACCCCCCACACTGCATCTTTTCCACACTGTTGTAATGTTTCTTGGGATTTGGATCTAACAGTAGGAAGATGCAAGTTTGCACTGGTCCTTTGGGAGAAGCATTGGTCCCAATCACCTTATGACATTGCAGTAAAGTCCAATATAACTTTCCCTGACCGGTAATCGAACCCGGGCCGCGGCGGTGAGCGCGCCAAATCCTAACCACTAGACCACCAGGGAGATCAAGAGCTAGTTTTTAAGGTGAGCGCCGGTACGGTGGGCCTAGAGAATACAGGCAAAATTCCAAACAAAATTCCCTGGCCCATACAACCCCCACCTAGCCTCTCCAGGTTCCATTTGAAAGTAAACCATCGTTGGTCTAATGAGTGCCATTCCCGCTTAGCTTGAGTAGTATTACCTGATTTTCACGTCAGGATGGCCGAGCGGTCTAAGGCGCTGCGTTCAGGTCGCAGTCTCCTCTGGAGGCGTGGGTTCAAATCCCACTTCTGACATATCCTTTTACCCTTGAACGTTCCTCAACTTGACCACTAGACCAACATAGACACCTTCGATTCACTTGAAATCATCTTTGGTTGAGTCACTGTCTTTTGAGATATAACAAGTGAAACAGAAACAATTGTATGGTCATACCCCCCACACTGCATCTTTTCCACACTGTTGTAATGTTTCTTGGGATTTGGATCTAACAGTAGTCAGAGGGCAGTTGGCATAGGGCCTTTTAGAGAATCACTGGTGCCAATCATCTTGTCACACGACAATCAGACACAGGGATAAAACACCTTTCCCTGACCGGGAATCGAACCCGGGCCGCGGCGGTGAGAGCGCCGAATCCTAACCACTAGACCACCAGGGAGATCGAGAGCTTGTTTTTAAGGTGAGCACCGGTACGGTGGACATACAGAATACAGGCAATTGGGGCGTACTTTCCAAAGCTATAGCATTAAGAGGCTGTCAGCCCAAATAGGAAACATGGCCAAAACCTCAAGGTTTGAAAGAGCTGAGATCTTTCCTTGGTTTTTCAGGGTACTACAGACGATTTATAAAAGGCTACTCTAGCATAGTTAAACCCCTCACCGACTTGACTTCTGGTTACCCGCCATTGCACAAAAATGCCAAGCACAAGACAAAGACTCACGAGTACCATGATCCAAAGAAGCCCTTCGGCGACCGTTGGACTTCCACCTGCGAGCTTGCATTTAATGCCATCGTAGAAAAACTCTCCTGAGGCCTCTCCTGAGGCCTTACCTGACAGTTTTGTGAATGAAGAGCAGTATGGTGGTTCACCTGTCCTTCCCCACCTGTCTGAGAAAGATATCATAGACAAACAACGAGCTGATCCTTGCCTCCGAGAGATTATAATCCAAATGGAGAGTGGAGAAAGACTACCCCCAACAGTTAGAAAAGAGCTTCCTGATGTCCCTTTCCTCCTAAGGGAATGGAATCGTCTTGAACTGCGCAATCACGTTCTATGTCGAAGACGCCAAGACAGTGGCAGAGTCACATATCAACTTGTCTTACCTGAAGAGCTCCAAGCTGGTGTTCTCCAAAGCCTTCACAATGATATGGGTCACCTAGGTATTGAGCGTACCATAGATTTAGTGAGAAATCTGGGGTTCAAATCCCACTTCTGACATATACTTTTACCCTTTAACGTTCCTCAACTTGACCACTAGACCAACATAGAAATCTTCTGTTGAGTCACTGTCTTTTCAGATATAACAAGTGAAACAGAACCTTATATGGTCATACCCCCACACTGCATCTTTTCCACACTGTTGTAATGTTTTTTGGGATTTGGATCTAACAGTAGGAAGATGCAAGTTTGCACTGGTCCTTTGGGAGAAGCATTGGTCCCAATCACCTTATGACATTGCAGTAAAGTCCAATATAACTTTCCCTGACCGGGAATCGAACCCGGGCTGCGGCGGTGAAAGCGCCGAATCCTAACCACTAGACCACCAGGGAGTTCAAGAGCTAGTTTTTAAGGTGAGCGCCGGTACGGTGGGCGTAGAGAATACAGGCAAAATTCCAAAAGAAATACCCTGGCCCATACAACCCCCACCTAGCCTCTCCAGGTTCCATTTGAATGGAAAACCATCGTTGGTCTAATGAGTGCCATTCCCGCTTAGCTTGAGTAGTATTACCTGATTTTCACGTCAGGATGGCCGAGCGGTCTAAGGCTCTGCGTCTAGGCCGCAGTCTCCTCTGGAGGCGTGGGTTCAAATCCCACTTCTGACATATCCTTTTACCCTTTAACGTTCCTCAACTGGACCACTAGACCAACATAGACATCTTCGATTCACTTGAAATCATCTTCTGTTGAGTCACTGTCTTTTGAGACATAACAAGTGAAACAGAACCTTATATGGTCATACCCCCACACTGCATCTTTTCCACACTGTTGTAATGTTTCTTGGGATTTGGATCTAACAGTAGTCAGAGGGCAGTGGGCACAGGGCCTTTTAGAGAATCACTGGTGCCAATCATCTTGTCACACGACAATCAGACACAGGGATAAAACACCTTTCCCTGACCGGGAATCGAACCCGGGCCGCGGCGGTGAGAGCGCCGAATCCTAACCACTAGACCACCAGGGAGATCGAGAGCTTGTTTTTAAGGTGAGCACCGGTACGGTGGACATACAGAATACAGGCAATTGGGGCGTACTTTCCAAAGCTATAGCATTAAGAGGCTGTCAGCCCAAATAGGAAACATGGCCAAAACCTCAAGGTTTGAAAGAGCTGAGATCTTTCCTTGGTTTTTCAGGGTACTACAGACGATTTATAAAAGGCTACTCTAGCATAGTTAAACCCCTCACCGACTTGACTTCTGGTTACCCGCCATTGCACAAAAATGCCAAGCACAAGACAAAGACTCACGAGTACCATGATCCAAAGAAGCCCTTCGGCGACCGTTGGACTTCCACCTGCGAGCTTGCATTTAATGCCATCGTAGAAAAACTCTCCTGAGGCCTCTCCTGAGGCCTTACCTGACAGTTTTGTGAATGAAGAGCAGTATGGTGGTTCACCTGTCCTTCCCCACCTGTCTGAGAAAGATATCATAGACAAACAACGAGCTGATCCTTGCCTCCGAGAGATTATAATCCAAATGGAGAGTGGAGAAAGACTACCCCCAACAGTTAGAAAAGAGCTTCCTGATGTCCCTTTCCTCCTAAGGGAATGGAATCGTCTTGAACTGCGCAATCACGTTCTATATCGAAGACGCCAAGACAGTGGCAGAGTCACATATCAACTTGTCTTACCTGAAGAGCTCCGAGCTGGTGTTCTCCAAAGCCTTCACAATGAAATGGGTCACCTAGGTATTGAGCGTACCATAGATTTAGTGAGAAATCTGGGGTTCAAATCCCACTTCTGACATATACTTTTACCCTTTAACGTTCCTCAACTTGACCACTAGACCAACATAGAAATGTTCTGTTGAGTCACTGTCTTTTCAGATATAACAAGTGAAACAGCACCTTATATGGTCATACCCCCACACTGCATCTTTTCCACACTGTTGTAATGTTTCTTGGGATTTGGATCTAACAGTAGTCTGAGGGCAGTGGGCACAGGGCCTTTTTGAGAATCACTGGTGCCAATAATCTTGTCACACGACAATCAGACACAGGGATAAAACACCTTTCCCTGACCGGGAATCGAACCCCGGCCGCGGCGGTGAGAGCGCCGAATCCTAACCACTAGACCACCAGGGAGATCGAGAGCTTGTTTTTAAGGTGAGCACCGGTACGGTGGACATACAGAATACAGGCAATTGGGGCGTACTTTCCAAAGCTATAGCATTAAGAGGCTGTCAGCCCAAATAGGAATTCCAAAAGAAATTCCCTGGCCCATACAACCCCCACCTAGCCTCTTCAGGTTCCATTTGAATGGAAAACCATCGTTGGTCTAATGAGTGCCATTCCCGCTTAGCTTGAGTAGTATTACCTGATTTTCACGTCAGGATGGCCGAGCGGTCTAAGGCGCTGCGTTTAGGCCGCAGTCTCCTCTGGAGGCGTGGGTTCAGATCCCACTTCGGACATATCCTTTTACCCTTTAACGTTCCTCAACTGGACCACTAGACCAACATAGAAATCTTCTGTTGAGTCACTGTCTTTTCAGATATAACAAGTGAAACAGAACCTTATATGGTCATACCCCCACACTGCATCTTTTCCACACTGTTGTAATGTTTCTTGGGATTTGGATCTAACGGTAGGAAAATGCAAGTTTGCACTGATCCTTTGGGAGAAGCATTGGTCCCAATCACCTTATGACATTGCAGTAAAGTCCAATATAACTTTCCCTGACCGGGAATCGAACCCGGGCCGCGGCGGTGAGAGCGCCGAATCCTAATCACTAGACCACCAGGGAGATCGAGAGCTTGTTTTTAAGGTGAGCACCGGTACGGTGGACATACAGAATACAGGCAATTGGGGCGTACTTTCCAAAGCTATAGCATTAAGACGCTGTAAGCCCAAATAGGAATTCCAAAAGAAATTCCCTGGCCCATACAACCCCCACCTAGCCTCTCCAGGTTCCATTTGAAAGTAAACCATCGTTGGTCTAATGAGTGCCATTCCCGCTTAGCTTTAGTAGTATTACCTGATTTTCACATCAGGATTGCCGAGCGGTCTAAGGCGCTGCGTTTAGGCCGCAGTCTCCTCTGGAGGCGTGGGTTCAAATCCCACTTCTGACATATCCTTTTACCCTTGAACGTTCCTCAACTTGACGACTAGACCAGCATAGACACCTTCGATTCACTTGAAATCATCTTTGGTTGAGTCACTGTCTTTTGAGATATAACAAGTGAAACAGAAACAATCGTATGGTCATACCCCCCACACTGCATCTTTTCCACACTGTTGTAATGTTTCTTGGGATTTGGATCTAACAGTAGGAAGATGCAAGTTTGCACTGGTCCTTTGGGAGAAGCATTGGTCCCAATCACCTTATGACATTGCAGTAAAGTCCAATATAACTTTCCCTGACCGGGAATCGAACCCGGGCTGCGGCGGTGAAAGCGCCGAATCCTAACCACTAGACCACCAGGGAGTTCAAGAGCTTGGTTTTAAGGTGAGCGCCGGTACGGTGGGCGTAGAGAATACAGGCAAAATTCCAAAAGAAATTCCCTGGCCCATACAACCCCCACCTAGCCCCTCCAGGTTCCATTTGAATGGAAAACCATCGTTGGTCTAATGAGTGCCATTCCCGCTTAGCTTGAGTAGTATTACCTGATTTTCACGTCAGGATGGCCGAGCGGTCTAAGGCGCTGCGTTCAGGTCGCAGTCTCCTCTGGAGGCGTGGGTTCAAATCCCACTTCTGACATATCCTTTTACCCTCGAACGTTCCTCAACTTGACGACTAGACCAACATAGACATCTTCGATTCACTTGAAATCATCTTTGGTTGAGTCACACTCTTTTGAGATATAACTAACAAGTGAAACAGAAAAAATCGTATGGTCATACCCCCCACACTGCATCTTTTCCACACTGTTGTAATGTTTCTTGGGATTTGGATCTAACAGTAGTCAGAGGGCAGTTGGCATAGGGCCTTTTAGAGAATCACTGGTGCCAATCATCTTGTCACACGACAATCAGACACAGGGATAAAACACCTTTCCCTGACCGGGAATCGAACCCGGGCCGCGGCGGTGAGAGCGCCGAATCCTAACCACTAGACCACCAGGGAGATCGAGAGCTTGTTTTTAAGGTGAGCACCGGTACGGTGGACATACAGAATACAGGCAATTGGGGCGTACTTTCCAAAGCTATAGCATTGAGAGGCTGTCAGCCCAAATAGGAATTCCAAAAGAAATTCCCTGGCCCATACAACCCCCACCTAGCCTCTCCAGGTTCCATTTGAATGGAAAACCATCGTTGGTCTAATGAGTTCCATTCCCGCTTAGCTTGAGTAGTATTACCTAATTTTCACGTCAGGATGGCCGAGCGGTCTAAGGCGCTGCGTTTAGGCCGCAGTCTCCTCTGGAGGCGTGGGTTCAAATCCCACTTCTGACATATCCTTTTACCCTTGAACGTTCCTCAACTTGACGACTAGACCAGCATAGACACCTTCGATTCACTTGAAATCATCTTTGGTTGAGTCACTGTCTTTTGAGATATAACAAGTGAAACAGAAACAATCGTATGGTCATACCCCCCACACTGCATCTTTTCCACACTGTTGTAATGTTTCTTGGGATTTGGATCTAACAGTAGGAAGATGCAAGTTTGCACTGGTCCTTTGGGAGAAGCATTGGTCCCAATCACCTTATGACATTGCAGTAAAGTCCAATATAACTTTCCCTGACCGGTAATCGAACCCGGGCCGCGGCGGTGAGCGCGCCAAATCCTAACCACTAGACCACCAGGGAGATCAAGAGCTAGTTTTTAAGGTGAGCGCCGGTACGGTGGGCCTAGAGAATACAGGCAAAATTCCAAACAAAATTCCCTGGCCCATACAACCCCCACCTAGCCTCTCCAGGTTCCATTTTAAAGTAAACCATCGTTGGTCTAATGAGTGCCATTCCCGCTTAGCTTGAGTAGTATTACCTGATTTTCACGTCAGGATGGCCGAGCGGTCTAAGGCGCTGCGTTCAGGTCGCAGTCTCCTCTGGAGGCGTGGGTTCAAATCCCACTTCTGACATATCCTTTTACCCTTGAACGTTCCTCAACTTGACCACTAGACCAACATAGACACCTTCGATTCACTTGAAATCATCTTTGGTTGAGTCACTGTCTTTTGAGATATAACAAGTGAAACAGAAACAATTGTATGGTCATACCCCCCACACTGCATCTTTTCCACACTGTTGTAATGTTTCTTGGGATTTGGATCTAACAGTAGTCAGAGGGCAGTTGGCATAGGGCCTTTTAGAGAATCACTGGTGCCAATCATCTTGTCACACGACAATCAGACACAGGGATAAAACACCTTTCCCTGACCGGGAATCGAACCCGGGCCGCGGCGGTGAGAGCGCCGAATCCTAACCACTAGACCACCAGGGAGATCGAGAGCTTGTTTTTAAGGTGAGCACCGGTACGGTGGACATACAGAATACAGGCAATTGGGGCGTACTTTCCAAAGCTATAGCATTAAGAGGCTGTCAGCCCAAATAGGAAACATGGCCAAAACCTCAAGGTTTGAAAGAGCTGAGATCTTTCCTTGGTTTTTCAGGGTACTACAGACGATTTATAAAAGGCTACTCTAGCATAGTTAAACCCCTCACCGACTTGACTTCTGGTTACCCGCCATTGCACAAAAATGCCAAGCACAAGACAAAGACTCACGAGTACCATGATCCAAAGAAGCCCTTCGGCGACCGTTGGACTTCCACCTGCGAGCTTGCATTTAATGCCATCGTAGAAAAACTCTCCTGAGGCCTCTCCTGAGGCCTTACCTGACAGTTTTGTGAATGAAGAGCAGTATGGTGGTTCACCTGTCCTTCCCCACCTGTCTGAGAAAGATATCATAGACAAACAACGAGCTGATCCTTGCCTCCGAGAGATTATAATCCAAATGGAGAGTGGAGAAAGACTACCCCCAACAGTTAGAAAAGAGCTTCCTGATGTCCCTTTCCTCCTAAGGGAATGGAATCGTCTTGAACTGCGCAATCACGTTCTATGTCGAAGACGCCAAGACAGTGGCAGAGTCACATATCAACTTGTCTTACCTGAAGAGCTCCAAGCTGGTTTTCTCCAAAGCCTTCACAATGATATGGGTCACCTAGGTATTGAGCGTACCATAGATTTAGTGAGAAATCTGGGGTTCAAATCCCACTTCTGACATATACTTTTACCCTTTAACGTTCCTCAACTTGACCACTAGACCAACATAGAAATCTTCTGTTGAGTCACTGTCTTTTCAGATATAACAAGTGAAACAGAACCTTATATGGTCATACCCCCACACTGCATCTTTTCCACACTGTTGTAATGTTTTTTGGGATTTGGATCTAACAGTAGGAAGATGCAAGTTTGCACTGGTCCTTTGGGAGAAGCATTGGTCCCAATCACCTTATGACATTGCAGTAAAGTCCAATATAACTTTCCCTGACCGGGAATCGAACCCGGGCTGCGGCGGTGAAAGCGCCGAATCCTAACCACTAGACCACCAGGGAGTTCAAGAGCTAGTTTTTAAGGTGAGCGCCGGTACGGTGGGCGTAGAGAATACAGGCAAAATTCCAAAAGAAATACCCTGGCCCATACAACCCCCACCTAGCCTCTCCAGGTTCCATTTGAATGGAAAACCATCGTTGGTCTAATGAGTGCCATTCCCGCTTAGCTTGAGTAGTATTACCTGATTTTCACGTCAGGATGGCCGAGCGGTCTAAGGCTCTGCGTCTAGGCCGCAGTCTCCTCTGGAGGCGTGGGTTCAAATCCCACTTCTGACATATCCTTTTACCCTTGAACGTTCCTCAACTTGACCACTAGACCAACATAGACATCTTCGATTCACTTGAAATCATCTTCTGTTGAGTCACTGTCTTTTGAGACATAACAAGTGAAACAGAACCTTATATGGTCATACCCCCACACTGCATCTTTTCCACACTGTTGTAATGTTTCTTGGGATTTGGATCTAACAGTAGTCAGAGGGCAGTTGGCATAGGGCCTTTTAGAGAATCACTGGTGCCAATCATCTTGTCACACGACAATCAGACACAGGGATAAAACACCTTTCCCTGACCGGGAATCGAACCCGGGCCGCGGCGGTGAGAGCGCCGAATCCTAACCACTAGACCACCAGGGAGATCGAGAGCTTGTTTTTAAGGTGAGCACCGGTACGGTGGACATACAGAATACAGGCAATTGGGGCGTACTTTCCAAAGCTATAGCATTGAGAGGCTGTCAGCCCAAATAGGAATTCCAAAAGAAATTCCCTGGCCCATACAACCCCCACCTAGCCTCTCCAGGTTCCATTTGAATGGAAAACCATCGTTGGTCTAATGAGTTCCATTCCCGCTTAGCTTGAGTAGTATTACCTAATTTTCACGTCAGGATGGCCGAGCGGTCTAAGGCGCTGCGTTTAGGCCGCAGTCTCCTCTGGAGGCGTGGGTTCAAATCCCACTTCTGACATATCCTTTTACCCTTGAACGTTCCTCAACTTGACGACTAGACCAGCATAGACACCTTCGATTCACTTGAAATCATCTTTGGTTGAGTCACTGTCTTTTGAGATATAACAAGTGAAACAGAAACAATCGTATGGTCATACCCCCCACACTGCATCTTTTCCACACTGTTGTAATGTTTCTTGGGATTTGGATCTAACAGTAGGAAGATGCAAGTTTGCACTGGTCCTTTGGGAGAAGCATTGGTCCCAATCACCTTATGACATTGCAGTAAAGTCCAATATAAC
Source organism: Aplochiton taeniatus (assembly GCA_017639675.1). Lineage (NCBI taxonomy): Eukaryota > Metazoa > Chordata > Actinopteri > Galaxiiformes > Galaxiidae > Aplochiton > Aplochiton taeniatus. Next base: position 47,448,969 of record CM030172.1, read on the forward strand.
TTTCCCTGACCGGTAATCGAACCCGGGCCGCGGCGGTGAGCGCGCCAAATCCTAACCACTAGACCACCAGGGAGATCAAGAGCTAGTTTTTAAGGTGAGCGCCGGTACGGTGGGCCTAGAGAATACAGGCAAAATTCCAAACAAAATTCCCTGGCCCATACAACCCCCACCTAGCCTCTCCAGGTTCCATTTGAAAGTAAACCATCGTTGGTCTAATGAGTGCCATTCCCGCTTAGCTTGAGTAGTATTACCTGATTTTCACGTCAGGATGGCCGAGCGGTCTAAGGCGCTGCGTTTAGGCCGCAGTCTCCTCTGGAGGCGTGGGTTCAAATCCCACTTCTGACATATCCTTTTACCCTTTAACGTTCCTCAACTTGACCACTAGACCAACATAGAAATCTTCTGTTGAGTCACTGTCTTTTCAGATATAACAAGTGAAACAGAACCTTATATGGTCATACCCCCCACACTGCATCTTTTCCACACTGTTGTAATGTTTCTTGGGATTTGGATCTAACAGTAGGAAGATGCAAGTTTGCACTGGTCCTTTGGGAGAAGCATTGGTCCCAATCAACTTATGACATTGCATTAAAGTCCAATATAACTTTCCCTGACCGGGAATCGAACCCGGGCGGTGAGAGCGCCGAATCCTAATCACTAGACCACCAGGGAGATCGAGAGCTTGTTTTTAAGGTGAGCACCGGCCCATACAACCCCCACCTAGCCTCTCCAGGTTCCATTTGAATGGAAAACCATCGTTGGTCTAATGAGTGCCATTCCCGCTTAGCTTGAGTAGTATTACCTGATTTTCACGCCCCGAATTCCAAAAGAAATTCCCTGGCCCATACAACCCCCACCATCCTCTCCAGGTTCCATTTGAAAGTAAACCATCGTTGGTCTAATGAGTGCCATTCCCGCTTAGCTTGAGTAGTATTACCTGATTTTCACGTCAGGATGGCCGAGCGGTCTAAGGCGCTGCGTTCAGGTCGCAGTCTCCTCTGGAGGCGTGGGTTCAAATCCCACTTCTGACATATCCTTTTACCCTTGAACGTTCCTCAACTTGACGACTAGACCAGCATAGACACCTTCGATTCACTTGAAATCATCTTTGGTTGAGTCACTGTCTTTTGAGATATAACAAGTGAAACAGAAACAATCGTATGGTCATACCCCCCACACTGCATCTTTTCCACACTGTTGTAATGTTTCTTGGGATTTGGATCTAACAGTAGGAAGATGCAAGTTTGCACTGGTCCTTTGGGAGAAGCATTGGTCCCAATCACCTTATGACATTGCAGTAAAGTCCAATATAACTTTCCCTGACCGGTAATCGAACCCGGGCCGCGGCGGTGAGCGCGCCAAATCCTAACCACTAGACCACCAGGGAGATCAAGAGCTAGTTTTTAAGGTGAGCGCCGGTACGGTGGGCGTAGAGAATACAGGCAAAATTCCAAACAAAATTCCCTGGCCCATACAACCCCCACCTAGACCCTCCAGGTTTCATTTGAATGGAGAACCATCGTTGGTCTAATGAGTGCCATTCCCGCTTAGCTTGAGTAGTATTACCTGATTTTCACGTCAGGATGGCCGAGCTGTCTAAGGCGCTGCGTTCAGGTTGCAGTCTCCTCTGGAGGCGTGGGTTCAAATCCCACTTCTGACAAATCCTTTTACCCTTGAAGGTTCCTCAACTTGACCACTAGACCAACATAGACATCTTCGATTCACTTGAAATCATCTTTGGTTGAGTCACACTCTTTTGAGATATAACTAACAAGTGAAACAGAAAAAATCGTATGGTCATACCCCCCACACTGCATCTTTTCCACACTGTTGTAATGTTTCTTGGGATTTGGATCTAACAGTAGTCAGAGGGCAGTTGGCATAGGGCCTTTTAGAGAATCACTGGTGCCAATCATCTTGTCACACGACAATCAGACACAGGGATAAAACACCTTTCCCTGACCGGGAATCGAACCCGGGCCGCGGCGGTGAGAGCGCCGAATCCTAACCACTAGACCACCAGGGAGATCGAGAGCTTGTTTTTAAGGTGAGCACCGGTACGGTGGACATACAGAATACAGGCAATTGGGGCGTACTTTCCAAAGCTATAGCATTGAGAGGCTGTCAGCCCAAATAGGAATTCCAAAAGAAATTCCCTGGCCCATACAACCCCCACCTAGCCTCTCCAGGTTCCATTTGAATGGAAAACCATCGTTGGTCTAATGAGTTCCATTCCCGCTTAGCTTGAGTAGTATTACCTGATTTTCACGTCAGGATGGCCGAGCGGTCTAAGGCGCTGCGTTTAGGCCGCAGTCTCCTCTGGAGGCGTGGGTTCAAATCCCACTTCTGACATATCCTTTTACCCTTTAACGTTCCTCAACTTGACGACTAGACCAGCATAGACACCTTCGATTCACTTGAAATCATCTTTGGTTGAGTCACTGTCTTTTGAGATATAACAAGTGAAACAGAAACAATCGTATGGTCATACCCCCCACACTGCATCTTTTCCACACTGTTGTAATGTTTCTTGGGATTTGGATCTAACAGTAGGAAGATGCAAGTTTGCACTGGTCCTTTGGGAGAAGCATTGGTCCCAATCACCTTATGACATTGCAGTAAAGTCCAATATAACTTTCCCTGACCGGTAATCGAACCCGGGCCGCGGCGGTGAGCGCGCCAAATCCTAACCACTAGACCACCAGGGAGATCAAGAGCTAGTTTTTAAGGTGAGCGCCGGTACGGTGGGCGTAGAGAATACAGGCAAAATTCCAAACAAAATTCCCTGGCCCATACAACCCCCACCTAGACCCTCCAGGTTTCATTTGAATGGAAAACCATCGTTGGTCTAATGAGTGCCATTCCCGCTTAGCTTGAGTAGTATTACCTGATTTTCACGTCAGGATGGCCGAGCTGTCTAAGGCGCTGCGTTCAGGTTGCAGTCTCCTCTGGAGGCGTGGGTTCAAATCCCACTTCTGACAAATCCTTTTACCCTTGAAGGTTCCTCAACTTGAACACTAGACCAACATAGACATCTTCGATTCACTTGAAATCATCTTCGGTTGAGTCACTGTCTTTTGAGACATAACAAGTGAAACAGAACCTTATATGGTCATACCCCCACACTGCATCTTTTCCACACTGTTATAATGTTTCTTGGGATTTGGATCTAACAGTAGGAAGAAGCAAGTTTGCACTGGTCCTTTGGGAGAAGCATTGGTCCCAATCACCTTATGACATTGCAGTAAAGTCCAATATAACTTTCCCTGACCGGGAATCGAACCCCGGCTGCGGCGGTGAAAGCGCCGAATCCTAACCACTAGACCACCAGGGAGTTCAAGAGCTTGTTTTTAAGGTGAGCGCCGGTACGGTGGGCGTAGAGAATACAGGCAAAATTCCAAAAGAAATTCCCTGGCCCATACAACCCCCACCTAGCCCCTCCAGGTTCCATTTGAATGGAAAACCATCGTTGGTCTAATGAGTTCCATTCCCGCTTAGCTTGAGTAGGTCGCAGTCTCCTCTGGAGGCGTGGGTTCAAATCCCACTTCTGACATATCCTTTTACCCTTGAACGTTCCTCAACTTGACGACTAGACCAACATAGACATCTTCGATTCACTTGAAATCATCTTTGGTTGAGTCACTGTCTTTTGAGAAAAAATCGTATGGTCATACCCTCCACACTGCATCTTTTCCACACTGTTGTAATGTTTCTTGGGATTTGGATCTAACTGTAGTCAGAGGGCAGTGGGCATAGGGCCTTTTAGAGAATCACTGGTGCCAATCATCTTGTCACACGACAATCAGACACAGGGATAAAACACCTTTCCCTGACCGGGAATCGAACCCTGGCCGCGGCGGTGAGAGCGCCGAATCCTAACCACTAGACCACCAGGGAGATCGAGAGCTTGTTTTTAAGGTGAGCACCGGTACGGTGGACATACAGAATACAGGCAATTGGGGCGTACTTTCCAAAGCTATAGCATTGAGAGGCTGTCAGCCCAAATAGGAATTCCAAAAGAAATTCCCTGGCCCATACAACCCCCACCTAGCCTCTCCAGGTTCCATTTGAATGGAAAACCATCGTTGGTCTAATGAGTTCCATTCCCGCTTAGCTTGAGTAGTATTACCTGATTTTCACGTCAGGATGGCCGAGCGGTCTAAGGCGCTGCGTTTAGGCCGCAGTCTCCTCTGGAGGCGTGGGTTCAAATCCCACTTCTGACATATCCTTTTACCCTTTAACGTTCCTCAACTTGACCACTAGACCAACATAGAAATCTTCTGTTGAGTCACTGTCTTTTCAGATATAACAAGTGAAACAGAACCTTATATGGTCATACCCCCCACACTGCATCTTTTCCACACTGTTGTAATGTTTCTTGGGATTTGGATCTAACAGTAGGAAGATGCAAGTTTGCACTGGTCCTTTGGGAGAAGCATTGGTCCCAATCAACTTATGACATTGCATTAACGTCCAATATAACTTTCCCTGACCGGGAATCGAACCCGGGCGGTGAGAGCGCCGAATCCTAATCACTAGACCACCAGGGAGATCGAGAGCTTGTTTTTAAGGTGAGCACCGGCCCATACAACCCCCACCAAGCCTCTCCAGGTTCCATTTGAATGGAAAACCATCGTTGGTCTAATGAGTGCCATTCCCGCTTAGCTTGAGTAGTATTACCTGATTTTCACGTCAGGATGGCCGAGCGGTCTAAGGCGCTGCGTTAAGGCCGCAGTCTCCTCTGGAGGCGTGGGTTCAAATCCCACTTCTGACATATCCTTTTACCCTTTAACGTTCCTCAACTGGACCACTAGACCAACATAGAAATCTTCTGTTGAGTCACTGTCTTTTCAGATATAACAAGTGAAACAGAACCTTATATGGTCATACCCCCCACACTGCATCTTTTCCACACTGTTGTAATGTTTCTTGGGATTTGGATCTAACAGTAGGAAGATGCAAGTTTGCACTGGTCCTTTGGGAGAAGCATTTGTCCCAATCACCTTATGACATTGCATTAAAGTCCAATATAACTTTCCCTGACCGGGAATCGAACCCGGGCGGTGAGAGCGCCGAATCCTAATCACTAGACCACCAGGGAGATCGAGAGCTTGTTTTTAAGGTGAGCACCGGCCCATACAACCCCCACCTAGCCTCTCCAGGTTCCATTTGAATGGAAAACCATCGTTGGTCTAATGAGTGCATTTCCCGCTTAGCTTGAGTAGTATTACCTGATTTTCACGCCCCGAATTCCAAAAGAAATTCCCTGGCCCATACAACCCCCACCTAGCCTCTCCAGGTTCCATTTGAAAGTAAACCATCGTTGGTCTAATGAGTGCCATTCCCGCTTAGCTTGAGTAGTATTACCTGATTTTCACGTCAGGATGGCCGAGCGGTCTAAGGCGCTGCGTTCAGGTCGCAGTCTCCTCTGGAGGCGTGGGTTCAAATCCCACTTCTGACATATCCTTTTACCCTTGAACGTTCCTCAACTTGACGACTAGACCAGCATAGACACCTTCGATTCACTTGAAATCATCTTTGGTTGAGTCACTGTCTTTTGAGATATAACAAGTGAAACAGAAACAATCGTATGGTCATACCCCCCACACTGCATCTTTTCCACACTGTTGTAATGTTTCTTGGGATTTGGATCTAACAGTAGGAAGATGCAAGTTTGCACTGGTCCTTTGGGAGAAGCATTGGTCCCAATCACCTTATGACATTGCAGTAAAGTCCAATATAACTTTCCCTGACCGGTAATCGAACCCGGGCCGCGGCGGTGAGCGCGCCAAATCCTAACCACTAGACCACCAGGGAGATCAAGAGCTAGTTTTTAAGGTGAGCGCCGGTACGGTGGGCGTAGAGAATACAGGCAAAATTCCAAAAGAAATTCCCTGGCCCATACAACCCCCACCTAGACCCTCCAGGTTTCATTTGAATGGAAAACCATCGTTGGTCTAATGAGTGCCATTCCCGCTTAGCTTGAGTAGTATTACCTGATTTTCACGTCAGGATGGCCGAGCTGTCTAAGGCGCTGCGTTCAGGTTGTAGTCTCCTCTGGAGGCGTGGGTTCAAATCCCACTTCTGACAAATCCTTTTACCCTTGAAGGTTCCTCAACTTGACCACTAGACCAACATAGACATCTTCGATTCACTTGAAATCATCTTCGGTTGAGTCACTGTCTTTTGAGACATAACAAGTGAAACAGAACCTTATATGGTCATACCCCCACACTGCATCTTTTCCACACTGTTATAATGTTTCTTGGGATTTGGATCTAACAGTAGGAAGATGCAAGTTTGCACTGGTCCTTTGGGAGAAGCATTGGTCCCAATCACCTTATGACATTGCAGTAAAGTCATATATAACTTTCCCTGACCGGGAATCGAACCCGGGCTGCGGCGGTGAAAGCGCCGAATCCTAACCACTAGACCACCAGGGAGATCAAGAGCTAGTTTTTAAGGTGAGCGCCGGTACGGTGGGCGTAGAGAATACAGGCAAAATTCCAAACAAAATTCCCTGGCCCATACAACCCCCACCTAGACCCTCCAGGTTTCATTTGAATGGAAAACCATCGTTGGTCTAATGAGTGCCATTCCCGCTTAGCTTGAGTAGTATTACCTGATTTTCACGTCAGGATGGCCGAGCTGTCTAAGGCGCTGCGTTCAGGTTGCAGTCTCCTCTGGAGGCGTGGGTTCAAATCCCACTTCTGACAAATCCTTTTACCCTTGAAGGTTCCTCAACTTGACCACTAGACCAACATAGACATCTTCGATTCACTTGAAATCATCTTTGGTTGAGTCACACTCTTTTGAGATATAACTAACAAGTGAAACAGAAAAAAATCGTATGGTCATACCCCCCACACTGCATCTTTTCCACACTGTTGTAATGTTTCTTGGGATTTGGATCTAACAGTAGTCAGAGGGCAGTTGGCATAGGGCCTTTTAGAGAATCACTGGTGCCAATCATCTTGTCACACGACAATCAGACACAGGGATAAAACACCTTTCCCTGACCGGGAATCGAACCCGGGCCGCGGCGGTGAGAGCGCCGAATCCTAACCACTAGACCACCAGGGAGATCGAGAGCTTGTTTTTAAGGTGAGCACCGGTACGGTGGACATACAGAATACAGGCAATTGGGGCGTACTTTCCAAAGCTATAGCATTGAGAGGCTGTCAGCCCAAATAGGAATTCCAAAAGAAATTCCCTGGCCCATACAACCCCCACCTAGCCTCTCCAGGTTCCATTTGAATGGAAAACCATCGTTGGTCTAATGAGTTCCATTCCCGCTTAGCTTGAGTAGTATTACCTGATTTTCACGTCAGGATGGCCGAGCGGTCTAAGGCGCTGCGTTCAGGTCGCAGTCTCCTCTGGAGGCGTGGGTTCAAATCCCACTTCTGACATATCCTTTTACCCTTGAACGTTCCTCAACTTGACGACTAGACCAGCATAGACACCTTCGATTCACTTGAAATCATCTTTGGTTGAGTCACTGTCTTTTGAGATATAACAAGTGAAACAGAAACAATCGTATGGTCATACCCCCCACACTGCATCTTTTCCACACTGTTGTAATGTTTCTTGGGATTTGGATCTAACAGTAGGAAGATGCAAGTTTGCACTGGTCCTTTGGGAGAAGCATTGGTCCCAATCACCTTATGACATTGCAGTAAAGTCCAATATAACTTTCCCTGACCGGTAATCGAACCCGGGCCGCGGCGGTGAGCGCGCCAAATCCTAACCACTAGACCACCAGGGAGATCAAGAGCTAGTTTTTAAGGTGAGCGCCGGTACGGTGGGCGTAGAGAATACAGGCAAAATTCCAAACAAAATTCCCTGGCCCATACAACCCCCACCTAGACCCTCCAGGTTTCATTTGAATGGAAAACCATCGTTGGTCTAATGAGTGCCATTCCCGCTTAGCTTGAGTAGTATTACCTGATTTTCACGTCAGGATGGCCGAGCTGTCTAAGGCGCTGCGTTCAGGTTGCAGTCTCCTCTGGAGGCGTGGGTTCAAATCCCACTTCTGACAAATCCTTTTACCCTTGAAGGTTCCTCAACTTGACCACTAGACCAACATAGACATCTTCGATTCACTTGAAATCATCTTTGGTTGAGTCACACTCTTTTGAGATATAACTAACAAGTGAAACAGAAAAAATCGTATGGTCATACCCCCCACACTGCATCTTTTCCACACTGTTGTAATGTTTCTTGGGATTTGGATCTAACAGTAGTCAGAGGGCAGTTGGCATAGGGCCTTTTAGAGAATCACTGGTGCCAATCATCTTGTCACACGACAATCAGACACAGGGATAAAACACCTTTCCCTGACCGGGAATCGAACCCGGGCCGCGGCGGTGAGAGCGCCGAATCCTAACCACTAGACCACCAGGGAGATCGAGAGCTTGTTTTTAAGGTGAGCACCGGTACGGTGGACATACAGAATACAGGCAATTGGGGCGTACTTTCCAAAGCTATAGCATTGAGAGGCTGTCAGCCCAAATAGGAATTCCAAAAGAAATTCCCTGGCCCATACAACCCCCACCTAGCCTCTCCAGGTTCCATTTGAATGGAAAACCATCGTTGGTCTAATGAGTTCCATTCCCGCTTAGCTTGAGTAGTATTACCTGATTTTCACGTCAGGATGGCCGAGCGGTCTAAGGCGCTGCGTTTAGGCCGCAGTCTCCTCTGGAGGCGTGGGTTCAAATCCCACTTCTGACATATCCTTTTACCCTTTAACGTTCCTCAACTTGACGACTAGACCAGCATAGACACCTTCGATTCACTTGAAATCATCTTTGGTTGAGTCACTGTCTTTTGAGATATAACAAGTGAAACAGAAACAATCGTATGGTCATACCCCCCACACTGCATCTTTTCCACACTGTTGTAATGTTTCTTGGGATTTGGATCTAACAGTAGGAAGATGCAAGTTTGCACTGGTCCTTTGGGAGAAGCATTGGTCCCAATCACCTTATGACATTGCAGTAAAGTCCAATATAACTTTCCCTGACCGGTAATCGAACCCGGGCCGCGGCGGTGAGCGCGCCAAATCCTAACCACTAGACCACCAGGGAGATCAAGAGCTAGTTTTTAAGGTGAGCGCCGGTACGGTGGGCGTAGAGAATACAGGCAAAATTCCAAACAAAATTCCCTGGCCCATACAACCCCCACCTAGACCCTCCAGGTTTCATTTGAATGGAAAACCATCGTTGGTCTAATGAGTGCCATTCCCGCTTAGCTTGAGTAGTATTACCTGATTTTCACGTCAGGATGGCCGAGCTGTCTAAGGCGCTGCGTTCAGGTTGCAGTCTCCTCTGGAGGCGTGGGTTCAAATCCCACTTCTGACAAATCCTTTTACCCTTGAAGGTTCCTCAACTTGAACACTAGACCAACATAGACATCTTCGATTCACTTGAAATCATCTTCGGTTGAGTCACTGTCTTTTGAGACATAACAAGTGAAACAGAACCTTATATGGTCATACCCCCACACTGCATCTTTTCCACACTGTTATAATGTTTCTTGGGATTTGGATCTAACAGTAGGAAGAAGCAAGTTTGCACTGGTCCTTTGGGAGAAGCATTGGTCCCAATCACCTTATGACATTGCAGTAAAGTCCAATATAACTTTCCCTGACCGGGAATCGAACCCCGGCTGCGGCGGTGAAAGCGCCGAATCCTAACCACTAGACCACCAGGGAGTTCAAGAGCTTGTTTTTAAGGTGAGCGCCGGTACGGTGGGCGTAGAGAATACAGGCAAAATTCCAAAAGAAATTCCCTGGCCCATACAACCCCCACCTAGCCCCTCCAGGTTCCATTTGAATGGAAAACCATCGTTGGTCTAATGAGTTCCATTCCCGCTTAGCTTGAGTAGGTCGCAGTCTCCTCTGGAGGCGTGGGTTCAAATCCCACTTCTGACATATCCTTTTACCCTTGAACGTTCCTCAACTTGACGACTAGACCAACATAGACATCTTCGATTCACTTGAAATCATCTTTGGTTGAGTCACTGTCTTTTGAGAAAAAATCGTATGGTCATACCCTCCACACTGCATCTTTTCCACACTGTTGTAATGTTTCTTGGGATTTGGATCTAACTGTAGTCAGAGGGCAGTGGGCATAGGGCCTTTTAGAGAATCACTGGTGCCAATCATCTTGTCACACGACAATCAGACACAGGGATAAAACACCTTTCCCTGACCGGGAATCGAACCCTGGCCGCGGCGGTGAGAGCGCCGAATCCTAACCACTAGACCACCAGGGAGATCGAGAGCTTGTTTTTAAGGTGAGCACCGGTACGGTGGACATACAGAATACAGGCAATTGGGGCGTACTTTCCAAAGCTATAGCATTGAGAGGCTGTCAGCCCAAATAGGAATTCCAAAAGAAATTCCCTGGCCCATACAACCCCCACCTAGCCTCTCCAGGTTCCATTTGAATGGAAAACCATCGTTGGTCTAATGAGTTCCATTCCCGCTTAGCTTGAGTAGTATTACCTGATTTTCACGTCAGGATGGCCGAGCGGTCTAAGGCGCTGCGTTTAGGCCGCAGTCTCCTCTGGAGGCGTGGGTTCAAATCCCACTTCTGACATATCCTTTTACCCTTTAACGTTCCTCAACTTGACCACTAGACCAACATAGAAATCTTCTGTTGAGTCACTGTCTTTTGAGATATAACAAGTGAAACAGAACCTTATATGGTCATACCCCCCACACTGCATCTTTTCCACACTGTTGTAATGTTTCTTGGGATTTGGATCTAACAGTAGGAAGATGCAAGTTTGCACTGGTCCTTTGGGAGAAGCATTGGTCCCAATCAACTTATGACATTGCATTAACGTCCAATATAACTTTCCCTGACCGGGAATCGAACCCGGGCGGTGAGAGCGCCGAATCCTAATCACTAGACCACCAGGGAGATCGAGAGCTTGTTTTTAAGGTGAGCACCGGCCCATACAACCCCCACCAAGCCTCTCCAGGTTCCATTTGAATGGAAAACCATCGTTGGTCTAATGAGTGCCATTCCCGCTTAGCTTGAGTAGTATTACCTGATTTTCACGTCAGGATGGCCGAGCGGTCTAAGGCGCTGCGTTAAGGCCGCAGTCTCCTCTGGAGGCGTGGGTTCAAATCCCACTTCTGACATATCCTTTTACCCTTTAACGTTCCTCAACTGGACCACTAGACCAACATAGAAATCTTCTGTTGAGTCACTGTCTTTTCAGATGTAACAAGTGAAAAAGAACCTTATATGGTCATACCCCCCACACTGCATCTTTTCCACACTGTTGTAATGTTTCTTGGGATTTGGATCTAACAGTAGGAAGATGCAAGTTTGCACTGGTCCTTTGGGAGAAGCATTTGTCCCAATCACCTTATGACATTGCATTAAAGTCCAATATAACTTTCCCTGACCGGGAATCGAACCCGGGCGGTGAGAGCGCCGAATCCTAATCACTAGACCACCAGGGAGATCGAGAGCTTGTTTTTAAGGTGAGCACCGGCCCATACAACCCCCACCTAGCCTCTCCAGGTTCCATTTGAATGGAAAACCATCGTTGGTCTAATGAGTGCATTTCCCGCTTAGCTTGAGTAGTATTACCTGATTTTCACGCCCCGAATTCCAAAAGAAATTCCCTGGCCCATACAACCCCCACCTAGCCTCTCCAGGTTCCATTTGAAAGTAAACCATCGTTGGTCTAATGAGTGCCATTCCCGCTTAGCTTGAGTAGTATTACCTGATTTTCACGTCAGGATGGCCGAGCGGTCTAAGGCGCTGCGTTCAGGTCGCAGTCTCCTCTGGAGGCGTGGGTTCAAATCCCACTTCTGACATATCCTTTTACCCTTGAACGTTCCTCAACTTGACGACTAGACCAGCATAGACACCTTCGATTCACTTGAAATCATCTTTGGTTGAGTCACTGTCTTTTGAGATATAACAAGTGAAACAGAAACAATCGTATGGTCATACCCCCCACACTGCATCTTTTCCACACTGTTGTAATGTTTCTTGGGATTTGGATCTAACAGTAGGAAGATGCAAGTTTGCACTGGTCCTTTGGGAGAAGCATTGGTCCCAATCACCTTATGACATTGCAGTAAAGTCCAATATAACTTTCCCTGACCGGTAATCGAACCCGGGCCGCGGCGGTGAGCGCGCCAAATCCTAACCACTAGACCACCAGGGAGATCAAGAGCTAGTTTTTAAGGTGAGCGCCGGTACGGTGGGCGTAGAGAATACAGGCAAAATTCCAAAAGAAATTCCCTGGCCCATACAACCCCCACCTAGACCCTCCAGGTTTCATTTGAATGGAAAACCATCGTTGGTCTAATGAGTGCCATTCCCGCTTAGCTTGAGTAGTATTACCTGATTTTCACGTCAGGATGGCCGAGCTGTCTAAGGCGCTGCGTTCAGGTTGTAGTCTCCTCTGGAGGCGTGGGTTCAAATCCCACTTCTGACAAATCCTTTTACCCTTGAAGGTTCCTCAACTTGACCACTAGACCAACATAGACATCTTCGATTCACTTGAAATCATCTTCGGTTGAGTCACTGTCTTTTGAGACATAACAAGTGAAACAGAACCTTATATGGTCATACCCCCACACTGCATCTTTTCCACACTGTTATAATGTTTCTTGGGATTTGGATCTAACAGTAGGAAGATGCAAGTTTGCACTGGTCCTTTGGGAGAAGCATTGGTCCCAATCACCTTATGACATTGCAGTAAAGTCATATATAACTTTCCCTGACCGGGAATCGAACCCGGGCTGCGGCGGTGAAAGTTCCGAATCCTAACCACTAGACCACCAGGGAGATCAAGAGCTAGTTTTTAAGGTGAGCGCCGGTACGGTGGGCGTAGAGAATACAGGCAAAATTCCAAACAAAATTCCCTGGCCCATACAACCCCCACCTAGACCCTCCAGGTTTCATTTGAATGGAAAACCATCGTTGGTCTAATGAGTGCCATTCCCGCTTAGCTTGAGTAGTATTACCTGATTTTCACGTCAGGATGGCCGAGCTGTCTAAGGCGCTGCGTTCAGGTTGCAGTCTGCTCTGGAGGCGTGGGTTCAAATCCCACTTCTGACAAATCCTTTTACCCTTGAAGGTTCCTCAACTTGACCACTAGACCAACATAGACATCTTCGATTCACTTGAAATCATCTTTGGTTGAGTCACACTCTTTTGAGATATAACTAACAAGTGAAACAGAAAAAATCGTATGGTCATACCCCCCACACTGCATCTTTTCCACACTGTTGTAATGTTTCTTGGGATTTGGATCTAACAGTAGTCAGAGGGCAGTTGGCATAGGGCCTTTTAGAGAATCACTGGTGCCAATCATCTTGTCACACGACAATCAGACACAGGGATAAAACACCTTTCCCTGACCGGGAATCGAACCCGGGCCGCGGCGGTGAGAGCGCCGAATCCTAACCACTAGACCACCAGGGAGATCGAGAGCTTGTTTTTAAGGTGAGCACCGGTACGGTGGACATACAGAATACAGGCAATTGGGGCGTACTTTCCAAAGCTATAGCATTGAGAGGCTGTCAGCCCAAATAGGAATTCCAAAAGAAATTCCCTGGCCCATACAACCCCCACCTAGCCTCTCCAGGTTCCATTTGAATGGAAAACCATCGTTGGTCTAATGAGTTCCATTCCCGCTTAGCTTGAGTAGTATTACCTGATTTTCACGTCAGGATGGCCGAGCGGTCTAAGGCGCTGCGTTTAGGCCGCAGTCTCCTCTGGAGGCGTGGGTTCAAATCCCACTTCTGACATATCCTTTTACCCTTTAACGTTCCTCAACTTGACGACTAGACCAGCATAGACACCTTCGATTCACTTGAAATCATCTTTGGTTGAGTCACTGTCTTTTGAGATATAACAAGTGAAACAGAAACAATCGTATGGTCATACCCCCCACACTGCATCTTTTCCACACTGTTGTAATGTTTCTTGGGATTTGGATCTAACAGTAGGAAGATGCAAGTTTGCACTGGTCCTTTGGGAGAAGCATTGGTCCCAATCACCTTATGACATTGCAGTAAAGTCCAATATAACTTTCCCTGACCGGTAATCGAACCCGGGCCGCGGCGGTGAGCGCGCCAAATCCTAACCACTAGACCACCAGGGAGATCAAGAGCTAGTTTTTAAGGTGAGCGCCGGTACGGTGGGCGTAGAGAATACAGGCAAAATTCCAAACAAAATTCCCTGGCCCATACAACCCCCACCTAGACCCTCCAGGTTTCATTTGAATGGAAAACCATCGTTGGTCTAATGAGTGCCATTCCCGCTTAGCTTGAGTAGTATTACCTGATTTTCACGTCAGGATGGCCGAGCTGTCTAAGGCGCTGCGTTCAGGTTGCAGTCTCCTCTGGAGGCGTGGGTTCAAATCCCACTTCTGACAAATCCTTTTACCCTTGAAGGTTCCTCAACTTGAACACTAGACCAACATAGACATCTTCGATTCACTTGAAATCATCTTCGGTTGAGTCACTGTCTTTTGAGACATAACAAGTGAAACAGAACCTTATATGGTCATACCCCCACACTGCATCTTTTCCACACTGTTATAATGTTTCTTGGGATTTGGATCTAACAGTAGGAAGAAGCAAGTTTGCACTGGTCCTTTGGGAGAAGCATTGGTCCCAATCACCTTATGACATTGCAGTAAAGTCCAATATAACTTTCCCTGACCGGGAATCGAACCCCGGCTGCGGCGGTGAAAGCGCCGAATCCTAACCACTAGACCACCAGGGAGTTCAAGAGCTTGTTTTTAAGGTGAGCGCCGGTACGGTGGGCGTAGAGAATACAGGCAAAATTCCAAAAGAAATTCCCTGGCCCATACAACCCCCACCTAGCCCCTCCAGGTTCCATTTGAATGGAAAACCATCGTTGGTCTAATGAGTTCCATTCCCGCTTAGCTTGAGTAGGTCGCAGTCTCCTCTGGAGGCGTGGGTTCAAATCCCACTTCTGACATATCCTTTTACCCTTGAACGTTCCTCAACTTGACGACTAGACCAACATAGACATCTTCGATTCACTTGAAATCATCTTTGGTTGAGTCACTGTCTTTTGAGATATAACAAGTGAAACAGAAAAAATCGTATGGTCATACCCTCCACACTGCATCTTTTCCACACTGTTGTAATGTTTCTTGGGATTTGGATCTAACTGTAGTCAGAGGGCAGTGGGCATAGGGCCTTTTAGAGAATCACTGGTGCCAATCATCTTGTCACACGACAATCAGACACAGGGATAAAACACCTTTCCCTGACCGGGAATCGAACCCTGGCCGCGGCGGTGAGAGCGCCGAATCCTAACCACTAGACCACCAGGGAGATCGAGAGCTTGTTTTTAAGGTGAGCACCGGTACGGTGGACATACAGAATACAGGCAATTGGGGCGTACTTTCCAAAGCTATAGCATTGAGAGGCTGTCAGCCCAAATAGGAATTCCAAAAGAAATTCCCTGGCCCATACAACCCCCACCTAGCCTCTCCAGGTTCCATTTGAATGGAAAACCATCGTTGGTCTAATGAGTTCGATTCCCGCTTAGCTTGAGTAGTATTACCTGATTTTCACGTCAGGATGGCCGAGCGGTCTAAGGCGCTGCGTTTAGGCCGCAGTCTCCTCTGGAGGCGTGGGTTCAAATCCCACTTCTGACATATCCTTTTACCCTTTAACGTTCCTCAACTTGACCACTAGACCAACATAGAAATCTTCTGTTGAGTCACTGTCTTTTCAGATATAACAAGTGAAACAGAACCTTATATGGTCATACCCCCCACACTGCATCTTTTCCACACTGTTGTAATGTTTCTTGGGATTTGGATCTAACAGTAGGAAGATGCAAGTTTGCACTGGTCCTTTGGGAGAAGCATTGGTCCCAATCAACTTATGACATTGCATTAACGTCCAATATAACTTTCCCTGACCGGGAATCGAACCCGGGCGGTGAGAGCGCCGAATCCTAATCACTAGACCACCAGGGAGATCGAGAGCTTGTTTTTAAGGTGAGCACCGGCCCATACAACCCCCACCAAGCCTCTCCAGGTTCCATTTGAATGGAAAACCATCGTTGGTCTAATGAGTGCCATTCCCGCTTAGCTTGAGTAGTATTACCTGATTTTCACGTCAGGATGGCCGAGCGGTCTAAGGCGCTGCGTTAAGGCCGCAGTCTCCTCTGGAGGCGTGGGTTCAAATCCCACTTCTGACATATCCTTTTACCCTTTAACGTTCCTCAACTGGACCACTAGACCAACATAGAAATCTTCTGTTGAGTCACTGTCTTTTCAGATATAACAAGTGAAACAGAACCTTATATGGTCATACCCCCCACACTGCATCTTTTCCACACTGTTGTAATGTTTCTTGGGATTTGGATCTAACAGTAGGAAGATGCAAGTTTGCACTGGTCCTTTGGGAGAAGCATTTGTCCCAATCACCTTATGACATTGCATTAAAGTCCAATATAACTTTCCCTGACCGGGAATCGAACCCGGGCGGTGAGAGCGCCGAATCCTAATCACTAGACCACCAGGGAGATCGAGAGCTTGTTTTTAAGGTGAGCACCGGCCCATACAACCCCCACCTAGCCTCTCCAGGTTCCATTTGAATGGAAAACCATCGTTGGTCTAATGAGTGCATTTCCCGCTTAGCTTGAGTAGTATTACCTGATTTTCACGCCCCGAATTCCAAAAGAAATTCCCTGGCCCATACAACCCCCACCTAGCCTCTCCAGGTTCCATTTGAAAGTAAACCATCGTTGGTCTAATGAGTGCCATTCCCGCTTAGCTTGAGTAGTATTACCTGATTTTCACGTCAGGATGGCCGAGCGGTCTAAGGCGCTGCGTTCAGGTCGCAGTCTCCTCTGGAGGCGTGGGTTCAAATCCCACTTCTGACATATCCTTTTACCCTTGAACGTTCCTCAACTTGACGACTAGACCAGCATAGACACCTTCGATTCACTTGAAATCATCTTTGGTTGAGTCACTGTCTTTTGAGATATAACAAGTGAAACAGAAACAATCGTATGGTCATACCCCCCACACTGCATCTTTTCCACACTGTTGTAATGTTTCTTGGGATTTGGATCTAACAGTAGGAAGATGCAAGTTTGCACTGGTCCTTTGGGAGAAGCATTGGTCCCAATCACCTTATGACATTGCAGTAAAGTCCAATATAACTTTCCCTGACCGGTAATCGAACCCGGGCCGCGGCGGTGAGCGCGCCAAATCCTAACCACTAGACCACCAGGGAGATCAAGAGCTAGTTTTTAAGGTGAGCGCCGGTACGGTGGGCGTAGAGAATACAGGCAAAATTCCAAAAGAAATTCCCTGGCCCATACAACCCCCACCTAGACCCTCCAGGTTTCATTTGAATGGAAAACCATCGTTGGTCTAATGAGTGCCATTCCCGCTTAGCTTGAGTAGTATTACCTGATTTTCACGTCAGGATGGCCGAGCTGTCTAAGGCGCTGCGTTCAGGTTGTAGTCTCCTCTGGAGGCGTGGGTTCAAATCCCACTTCTGACAAATCCTTTTACCCTTGAAGGTTCCTCAACTTGACCACTAGACCAACATAGACATCTTCGATTCACTTGAAATCATCTTCGGTTGAGTCACTGTCTTTTGAGACATAACAAGTGAAACAGAACCTTATATGGTCATACCCCCACACTGCATCTTTTCCACACTGTTATAATGTTTCTTGGGATTTGGATCTAACAGTAGGAAGATGCAAGTTTGCACTGGTCCTTTGGGAGAAGCATTGGTCCCAATCACCTTATGACATTGCAGTAAAGTCATATATAACTTTCCCTGACCGGGAATCGAACCCGGGCTGCGGCGGTGAAAGCGCCGAATCCTAACCACTAGACCACCAGGGAGATCAAGAGCTTGTTTTTAAGGTGAGCGCCGGTACGGTGGGCGTAGAGAATACAGGCAAAATTCCAAAAGAAATTCCCTGGCCCATACAACCCCCACCTAGCCTCTTCAGGTTCCATTTGAATGGAAAACCATCGTTGGTCTAATGAGGGCCATTCCCGCTTAGCTTGAGTAGTATTACCTGATTTTCACGTCAGGATGGCCGAGCGGTCTAAGGCGCTGCGTTTAGGCCGCAGTCTCCTCTGGAGGCGTGGGTTCAGATCCCACTTCGGACATACCCTTTAACGTTCCTCAACTTGACCACTAGACCAACATAGAAATCTTCTGTTGAGTCACTGTCTTTTCAGATATAACAAGTGAAACAGAACCTTATATGGTCATACCCCCCACACTGCATCTTTTCCACACTGTTGTAATGTTTCTTGGGATTTGGATCTAACAGTAGGAAGATGCAAGTTTGCACTGATCCTTTGGGAGAAGCATTGGTCCCAATCACCTTATGACATTGCAGTAAAGTCCAATATAACTTTCCCTGACCGGGAATCGAACCCGGGCCGCGGCGGTGAGAGCGCCGAATCCTAACCACTAGACCACCAGGGAGATCGAGAGCTTGTTTTTAAGGTGAGCACCGGTACGGTGGACATACAGAATACAGGCAATTGGGGCGTACTTTCCAAAGCTATAGCATTAAGAGGCTGTCAGCCCAAATAGGAAACATGGCCAAAACCTCAAGGTTTGAAAGAGCTGAGATCTTTCCTTGGTTTTTCAGGGTACTACAGACGATTTATAAAAGGCTACTCTAGCATAGTTAAACCCCTCACCGACTTGACTTCTGGTTACCCGCCATTGCACAAAAATGCCAAGCACAAGACAAAGACTCACGAGTACCATGATCCAAAGAAGCCCTTCGGCGACCGTTGGACTTCCACCTGCGAGCTTGCATTTAATGCCATCGTAGAAAAACTCTCCTGAGGCCTCTCCTGAGGCCTTACCTGACAGTTTTGTGAATGAAGAGCAGTATGGTGGTTCACCTGTCCTTCCCCACCTGTCTGAGAAAGATATCATAGACAAACAACGAGCTGATCCTTGCCTCCGAGAGATTATAATCCAAATGGAGAGTGGAGAAAGACTACCCCCAACAGTTAGAAAAGAGCTTCCTGATGTCCCTTTCCTCCTAAGGGAATGGAATCGTCTTGAACTGCGCAATCACGTTCTATGTCGAAGACGCCAAGACAGTGGCAGAGTCACATATCAACTTGTCTTACCTGAAGAGCTCCAAGCTGGTGTTCTCCAAAGCCTTCACAATGATATGGGTCACCTAGGTATTGAGCGTACCATAGATTTAGTGAGAAATCTGGGGTTCAAATCCCACTTCTGACATATACTTTTACCCTTTAACGTTCCTCAACTTGACCACTAGACCAACATAGAAATCTTCTGTTGAGTCACTGTCTTTTCAGATATAACAAGTGAAACAGAACCTTATATGGTCATACCCCCACACTGCATCTTTTCCACACTGTTGTAATGTTTCTTGGGATTTGGATCTAACAGTAGGAAGATGCAAGTTTGCACTGGTCCTTTGGGAGAAGCATTGGTCCCAATCACCTTATGACATTGCAGTAAAGTCCAATATAACTGCGGCGGTGAAACGGGCTGCGGCGGTGAAAGCGCCGAATCCTAACCACTAGACCACCAGGGAGTTCAAGAGCTTGTTTTTAAGGTGAGCACCGGCCCATACAACCCCCACCAAGCCTCTCCAGGTTCCATTTGAATGGAAAACCATCGTTGGTCTAATGAGTGCCATTCCCGCTTAGCTTGAGTAGTATTACCTGATTTTCACGTCAGGATGGCCGAGCGGACTAAGGCTCTGCGTTTAGGCCGCAGTCTCCTCTGGAGGCGTGGGTTCAAATCCCACTTCTGACATATCCTTTTACCCTTTAACGTTCCTCAACTGGACCACTAGACAAACATAGACATCTTCGATTCACTTGAAATCATCTTCGGTTGAGTCACTGTCTTTTGAGACATAACAAGTGAAACAGAACCTTATATGGTCTTACCCCCACACCTGTTCTTTTCCACACTTTACCAACATAGACATCTTCGATTCACTTGAAATCATCTTTGGTTGAGTCACTGTCTTTTGAGATATAACAAGTGAAACAGAAAAAATCGTATGGTCATACCCCCCACACTGCATCTTTTCCACACTGTTGTAATGTTTCTTGGGATTTGGATCTAACAGTAGTCAGAGGGCAGTCGGCACGGGGCCTTTTAGGGAATCACTTGTGCCAATCATCTTGTCACACGACAATCAGACACAGGGATAAAACACCTTTCCCTGACCGGGAATCGAACCCGGGCCGCGGCGGTGAGAGCGCCGAATCCTAACCACTAGACCACCAGGGAGATCGAGAGCTTGTTTTTAAGGTGAGCACCGGTACGGTGGACATACAGAATACAGGCAATTGGGGCGTACTTTCCAAAGCTATAGCATTAAGACGCTGTCAGCCCAAATAGGAATTCCAAAAGAAATTCCCTGGCCCATACAACCCCCACCTAGCCTCTTCAGGTTCCATTTGAATGGAAAACCATCGTTGGTCTAATGAGGGCCATTCCCGCTTAGCTTGAGTAGTATTACCTGATTTTCACGTCAGGATGGCCGAGCGGTCTAAGGCGCTGCGTTTAGGCCGCAGTCTCCTCTGGAGGCGTGGGTTCAGATCCCACTTCGGACATATCCTTTTACCCTTTAACGTTCCTCAACTTGACCACTAGACCAACATAGAAATCTTCTGTTGAGTCACTGTCTTTTCAGATATAACAAGTGAAACAGAACCTTATATGGTCATACCCCCCACACTGCATCTTTTCCACACTGTTGTAATGTTTCTTGGGATTTGGATCTAACAGTAGGAAGATGCAAGTTTGCACTGATCCTTTGGGAGAAGCATTGGTCCCAATCACCTTATGACATTGCAGTAAAGTCCAATATAACTTTCCCTGACCGGGAATCGAACCCGGGCCGCGGCGGTGAGCGCGCCAAATCCTAACCACTAGACCACCAGGGAGATCAAGAGCTAGTTTTTAAGGTGAGCGCCGGTACGGTGGGCGTAGAGAATACAGGCAAAATTCCAAAAGAAATTCCCTGGCCCATACAACCCCCACCTAGACCCTCCAGGTTTCATTTGAATGGAAAACCATCGTTGGTCTAATGAGTGCCATTCCCGCTTAGCTTGAGTAGTATTACCTGATTTTCACGTCAGGATGGCCGAGCTGTCTAAGGCGCTGCGTTCAGGTTGTAGTCTCCTCTGGAGGCGTGGGTTCAAATCCCACTTCTGACAAATCCTTTTACCCTTGAAGGTTCCTCAACTTGACCACTAGACCAACATAGACATCTTCGATTCACTTGAAATCATCTTCGGTTGAGTCACTGTCTTTTGAGACATAACAAGTGAAACAGAACCTTATATGGTCATACCCCCACACTGCATCTTTTCCACACTGTTATAATGTTTCTTGGGATTTGGATCTAACAGTAGGAAGATGCAAGTTTGCACTGGTCCTTTGGGAGAAGCATTGGTCCCAATCACCTTATGACATTGCAGTAAAGTCATATATAACTTTCCCTGACCGGGAATCGAACCCGGGCTGCGGCGGTGAAAGCGCCGAATCCTAACCACTAGACCACCAGGGAGATCAAGAGCTTGTTTTTAAGGTGAGCGCCGGTACGGTGGGCGTAGAGAATACAGGCAAAATTCCAAAAGAAATTCCCTGGCCCATACAACCCCCACCTAGCCTCTTCAGGTTCCATTTGAATGGAAAACCATCGTTGGTCTAATGAGGGCCATTCCCGCTTAGCTTGAGTAGTATTACCTGATTTTCACGTCAGGATGGCCGAGCGGTCTAAGGCGCTGCGTTTAGGCCGCAGTCTCCTCTGGAGGCGTGGGTTCAGATCCCACTTCGGACATACCCTTTAACGTTCCTCAACTTGACCACTAGACCAACATAGAAATCTTCTGTTGAGTCACTGTCTTTTCAGATATAACAAGTGAAACAGAACCTTATATGGTCATACCCCCCACACTGCATCTTTTCCACACTGTTGTAATGTTTCTTGGGATTTGGATCTAACAGTAGGAAGATGCAAGTTTGCACTGATCCTTTGGGAGAAGCATTGGTCCCAATCACCTTATGACATTGCAGTAAAGTCCAATATAACTTTCCCTGACCGGGAATCGAACCCGGGCCGCGGCGGTGAGAGCGCCGAATCCTAACCACTAGACCACCAGGGAGATCGAGAGCTTGTTTTTAAGGTGAGCACCGGTACGGTGGACATACAGAATACAGGCAATTGGGGCGTACTTTCCAAAGCTATAGCATTAAGAGGCTGTCAGCCCAAATAGGAAACATGGCCAAAACCTCAAGGTTTGAAAGAGCTGAGATCTTTCCTTGGTTTTTCAGGGTACTACAGACGATTTATAAAAGGCTACTCTAGCATAGTTAAACCCCTCACCGACTTGACTTCTGGTTACCCGCCATTGCACAAAAATGCCAAGCACAAGACAAAGACTCACGAGTACCATGATCCAAAGAAGCCCTTCGGCGACCGTTGGACTTCCACCTGCGAGCTTGCATTTAATGCCATCGTAGAAAAACTCTCCTGAGGCCTCTCCTGAGGCCTTACCTGACAGTTTTGTGAATGAAGAGCAGTATGGTGGTTCACCTGTCCTTCCCCACCTGTCTGAGAAAGATATCATAGACAAACAACGAGCTGATCCTTGCCTCCGAGAGATTATAATCCAAATGGAGAGTGGAGAAAGACTACCCCCAACAGTTAGAAAAGAGCTTCCTGATGTCCCTTTCCTCCTAAGGGAATGGAATCGTCTTGAACTGCGCAATCACGTTCTATGTCGAAGACGCCAAGACAGTGGCAGAGTCACATATCAACTTGTCTTACCTGAAGAGCTCCAAGCTGGTGTTCTCCAAAGCCTTCACAATGATATGGGTCACCTAGGTATTGAGCGTACCATAGATTTAGTGAGAAATCTGGGGTTCAAATCCCACTTCTGACATATACTTTTACCCTTTAACGTTCCTCAACTTGACCACTAGACCAACATAGAAATCTTCTGTTGAGTCACTGTCTTTTCAGATATAACAAGTGAAACAGAACCTTATATGGTCATACCCCCACACTGCATCTTTTCCACACTGTTGTAATGTTTCTTGGGATTTGGATCTAACAGTAGGAAGATGCAAGTTTGCACTGGTCCTTTGGGAGAAGCATTGGTCCCAATCACCTTATGACATTGCAGTAAAGTCCAATATAACTGCGGCGGTGAAACGGGCTGCGGCGGTGAAAGCGCCGAATCCTAACCACTAGACCACCAGGGAGTTCAAGAGCTTGTTTTTAAGGTGAGCACCGGCCCATACAACCCCCACCAAGCCTCTCCAGGTTCCATTTGAATGGAAAACCATCGTTGGTCTAATGAGTGCCATTCCCGCTTAGCTTGAGTAGTATTACCTGATTTTCACGTCAGGATGGCCGAGCGGACTAAGGCTCTGCGTTTAGGCCGCAGTCTCCTCTGGAGGCGTGGGTTCAAATCCCACTTCTGACATATCCTTTTACCCTTTAACGTTCCTCAACTGGACCACTAGACAAACATAGACATCTTCGATTCACTTGAAATCATCTTCGGTTGAGTCACTGTCTTTTGAGACATAACAAGTGAAACAGAACCTTATATGGTCTTACCCCCACACCTGTTCTTTTCCACACTTTACCAACATAGACATCTTCGATTCACTTGAAATCATCTTTGGTTGAGTCACTGTCTTTTGAGATATAACAAGTGAAACAGAAAAAATCGTATGGTCATACCCCCCACACTGCATCTTTTCCACACTGTTGTAATGTTTCTTGGGATTTGGATCTAACAGTAGTCAGAGGGCAGTGGGCACAGGGCCTTTTAGAGAATCACTGGTGCCAATCATCTTGTCACACGACAATCAGACACAGGGATAAAACACCTTTCCCTGACCGGGAATCGAACCCGGGCCGCGGCGGTGAGAGCGCCGAATCCTAACCACTAGACCACCAGGGAGATCGAGAGCTTGTTTTTAAGGTGAGCACCGGTACGGTGGACATACAGAATACAGGCAATTGGGGCGTACTTTCCAAAGCTATAGCATTAAGAGGCTGTCAGCCCAAATAGGAATTCCAAAAGAAATTCCCTGGCCCATACAACCCCCACCTAGCCTCTCCAGGTTCCATTTGAATGGAAAACCATCGTTGGTCTAATGAGTGCCATTCCCACTTAGCTTGAGTAGTATTACCTGATTTTCACGTCAGGACGGCCGAGCGGTCTAAGGCGCTGCGTTCAGGTCGCAGTCTCCTCTGGAGGCGTGGGTTCAAATCCCACTTCTGACAAATCCTTTTACCCTTGAACGTTCCTCAACTTGACCACTAGACCAACATAGACATCTTCGATTCACTTGAAATCATATTTGGTTGAGTCACTGTCTTTTGAGATCTAACAAGTGAAACAGAAACAATCATACCCCCAACACTGCATCTTTTCCACACTGTTGTAATGTTTCTTGGGATTTGGATCTAACAGTAGTCAGAGGGCAGTCGGCACGGGGCCTTTTAGGGAATCACTTGTGCCAATCATCTTGTCACACGACAATCAGACACAGGGATAAAACACCTTTCCCTGACCGGGAATCGAACCCGGGCCGCGGCGGTGAGAGCGCCGAATCCTAACCACCAGACCACCAGGGAGATCGAGAGCTTGTTTTTAAGGTGAGCACCGGTACGGTGGACATACAGAATACAGGCAATTGGGGCGTACTTTCCAAAGCTATAGCATTAAGAGGCTGTCAGCCCAAATAGGAAACATGGCCAAAACCTCAAGGTTTGAAAGAGCTGAGATCTTTCCTTGGTTTTTCAGGGTACTACAGACGATTTATAAAAGGCTACTCTAGCATAGTTAAACCCCTCACCGACTTGACTTCTGGTTCCCCGCCATTGCACAAAAATGCCAAGCACAAGACAAAGACTCACGAGTACCATGATCCAAAGAAGCCCTTCGGCGACCGTTGGACTTCCACCTGCGAGCTTGCATTTAATGCCATCGTAGAAAAACTCTCCTGAGGCCTCTCCTGAGGCCTTACCTGACAGTTTTGTGAATGAAGAGCAGTATGGTGGTTCACCTGTCCTTCCCCACCTGTCTGAGAAAGATATCATAGACAAACAACGAGCTGATCCTTGCCTCCGAGAGATTATAATCCAAATGGAGAGTGGAGAAAGACTACCCCCAACAGTTAGAAAAGAGCTTCCTGATGTCCCTTTCCTCCTAAGGGAATGGAATCGTCTTGAACTGCGCAATCACGTTCTATGTCGAAGACGCCAAGACAGTGGCAGAGTCACATATCAACTTGTCTTACCTGAAGAGCTCCAAGCTGGTGTTCTCCAAAGCCTTCACAATGATATGGGTCACCTAGGTATTGAGCGTACCATAGATTTAGTGAGAAATCTGGGGTTCAAATCCCACTTCTGACATATACTTTTACCCTTTAACGTTCCTCAACTTGACCACTAGACCAACATAGAAATCTTCTGTTGAGTCACTGTCTTTTCAGATATAACAAGTGAAACAGAACCTTATATGGTCATACCCCCACACTGCATCTTTTCCACACTGTTGTAATGTTTTTTGGGATTTGGATCTAACAGTAGGAAGATGCAAGTTTGCACTGGTCCTTTGGGAGAAGCATTGGTCCCAATCACCTTATGACATTGCAGTAAAGTCCAATATAACTTTCCCTGACCGGGAATCGAACCCGGGCTGCGGCGAATCCTAACCACTAGACCACCAGGGAGTTCAAGAGCTAGTTTTTAAGGTGAGCGCCGGTACGGTGGGCGTAGAGAATACAGGCAAAATTCCAAAAGAAATACCCTGGCCCATACAACCCCCACCTAGCCTCTCCAGGTTCCATTTGAATGGAAAACCATCGTTGGTCTAATGAGTGCCATTCCCGCTTAGCTTGAGTAGTATTACCTGATTTTCACGTCAGGATGGCCGAGCGGTCTAAGGCTCTGCGTCTAGGCCGCAGTCTCCTCTGGAGGCGTGGGTTCAAATCCCACTTCTGACATATCCTTTTACCCTTTAACGTTCCTCAACTGGACCACTAGACCAACATAGACATCTTCGATTCACTTGAAATCATCTTCTGTTGAGTCACTGTCTTTTGAGACATAACAAGTGAAACAGAACCTTATATGGTCATACCCCCACACTGCATCTTTTCCACACTGTTGTAATGTTTCTTGGGATTTGGATCTAACAGTAGTCAGAGGGCAGTGGGCACAGGGCCTTTTAGAGAATCACTGGTGCCAATCATCTTGTCACACGACAATCAGACACAGGGATAAAACACCTTTCCCTGACCGGGAATCGAACCCGGGCCGCGGCGGTGAGAGCGCCGAATCCTAACCACTAGACCACCAGGGAGATCGAGAGCTTGTTTTTAAGGTGAGCACCGGTACGGTGGACATACAGAATACAGGCAATTGGGGCGTACTTTCCAAAGCTATAGCATTAAGAGGCTGTCAGCCCAAATAGGAAACATGGCCAAAACCTCAAGGTTTGAAAGAGCTGAGATCTTTCCTTGGTTTTTCAGGGTACTACAGACGATTTATAAAAGGCTACTCTAGCATAGTTAAACCCCTCACCGACTTGACTTCTGGTTACCCGCCATTGCACAAAAATGCCAAGCACAAGACAAAGACTCACGAGTACCATGATCCAAAGAAGCCCTTCGGCGACCGTTGGACTTCCACCTGCGAGCTTGCATTTAATGCCATCGTAGAAAAACTCTCCTGAGGCCTCTCCTGAGGCCTTACCTGACAGTTTTGTGAATGAAGAGCAGTATGGTGGTTCACCTGTCCTTCCCCACCTGTCTGAGAAAGATATCATAGACAAACAACGAGCTGATCCTTGCCTCCGAGAGATTATAATCCAAATGGAGAGTGGAGAAAGACTACCCCCAACAGTTAGAAAAGAGCTTCCTGATGTCCCTTTCCTCCTAAGGGAATGGAATCGTCTTGAACTGCGCAATCACGTTCTATATCGAAGACGCCAAGACAGTGGCAGAGTCACATATCAACTTGTCTTACCTGAAGAGCTCCGAGCTGGTGTTCTCCAAAGCCTTCACAATGATATGGGTCACCTAGGTATTGAGCGTACCATAGATTTAGTGAGAAATCTGGGGTTCAAATCCCACTTCTGACATATACTTTTACCCTTTAACGTTCCTCAACTTGACCACTAGACCAACATAGAAATGTTCTGTTGAGTCACTGTCTTTTCAGATATAACAAGTGAAACAGCACCTTATATGGTCATACCCCCACACTGCATCTTTTCCACACTGTTGTAATGTTTCTTGGGATTTGGATCTAACAGTAGTCTGAGGGCAGTGGGCACAGGGCCTTTTAGAGAATCACTGGTGCCAATAATCTTGTCACACGACAATCAGACACAGGGATAAAACACCTTTCCCTGACCGGGAATCGAACCCGGGCCGCGGCGGTGAGAGCGCCGAATCCTAACCACTAGACCACCAGGGAGATCGAGAGCTTGTTTTTAAGGTGAGCACCGGTACGGTGGACATACAGAATACAGGCAATTGGGGCGTACTTTCCAAAGCTATAGCATTAAGAGGCTGTCAGCCCAAATAGGAATTCCAAAAGAAATTCCCTGGCCCATACAACCCCCACCTAGCCTCTTCAGGTTCCATTTGAATGGAAAACCATCGTTGGTCTAATGAGTGCCATTCCCGCTTAGCTTGAGTAGTATTACCTGATTTTCACGTCAGGATGGCCGAGCGGTCTAAGGCGCTGCGTTTAGGCCGCAGTCTCCTCTGGAGGCGTGGGTTCAGATCCCACTTCTGACAAATCCTTTTACCCTTGAAGGTTCCTCAACTTGACCACTAGACCAAGCATAGACATCTTCGATTCACTTGAAATCATCTTTGGTTGAGTCACTGTCTTTTGAGATATAACAAGTGAAACAGAGACAATCGTATGGTCATACCCCCCACACTGCATCTTTTCCACACTGTTGTAATGTTTCTTGGGATTTGGATCTAACAGTAGTCAGAGGGCAGTGGGCACAGGGGCCTTTTAGAGAATCACTGGTGCCAATCATCTTGTCACACGACAATCAGACACAGGGATAAAACACCTTTCCCTGACCGGGAATCGAACCCGGGCCGCGGCGGTGAGAGCGCCGAATCCTAACCACTAGACCACCAGGGAGATCGAGAGCTTGTTTTTAAGGTGAGCACCGGTACGGTGGACATACAGAATACAGGCAATTGGGGCGTACTTTCCAAAGCTATAGCATTAAGACGCTGTCAGCCCGTTGGACTTCCACCTGCGAGCTTGCATTTAATGCCATCGTAGAAAAACTCTCCTGAGGCCTCTCCTGAGGCCTTACCTGACAGTTTTGTGAATGAAGAGCAGTATGGTGGTTCACCTGTCCTTCCCCACCTGTCTGAGAAAGATATCATAGACAAACAACGAGCTGATCCTTGCCTCCGAGAGATTATAATCCAAATGGAGAGTGGAGAAAGACTACCCCCAACAGTTAGAAAAGAGCTTCCTGATGTCCCTTTCCTCCTAAGGGAATGGAATCGTCTTGAACTGCGCAATCACGTTCTATGTCGAAGACGCCAAGACAGTGGCAGAGTCACATATCAACTTGTCTTACCTGAATCGAACCCGGGCTGCGGCGGTGAAAGCGCCGAATCCTAACCACTAGACCACCAGGGAGTTCAAGAGCTTGTTTTTAAGGTGAGCGCCGGTACGGTGGGCGTAGAGAATACAGGCAAAATTCCAAAAGAAATACCCTGGCCCATACAACCCCCACCTAGCCTCTCCAGGTTCCATTTGAATGGAAAACCATCGTTGGTCTAATGAGTGCCATTCCCGCTTAGCTTGAGTAGTATTACCTGATTTTCACGTCAGGATGGCCGAGCGGTCTAAGGCTCTGCGTCTAGGCCGCAGTCTCCTCTGGAGGCGTGGGTTCAAATCCCACTTCTGACATATCCTTTTACCCTTTAACGTTCCTCAACTGGACCACTAGACCAACATAGACATCTTCGATTCACTTGAAATCATCTTCTGTTGAGTCACTGTCTTTTGAGACATAACAAGTGAAACAGAACCTTATATGGTCATACCCCCCACACTGCATCTTTTCCACACTGTTGTAATGTTTCTTGGGATTTGGATCTAACAGTAGGAAGATGCAAGTTTGCACTGGTCCTTTGGGAGAAGCATTGGTCCCAATCACCTTATGACATTGCAGTAAAGTCCAATATAACTTTCCCTGACCGGTAATCGAACCCGGGCCGCGGCGGTGAGCGCGCCAAATCCTAACCACTAGACCACCAGGGAGATCAAGAGCTAGTTTTTAAGGTGAGCGCCGGTACGGTGGGCGTAGAGAATACAGGCAAAATTCCAAACAAAATTCCCTGGCCCATACAACCCCCACCTAGACCCTCCAGGTTTCATTTGAATGGAAAACCATCGTTGGTCTAATGAGTGCCATTCCCGCTTAGCTTGAGTAGTATTACCTGATTTTCACGTCAGGATGGCCGAGCTGTCTAAGGCGCTGCGTTCAGGTTGCAGTCTCCTCTGGAGGCGTGGGTTCAAATCCCACTTCTGACAAATCCTTTTACCCTTGAAGGTTCCTCAACTTGACCACTAGACCAACATAGACATCTTCGATTCACTTGAAATCATCTTCGGTTGAGTCACTGTCTTTTGAGACATAACAAGTGAAACAGAACCTTATATGGTCATACCCCCACACTGCATCTTTTCCACACTGTTATAATGTTTCTTGGGATTTGGATCTAACAGTAGGAAGAAGCAAGTTTGCACTGGTCCTTTGGGAGAAGCATTGGTCCCAATCACCTTATGACATTGCAGTAAAGTCCAATATAACTTTCCCTGACCGGGAATCTAACCCGGGCTGCGGCGGTGAAAGCGCCGAATCCTAACCACTAGACCACCAGGGAGATCAAAAGCTTGTTTTTAAGGTGAGCGCCGGTACGGTGGGCGTAGAGAATGCAGGCAAAATTCCAAAAGAAATTCCCTGGCCCATACAACCCCCACCTAGCCCCTCCAGGTTCCATTTGAATGGAAAACCATCGTTGGTCTAATGAGTGCCATTCCCGCTTAGCTTGAGTAGTATTACCTGATTTTCATGTCAGGATGGCCGAGCGGTCTAAGGCGCTGCGTTCAGGTCGCAGTCTCCTCTGGAGGCGTGGGTTCAAATCCCACTTCTGACATATCCTTTTACCCTTGAAGGTTCCTCAACTGGACCACTAGACCAGCATAGACATCTTCGATTCACTTGAAATCATCTTCGGTTGAGTCACTGTCTTTTGAGACATAAGTGAAACAGAACCTTATATGGTCATACCCCCACACTGCATCTTTTCCACACTGTTGTAATGTTTCTTGGGATTTGGATCTAACAGTAGTCAGAGGGCAGTGGGCACATGGCCTTTTAGAGAATCACTGGTGCCAATCATCTTGTCACACGACAATCAGACACAGGGATAAAACACCTTTCCCTGACCGGGAATCGAACCTGGGCCGCGGCGGTGAGAGCGCCGAATCCTAACCACTAGACCACCAGGGAGATCGAGAGCTTGTTTTTAAGGTGAGCACCGGTACGGTGGACATACAGAATACAGGCAATTGGGGCGTACTTTCCAAAGCTATAGCATTAAGAGGCTGTCAGCCCAAATAGGAATTCCAAAAGAAATTCCCTGGCCCATACAACCCCCACCTAGCCTCTCCAGGTTCCATTTGAATGGAAAACCATCGTTGGTCTAATGAGTTCCATTCCCGCTTAGCTTGAGTAGTATTACCTGATTTTCACGTCAGGATGGCCGAGCTGTCTAAGGCGCTGCGTTCAGGTTGCAGTCTCCTCTGGAGGCGTGGGTTCAAATCCCACTTCTGACAAATCCTTTTCCCCTTGAAGGTTCCTCAACTTGACCACTAGACCAACATAGACATCTTCGATTCACTTGAAATCATCTTCGGTTGAGTCACTGTCTTTTGAGACATAACAAGTGAAACAGAACCTTATATGGTCATACCCCCACACTGCATCTTTTCCACACTGTTATAATGTTTCTTGGGATTTGGATCTAACAGTAGGAAGATGCAAGTTTGCACTGGTCCTTTGGGAGAAGCATTGGTCCCAATCACCTTATGACATTGCAGTAAAGTCCAATATAACTTTCCCTGACCGGGAATCGAACCCGGGCTGCGGCAGTGAAAGCGCCGAATCCTAACCACTAGACAACCAGGGAGATCAAAAGCTTGTTTTTAAGGTGAGCGCCGGTACGGTGGGCGTAGAGAATACAGGCAAAATTCCAAAAGAAATTCCCTGGCCCATACAACCCCCACCTAGCCCCTCCAGGTTCCATTTGAATGGAAAACCATCGTTGGTCTAATGAGTGCCATTCCCGCTTAGCTTGAGTAGTATTACCTGATTTTCATGTCAGGATGGCCGAGCGGTCTAAGGCGCTGCGTTCAGGTCGCAGTCTCCTCTGGAGGCGTGGGTTCAAATCCCACTTCTGACATATCCTTTTACCCTTTAACGTTCCTCAACTGGACCACTAGACCAACATAGACATCTTCGATTCACTTGAAATCATCTTCGGTTGAGTCACTGTCTTTTGAGACATAAGTGAAACAGAACCTTATATGGTCATACCCCCACACTGCATCTTTTCCACACTGTTGTAATGTTTCTTGGGATTTGGATCTAACAGTAGTCAGAGGGCAGTGGGCACATGGCCTTTTAGAGAATCACTGGTGCCAATCATCTTGTCACACGACAATCAGACACAGGGATAAAACACCTTTCCCTGACCGGGAATCGAACCCGGGCCGCGGCGGTGAGAGCGCCGAATCCTAACCACTAGACCACCAGGGAGATCGAGAGCTTGTTTT
Organism: Aplochiton taeniatus; assembly: GCA_017639675.1. NCBI lineage: Eukaryota > Metazoa > Chordata > Actinopteri > Galaxiiformes > Galaxiidae > Aplochiton > Aplochiton taeniatus. The sequence goes on from CM030172.1 coordinate 47,480,912, forward strand.
TAAGGTGAGCACCGGTACGGTTGACATACAGAATACAGGCAATTGGGGCGTACTTTCCAAAGCTATAGCATTGAGAGGCTGTCAGCCCAAATAGGAATTCCAAAAGAAATTCCCTGGCCCATACAACCCCCACCTAGCCTCTCCAGGTTCCATTTGAATGGAAAACCATCGTTGGTCTAATGAGTTCCATTCCCTCTTAGCTTGAGTAGTATTACCTGATTTTCACGTCAGGATGGCCGAGCGGTCTAAGGCGCTGCGTTCAGGTTGCAGTCTCCTCTGGAGGCGTGGGTTCAAATCCCACTTCTGACAAATCCTTTTACCCTTGAAGGTTCCTCAACTTGACCACTAGACCAACATAGACATCTTCGATTCACTTGAAATCATCTTCGGTTGAGTCACTGTCTTTTGAGACATAACAAGTTAAACAGAACCTTATATGGTCATACCCCCACACTGCATCTTTTCCACACTGTTATAATGTTTCTTGGGATTTGGATCTAACAGTAGGAAGATGCAAGTTTGCACTGGTCCTTTGGGAGAAGCATTGGTCCCAATCACCTTATGACATTGCAGTAAAGTCCAATATAACTTTCCCTGACCGGGAATCGAACCCGGGCTGCGGCGGTGAAAGCGCCGAATCCTAACCACTAGACCACCAGGGAGATTCGAGAGCTTGTTTTTAAGGTGAGCGCCGGTACGGTGGGCGTAGAGAATACAGGCAAAATTCCAAAAGAAATTCCCTGGCCCATACAACCCCCACCTAGCCCCTCCAGGTTCCATTTGAATGGAAAACCATCGTTGGTCTAATGAGTGCCATTCCCGCTTAGCTTGAGTAGTATTACCTGATTTTCACGTCAGGATGGCCGAGCGGTCTAAGGCGCTGCGTTCAGGTCGCAGTCTCCTCTGGAGGCGTGGGTTCAAATCCCACTTCTGACATGTCCTTTTACCCTTGAACGTTCCTCAACTTGACGACTAGACCAACATAGACATCTTCGAATCACTTGAAATCATCTTTGGTTGAGTCACTGTCTTTTGAGATTTAACAAGTGAAACAGAAAAAATCGTATGGTCATACCCCCCACACTGCATCTTTTCCACACTGTTGTAATGTTTCTTGGGATTTGGATCTAACAGTAGTCAGAGGGCAATGGGCATAGGGCCTTTTAGAGAATCACTGGTGCCAATCATCTTGTCACACGACAATCAGACACAGGGATAAAACACCTTTCCCTGACCGGGAATCGAACCCAGGCCGCGGCGGTGAGAGCGCCGAATCCTAACCACTAGACCACCAGGGAGATTGAGAGCTTGTTTTTATGGTGAGCACCGGTACGGTGGACATACAGAATACAGGCAATTGGGGCGTACTTTCCAAAGCTATAGCATTAAGAGGCTGTCAGCCCAAATAGGAATTCCAAAAGAAATTCCCTGGCCCATACAACCCCCACCTAGCCTCTCCACGTTCCATTTGAAAGTAAACCATCGTTGGTCTAATGAGTGCCATTCCCGCTTAGCTTGAGTAGTATTACCTGATTTTCACGTCAGGATGGCCGAGCGGTCTAAGGCGCTGCGTTCAGGTCGCAGTCTCCTCTGGAGGCGTGGGTTCAAATCCCACTTCTGACATATCCTTTTACCCTTTAACGTTCCTCAACTGGACCACTAGACATCTTCGATTCACTTGAAATCATCTTCGGTTGAGTCACTGTCTTTTGAGACATAAGTGAAACAGAACCTTATATGGTCATACCCCCACACTGCATCTTTTCCACACTGTTGTAATGTTTCTTGGGATTTGGATCTAACAGTAGTCAGAGGGCAGTGGGCACATGGCCTTTTAGAGAATAGCTGGTGCCAATCATCTTGTCACACGACAATCAGACACAGGGATAAAACACCTTTCCCTGACCGGGAATCGAACCCGGGCCGCGGCGGTGAGAGCGCCGAATCCTAACCACTAGACCACCAGGGAGATGGAGAGCTTGTTTTTAAGGTGAGCACCGGTACGGTGGACATACAGAATACAGGCAATTGGGGCGTACTTTCCAAAGCTATAGCATTGAGAGGCTGTCAGCCCAAATAGGAATTCCAAAAGAAATTCCCTGGCCCATACAACCCCCACCTAGCCTCTCCAGGTTCCATTTGAATGGAAAACCATCGTTGGTCAAATGAGTGCCATTCGGGCTTAGCTTGAGTAGTATTACCTGATTTTCACGTCAGGATGGCCGAGCGGTCTAAGGCGCTGCGTTTAGGCCGCAGTCTCCTCTGGAGGCGTGGGTTCAAATCCCACTTGTGACATATCCTTTTACCCTTTAACGTTCCTCAACTGGACCACTAGACCAACATAGAAATCTTCTGTTGAGTCACTGTCTTTTCAGATATAACAAGTGAAACAGAACCTTATATGGTCATACCCCCCACACTGCATCTTTTCCACACTGTTGTAATGTTTCTTGGGATTTGGATCTAACAGTAGGAAGATGCAAGTTTGCACTGGTCCTTTGGGAGAAGCATTGGTCCCAATCACCTTATGACATTGCAGTAAAGTCCAATATAACTTTCCCTGACCGGGAATCGAACCCGGGCTGCGGCGGTGAAAGCGCCGAATCCTAACCACTAGACCACCAGGGAGATCAAGAGCTTGTTTTTAAGGTGAGCGCCGGTACGGTGGGCGTAGAGAATACAGGCAAAATTCCAAAAGAAATTCCCTGGCCCATACAACCCCCACCTAGACCCCCACCTAGCCCCTCCAGGTTCCATTTGAATGGAAAACCATCGTTGGTCTAATGAGTGCCATTCCCGCTTAGCTTGAGTAGTATTACCTGATTTTCACGTCAGGATGGCCGAGCAGTCTAAGGCGCTGCGTTCAGGTCGCAGTCTCCTCTGGAGGCGTGGGTTCAAATCCCACTTCTGACATATCCTTTTACCCTTGAACGTTCCTCAACTTGACGACTAGACCAACATAGACATCTTCGATTCACTTGAAATCATCTTTGGTTGAGTCACTGTCTTTTGAGATATAACAAGTGAAACAGAAAAAATCGTATGGTCATACCCTGCACACTGCATCTTTTCCACACTGTTGTAATGTTTCTTGGGATTTGGATCTAACAGTAGTCAGAGGGCAGTGGGCATAGGGCCTTTTAGAGAATCACTGGTGCCAATCATCTTTTCACACGACAATCAGACACAGGGATAAAACACCTTTCCCTGACCGGGAATCGAACCCGGGCCGCGGCGGTGAGAGCGCCGAATCCTAACCACTAGACCACCAGGGAGATCGAGAGCTTGTTTTTAAGGTGAGCACCGGTACGGTTGACATACAGAATACAGGCAATTGGGGCGTACTTTCCAAAGCTATAGCATTGAGAGGCTGTCAGCCCAAATAGGAATTCCAAAAGAAATTCCCTGGCCCATACAACCCCCACCTAGCCTCTCCAGGTTCCATTTGAATGGAAAACCATCGTTGGTCTAATGAGTTCCATTCCCTCTTAGCTTGAGTAGTATTACCTGATTTTCACGTCAGGATGGCCGAGCGGTCTAAGGCGCTGCGTTTAGGCCGCAGTCTCCTCTGGAGGCGTGGGTTCAAATCCCACTTCTGACATATCCTTTTACCCTTTAACGTTCCTCAACTTGACCACTAGACCAACATAGAAATCTTCTGTTGAGTCACTGTCTTTTCAGATATAACAAGTGAAACAGAACCTTATATGGTCATACCCCCCACACTGCATCTTTTCCACACTGTTGTAATGTTTCTTGGGATTTGGATCTAACAGTAGGAAGATGCAAGTTTGCACTGGTCCTTTGGGAGAAGCATTGGTCCCAATCAACTTATGACATTGCATTAAAGTCCAATATAACTTTCCCTGACCGGGAATCGAACCCGGGCGGTGAGAGCGCCGAATCCTAATCACTAGACCACCAGGGAGATCGAGAGCTTGTTTTTAAGGTGAGCACCGGCCCATACAACCCCCACCTAGCCTCTCCAGGTTCCATTTGAATGGAAAACCATCGTTGGTCTAATGAGTGCCATTCCCGCTTAGCTTGAGTAGTATTACCTGATTTTCACGTCAGGATGGCCGAGCGGTCTAAGGCGCTGCGTTTAGGCCGCAGTCTCCTCTGGAGGCGTGGGTTCAAATCCCACTTCTGACATATCCTTTTACCCTTTAACGTTCCTCAACTTGACCACTAGACCAACATAGACATCTTCGATTCACTTGAAATCATATTTGGTTGAGTCACTTTCTTTTGAGATATAACAAGTGAAAGAGAAACAATCGTATGGTAATACCCCCCACACTGCATCTTTTCCACACTGTTGTAATGTTTCTTGGGATTTGGATCTAACAGTAGGAAGATGCAAGTTTGCACTGGTCCTTTGGGAGAAGCATTGGTCCCAATCACCTTATGACATTGCAGTAAAGTCCAATATAACTTTCCCTGACAGGGAATCGAACCCGGGCCGCGGGGGTGAGAGCGCCAAATCCTAACCACTAGACCACCAGGGAGATCGAGAGCTTTTTTTTAAGGTGAGCACCGGTACGGTGGACATACAGAATACAGGCAATTGGGGCGTACTTTCCAAAGCTATAGCATTAAGAGGCTGTCAGCCCAAATAGGAATTCCAAAAGAAATTCCCTGGCCCATACAACCCCCACCTAGCCTCTCCAGGTTCCATTTGAATGGAAAACCATCGTTGGTCTAATGAGTGAATCGAACCGGGGCCACAGCGGTGAGAGCGCCGAATCCTAATCACTAGACCACGATGGCTGAGCAGTCTAAGGCGCCGCCTTCAGGTCGCAGTCTAGAGGCGTGGGTTTAGAGGCGTGGAGGTGTTGGATTGACTTGAAATCATCTTTGGTCAAGTCACTGGCTTCTGAGATATAACAAGTTAATAACCCTGTAGATCTGTTTCCACTCTCCACTGCATTGCTTCCCTTTGACAGGAAATGCCCAACGGTCAATACTGGAGAAATATTTCCTTACTCTCTCTTTGTTTATGTGGTGGTTTTGATTTCTGTCACAATTATCTCCTAAATGTTCCTACCCTGCGATTTCCCCTCCTGTTCTGCACAGTCCTGGTCAGACTGGGCCAGAAAATATGACTTTGTTCTGAATGGAAGGATAAGAGACGAAGTGCCACCTAAGTACTGTAGTGTGCTGTTTGTTGCTTTGTGCTTTTTTTCTTGGCGGTGCCTGTACCTGAGCATACACCTTTTAGTAGTTGCCATGACTGACTTCCTGCGTGGTCGTGCCTTGGGACTTCCAGTCCAAGAGTAGATGGAAATGAAAAGGCGGTGAAGGGGAAAATTAACATCCATTATAATCTGTCTAAAGTCTCCCCAATTAAACCACGGAGGAAAGGACCAGTATTAGAAGACCAACCATTCTTAATCTCATTCCATCAGTTGGAGGGAAACATAGCAACATTTATCCCTGGTTATAAAGACTGGAGGGATGTGTATTTCACGGCATTACTTTACTTCCATGGTTTCTATATTTGACAATATTATTCACTCATTTTAGATGTTGAATCCTTAGGATTCGTTTTCTGGACTGCTTTTACGAAGAAGAGAAAAATGGTTTGACTTTTTCCTGGCCTACACTACAGCAACAAAGTATGAGAGAAGAGCGTGCTTTGAACAGCCCTGCAAAGAGCAGGGGAGCTGAGTCTGAATGCTGATGTAAGCCTGTTCTAACAGCACTTATACCAGCCGTGTGGGAGAAGGAGCAGATCAATAGTCCTGCGTGGATCTCACACACAAACAACTCTGACCGACCACTGACAGATGACAATGAGAAGTACCTATGGATGTCTGGACACTGGGAGCTACGCGCTCAGCATTACTCAACAGCAACAAAAACATATAGCTGCTGTGTTATAATATGCACTGCATTATAATATGGATTCAAGTGAATAGAAGTGGAGGAGTTTATCAAAATGCTGTTTTGCACATATAAAGTGTGTGTTTTATATGCAGAATTCAATAACGGCCATTCAGTGCATTTTTTTTTTCTCCATATTGCTCCAGCACATTTTTCTACTCGGAACATGAATGATGCGATTAAGAACTCTCAGGGACTGACGCCTTGACTTCCTATTAGAGTCACGCAGCGGGTGCCAATCATCGATGTGAGGGCCCCCCCTCCTCTTCTCTTCATCTCCTTTGTCCCCCGACAACTATAAGAGGCTTTCTGGGGAGTGGAGAAGATACATGGGTGTTTGCTTCATGCGGTACTGTACAGGAAGAGGGTTCAGTGGGTCCTCCTAGACGGCAGGCTGACTGACAGACAGTGGACCGGGGCCAGATACTAGGTAATTGTGCAACATGTGAAGTAAGAAACCAAGGGCCCACACACCAGTTATTACACATAAGAAAATATATTTTTTCTCAGTGTTTGTGAGAACTGTTCAGCATGAAACACAATCACCTTTATTGATTATTCCCCAGTGAGACATTTCAAACGGAACTGTACTTAAGTTCTCTAAATCTGTTTCTAAAATTAAGCCCTGATCCACAGGGCTTCGCTCTCTGAGCAAGACAGAGAGGCTCTTTGGAAATTCTGTTTAAATTAGGGAACCGGTGCTGGGGAAGGGGAGATCTCGCCTGTAGGGAGCTGAGTTATTGAGAAGACTCTGATGGTGTGGTTGGAGAGGAGACGAGGCTGAATGATGGTACCGGTTAGAAAGACTTCTCTTCACTCAGCCTTCATGCTTCTCTGCCTTTGATTGTTTGATCCTCCTTCTGGATGAAACCTGGATCCCTCATAATACAAGACGTGTCACCACTTCAGGTTTTCTTTTTGCTTTTGACTGCCAGGCTTTTAGAGTGAGTCTTTCAAAATTGAACAGCAGACCCCAGGTCTGAAATAGCGAGAGGAATACTAAAGTCTGTGCATAACTCAAGGTCCTTTTTGGGAAAACATCAGAGTGAAAATAACACCACAGAGTTTAAGCATCCCAGCTTTATCCCACCCAGTGACAGAGCTTAGAGGACCAGATAGGTTTAGGAAGCCCCAAGCAGAGAGAGGAGGTCGGTGGAAGAAGGGACCGAATACACAATAGAGACATGCTCTCTCTCCCTCAGGCTTAGCTTTGAATGACATCAATGTATCTGTAACCCCAGCCCGTCTCTCACCTGGAAGCAGGTAAAGTGGAGCATTTTGTTGTCTTTCTCAACAGTCAAAAGGCATCTTTATACAGAACTAACTACAGGGATAACCTCCTTGCACCTGTAAAAAGTAAAACGAGGCAGGCCACACAGCTCATGGGGCACCTTGGCTAATCTTCTGTAAACAAAAGGAGACTCCAGAGAATTGTTTAGCTGCTAGGATAAGGGGGCTCTGTGTGTGTGTGTGTGCGTGTGTGTGTGTGTGTGTGTGTGTGTGTGTGTGTGTGTGTGTGTGTTTCAAAAGAGACCCTGATCTTTTCCGGGGACCGGGGGTTCTCCATGCTGTGCTTGTCAAAATTGGCAGGTAGTTGTAAATACTATGAAGATAAAAGCAGCCATCTTCACTAGAGGAAAAAGTAAGGAACTACCTTGTATTCAAATTTAGGGATGATCCTATTGAAGTTTGTAGCAACTATGTATTTTAGGAATCAAACTTAATTATAATGGCAAATTTCTCCAAGCTATTGATAAACAGTTAAGGCAGGCTAGGCAGGCTCTCTGTAGTATGAAAACCAAGGCTCAAAAAGTGTCCCCCTAGACATCCAGTGTGAACTCTTTGATAGAACTGTGGTCCCTATTCTTTTGTATGGGTGTGAAGTTTGGGGTTTTAGGGAAATGGACCAGGTAAAAATCTTTTCTTAAAAATGGTTTAAAAGTGAACAAAGAAAAGGCTAATTTGATGATTTATGGGGAGTCAGGCAGGCACAGCATGGATATGAATGTAGAGAAGCGCATGGTATATTTTTGGATTCATCTATAAGGTTCTAGGAAAAGTAAGCTATCTTCAAGTATATTCAGACTTCTGAAATCTATGTTTGATAAAGATATCAATAAATCTGAATGGATGACAAAGATTAAGAGTATTTTGGACAAATGTGGGTATTCTAATCTGGCACGACTATGAATCTGTTCATTTAGAATGATTGAAAAACAGTATACGTTTGAGGATAAATTATATGGTAAGCCAAAATTGGCATTGTATTAGCATATACATAGTATATGTATTAGTTTGTCCAGCATTTACAAATTTGAGGAAGAAGTACATAGATCAAATATTTTACATTCGGCCGAATAGTTTGAAATACAAAAACCTGTTTTGCTCGACTGACCTTCTTACTTTGTCTAAGTTATGTACATTTATTAAGTTGATTATGTTACGTTTCTAAAGACCCAGCACTGTGTTAATTTCCCAATTAGTGCATGTTTCAGTTTCTATTTTCTTCTTTTTATGTTGTATTTCTATTGTATTTCTATCAAATCAAATCCAGCATGCTGGTCCTGCAGCCCTTGCTGCTTTTTGTCCAGGCTTCCCCCATCAAGGAGAGTGCAGGGAGCTAATGAGCTCATAGCACCACCTCAGCCTCCACTACTGACAAGAGAGCAGAAGGAGAAGGCTTTGTACTCGGCCTGCAGGCGTCTGGTGGCTCCTCAGCGCTGTTCCCCTCAGAGCTGCATGTAGAGAGGCAGCAAAGGGAAGCAGCCTCAGAGGGGGGGGGGGGTAAGGGGGGGCCTGCCTTGGATCTCCTTTGGTTACGTGGATACATGCTGTGTCTGGCACCAGCTCAAGTTACATCAAGGATTACACAGGGGGACCACAAGTGGGATGCGTTAAGCCCAACTCGACAAACACCATATCCAATAGCAGAAAGTAGAAATTGAATGCAAAACTGGCACTCATATTGAGTTTTTCCTTGTGAATATCAAATCATGAATTGTATATTGAATTAAGCGAAATGGCTCTGTGATTGGGTGCGTTTATTCTCAGAGAATGTTTGCAACAAATTATTCTTTTCATTCTAGCTACTCCAACTGTAACTCTGCCTCATTTCGCCTTCCGGCAGAATGAAAGCTGAATGTCAGTGTGTGGTGGTGTGTGTGCTGGAAGCGTTATATAAATGATAGCCCACTGATGTCCAGCTGGATTCAGTAAATCAAGAGTGGCAGTATGGGAATGTCAGAAACTCTGCCTGTGCCAGGTTGCTATGGAAACAGATTGGGAACCGATTAGTGCTCCATGAAAACAAACACACGTCTTTGTGCAGCCATCACTGTTAGAGACAGATCAAAACAAATATTGTCACACTAGCATACAATAAGCCACACACACACATACATGCACATACACACAAACACACACACACACACACACAAGTAAACAACTATATATGGATACTATCAACAAATTCCCAAAACTATATTGTCCATCACATAAATGATAGAATTTTTTTTCAAGTTAGTGCCTCACAAAAACAACAACAACAAAAAAACAAGCAGTTCCATGAGAGCAGGTGTACAAAGCTGAATTAAAAAAGCAGTGTCAGTCTATTTGGCCTCTTTGTATGTTCTCTTTTTGGCCAACGGTGCTCTGAAATGACTGCCTGAGGGAAGCAGCTGAAAGGGTGTGTGAAGGGTCCTTAGTGATAGTCTGCCTTTCTTTTCACAGCGCATCTATAAAGGTTTGAGAGAGGAAATTGAGTGGTGCCAGTGATTTTGGTTGCCTGCCTGATGGTTCTTGTGTTGTTGTTTTTTTGCTTTTCTCTGTAAAGAAGTTGCAGCAGGATGCAATATTAAATGTGAGGATTGATTCGATGAGTGACTGGCATACTGCTGTTGAAATATCCTACCTGACATTAAAAGTTCTCTGCCTTCTCAGGAGAAGCACTTGTGTATATGGAGAAGAGGCTGGTTGACAGGACACAGCCAAGTAGCACTCCAACAGTTAAAACAATGGCGCTGGATATACGAACGACCGTTCACTCTGACAGGTTGGAGCCTGTCCTTAAAATAATCCTTAATCCATGAAACAAGTGTTGTATTGACTTGTAGTCCTTGGAGGCCGCACAGAAGTTTGTTTGTGTTTCCTTTACTTTTACTTCATTAGAAGCAGATGAAAAGTCCATGAGTAAAATCCTGACATATGAGATTGGTGACGCAAGGAGCCTAGCCACTGTACACCAAAAAAGTCAGGCTGGCATCCTCGAGACCCTGTTTCATCTTGTAGGCAAACTGGAGCGGGTCCAGACTCTCGCCCACCATGGTGGTAAGATCCCAGTGACCACCCTCTCCATGCATTTGTGGATAATGGGGGTGAGTGCTGCAGGCATCAGCTGGCTTTGCACTTGAGGTTCTGTTTTTTGACACATGAATACCTTGCTGACCTCCATGATCTCTTGAGAGCCCGCCCAGCCACTAAGGCCCCCTCAGCTGCTACTTCCCCCATTCCAGACTCTGAGGTCAACGCTGCAGTGTGGAGTCAAACACAATAACAGCAGATAGAATTCAAGCCGTACATGGAAGGGGAATGTTCCACAGCAGTGTTCTACCCACTCCGCAATGCAAATCCCCCTAAGGGGAGGAGCTGTCGCCGCTTGGTGGTTAAGTCCTGCTCACGAACACTTTTCCACGTCCACACACACACACACACACACACACACACACAATCACACAGAGACAAGCACAATGGGAATCTTGACTCTGTTCTAATGGGAGTACCCCCACAGTGAACATGAAAGAAACCCTTACAGTGGTGGTCTTTGAAGTTTGACAGGCAAAGAGAAACAAACACAAGCACACACACACACACACACACACACACACAAACCACAAAAATACAGCACAAACCCACACACATACACGCAGACTACTCACGCACATTCACAAAAACACAGTGAGTTTTTCCCAAATCATGAATTGTTTATTTGCTATCCCATCGCACTGTAGACTTCAACAAAAGGCTGTTTCTGTTTCACCACAACTGGGATGGGGGCGATAAACACAGTGTCAACCTCCTCCTCTTCTTCTCTGTGCCAGCAAAGCCAAACACAGTGAGAGGAGGATTAGGATAGCCCTCTCTGGAGCATTGTGGTGTTGTTGAAAAAACCTGCTGCAGGCCTACAGGCTTTGGATGCCCGCTTCCCCTCACTGGCACACTGGCATGCTGAATGGACATTTCATGGCTTCCCCATGTGGGCCTCAGATCTCTATGGAGGGGGGATCTGCTGGTACACAACGGCCACTTCTGTCTACTGCCTGCAGGTAGAGTAAGAGGTATAGAGAGAATGTAAAGATGAGGGGAGAAAGGATGAATAAAGAGCAAAGAAGAGAGCATGGGGTAAAAGAGAGAGAGGGTGGCAGTTTCTAACTCCTGACTCCCCAAACCGCAAATTAAGACTGGGCTGTTCAGACCGGCCGTGTCAAAGTGACAGAAAACATGGTGGCCAGTCATCCATCCCCGAGACTCATTCGGTTACACATCAAGACCGCTTCATCATGAGTGCCAGCCTTATTTTCTTGCTGCCATTTTAACAAACGAGAGGAGAAAATGCAGCCCCATACTTTCATCTGAGTTATTTATTTGACTGCAGTTACTTCTTATTTTTATTCTCTCACCTGCAGACAGATGAGCTCACAGTGGAGGCGGGTGATCAGAGTTTTTTTGACTGTCTCTGTTCTCTGCGCCTGAATTATGACTATGTGTTGTATCGTGCTGACAAAGACAGAGGTGGAAATACTACAACGGGGTGCCACGAGGTTAACAAAGAGGAACAAGAGGATTTAGAATGGGGCAAGGCCAAATAGATGTGATGGTATTTGAGCCTGCCTTTGGCTCAATCAATACTTGATAATTGCTGTATGGGGAGTATTATTTTGAGACCCACGCAGACACACACTCGCAGATACAAACATACTGTAAATAATTACACACTCATACCCCCTCATATTCTCTGCCTTAATTACCCATCACACAATTGATCTCTCTTCCTCCCTCTCTCTCTCTCTCTCCATTTCTCTCAAACTCATGCACTCTTTCACGCTATCTCTACCTCTCTCTCTTCTTTCCAATCCCTGTCAGTGAGTGAGTCAGTGGGTCCAGGGCAGATGCTCCTCCGGCTGCCTGCGGATCCAGACAGGGGCCTGGGGAGGCAGCAGCACCAGCCCTCCCATTATCTCCTCTGCTCCTCTCCAGAGTCCCCCAGGCCTGCACCATCATATGCTCTCCATAGACCTGGGTGTATATGGGGCCAAGCTGCTGCTGCTGCTGCTGCTGCTGCTGCTGCCTTCACCTCTCTCTCTCTCTCTCTCTCTCTCTCTCTCTCTCTCTCTCTCTCTCTCTCTCTCTCTCTCTCTCTCTCTCTCTCTCTCTCTCTCTCTCTCTCTCTCTCTCTCTCTCTCTCTCTCTCTCTCTCTCTCTCTCTCTCTCTCTCTCTCTCTCTCTCTCTCTCTCTCTCTCTCTCTCTCTCTCTCTCTCTCTCTCTCTCTCTCTCTCTCTCTCTCTCTCTCTCTCTCTCTCTCTCTCTCTCTCTCTCTGCAACCAATTCTTCTCAGCTTGGTGGACACCAGATAGAGGACTGTCTGGTAAGACTGAGGGGTGGGGTAAAAGGAGGGATTCATATTTGAGCATAATATATGGTAAATCTGTCCTTGTCAGCTGTCACTGGCTAGGGAGCGCTTAATGGGCATGATTCTTTCTGGAGGCAAAAACATGAAACAAACAAATTACAGGCAACAGTTCGCAACATTATTTTCTGTGACAAAGCACGATTTCTCGACAGATTTTTGTGACCCAGAGAGACACTTAGAGGAGGCACAGTCAAATAACAAATTATCCGGAGACAGAAGGTTTCAATCTGCTCTGCTGAAAGAGAATCAAGGGTAGGGTCTTGAGGGTGTGTGTGTGTGTGTGTGTGGGGGGGGGGGGGGGTGCTTTCTCTGCTCCATGGGTGGTGGGTGTACAGCTGAAATTGAATCACACATTTTAATGTATGCACATTTGGAACTGGCTGACATAAGCAATCTAGCAGGCTGCTCTGTATTTGACCTTATTTCTTTTGCATGTCCTCAGAACAACCTCACCTACCTGAAGGTTGCTTTTGAATTCTGAAATCCGTGAAACTTTTCCCTCCACTTACATAGCAATGGAATGCCAGAGCATACAGCTTGATCAAAGAAGAACAATCACCTTGTAACACCAGGCCTCTGGAGAGGGACCTTATCAAAACTGCTGTACTATCACACTTGTCTCTGAGTGGCTTTTACACTCTGGCGTAAAAAAAAAAGAAGCTTTCCTGCCTGTCAGAGAGAACCGGAGGAAAGGGATAAACGAAGTCTGTATCTAAACGTTCAGAGCTCCCATATGCTGGCTGCTCTTTACCAATGATATAAATCCAACCAATAGCCCGGCAACGGAACACAATAAATAATTTTCAGGCGTAAATACACTAAACAGTCGGTTGTTTTGACGGAATGCTACAGCTGTGTCTCCTTTCTACACCTGCCAAGTAGAATTATGCTGACTTTTTCTCACCCAGGTTGAAACAATAAATAACCTATAACTTGAATACGTAAAATTAGCAGGGGCGCCCTTCTTGCATATTAAACAATTAAAAACATTTTAACAAAAAAATTAAAGCAAGGCTGCAAGTTTGCAGCTGGTCAAACATGTTTCGGCCATCTTGGGTCGCACAGCTCAGGTTCAAAGCCCCTCCATCCTATTCCTTTTCTTCCATTTCATTACAACCAGTATCATGGTAGGTTGGAAGTTATTTTGCAACATTAGAAAGAGAACTTTAGTTGGAAGAACACAAGAGGTGACAGGGGCATGTGTGTGGGCAAGATAATAGGTGAATAAAATATTAAGAAAATAACTTTCCAGAGATATGATCATGAGAGGGTAATCCCAGGGATATTACCATTATTTATACTGAATGACTGACATGAGGCTGATTTATTATACTGAATGTGCTGCATGAGTGTGGCCTGCTGCAGGCTATACCACACTCTACAACAAATTGAATTTGGACATTGATATATAAGAAGTACACAAAAGCTATAGGGGGAAAGTATGGAAATAAATTGCATGTCTGACAGAAGCAGGAATAATGTCAATCTCTCTCACAGACTAAAATGTAAAGTAGGACACGGTGCTAAGGTGAAAAACCCAATGACATTAGCGAAGCAAGCAAAGGCTGAAAACAACATTAACCCAAAACACAACAGCCTTAACAGACACTAAACATTTAAGAAATGCTACATTGCGAAAAAAACAAATAGAGCACGTACGACAACACCGCAGCGATAATCCACAAAATAACAACAACATTAACCCGCAACATAACAACGTTAACACAACACAACAGCATAACAGAAACAAAACATTTACCAAAACACTGCATTTCATTTCGGAACGGAAGAACCTCGACCACTAAAGGCAGTGTGGCGTTGATCAGGATAATCAAGTGCTAGCGAGACAAACATGTAGGCAGCGGGAGTTTAAACTGCATGAATATTTGTCAATGTAAGTGTGCTTTGTACTCTATAGCTGTGTCTCAATTCAGGCGCCGCATCCTTCGAGGACGCGGTCTACGAAGGCGTGCTATCATAGACCACAAAGGACAAACCAAGCGTTGTTACTTTAAATTAAATGAGACGGTATGGTCTACTGAGGGTTACTTATTCACGGCACCAGCTGTTCTCACCCTTACCCTTGCGTCACAACACTTGTATCCAATCATCACCGGCGCACAATTCATCTTGGGATAGGTTGGGCCGGGAAGGATCCAGCAGGTGGGTCCTCCAAATTCGTGAATAGAAGGCCGCATTTCTCGGCTGCATTTGAAGAAGCCTTTGAAATGGGACAGCCGCAGCGCGCCACTATGACGTATTTGGTCTTCAAAAGTAACCTTTGAAGGATGCAGCCCCTGAATTGAGACACAGCCTCTAACATTTTGGTGTACACTAGGTGCGAACCATTTACAGTACATTAGTGGACGAAGTGATCGTGACGTCACCCATTGATTTGTGGACCACCGTTTTGAAAGACACGAGTTCGGCATTTTGAAAATTGCCATCTTGGTTTCATAGCCAATCGCCATCTTTTTTTAAAAAACCCTGAAGTGACGACATAGACCATACTTGGACGAGAGGGTGGGGCTGAGGAGGAGCTGGGAGGAGCAAGGAGTGGAGCCCGCTGCTACGTCTCTCTCCCGAATGAGTGTCAATCAAAAGGTAGCCACGCCCCAAAATCATACCCTGCTTTATCGTCTATTTTACCATCATTTACAAAATGAACATCATGCTGTATTGAAAAATACTTGAAACTAGCGATTGAGACCATTAACTTGTAAGGAAAATGTTTACTGATGTAATAAAGTAAGTGAGAAATATGGTAATTTTCTCATAGACTTCCATACAATCGTAGTTGCTTCTGAAATCGCCCTGTGCTTGTTGTTAGAAAGAATGCAGGTTTAAGGCACTTCCGCATAGGCTTCATTTTTCAGAGCCGGAACTACACCCTCGGGGCAAACGCATTTAACAAAAAAAAGATTACAATAATGATTCACCAATTCATTAGCTAGTTTCACAATGCACTGCCCCTGTACGCGAGCACTTCCGGAACGGAACAACATCAAATGCTGCATTTTGGTAAATGTTTTGTTTAATATTAATGTTGTTGTGCTGCGGATTAATGCTGCGGTGTTGTCACTTAATGTTGCAGGGTTGTGCAAGTACTATTTGTTTTTTGCAACGCATCAATTCTTAAATGCTTTGTTTCTTTGTATACTGTTTTGCTTTGGGTTAGTGTTGTTATGTTTCTAGCATTTAGTTTGCTTCGATAATTTGTTTGTACCTTAGGGCCACCGTAGGAGGAACTGCTGTCAGCCAGTTACAGATGTGCCTGCATTAAAAGGTCTGCCTACACCATATGAAACAAACTATCACAGATGCATTGTACTCAGAATAATAAACATATTACAAATACATATGCATACAGTTGGGCGGTACAACACAACCAAACGAGACGCCATGGTTTAAAAGATATCGACTAATCAGTGTTTGATGAATATTGTTTCAGTAGTCATATTATTCGTCTCCACAGGGGGGGATCCGTCCTGCAACCTGTATTCCTATCCTCCACAGCAGGTATAGCATTCTCCTCTGTGGCCCTCAGGTCGCCACTTTCTCGTTAGGCCAACGCTCCATCAGCGCAAGCATAAAGAATCAGCCCCTCTGGGTGCCCACCGTCTAGCCACCAATATACCCCATTGTATTTTTCAGCTAGTAAAATATGTACCCCTACTTTTGATGCGAGCAATACACTAAAGTTGCGTGTTCAAGCGCTCGCCTCGGACACAACAAATCAGGTGAACATGATGGACTTGGAGGGGGCAGATTGTGTGACAGAATATGGATACAAAACTAAGGGTGCACACTATTCTAACTGGGGGGCAATGCGCCCTTTTGCACCCTTGTAGCGCCGGGCCTGTATCATTTGCCAAGGGAAGTGGGATTACAGCCCATTTCTTACTGAAATATGGGTTTCAGCTTGATTAGAAAACCGTTCAGTATGTCTCTTAGGTTCCCTTTTCTGTTTCAAATGGGCACAACCTCTGCTTAATACAAATGTTTTCCTTTATATTGAATTAATCCTGCATAAATATGCAAATTAATTTCATGACTTGAAGGTAAGACTATACTTTCATATCCTATAATGTCCTGCACAACTCTAAATGTACTTCTTATGAATACGTTGCTGAAGGTAATCTCTGTCCCTGGTAGGAGTCTGTTGAAGACCCCCAGTGTAGTGCAGGCATACTGATATCTCATTATGAAATATCCAAGAGTGGCAACTCGTGTGAAATGTCAGGTCTGGGCCTTCACAGCCAGCACTGCATATTGGATGTAAGGAGACTGGTCTGGATAGGGCAGGGATTACTCAGCAGTAATTTTATCCTAGGAGCTGGCACGTTGTAATGTTCTGTCTTTCCTGACAGAAAGGTCAAGGAAAAAAGGCAAATTTACTTAAGGAAAACCCTGGATCGATGATTAAATGGTAACCTTTAAATGCTTGTGATGACGCCGTCAAATGTAAGAGCAGCTTATCTTCTCGGCTCCACGGTGGCCTCTTCGGAATTACCAATTGTAATTGATCGTTGGTACAGTGTAAACACATACGACAGCTACAGCCACTGACAGTAAGGGCTCAAAGGGGGCCCACTGGATACTAAGGCGTTCCATAGCTTATCATCTATGTTACAAGTTTAAAACACATGAGTAACCTCAGTGGGGAAATTAAGCAAACAGATGATGGCATTTTTTTACAAGCCAATGGCAATATAATAGGGCATGATGGAACAACTTGGTAGCAGTATATTTTCTTTGAAAGCTGGCTATTACAAGTCGGTCAGAATAAAGTAGAGAAATTAAGCAAACCAAAGGTGAATGCCCTGCTAGACAGGCTCTTACAAGTCAGTTTAAATAGAGCTGAGGAAGATTGCAAACCAGACGTAGGTTTTCTGCTGAACATGCTATTACAAACCAGGAGGAGTAGAGTAGAGAGAGTTAACACGGGAAGACGAAAGGTAAGTAAACTGCTAAGCGGGCGGTTACAAGATAGCAGGAATACATTAGGGATACCACATATTTTGTTTGAATAGACATCCAGCCATGCTAAGAGCAGGTAATGAGGCTGCCTCGGAGGCGTCAAAGACCCAAATTATTTCAGAATATTAAAATACACATTTTTAAGCTGCTCACTTTGGAATATTGTATAATATATAAAACTATGTTCTTTGTATTTATTATTAAGAGATATACAATCCCCCCCCCCCCCCCCCCCTATTTCTATGCTCATTCAATCGGGTTATAAACTACAATTTTGTCCCAAGCCACAATCATGCTGTGTTTCAAAGGCAGGTTGTTGCCTTGCCCCTCGTGTTCAATGTTTTCTGATTCAGTTTAATGGACCTGGCTGCTTTTGGAGCCAAATCCAGAGACCTTGATGGCTGTGTGATCAAAGCTTGATAAAAGATCCAAGCTGACAAAGTTACGTTTTCATCGTTGCAGTGATTGTTCTCGTCAATCCTGGAAAAAAAACGCACTGGAAAACTGGGCTTAAATCTAAAACTTTCGGAGAGAATCAGTTAGATATTTCTCCCTTTTAAACATTCCCAAAAGACTTGGAGTGGATTAGCGAGTCTTCTTTTGTCAAAGGCCATTAATATTTAGATTAATTTTGTACTTTGTTCCAGTTTGGAAGAAGCCTGGATGTTTGTGGAATAATGCCGGAAGCCCAGGAGGCCCATTAAGCCTCTGAATAATGTCAGTTAAATCCACTTCACCTCAATGGAAAACTACTCTGAACCAAGCTTCCCTGCTCTCAAACAATAGTGACAGCTGGAACTCGACAGTATCTGTTCTTTTCCTGCTTCTTATGCTAGCAGAGCTGTGTTACGGAATTTCTATGTTTCCGTACTCCAGTGAGATCGAAATAATTAAATACTTTGAGAAATAACGTCCGCTTGCTTTTAATGGTTTTAATGGAGATGAGTAAAAAAGGTAACAGAGTTGCTATACAATATATCAACTACAAAGTAACAAAATAAAACTGATCAGATAAAAGAAAATCCTAGCTGCAGCCTAAAGTCATACAAAAATGAGGATGTATGACTGGTGCGCACAAAATCACAATCCCCCTAACGTCCCTTATATACACGTTTCCTTAGGAATGTTGATTTAGTGCGATTGCAGTCATTATCTCCTATCTCTCGGACCATCCTAGGTCAAAGAGTTCTTTTACACAGGGCAATAAACAATGCCATCTGGTTGACCGGTCATAAAGTCTAACATCTTATTACACCTAAACAGGAAATACACAAACCTATAAGTCACTAAGTTACTGTTAGGTGAAAAGATTAACCCCAAGGGTTCAATCTAACTAGCAAAAAGGGAACTTTGTTTGAACTCATGATAAAACACAGAGTAACATTTCATAGTTAAGGCTAAATTACATTTTTACCATCACAGCTGTCACTCAGGCGGGATCTTCTAGAAGCAGAGAGAAGGCATGCCCACTCCTCAGAAGGGAGAGGTTGGCTGAACCACAAGTGTTTGGCTCTGTGTCATAGAGATGCTCTAAATCTCTGCCACCATAATACAGCACAATAGTCAGGTGGGATAGGAAGCTAATAAAGAAATGTAGTTTAAAAATAATGTACATCTGTGACCAGGTAACCAAAGATCCTGATGTTGTCACGGTATGCTTCTTAACTATTAAGTGGCTGGATCATTAAAATCTTTGAAGATCAAAACAGACCATCAGACTGAAAACTTGAAACATTGTTCCAACAATGACAAGCAGAGACAAAGTGACTAACCGTGAAGGCTTGGCATCCTTTACTCACACAAACGTTGTCTATCAATAAAGGTTACAGATCGCTGCATCACTGCCACTCCAGGATTTACATTATTCCTTGTGAAGTCTAATGTATCTAATAACACAGTTTAATCCTATCACAAAACCATTCGCCATGAAAGAAACAGAAGAGTCACCCCACTCACAGATTGCCCACACTCTCTAAACACTCTAAAACAGTAGGTATACACAGCAGACTAGATAGCCTTCTTATTTGCATGAGAAAATCAAATTGCATGGGAATTGCATGCATCTGAACTGTTAAATTGTGTAAAAATGGGCTCATTCTCAATGGGTCGTCATAATACTAAACGTATCAAAGAAAACAAGTCCGGTTTTCCAACTCTAATTTAAATAGTAAAAAAAAGTTGGATATAGTTGACCAATTGTATAACTCATTTTCTTCTTTCACCCTTTACACACTCACAAGTCATACATTTTATCACGGTGAAATGTTTTACTGTAAATTTTGTTAGTCATGAAACCTTCAGTCTGGACTATGTCTGGATACTCGTTTTCTTTAGAATGAGGAGAGCCACATAATGAAAATGTGATGGGCCTTAAACTGCTGCTTTAGGGACGAACATGACCTCCAGACCTCTCATGTTTGAACTTTAAAAGGCCTTTGATTTCTGTTCTCTGCTCTGAGTCAAAGGTCTTGCCTCCAAGCAGAAGCTCTCTGGGCTGATTGCAGAGCAGCGGCTCCCAGCATAATTCTGAATATGGCCGTGGGGGCATTATTGATCTGGACCACAGGGTGCCTATAAGTGGTAACAGAAGCCTACACCAACTGATTCAACAAAAATCTTAATAACAAATTACCATTTTCAGTTGGGCTGTGATCACTTGTATGGTGACATTGGACTTTCATGGGTCATCATCAGTGGTTTTGGTCACTTTCAGCAGAAAGCAGCACCCTATGAATCTGTGGTTGAGTCATTAAATAGAAGTGTGAGCTGTGTGGATTCTAAATGGCAGAGGAAGAGTTGTGAAGTTTGAATTTTGTTTTCTCCTCACCCAAGGAACTTTCTGGCCAGCCAAAGTCTTCATGCTCCCTTTGGATATTTTCATGCCCTTTATGTAATCACGAGAATGCCTTTTCCTAGCATAAAGCATAAACATATAATAAAAATAAATAGTGACACTGGCGACAGTTAAACAGAAATGCATCATCAATCCATGCCAACGACCAGATGAGGAACATGAGCCGTATGTCACAATGCAGCACATTCAGCTCCATGTCAATGTAATTAAATTGTTTTGTAGTGTCTCTCTTAACAAATTACCCATATGGCTGAGACTCAACAAAACCTTGACACAACAGCTATTGTTCTCTTGAATGTGACACTGTTTCTCTGCCATGGACCAAGTGTATTTAAACACTGCCTCTGCAAAAGCTTCTGACTGTACATTTAGTGCTTTTGTGTTCTGTTCTTTGTATTCTGTCCATTGTTCAACTCCACACACTTTCTCACGCATTCATTTGGGGTGTTTAAGGCTGAACAATTTGGCAAAAAGTCGACAAAGCTCAGATATGAATATTCAGAATCAGTATCTAATACAGAGGAGAACTTATTGTGTCATGAAGTTAAAGCTCACTCTCTTTCTGTCCCTGAAGTTCTAATGGGCTAGCCTTATTCTTCTTACATTCTCACTCATGTTTGTGTAAATATGGTATCATCTGTGAATTTAAACGAGAGCCAATTACAAAGAACTGGTCCAGCAAAATGAGGCAATTTCTCCAGTATAGAGTGTCTACAAAACTTGCCCAGTAACACATTTGCTGTATATGCAGTTAAAACATCTAATCAAACTAAATGATCAAGCTACCTTAGTTGACATGTTATATCATCCAACATATCGTACATGTAATATTAAATAGAAGGTCTGAAAGATGTTTCCTATCCTTTGATATAAAAGCTAAGGCTAGATCTTGTTCACTCTTTATCAACACATTTTTCCAGTTTATTTGTTTCCCTTTATTTAATACAAGAACATCACATTCTGGCTTTAGTTTTCCTTTCCTTAAGTGAAATATGTTTGCATGTGTTACAGTAAATAAAATCTCAATTCTCAATTCTCAATCGCAATTCTCTAAAACACGAGAAAGCAGTACATGATGTCCAACTTAGCTCACAGCCATTGTCCATTTAGAGATATTATAGTTTGTGTTTAACTGTCATCTTTGTTAACATGCCAATATCAACTAGTTTTGTCATAATGCTACATTCCCCATCAGAGAATTACATCATTCACCCTCCAGGAGTTCCATCTGCCCAAATGTCAGTCCAGCACCCTGACCTTGAGATGGAACAGACTGTTTGTTTCAATAGATCACTCCTGAACGAACTTTTCCTTGCAGAGAAGTTGAATGAGGAATAACCCAGTACAGCTCGTCAGCTGCTGAAGCACTTAATTTGTGATAATTCTGAGCTTAATGGTCCATTGCTAGTCTGCCATATAGCTTCCTATCTCTCATATTCATAAAGCTTTATGGATCATCTTCCCAGCACTCTGCTAGTGATTTACTTCTCTGCAATTTTAGTCTAGTTTGCTGCCAACATGATTAAAGGTCACTTGGAAAATGAAGCGACCAATGAAATATTGTCTAATTAAATATCAGTGTGAAAATGCAGACATTGCTGAAGCACCAAAACGACGATTAATTGAAACAGCCCAGTGCCTCTTTCCTGCAGTCTATAATGTTGACGACAGGCTCACTGCTGGTAGCACCAAAAAATGCTATTTGTTTGACTGACCAACCAAACTGTCCAGACTCAACAGGCCAGACTTTCTCTAGACTCTCCTTTTATCTTTCCCTGTCACGTTCATTCACTTCATTTGTCAGTCTTACTGTCTGCTTTTTGCCATTTCTTTTATTCTTTTCATTCCCCGTCATCTCCTTCATGCCATCCGTTTCATTAACCTCACCTTTCTGTCTCTCCTCTCTTCTCCTGTCCACTTGCCTGTCTCTTTTGGACTGTCTTTTATTCAGCGACATGCTGCATGTCTCTAGTCTGACCTTTCTACCAATGCTGTGTCTTGCCATCGTAGAGTCCTTTCAGTCCTCATGTTGAAGACGTTTTTAATATGCACTGTTTCTCACAACATTATTCCATTGCAGTACAATTCTGGATTTATGAGGCTGCAGGTTGTACAGCACGTTAAAAATGTAATAACCATCATGAATGTAAACTCATGTTGTCCCTCTGCAATGCTCTTAAATCTCATGTTTTTCTTATTTTGTATTTCTCGGAAGCCGTTTGTTTATCAGCTTAACAAAATTAACAATTAAAATCCC
Organism: Aplochiton taeniatus; assembly: GCA_017639675.1. Classification (NCBI taxonomy): domain Eukaryota; kingdom Metazoa; phylum Chordata; class Actinopteri; order Galaxiiformes; family Galaxiidae; genus Aplochiton; species Aplochiton taeniatus. The sequence goes on from CM030172.1 coordinate 47,503,575, forward strand.
TTCTGTTGAGGTTTTTAGATTGATCCTTTGCACCACCCCACAAAACATGTTTCTTCAATAGGCAGAGTACTTACCCTTTGCCAAATCCAATCCTTTTAAAGAAGCAATTTAATGTCACAAATGCAGCCAGGCATTTAACATAAGCGAAGAGCTTCCCTACTACAAAACTAGGAGGTTGCTGAGATTTTGGGTGATTCTGTAAAGTAATTCAGATGCCTTTTAATACATAACAATTACACATAATTTTTAGTTATCATACAATAGTTTATGAAGTGTTTTGAATACAAATATTCAGTTGATTTGTTCATTTCTGAACATTCTTTTTTAAAAATGCTTTTGTTTAAATGTTGTCAGGGACTTTGATAAAACTTGAAACAATCTTATTTGTCCATAAATCCTGTCCTTACAATAAATGACAAATCCAGTTGATCTACTTTTAGCTATGGAAATTCTATAAACCCGGTGATTTATTCTTTAACATGGCAGGCTCCCCAGAGCCACATAAATCCCCATTTGACACCCCGGAGCTGTGGAGAAACAGACAACCTTTTGAGGTTTCACCAGTGAATGTGAAGCCGTCCTGCTGGCTGCATGGACTTCTAATCACCAGAGGTCCGGAGCTGCTTGGCTTGGGCCAGGAGTCACTCCACTCAACATTGAACAGTGCCGTGTCTTCTCTCTCTCTCTCTCTCTCTCTCTCTCTCTCTGAAAGCCAAAGGCCTGAAACAACTCTGCCTACTATGCTCTACTAGCCAGTCCAACCACATTCTAGCTAATTGCAACATCCCAGCAGTAAAACCACAAATGGCTTCACACCTTAAATTGTGTATTCATAAGCACCTTTCCTCTTTCCGCTAAGTGCTATCTAGTGAGTTTCCTGGGGTTTGGATGGGACAGTCAATGTCAGCTAATCGATCAGAAGACTGAATGGCACGGTGACACTACAGAGTGTTTGACGGCTCTATTATGATAATAGCCAAAGCCATTTTGGTATTTTCCATCCTCAGTGCTATTTTGGCTATTTGTTTGTAGCCTGATAACAGTGGATTGGATAGTGTGATAGGCCTGTTTATCAAGCAGCAGGAGCGGAACCATGTATCCGGCCTAGCCACTGCCTCAGCCAATGCCTTTGTCATGGCTCCTTGTCTCCCGACTATCCAAAGTGCGCTCCCGCCTCTCGCCAAGCCATCCCTCACCCAGCCAGCCTACCTTTAATCAACAGTAGAATTAACTGTGTACCTGCGGCTTTGAATAATCAATGTGGGGGAAGATGGCAGCACTCTGTTTCTGTTTTCCAACGCACATGCGGGCTAGCCAGATCTCCCTCCCATCATCCATTCCTACGCCCCCCTCTCCCTACCTTGTCTCTCTCTCTCTCTCTCTTCCTCCATCCCTCTCTCAGCAGATAGCAAAGCTGTGTCTTGTCCAACCGCAGCCACTTTTGAGTGAACAACAATGCTATTCAGCCCTATCTAACGTCTCCTAAACCTCTGCCCAAACCCCCTCAGAAACCAGCCGATTTGTCAGGGAGGGGAGCTCTCAGCGGGGGCCAGCAACGGTGGTCAGGGCACTCCTCAGGCAGCTAACAGGCACCTCATTGAATCAGCACCAACAGTGGCATCCATTAAGCGTAACAAAGTGCTAGAAGAAACCAGAGCTATTCTCCAGAGTCGGCTTGTTGCTATTAATGTGTTCACCCCCTCCTCGTCCCACCCCTCCATCCATCTACAGCTTCCCAACAGTCAGTGTAGCATATACATTTAATCCCATTTCCAGCTGACTTGCCTGCCTATTGTCTCCGACTGCAGGAGGTTGGGGAAGGGAGGAGGGGCTGTAATAAACAGAAGTGACAGGGCCTGCCGCCTCCCAGGAAGTTGGAGTAACTAAAGCTGAAACTTAGAGTGCCTCTGGCTGCCTGGTCGGAGAAGAGAGGGAGAAGGATGGGAAAAGGATGAACCCAGTGGTTGGCTGTTTTGAGTGTGTGCTGGGCAGACCTCATATACCGTATTTGTCTTTCTCTTTTGTTCTATTTGTTTGTGTGTGTGCGTGCTTGTCTCCCTTTGACTCGACTTGTATCAGGGGAACCGGAGGCTGAAGACAGTGAGGAACCATTCGTGCCCCCCCCTTCCCCCCACAGGCCTGGTCATCCCCCGCACCCAATGCTCAAAATATTGTTCCGGAGGGAGAGGCAGAGATCTGCGTGGTTGGAGTCAAAGCTGGTGCCTAGAGTCCAAACAGATCAGTCAGTTGCTAGCGTGCAGAACAGAGCCCTTTACCGCTTCAATGAGGAATGGAGAGGTTTATATTGAGGTTCTCGCTGTCAGCCCACAGCCTGTGTAAACGGAAAGGCCTGGTTTGTGCGTCACACTGTCTGTTTGTGGACCGCCCTCACATTCACAGGGAGCTGGAAGAGCAGGCCATTTCCCCGCCTGCCCGCCTCTTTCTGTGTGCACGGGAGAGATATGCCCTCATCTCTGCAGGGCTTCCATTTAAGTGCTGCTTACTCGATGGGCTAGATAGAGAACCGATGAGAAATAGGCCCGTAAATACAGATTACTGTACTTGACTTGTATCACACCCTTTCACATCGTTGACACAAAAGCACAAGTAAAACATGATTACAGGCTAAGCACATACTGCTTTCAGTTTGTCTGTCTACTTACCTGCAGACTTTGGAACAAACTTTGGACTTTTATCCGAATCTCACCTGGTGTTTACATTTATTTGGACTTTCAAACTATATCAAAACTCCCCAAGAAGAAGAAAGAAAGAAGTAGAAAGAAGTAGTATACGTTTCTCAGGCCCTCAGTTCGGCTCCCCACACCTACCTGGAAGACATTACTCTTATGTATTATGTTCTGCGTTCATCTTGTTGAGAGATGTGTGTTACTCTGAAGATTCTTACTCTTGTATTTCTCTCTACACGCGGGGAAACTAATGAGAATGATCATCCATCATTGAGAGCTCGTTGTCAGAGTGTTATTGAATAATGTATACATCTGATACATCTTACCGTGTGCAACTGATTTCCATCATGCATCTGTGTTGCAAATTTATGTTAAAAAGAGAATTCTGATACTACTCCTAAGTGGTGCTTTTGTAAGGTTATCTAATGTCCAACAATTTACCCTGGTTTTGTCTTAAAGGTGTTTGTTTAATTTGAATGTTTTTTCTTGCGCTGAACTTTGATTTCATTTTCTGTAAACATCCTCAAAACAATATTATCTTGCTCAATTTATTACTCTTCCCAAGGCTATTGAAAGTCATGCTGTGTAATTACGATGGCATTTTTGTCTTGTGAGGAACACATAATTGAAAAGATACGACTGAAGTCTATTACCTAAGATATTTCAACCCTTTATCTATGCGGTAAATGGCTTTAGTTAAATTTACATAACACAAAGGCCCAAATTGGAATTATTTTCTTACAAGGTCTTCAGGGTTTCCCAATTCGTACATTGCACATCATTTAATATAGTCACCTCAAAATAAAATACATATTCAAATGTATTATTAAGATCTAATGAGCAACCAAAATACAATATTTTTAGCTTTTCAGCACATTAGCTCCTAATATTTGTGCCCTGTTCTTAACTTTTACAGAATTTCCTCTCTATTTGATCTTGTTCCTCTGCCCTCCAGCTTTGCCACCACCAAGACTCCCAGTTTGACTTCCTGTGCTTCGACCACTACCTGAAACCCCTACAACAAACACATCCTGAAGGCCATGAAGGAGGGACGCTACATCGTTGTCTCCGAGAGCAAGAAGGAAGAGCCGGAAGGTGAGGCGGCCATCACACGATAGTGAGCCGAAAGGCACGAACAGGAACAGGCACTTCAAATGTGCACTGGCCAGAAGTGTTGCATGCATAATACTCACCATACGTCCTATATGCATGTATGATAGATCTATTATACATGCGAGATCTGAAAGAACAGCACATATTCAAATACATTTGCTTTAAATTTATATTTTAAAAATAAGGACCCTCAAATATTCACGTGGCAGTATGCCCCATTCATAAATGTATTAATTTATTTGTTCATTTATTCATGCATCCAATTTGTGCAGTCTGATTCTGACGAGGATGAGGACGGCAGCTACCTCCACCCCAGCTTGTTTGCCCCACAAGAAGAGCTCTCGTCTGGAAGTGCTGATGAAGGTAGGCTGCTCATATTTTTCTCACCCCAGTAGCAACCTGTATCCATACCAAGCTAGACTGGTTCATACCTCCCCACACTGCAGCTCTTACAGCCATGGTGCATGAGAGGCCTCTCTTGGTTTTGCGTAGGGGTTGTGATCTTTTCAAAAGCACTTCCTTATGTTTTCTCCACACTGGCATTGGGGTGATTGGATTTCTGAGAGCCATTGTGAAGTTGTTCCTTGGGCATTACCGTTGTATTAGGGCTGTCTGTCCTCCTAGTCTGGTTCATTTCTCATAAATTGAAATGGAAGAAAGGATATCTGAAGTCTTTGTATCCCTAAATGTAGCTATTCTATTTACCAGACTGCTGTTGTTGTGTTCTTTCTGTTCGAGCTGTTTTGCCCATTCAAAACTCCAACTCCATTGTTAGTCTATGAAGGACTTCTATTCCATCTTTTATGTGGCTAAATATAACAGTGGATGTTTGTTTGTTTGCTATACTGTTGAGTTGATATGTTCAAAGGCATAATTGAGCTTGATTTCAGCGTGTCTGACCTAAAAGTGGCCCAGAACTAAATCATCAAGATCTCTCCCCCGCTCTCTCTCTCATCTCCCATCTCTCTTGATTTATTATTCTGTAGGTTTAATCACTGTCACTGGTTGTCATTCTGATTGAATTACTCTGGGTAAATGAGAAGATAAAGGCTCTTAAGTAAACCGACACAAGCCCAAATAGATTCTCTTTTTTCACTTTTTTATGTCAATCATGAATATCAAGAGAATTATATCTTGAAGTAAATTGCTTTAATAAAAGGTTATGACATCTCGAAATCTATTAAGTTGGTCGAGATTGCACCAAAAAAGATTTCACTGAACCATTAAATATATTATAGACAGAGACATGAGACAAATAATTTTGGTCAAATAACTCACTTTGTTTTGGCAATCCAGCCAGAGGAAGGAGTGGAGCCCCTGGCACCGGCAGACTACACAGCTGACCGTAAGAGTTCATTCTCCTCCCTCGAGGGTGTAAATTCATTACCTGAGGGACACTCGTATTGAATCTGAAAATTCTAATGATTACTTTTTATTTTGTTTCCCTCTTATTGAAAGCTGGGTGCCTTGGAGAATAACACTTGATTGCCTAGAAAGGCCTACTTCTTCTTTGAGCTGTCAAAAGAGGACTATGAAAGGCCCTCAGGAGCAGCAATAATGGTCAGAGGATGCAGCTATGCTCCCTCACCATTTTGCATGTGGAACATTAAAGCCTGCTAAGATTTCAACAGCCCGGTAGTGATGGGAGCTGACAACGGACAGACGATCAGCACATCAGCAAAGCAGCTAATTTTAGCATGTTGATAGTGTGAGCAGTTGTCTGCGTTATTTTCCGTTTCAAATTCCTTTTTCAGACACTTGGCTAATTGCTTTGGTTGTGTTTTCTGGTCCTGTTACCTCGAGTGAAAAATCTTGATTTTTGTTTGTGCTCAAGGTCAGTCGATACCTTGCATTTGATATTTTTGACATTAATTAACCTGGGCAAGTATTTCTTCTCCCATTAAGGAGGTAATTATTTTCTTCTGACTTTACCCATGGTAGCTGATACATTTTATAACACAAGTCAATTTTAAAAGCAGACTTTATGTACCAACAGAAAACGATTTACCTCACACAACTTCTAACTGTAGTGCTAGCCTGTGTCTGAAGTCTGACCTTTGCCTTTAGAAGCTTTTCAGTACAACCTAGAATCCACTTGACAATCCAGTTGATTCACAGCAAGTCTCTATCAACTTTATTTCAGTTCCTCCATTCTTCAAACTTCTTACACAAAATATTCTTTCAATTCATATGGTTTTGTTTCAAATAGTCCACCACACCCTGAGCTGCTCTCTGTATGCTGCTGATGAATAGTTATTTTACATCCATATCCACCCAGCAGACGCCATCCTTTCCCTGTACCCTGCCGCGGCACCTTTTTAAAACATAATTCATTGTTTTTAGTTGTGCAACCTTATGTCCCTGGAGAGACCCATGTTTACCATGGCAGCCCTGGTTCAGCTTTCTAATCACCTCCCGCAACGCTACGAGGCTCGGCGAGAATCGATTGGTTGCCGTGGCATCCTGAAGCCCGGTCTTACAGTGGAGAGGCGTTTTGTGTTTCTCAAGTGGCACCTTCACTCTCTCCTGCTTCATCCTTTAGCTAGTCCCACTTCTCGTTGTTCTTTCTTCATTTCCCTCTTTCATTCTCAATGTCTTCTTTTCTAGCTTGTTGACCTCTCTAGCTTACTTCATTCATCCTTTCTTGCTCTCTTTCCTTATCCCTTATCAAACTACTCACTTGCTGCCCTCCTGTTTCTTACGATTCTATTTTATTACATCCGCTCTTTCACCTTCTTCCTGCCACATCTGCATCTTCATCTAAACTGGAGGCACATTTGAGAAGATTAGCTTAGAGGTGATTTGCAGATTAGATCTGCTAGGGGCTCATGATGGCTGGTTCAGGACCCACGAAGCACAATGTTGAACGATGAATGATGTCGAATGGATTCTGGACCCCGGCCAAGGGGAGCAATTTTATTTCGCTGTCCCACAGAGCGGTAACAAATGCGAAAATATCACACTAACACTGAGTGTCCCCATTTGACTAAACCAGTGGGCCATTTGTCCCCCTACTCTCTCTCTCTCTGATGCTCTCTCGCTCTATCCCTCTTTCCCTCTCATATTCCATCTTGCAAGCTTTACAGGTGGAAATTGCAGCTAGAAATACCTGAGTGAATAATGCACGGCCACAGATCAGGCGGAAACACACGTGCAACTAAAGATGCACGCTTACTGGAAGGGCTACTCTTTTTCTGTCCCTCCCACGCCTGCTTGCTAGAGATTATCAATGTGATGGATGTATCTTACAGAACGTGAAAGCCCAACTTCATAAAAAGTGTGTATTTGCACTGAGCAACTGGAAAAGAAGTTGCGAAAGGGTAAAACACACACACACACACTGTAAATGGAGTCCAGGTTTATTTTTACACACTTAAGATCTTCTGCTGCCAACACATCACTTTGTCCTCTCCCCTCTTCTGCTGCCAAGGGCTGGATGGCTGGGGGGCAGCAGTAAGCAAGGTATGTTTATTCAGCCGGCTGTTTTAGTCAGACAGTTTGTATAAGAGAAAACAGAAAGTTGGCGAGCCTAAGGTCGCCACCACTGCGACCCAAGAATCAATTATTGCGCAGTAACAGCTGCAAAGTGAATATAGAGACAAAGATAAGTCTGACCCTGAAACTGTTGAATTTCTTATCTCGTTTTGTCTGGTTTGAGTCATGGTCGCTCTGACCTACTCTGAGACATATCTGGTGTGCAGTCTTTGTTTCCCCTCCTTTGGAAATGTCATGTAATACACTTCAGGAAAATGGCTGCAGGGCATTGGGTTTACTCACAGTGTAGGCTGACTGAAAAGGCTCCCCTGCCATGCAAGAAATATTCTCATATTTTCCCTGACCGTTAATGTGCCTGATTGAGTCACACACTATAATGTTATTTGTGACAGGATTTTTAAATATCTGATTTAAATGTGGTTCACAATTTAATGATTGAAGTCCTGATCTTTATTACTTTAGCAATACCAGAACAAAATAAATCCTAAATTCCTTTTTTCCCTCTAGTCCTTTTATATTGTCCGGCCGTCAAAGCTAATTTATTCACCTGGACGATGATCCAGACAAAAATAATTATAAATCACAATTTGAATCAGCGTCAGGTTGACTTTGTTGACTCTGCTTTCTCTCTGTTGTGGTTAAGATCCTATACAGAATAATCCTGGCCTCAATGCACACACTGTAGAGATTGACATTGTAGCACTCAAACCACAAACAGGTTTCAGATTGAATAGCAAACGACCAACTTAAGTTCAGCTAGTTGGCAGGTGCAGCAGCTGTGGCGGCCATCATTCCTCTGCCCACGGGCATCCAACCAACACAGATTTTATTTTTGGGGTAAATTTTATTATTATTGTTTTATCATATCATTCTATGTTTATTATCAGTAAGTGGCTGGCATGTCATCTTAACCTTCATTGTAAATTGGAATTGTTTGGGATATTATAGAACTTTAGATATCATGGGTGGGCAGAAGAAGAAACATTTATAAATACATTTACCTTAAGTGTCTTAAAGTGGTCGCTGTGTATTCCTGGCACACACATCGGAGCAAAAGCTAATAGCATTATGGTAAACAAATGAAGAAACTTGGGAGGCATTCTGATGATGCTGAGGACTGATTTTAGCCTGTCTGCTTCCAAGCCATTTTACACTGTGCAGTGCGCACAGATGTAAGTGTGTGGTTTAGAGTAATGAGATAGGTATTAGTCACCAGGTTCAATTAACACTCCAAAACCCCAGCCCACTTGGTGTCACCGAGATCGATTCAACCTCGAAATGATTTAATTTGGAAACGGGATTTTAATTAAAACAACTGCAGAACCAGGACGTGAGGGGGAAAACTCCTCTTGATTATAAATGTATCATCGTCTTTTTTAGAATGAGATCTAGTTATTTTTGTGTTGGTGTGAATGTTTAATAAAGGCACTGTGGGTAACTTTCTGTAGGAGGTGATTTTGGCGCGCCTACTGTTTGCTTGGTGTCATTATTTTCAAAGACACGCATTTGTTTTCAATGCTGAGTGAACACACGAGGACACACAAGTGGGAAAAAAACAGCTGCGAGCAAACATTCACGAGGGAAACTAAGATTGTCAAAGCTTTAAATTCAGTGACCTATAATCAATAAACAATTCGGATGTTCATTGCATTCGTTAATCAGAAAGTTTCTTTGTTTAAGTACCCAAATAAAATATATGCATGCAACTAGGGAATTAGCCCTTGTTGGTTTGAACATAAGCTAGAAGAAAACAGCATTGTTGATTATTTCAATTATTCTCTAGATATGACAGTTAATATAACTTGTTTAGAATTTGACATTTAGATTGGGTTGGAATTTATTTATTACATGAATAAACTATGAGTTTGAGTGTTTTTCAAACATTGTTCTAACTTTAGCTAGCCATAAATGCCACAGACAGTGGAAATGAGCTGACGCAGTTGCATATAACAAAACCACTGGCAATGCTTTGTTGGCCCTGCTCGTTATCACTTTTCCCCAGGATTAACCAGCTAGCCTTTGGTCACCACTATCTAACTTACTGGTTGAGTAGAAATAAGGCCAACTCATTATCCGTTTGGAAACCTTTCAAATCATTGAGCTCTTTCCACTGACCAAACGCCCGTTCAAGGTTCACTCTGGTTTCGCCCTGTTTTTGATCTCTCTCCCTCTTTGCTTGCTTTGTTTTATCCGTCAAAGGTTTTCTTCTTCACTTAACTCCCTTGTCCACCATCTCTCCTAGTAAGGGGTGTAGGCAAGTTGCTTTCTAGCAGTCCCTCCCTATCGCTTGAACTATCAACGAACGAGCCTCAAAAAAATCTCTTTGGAAATTAGGAACACACATCCTTGCACCGTAAAGCAATTTGTCAGTTTTGTCACAGAAATCGTACCCGGGGGTAGAAAAAAATGTATATTAAATATTGAGACTTAGAGGATTGAGGACTAAATACACTACAATGTGCGATCAAAAGAAATGTATTGATACAACGTTACTACACAAAAGTTAATTATATTAGCTGGTTTGTTAGTTTTTTTGTTAGCTGGGTTTAGGCAGTGATGCTATGCTTCTGCCTGTGTGCCCTCAGCTGTGATGTTGTGTGCGTTGAGGGGGTGAAACCAGAGGTAGGGAGGAATGATTTGAAACCACCTCCCAGTAGCAGCAGTAGTCTCCTGGTTTCCCCTTCCCTCCCGCTCCGAACACCTGTGCTTAAGAGAATACCTTTCCATCCCCCAGACACACTTCCCATCCCACCAGAGGAAGAACTCCTTCCTCTTATCAGCTCCAGTTCATGCGGCTGACTTTCACTGACGCTCCGCGCATCCCTGCTGTCCCCCCCTGCCTCTCATCTCCTCTGGGGCCCCCCAACCCTCCGTCTCCAGGTATATATTCCTGCAACCGCTGCCAAAGTTCTGATGCGCTGAAGAGATTACCGCTGCACAGGATACGCTCCCACTCTGCTCACCGTTTATCTTCTCCGGCTATTGTGCTGAGTTGAGACAAAGATGGAAAGGTGTGAAGGAATAAAAGAGTGGAGGAGGAATAGAGAGCAGAGATGGGAAGGAGGGAGAGGGGGATCAACCGCATGAGGGACAGAAAAGGCGACAATAACCATGATGTGATTTGAACTTGAAAGAGATGATTAGCTCTGTGGATGGACCTAAGGCGCTATTCGGCCTGTCTCTTTCTATTTGAACCCGGTGGACGGGATTTCTGTACTGCCGCACGCCCCCTTACACACACACACACCATGCTGATGTACACCCCATCCGCCCTTATCTGCCTACGCCCCCCTCCCCTCAGCCTGATTTGTTCACATCCCTCACATCCTCTGGGCCCCTTAACGAGGTTTCCAGCTCAATTAGGTGCGCCATCAACCCATCGGCTTTAATTGTGTCAGGTTAGTTTATCTCTCGGTGTTGAGCACACCATATTGCCAGTCTGATTAGATACCTCTGGCCGTGTTTCCTGTGTCAGCGTGTAGACCTCTGCCTGCTCCCTCAGTGGCTCATCTCCCCTCTCTTTGTCAGCAGCAAGGTGGAGAGGAGCACTCCCCTGCAATCTTACCTGCTGCGGTTCACATTATCATCCCCGTTCTCATTCCAAAGCCCGGCGTTTATCTCTAACTGCTTTGTGTTAGATCTTCCATGCCACACCACATGAAAGTTCCTACAGCACATCTCAGTGAAAGCCCATGCCATAGTTTATTCTTCAGAAGCCAGCATTCCTTTAGGTCATGATATCAATAAATAGTCCTGGTTGGGGCTGGGGTTATTATGGGATTCACTCCGGGTATCTGATGGCTGGATGGAGGGCTTTGTTAAACTGAGGGAAAGGACAAGATGAACAATATCTACATGGCTGTGCCGTCTGTTGTTGTTCCCAGCATGCATAGCGTCTCCACTGAGAAACAGCTTTCACTTGAACCCATAACCCCATGGTTTAGGTCTTAAATGTAGAAATGTTATAATCGCAGAAATGATCCTTATTTGGGTAAAGATAACAGGTAAATAAACTTGGATCTGTCAGACAGGAGCACCCTTTTAAAGAGAATGTTTGACCCACTCAGAACAATTCAGTTTGACCAACTTCTTAAATCCTGGTCTATTCCAAGCTTCCAAGTCTTGTTTCAGCTGCCCCAGTGCTGCAGCCAGTTGGCCATCCTGTCAGTCAGACGGACAGTCTTATGTCGTCAGATGTTTAACAGAGCCGCCCATCTGGGGGGGGGGGGCGTCTAACCTGGCTTTCAGCGTCTTGACCTTAGTGTGCTGCTCTGTGGTTGCAGACACACTGTCACTCCGATTTGAATGATTTGGGGTTTGGCAGGGAGGTTACCCCTGACTTTTTCTGTGTTCATTGTCAGCAGAGACTGCAATGGATGGAAAAGACACCAGGCCTAACCGGCACAGGAGATCAAACGCATCCATATTAGCTTTCCAGTTCCTTTAAAAAAGCAATTTGTCACCTGCCGCATCAAATCCGTCGTCTTGTCTCGAGTGCAGAGAGGTGTTGTTTTGGAGCCTGTGCTATCCCAAAAAGCCAGTTGGTCAGACAGACAGGCAAAGGCAGGCAAAAAAACAAGGTGGAAGACATGCCAACAGACAAGCAAGAAAGCAGGCAGTTTGACAAGCCTCTCCAACACCCCATCATCTGTGGTCAGTTTGTGATTTTTGTTGCAGTTACAGGATGCAGAAAGGGCCTCCTGCACCATAAATATTATTACTAGGTGGCATTCACAAAAATGCACCACGTTTGGTACAAATGCCCGAGTCCAGTGTACATCAACTTCATCACATCTCATTAAATCATTCATTAATCTCCATCCAGTAAATTCACAAAGACTGCTGTCATTAACTGATTTTTCTACCCTTATTTCTCTTATGCCTCAAGCAGGCTCTGATAAGAGCAAACAGCAGCAGGGGGCCTGTTGTGGGTCTCTGTGGTTAACCAGAGACGGGTGTAGGCTAGCCGCTAGACAGCAGAGAGCCAGACCCTGTTCTACCCAGGTATTTAAAGAGCCTGTTAAAAACATGCCACCAGGGAGAGGGGCCACGGGTTGTTACCGCAACGTGATGGTTCAGTCTGTTTTTAGTGATTCGCTGGGAGTCTACCAAACGCCTGCTCGTTAAGTTCTTTTTTTGAGTGGAGTGGTTTCTCTTTTTGATTTGCAGCCGCGTCTTTTGTGTGCTTTCTCTCGTTGTCTCTCACTGTTAATTCCTCGTTCCATAGTTACCTCATCTGCTGCCACGTCTCTTCGCCTTCACAAATCATACATATTGTTTTCCGGTGTCATTGTGAGGTATTCCATTGCTTCTACAAAAAATTGCTCTCGGCTCCCGGTTGCCGTTGTAGCAGCGAGCCACCTGGAATGTTGGCAGCAACAGATCAACGTGGTTTCTCTTCAAACTTTGGATTTTGCAGTTGAGATGTAATCAAAAGTGTAAACCTGTTGCTGTTTTCGGTGTTCTCAGACTGCTTTAAACTCTCAAGAAGTGTGGAACCCACGCTCATTACTGGCTTGGATACCAAACACGTCATTACACATGGAAGTATCCTCATCCAAAAAAGTGATGGATTCCCTTCTGCTGTTTATTAGAGAGGGGTGAGGGACTGTATTAATACTTGAGCCAGCTGTGGTGGCCTGTTGAATTAATGTTATGTTATTCAAGCTTGAATTAAAGTAAGGGAGAAAGAAACGTAAAGGATCAATCTGTATGTAGTAATGCACAGAGACAAAGGCACACCAAAGTGAAAAGTAAACTGTAGTATATTGGAAATGTATTAAAAATTGTTTAAAAACAATTCTAATATGCTTCCTTTTTTCTGTCCTATCTTAAAGTACACTTGCCATACTGTCGATACAATTAACTATCCATACTGAAAGTATACTTGAATGAAGTATACTGTCATTTGAACTTCAATATACTCATTCTAAGTATATTTTATGTTTTTGTTGTTTAATTTGTAATTCAGTATACTTTTTCAGGGGACATGAAAAGCAAGGGGACATGAAAAGCACTTTTTCAAGTACAATTGCTTTTCATGTCCCCTCAATTGTAATTCATTACACTTATTGAAAGTGTACTTAAATGTAATGTCCTTTCAATTCTATTTACATCTAATAATTGAAAGTGTATTGGAATTTCATGTCTTGTAATACGTCTATTTACATTGAATATACTGAAATGATTATCCTTAATGAAAGAGCAGATGGATTTCATATTCAAATGGGTTATCCTAGTTATCTTAATGAGAGCAGTTCTATTCATCCTTTTTTTTTGTACCTTTTTACAACAGAAATAGAGATCGCCCATGCATAGGCCAACATCAGTATTAAACAATAATTGCTTATTCTACTGTAGCACATGCGCAAGTACTTCGGTTAAATCATTCCGTTTGAAAGCAGCAGTCACGTCACGTTATGCAGTATAGCTTTGAAAACTTTCAAGAAACAACATTCGTCCAAATTGTGGTTTTATGGCAGACGGTCAAGTGTCAGTCAGTAGCCAATTTCCCATCCCCCACTTTTAGCGCATTTCAATGGGAATCCTTGTCCTACAGCTGTGTTGACAAGCTGTCTATGCAATACTATAACATACTATGATGTTAATGTCACTAAATGTCGTTGTCATAAACTAATCTCCTATTCATTTAACAGATAGTGAACTGTATTATATGCGGCACAACATCTTCTGCCTTTAAATCATTTCCAGTTGTCCTTGGAAAAGAGGAGGCAAATACAATTTTCCAGTTCCACAGCAGCAGCATTGGAGCACGCTGTGGACAACCAAAAACCAGAGATGCCATCTCTTCACGATTCTATTGGCCTGTCATGTCTTCCGACATTGACACATGGGTGATTATACATATTTAAATGAAATAATGCTATGATACATTTGTGTGTTTATTTAATGCTGACCATTGAAAGTAGTATCTCTCAATGTTTGTTATCAGTACTAGTCCAGATTCAAGCCTTTTCAAGTGCTGATCGTATAAATGTGTGTATTTTAACATTTTAAATGTTGATGTTTTCCTAAAGGTGGGCAGAGCATATTCCATGCCAGGCCAACAGAACTACAACACAATGTGAGGTGGAGTACACACCTATCACAGTATGTTTTCAAAATTGTGGCCCTGCACCAAATCCTCCCTCCTTCATCTTTATCAAAAGCATGCCTGATTATCTTGCCTACAAGATATTCAGGCACCTCTAAAGGTAATATAACCTGCTCCAGCCCTGCTCTTGCCCTACCTTTGTCTCTAACAGTAGTCTGCTATTAATATGGCAGTTAGGAAATATTGCAGTTTATGAATACCTAATCATAATTCAAAATCACAATACCTTGGTTGGTTTGCTGCAGCTCGTCTTTCTTTAAGAACAAAAAGGCTTAGTTGCAAAGTGTTTCAGTGGTGTTTTTTATGGAATGAGATTTGTGCCAGATATCTATAAAAGCAGAACTAAATTCCACAAGCAAAAAAATATATCCACAAGCAACAAAATAAATCCACAAGCAAAACTAAAATCTACAAAAAAAACAAAAAAATACACCATTTTATTAAAGTTAAATCTTTGATGTCGAAATTAAATTTTGGTTTTCAGTTTTGTTATTTTGATCCACGGTTTTCGTTTTGTGGTTCTTGTTTTTTAGCTTGTGGAATTGTGGCACAAATCTCACGTGATTATAGAACATGATTCCTATTGGCCCATTGGAGTCAGGGGGGCCAGCTCATTTTACAGTTCACACGCACACCCATCGTTAACGTGTCATCATTATGCGCTAGAAGTCTCTGAACAACGGTGGCATAACGCCTTCCTTCCCTTTGTGTCCAAATAAGTTATTCTTGTCTATTTTTATCATTAGACCCCACAATCTCTTAGATTCTCAATTTATTCACCGCATACCCACATCAGCTGCATCCTATTACTGATAAAAGCCTCGAATACCTCAATACCTAGACTGCTTTTCTGCGTCTGCAAACTAGCTACTGATGCTCTGTGTCGTCTCCATACCGACTACTATAACGTGAGATGAACGTCAAGCTACAGAGGTAATTCTTCTCAGGAAAGCGGCAAACATTTTCTTGCACTCAGACTATTTATGTACTTTCCCCGTGTCACTGATTGGCCCAAATATTGTTGTGACCTCGCCCAATCCCCAAAGAATTGTAAAGATAATTTGCATATACATGACATTAAATACAGTCATTCCGTGTACATAAAATATTCTCTCTTGAATCATGAGTATGCACGGCATTAATGCGGACGCATGGATCATCAGCAGCTCCCTGATCAAAAAGCTAGCTTGGTACGCCAGGGACAATGGTCTGTACCCTTATCTGGGGCTTTATCACCGGATCGTCTGGAATGGACGAGGTGGAATGAGGTGGGAACACCTTATGCCTCTTATTCGAAGCCGTCGGAAGGAATTCCGTCGGGATCCAGACGTGATAGTGATTCACCTCGGGGGTAACAACATTGGTGAGGGTAGTCGGTGTAGGCTTCTGGGGTAAATGAAACGGTATTTCAGGGAAATAATTTGGCTTTTTCCTAGCTCCTAAGTGATGTTTTCAGACATCATTAGCCGCAATAGCTGGAGACATTTACGCGCTAAAACTTCGCGTACATGCTCAAACTGGCAAGGCGGTTCCTAAACGGTGCCGTGTATAGATTCCCGTCTGACATCGGCTTGGGATGCATTACGCATCCCAACATTTGCAGGGAGGAATATTTAAATGGGGATGGGGTCCACCTCAATAATGAGGGACAGGAACTATTTCTTCTAAATCTTCGGCTAGCCTTCATCAGACGGCTCTGGTGAATTCCCACGCCACTCGAACGGCTCTTTTCATAGCCATCCATCCTATCAGCAAAATAGCATTCCCCTTAATAGATTAATAAAACATTCGTGTATTTTAAACAAAATGAAAAGGCGCGTGTGGGTACCATGATTGATTGTTTAGACTAAACAGTGCAGACTAGTAGTACTGCTACTACTAGGTGATGGTTGGTTACCCTCCAGTAAGCAGGCCTATTCTCACTGAAACACAACTTTTTCTTCTACCCCCAAGTGGTCAACACACCTCCCAAAAATAGCGCAGCTACACATGACTGTATACAACATTAACACGAGTTAATTAGTAAATAGTAGGCATACTAGTGTTAAATATATCTTGTTTTCTTTTTTTGTGTGTCAGAGGATCTATTGTTGGGTGAAAATACCAGATATGATAAAATACCAATGGCTATTTTGAGATTCTGCAATACAATATTATACCGTTTATGAATACCTTATCATATTTCCAATCATAAGGTAAAATGTGGAATTATGCCCTAAACAAATGTAATGCAAGCTAACGGCGCTAGCGTTCCACACGGACGTTCACAAGCTAGCACGGCAATTCTCGTTGTTGACGTCGTTGAGCACCCCAACAGAGCATAGCACCAAATTTGGGCCGTTTTTTCCAGGGCATTCAACGATTTACGGCTAATTGAATCTAAACCAATCAAAAAAACACAGCACACGCAAAGCACGAGGGTCTAAGGATTAAAACCAACCAGTGGGATAATCTGTAACTTTAAAACTCACCGACGCATTTTCATTTAAACATGGGCAGTGCGAAAAAAAATCACAGCCGTTTGGCATCCAAACCACAGCTCGGAGCCGTAAAAAAGAAAGATGATCAGCGCCATAGCGCTTTTCATGTATGAAAACCACTAATAACCTAATGTTATGAATTTGTATGTGGATCTGATCATAACGTCGGAGGGAACCAATACATTTAAATGTTACAACCATATTTTAAACTATATTTATTTACGGAGCCTCTGAAATACAGATAAAGTATAAACAATCGTCACTACAAGCATTTTGAGACCGTAACCGTAAGTAGCCTACGAGATCATATTATGTAAAAGTCAATGCAGGTCCTTTTTTTTTTGCTGCTAACTGCGTTCAGAATTCCTCGTTGAGCTACATTACGGTCAGAGCGTTTGACCTGCCTATTTATATGCCTTAAGGTCCTGCATTGTATTGCAATCGAAGGATACAACTAAAGATCCTCACTCCACTCACATTTCAGCTTCTCATTATATCGTTCTCTTTCTAGTCCAGACACATTTTCCACTGACCTATTCATGTTAGCTGCGTTAGCATTCTGACAGACGTCGGTCTTCAAACATGGCGGCGGGAGAATAACTATGACGTAGGTCTATTTCATATGTGCATTTACACATACTGTATATTTAAATACATTTAGCATTTCTCAAAATATATTTTAATAGATTCGTTTTCCGTATAGATATATGGCTCTGCTAATTAATATTAACTTGTTCAAAAGAGCAGATTAGCTACGCAAGAAGGTATAGGTTGTGCTTACAGTGGGGCCAAAAAGTATTTAGTCAGCCAGTGATTGTGCAAGTTCTCCTACTTAGAAAGATGAGAGAGGTCTGTAATTTTCATCATAGGTACACTTCAACTATGAGAGACAAAATTGAGAAAAAAAATCCAGGAAATCACATTGTAGGATTTTTTAAGAATTTATTTGTAAATGATGGTGGAAAATAAGTATTTGGTCAATAACAAAAGTTCAACTCAATACTTTGTAACATAACCTTTGTTGGCAATGACAGAGGTCAAACGTTTCCTGTAAGTCTTCACCAGGTTTGCACACTGTAGCTGGTATTTTGGCCCATTCCTCCATGCAGATCTCCTCTAGAGCAGTCATGTTTTGGGGCTGTCGCTGGGCAACACGGACTTTCAACTCCCTCCACAAATGTTCTATGAGGTTGAGGTCTGGAGACTGGCTAGGCCACTCCAGGACCTTGAAATGCTTTTTACGGAGCCACTCCTTCGTTGCCCGAGCGGTGTGTTTGGGATCATTGTCATGCTGGACGACCCAGCCACGTTCCATCTTCAATGCTCTCACTGATGGAAGGAGGTTTTGGCTTAAAATCTCACGATACATGGCCCCGTTCATTCTTCCCTTAACACGGATCAGTCGTCCTGTACCACCCCCATGATGTTTCCACCCCCATGCTTCACAGTAGGTATGGTGTTCTTGGGATGCAACTCAGCATTCTTCTTCCTCCAAACACGACGAGTTGAGTTTTTACCAAAAATGTTCTATTTTGGTTTCATCTGACCTCATGATATTCTCCCAATCCTCTTCTGGATCATCCATATGCTCTCTGGCAAACTTCAGACGGGCCTGGACATGTACTGGCTTAAGCAGGGGGACATGCCTGGCACTGCAGGATTTGAGTCCCTCTCGGTGTAGTGTGTTACTGATGGTAGCCTTTGTTACTTTGGTCCCAGCTCTCTGCAGGTAATTCATCAGGTCCCTGCGTGTAGTTCTGGGATTTTTGCTCACCGTTCTCATGATCATTTTGACCCCACGGGATGAGATCTTGCGTGGGGCCCCAGATCGAGGGAGATTATCAATGGTCTTGTATGTCTTCCATTTTTTTACAATTGCTCCCACAGTTGATCTATTCACACCAACCTGCTTGCCTATTGCAGATTCACTCTTCCCAGCCTGGTGCAGGTCTACAATTTTCTTCCTGGTGTCCTTCGACAGCCTTTTGGTCTTGGCCATGGTTGAGTTTGGAGTCTGACTGTTTGAGGCTGTGGACAGGTGTCTTTTATACAGATGACGAGGTTAAACAGGTTCCATTAATACAGGTAACGAGTGAAGGACAGAAGAGTTACAGGTCTGTGAGAGCCAGAAATCTTGCTTGTTTGTGGGTGACCAAATACTTATTTTCCACCATCATTTACAAATAAATTCTTTAAAAATCCTACAATGTGATTTCCTGGATTTTTTTTCTCATTGTTGTCTCTCATAGTTGAAGTGTACCTATGATGAAAATTGCAGGCCTCTCTCATCTTTCTAAGTAGGAGAACTTGCACAATCACTGGCTGACTAAATACTTTTTGGCCCCACTGTATATTGTTTTTTAAGGGACATCTTTTTCGTCACTAAATCCAGACATCAAAGTTTAGTGTCTTAATTTGTAAGGTCCGTAGGGCCTCACGTTCATGCAACATATAACTTTATAGCAAAATACCAACGTTATTACGAAATAAATAATTATCACGCTTTAATAAAATAATATAATGTTATTACGATATGAGTTTATAAGTTGAGAAGTGGTGAGTTGAAGTTCAGTTGGTTGCTCAGTGTCAACTTGATATAGGTCTAGCCAAACAAAGTCACATTTTAGTATAGCTCAATCTCACAACAATTTGTCTCAGAGGGCTGTAAAATGAAACAAACTTAATTCATTAAAACGAGATAGTTATTTATTTCGTAATTAATTAATTGTATGTCCTACTAACGTTATCTTATCGTGATATAAGGAGATAATTAATAAGAATAAAAATTGTGGCAGCAATGCATCACCCCAAGCCCCCCTATGTTCCTGACGCGCGCGAATTCAGCTGCCTGCCTCGCCCAGTAACATCTGCAGTTCTGAGTGAAACCTCTTCTCAAGACTTCAATTCAACCCTTCACAAAACAACTGGTAAAAATAAATGTATTTAAAACTATTTTAATAAAAATATTCGAGTCTGGAAATATTTCGACGCAACTAGTTTTGAACTTGGAGTTGTAGTGCTGGTTAGCTTGCTGAAATACAGCTAAGCTTCCAACTTGTAATTTGATTTTGTACGCTTACCCCCGACAAACTCTGTAGTTTTATTTAGACACTGGTCAGAAACCGACTTTTTAAAGACACTTTAAAGCTTCAACATTCACACGTGGGGAATTTACGGACGTATTTAAAGTCGTAGAACAAAATGTGAAAATCTCTCAAGCTTGTGTTGACCTTATTTAAGGCATATAAACAGACCAAAAAATCTGAAAACCCATCGAATTCGAGGGAACCCATGGAGCAAAAAATGCTAACACTTGCACTTATTCCTGGACGACTCTATAGGGGCTCAAGGTTCTTGGCTATGAAGGGAAAATAAATGACATCTAATGTTAGTTAGATGGTAAATGTTAAAATAACTGTTTTATCTCACATTTAGAAGATTCAAGTTATTTATCTCCCTTTCTTTCTATTTTTATTATTTCATTCTGTCATCATACTTTATCAGCCAATAAAAATGTGACACAATTGTGTCAGAGAATGCTATTGTGACATCATTATGATGTCATTCCATTCCATTATATAAGGTGGTGACCCATCCCCAAATTTCACTTGATTCAAGGAAAGCAACCTAGTATGTACTGGGAAGTAATACTGAACAGTTAAAAATGATGGCAAACCATGGTGACACAGAGAGAGGTGGAGGTAAAGAAGTAATATGAGGAGGCCACAAGAGGTGGAGGAATTGACAGGTAAAGGAGGGGGTGGACCTGGTGGAAGTTTCTGCGGGGCCTAAGCCCCTTTTCCCAACTCCCAGGCTCATCTTCTGCCACTACCATGGACTCCTGCCTTGACGTTCCATGTTTGATCCTATATGGCCCGGTCCTGGAGCTGGAACAGGAACCAGAGGCTTGTACGGAAGGAAGAAAGCCAGAACACGGAGGTAAAGGAGGGAGCAAGTAAATGTTTGGAGCCTGAGGTGCCCCTCAGAAACAGAAACATCCCTGTGGCCTGGGAGTTCCAGGAGGCTGAAACTGAGGAAGGCGCTGATGAAGGTGTGCAGTGCGAAGCTGCCGTTCATGGGGAACAACTGCCTGAGGAGGTACGTGAAACCGAGGCCGAATGGCAACCGGAAGTTGCCATCCAGCACGAGCTGCCTGAGAAGACAGACGATTCCACCACAATGGATGAGTAGGAGCCCAACAAAGAGAGCAGCCTATGGGTAAGACTGCTGAGGTGGGTGAGCCAGAAGTTGAACTTTTGGTTCAACAAGAAGAGCTGCGTGGAGGAAAATGTCAAAGGTTGCAGCGTGGTCCGCAAGGCCCTGTCGTTTGTTGGCAGAGTCCAGGCGGAGAGGGAGAAGAGGGAGAGGTCGAACTGGATGGATAGCCCGAGAGCCAAAGCAGAGGAGCGCTGGCTAACCTGAGAGAGGAAAAGAACCCTGAAGAAAGCCGACAAGAAGCTCAGACTGAAGGCACGCCCACTTCTTGCTGGCCTTAGAAATATAGAACAGCCACTGTTATCCCATGCAATATCCAATAAATGTGCTATCATTTATCAGTATTTGTTCTTTGTCTTTATTTGCTATGTTTATTAGTGTGCTATTAATTAGAGGCAAAAGTATTTACACCATGGTGTGTAGAACTAAATGTTATAGGTTTGGTATCTAAGAGGGAACATTTGGAGCCTGACGTGGCCTCCTCCTAAATACAACCATATATATATATTTACATAACGTTAGCATCAAGTGGTAATATCCCTTGCAGAAACGTCTAGGTATTGGAGTAGTATTAGCAGTAAACTCTTAATTTGACCAGTTTGGATGCTCAAGTAGGTAACATGACATAAGGCTTTTATTACAATCTCCCCTAATTTTTTTTACCTGATAACATATCACGTAATCTAAATAAAATGATGTTGCATAATGTAAAAAACGTATGTCACATAATGTAAATAACTTATGTCACATAATGTAAACAACCTATGTCACATAAATAGCATGTCACATAATGCCCATACTGTTCTGTATGCCATGTAATAATGTATAATGATACATACATGTATTAACATGTATTTACCCTGACAGAGGCATGTTGTATGCACATTACACATATCTGTTCAGCCAGCCATTTGAAAGTGTCAGGAATCTTGCCCTCAGACACCCCCATCGACACCTTGGAAATGTGCACGTCTTCACGACCAAGGAGAAGAACCACTCTGTTATATGCCAAGGTTACTTAGTGTGTGTTTGTGTGTATGATAGGGAACATTTCCTAAATAACCTGAAAAATACAACAGCCATCAATCACATTGTAAGATCCTTATGTAATGAGATGTGTGCCAAATATCAACAAAAGCAAGACTAAAGTCTACAATCCCTAAAAAAATGACTACACAAATATTAAATTGAAATCTTAGAAATCAAAATATTATCAGTTTTGTCATTCTGATCCACTGTTTTTGTTTTGTGGTTCCTGCTTTTTTTGCTTTTGGAATTATGGCACAAATCTCATGTGAGGGCGGGGGTTATAAGATGATTCCCATTATCCCATCGGAGTTGGAATGACAGCTCTTTTACAGTTCACACACACCCATTTTAAACACATCATGATTATGAGCAACTGAAACAGTGATATTACGTCAATCACTAGCGAAATCAACCAAATACAATTTTGCGCAAGTCCACCATTTTCACCTCGGCTTAATTAGCAGAGCAGTTAGCCCGTGATGGCCCGTGACCTGATTCAATAAGGCCCGCAGAATTATGCTCAGATCACATTAAGAATATGCGAAAGTTACAGTTTTGTAAAAACGTATTTGTAATTAGAAGTCCAATGAATACTAGGCTCTGTCTTTGTGTAATGTTCTAACCCCCACCAGTGTGTGGGTCATTTATTTTGAAGGCAGGCGTTGGAATGACGGGGCTAGTAATGAGGGTAAACCCCCAAATCTGAAAATGTACGGAGACAAATTCAATGAGACTTGGAGGCTAATTTAAATTGACAGTAAATTTGACCAATATATGACCTCTGCCTTTGCCATCGCTAACTTTGTGGCATATTCTGCCTACTCTGGGGGCACAAATCTATAGCTTAAAATAAATCACCAGCTAAAAAACTGCCGATAAACTTGCTAGCTAGCTAACTTGTTTGTTTATCACAAAAGTGAGTTACGTTGCTAGTGAGGATAACACCGTTCTCCATGCCATTCTCCTTATAGAGTTGTGATGAAAAGTTGAGTGGACTTTCTTTTCAAGTTCGATCATCAAATCAAAGGTATTTACAATCGAATAGGCTGCCATGCCAACTGTTTCTAATCTGGCCACTGTTTTAATGTAAGGTTTAAATGTGCATATAGCCTGGCTATCTGTTTAATAGCCCGCGCAGTCATGATGGAGCGTTGGATGGCATTTAGTTGCTTTAGTGCGTTAGGGGGAGGGGGTGGATGTCATGCGTTTTTGTAAGCCCGGTGTCACCATATTTCGCTGAAGTGCGCATACAGCGTTGGGTGATGATGTGATTGTTTGTGAGGATTAGCATTTTTGTTAAGAAATTAGCTGTTTTTTGTTTTTGGAGATAACTGTCCATCTCTCCGTGCTGCTTGCTCACTGCATTGGCATTGCTAAGGCTGGTAACTGTTGCATTAATATAGGAAGTGCCACAGTAACAGTAACTTTAGGCTGGTAGTTTTTTTCCTGACGTATAGAAAATAAAGTTTTCTTTCACTCAAATCTCGGTTTCTTCCGCCACCCATAAGTGTTGCATGGCGTTTGTTTACAATACTGATCTCTCAGAGATGAGATACCATCCTGGTATTTTGCCCTTGCGTCATGCCCCCACCCCCTTATTAGGGAAAACACTTAATTAGTTTTAAAATATCTTAAATCAATCTTTCAAAAGTCTTAAAAATGCTATGGCATCGGAGGTCGGGTTTAAACCTTTCTGACATTGCATTTTAATCTCAAAATAATTGGTAACATATTTTTTAAATAATTTACCGAAATGCCTCTCGTATTAATGTTAGATCAGGATAGCGGAACCAGCAACACTCATATTTTGTTTGCAGCCGCAATAGAGGCCTGTCACCAAACGCTGTTGCTAGTTCTAACCGAGGGTGTAGTTCCGGCTCTGAAAAATGAAGCCTATGCGAATGTGCTTTAAACCTGCATTCTCTCTAATAACAAGCTGGGGGCGAATCTCTCTGGTTTTCGAAGCAACTAGATTGTATGGAAGTCTGAGAAAATGACCCTACTTCGCACTTACTTTATTACATCAGTAAACATTTTCCTTTCGAGTTTACAGTCTCAGTCGCTAGTCAGCATGATGTTCATTTTGTAAGTGATGGTCCCATTTAGAGTAAAATAGACGATAAAGCAGGGTATGCTTTAGGGCGTGGCTACCTTGTGATACTCAATCGGGATAGAGACGTAGCAACGGACTCCACCCATCGCTCCTCCCAGCTCCTTCCCAGCCCCACCCTCTAGTCAAAGTATGGTCAATATCGTCACTTCTGGTTTAGAAAAAAAAGATGGCGATGGCCTATGAAACCAACATGGCGATTTTCAAAACAGTGGTCACAAACCAATGGGTGATGTCACGATCACTAGTGACCAATGTTGAAGGACCAAATCTGTAGACCTACTACTGGCTGCCATGAACAAAACGACTAAAGTGAAAGTTGTTGTTGCTAGTTGCATACAACTGGCCATGTTATGCCCAACGTCGGTGCGCTAGGTAAAATATACTTTATCATTGTATCGTAGTTTACCCTAACGTTAGCTTTGACACATTAACCTATGCGCTACATTTAGCGGCTAAACTCTATAACACTGTGCACGTGTCTTGGGACATTGCTAAGTTGCTGCTAGTCGGAAAGAAGGGATCAATAAGATATATGAAAGAAAACTCAAACTGAAAATAAATGTTTGATTACTATTAAGTTACATGCAGCTATCGTAAGCCGTGTATTGTTTGGTAGGCTACAGACTACCCTCACTATATATAACATTCAGTAGGCTATAAACTACTAGAAAACATTTTTCTTTGTTGGTAACGTCAGCTGTTTGATTTTTGTATTAAATATAGTTCTGTGGACTTTGACTACCTAGGTTCTCTGTTTTTCTCTGTAGAAAGTGCAATGGTAGAGGATGATTAGGCTCAGGGCAGTCAGGATACTTTAAGTTAAAGTTTAATGGTTGAAGAGGAAGCTACTGAAGAAAGTGGTTTGTGCACCCAGATGACAGAAAACAGGGTAGACAAGAAGCAGGACAGCATAAAAAGCCAAACTGATCACTTTAGCAATGATATCGAAGAAATGAATGAACAGATTAAAAAAAAAAATGGATATAAAAAATACAACGCTGTAACATTGTGGCGAGGTGGTTATTGGAAAATGTGTCTAAAATTTCATTTTGGGTGGCATGAAAAAAGTATTTAAAAGTCTCAAATCTAACTTGCCATAAACTGTAGGAACCCTGTAATAGCATAAAATAAGTATTGATGTTTTGCTATTAAGAGCCCAAATCCCAATGCCCGTTTGGCAAGCAGTTATATTATGTCTCTGTCGATCAACAATTGATGTCATTATATAGAAATAATTTGTAAATGGGGTTTGATAACGAGTGCCCTAAGTTTAGTTGCACCATCAGTGGACAAACGACCCCACAATGGCCATTTGTAATATCTTGACAAACACAACTACCTAATTGAATCTGTCTAATCTGTCACTTTCTATTTAGTTAAGTCTGCCCAGTGTGGCGACGAGTTACTGTAAAATAATGAAATCGCTAACGTTGCCAGCCACATCAAACGTTACGTTGTTAGCCGTATATTTGCTAGCAGCTAGCCACGCTAAAGCCTACACAGTTAACTAAATTGTACGAATATGGGTTGATGAATAAAAGTGATAGTTTGCCAGATGATTTTTCAGCTATGGGTGCATTTATAAATTCAATCTGAAATGGTTAGACAGCCTTTAAGCATAGTACCAGTAGTTTTTCCTATTGCCACAGGCAGTTTTAGAGCGATTCTGTCGATCATTTCCCCCATTGTCTCCCCATAATTTGTGTTCTGACAACAGGGGAGTGACGTATGACTGCTCTCATCTATATAGCCTTAAACCCTGTAGGAAAACGTAAACTTCAATTTTTTTATATATAATATTACAAATTCGAATGGGGATATTTTTGGATAGACATGGGTGTAGGAGTGAGTTTGGCATGCGGGGCGGGGGTGAACATTTGCAAAGGTTCATTTTTTTGTGCGCTCGTCAAAGAAGTGCTTGTCGTTAGAATCGTTGTGCTGACATTATCACCTTACCTGACGTTAACAGCTCAAACAATTTAGGCTAACCAGGCACGGCGCCAGGATTTTTCTCTCCTGGGTCTAAAGGGGAGCTTGGCCAATACGTGGGGTGCTAAGAAAACAATGTTTAATCAAATAGCTATAAGCCTTATACAAGTGACCACAATGACAAAAACGTGTTTCACTTGCAACAGTCAAAGACGTCATAGGCTACACGCGGGAAGAGCAAGCAGCAAGGGATCGGATTGGAAACGAATGACAGGTTATTCACTTTTACATATTTCTTAATTGAAAATAATGATAACAATACCGAAATGCTCGGGGGGGCTTAACTGGGGCTAAGCATATATCTCATATTCTGAGAGCATGGAATCTCTGCTCTAGTAGTACTTACATACACCAAACTTTCCAGTTTAATTCCTATCTGTATTCTGAAGGTTTTTACAGAAGGGGATGCCCATTCAGAAGATGATTTATACAACATTTTCTTCATAACCTGAGGACATTTTTTTTATGGCTGTTGACAGTATTTGGGGATTTGTGGAATGATAAAAAGAGATATCCCAAAGTTCCTGTGTAAAAGCCTTTTATGTCAACAACACAAAACAAAAATGTTAAACTTGGCTTTATCCAAAGTTCAGATTTGTGTTCTGGAAATGTATGCAAATTAGCGCAATCAATATGAAATAAATACACTATTAAGTGGAATGGCACACAATATCATAATTATTATTAACCTATTAAGAATTATTGAAATTCATCAATGGTCGAGAGCGGACTTAGTTAAAATCTCTCCTATTTTGGCCAAAACGGGACCTTAAGCAGAAATGCAGGGCACTTCCCGTAACATTTAACAATCAAACTTGGGTTCATTTTGCAGACAACCCCTCTCGGCACCTGACACTGAGCGACGGCGCCGATCGGTTATAAATAACTTGGTTTGAGGGGGAATATCAAATCATGTGATGCTCTTGATGCTGATCTATCTTATTCTGGCCAAAACGGGACCCGAAAACTGGTGCGCACCTAGTGTTGAAGCAAAAATGCAGAGCACTCTCCATATTAATTAACGATCAATCTCGGGTTTGTTTTGAAGACAACCTCTCTCGGGAACTGACTGAGCGATGGCGCCGATCGTTTATAAATAACTTAGTTAACGTGTGTTTCAAATACTTGAATTGTGTTGCTCCTAAGAAACTTAAGAAACGAGTTACCTGTACATTTGATACAATTGTTTACCCAAATAAAGTGTAGAATGTTGAAAACTTGTACTCTGAAAACCGCTAACGTGTCAAACAGCTTAGCTTATTTAGGACGCTCGACCAAAGTCTGCTCGCAATAGCATTCGTAACATATCGGTGTCTAAAATAATGGCACTGTAAAAAAAATGAATATAGCCTATATCTTTTTATATTATACAATGGCAAGATGATTCGTAAACACTAGCCTAAGTGTTGATTGGATCGAGACTTCACACCTATATCTTAATCATTGGCAGCTCTGATCCATACGGAAACTAAACAATTCAATTATTGAATGGATTTAGAAGTTTTCTTACTGTAACGTTGATAAAAGTGTATTCGTGCAGGCTAGGTCACTATGTTTCTAAAGGTACAGGCATATATCAGGCATATATCATATATTTAACTGCTTAAAGTTACGGCTTTTTTCAAGTAAGATCAAAGCCTGCGATTTTGAACTATGAATTAGCAAGCGCTGTATGCAAATCAACACCAATATATGGTGAAAGTAGGTATTACTTTTGAATTACTTCAAAATTGATTGGTGATTCAGACCAACAAAAACGTTATATTTGTGTCCAATTAAACAGTTTTAAAGCGCTACGCAGTCCAATTTGCGTCAGCGCTGAGCGTAGAAGCTTTCGTGTTGATTACGTAATTGGACAAATTGGATGCTCGGAGCATAAAGGGAATCACATGATTAAAGCTCTCATGCGACGGATGTAATTTAGGGTACTATCAATGCAATTAAAGTATTTAAAACACAGCATCACGGGCATCACATGATTTGAGGGGGAATATCTCATCAGTCCAGCAGTCGATTTCTTTGAATTTTGGATCAGAGCTCAATGAGACCTCCTTCTAGGTCCAGTTAAAAGCTCTCATGCGACGGATGTAATTTAGGGTAGTAGCAACGCAATTGAAGTATTCAAAACACAGCATCAAGGGCACATGATTTGAGGGGGAATAACTCTAAAGTCCAGCTTTGGATTGTTTTAAATTTTGGATCAGAGCTCAGTGAGACCTCATTCTAAGTCCAGTTAAAAGCTCTTATGCGACGGCGTTAATTTAGGGTAGTAGCAACACAATTGAAGTATTTAAAACACGTTAACCAAATTATTTATGACCGATCGGCGCCGTCGCTCAGTGTCAGGTTCCGAGAGGGGTTGTCTGCAAAATGAACCCAAGTTTGATTGTTAAATGTTATGGGAAGTGCCCAGCATTTTATAATTCAGATTAGGTAATGCAAATATCCCTTACAAATGCATGCACAAATAACCACATTTTTGGAAAATGTTAGTTCAAAGTTTAATTTCCTAATTTCATTTCATAAAATGCAGTTATCAAAACTTAATATGAAATATTAATACATATTTAAATATTTTCTCCCGCATGGGTATCATATTAAAAACAGTGAAGGTGACACAGTGTATCATCCACAGGGAAGCTTTGGCCAGCAAAGTATTACAGCGTGACCTAGGAGAGGTTCTTGATGTAGTTGTGAGAGTAGTGAATCTAATCAAAAAACGACCACTACAATCAAGGCTTTTCACAGAGTTATGCAAGGAAATGGGGGCAGAGCATGAGCACCTGCTCTTTCACTGTGAGGTGTGGTGGCTCTCTAAGGGAAGAGTTCTGCAGAGAGTGTGGGAGCTGAGAGAAGAGGTCATGGCCTACCTCAGGCATGAGGAACCTAACCTTGCTGAGCTTTTTTAACGACAAGCGGTGGCTGGCAAGATTTGCCTACCTTGTGGACATTTTCAACAAGCTCAACACACTAAACACAAGCCTTCAATGAAAGGAGAAGAGCATATTGGAGCTTGAAGATGGAATTCAAGGATTCACTGCACAGCTGGGTCTGTGGCAGTCCCAGCTGGGTGCAGGAGGACTGGCAATGTTTCCTGTCCTCTCTGCCCACCAAGAGAATTTGGGTGTTCCCCTGAGTGACTCTGTGAAACACAACATAGTTGACCACATGTCTGGCCTACGGGAGAACTTTAAGCGTTACTTCCCTGATTCACAAGGATTTCAAAACGTTCAGTGGGTGAAGTATCCCTTTCAAGCTGTGCCATCACTAGAGCTGGGCCTAAGTCCGACAGAGTTAGAGGCACTGGTCACACTGCAGGTCAACAATGGCAGTAAGATGTTGTTTGAGACAATGAGCCTCTCCCAGTTTTGGATTGCTAATCTCAGACAAGTGGAGTTCTCCTGCTTGGCTAAAAAAGCTGTAGATGTATTGATTCAGTTTGGCACCACATACTTGTGTGAATCAGGGTTTTCTACTTTAGCATACCTGAAAAACAAATACAGGAACAGACTAAATCCTCAGCATGACCTCAGAATTGCACTTAAAAGTGTTACAAAATGGTTTATACATATTTTCTGAGGTGGTGAGAAACTAAACATTACACTCAATTGTATTATTTATGTGATGTACTGTATATACTTAACTGCACTCCAGCTGACATAGTGAGTGTAATTGTATTGCTTCTATGTCCAAATTTTTCAGTGCAAGATCGTTATGAGGTAGACTTTGAGAAATCAAACAATGCTCTCAACAAATTTGATTATTGTTTTGACATACTTTTATAATAATAATAAATACATTTCATGTACATTTTTAATTCGTGGTTTGTTTTGTTATTCTCATTTGTTTATAATTGTACATGTTATAGCAATTCATAATGCATATTTGTAAATTTCGGTCCCGGGGAGACAACAAATTTCTCTTTTGGGTCTCGAGCTGAAAAAGTTTGGGAACCACTGATCTAGTTAAACATGCACTAATTTGCATACGTGCAAGAGATTTTGTATTTCGCATTACACCAACCCTCGCGCTATGCCAAATAGAAGGAAATTACCATATTTTGTTTTGATAACATTGTGCTTTAGGAAATTAGCTTCACAGGGATATGCTACACTGTAGGTGTATGTTAAAAGTTGTTGAACTAAACATCGCTCAAACACGCTAACGTTTGCTACGATAGATTTGTGGAGGCAAGTACACAAAAAACTATAATATGCATATATTTAGCGTAGTTGGATATTTTCATGATATCAGTGTTAAAGAACACATGTTATAGGGGCAAAATATCCACTGGAAAATTGACGAGTGGATCTCAATGATCAGTTGAGTTTCCATTTGAAAGAGCCCTAGATATATTTCATCACTTCTTTTCATCTATCATTACAAACAACGGAAATAGGACTTTATCTCGGAGCTGCGACCTTAATCTGGAATGCTCCGGAATCCACATCTTCACTCATTCTCTTCCTCTGCTGCTCAGTGTTTGGAGTTGTATATTGTCAATGTTGTTGTATTTTTCTAAAGGGTATTATGTATTTAATAATTTTTCTTTTTAAAATACATTTATTCTGGAACTATGTGTAGTTGGACCCTCAGGCACAGCTGCAGCTCTGCTCTTTTAGTCTGAATACGTGGCTGCACCACACACTGGAAGGAAAGACAAGCAGAGGGATTCAACATTTAGTTTTGGCCGATTAACTCACAATTAGACCACAAGCAAACCAGTTTGTTTTTGGGGGGGTGGGTGGGGGGGGGGGGGGGGGGTTATTGTGTTCATACACACATACACACTATATTTGAACATGTCGTGCCAATTACGAGGCAAATTATTTCCGATAGTATTCATGTCTAATTGAGTTCAGAGTCTCTTTTTATCGCTGACATGTGAAACGTTTTTAAAGAACCTTTAGGCATGGACAACACAGGAGGCAGGACGGGCTCATTGGTCCAGATGCACAGCGCTGTGTGGCCCGGAGGGTACTACCCAAGGGTGTAGTTCCGGCTCTGAAAAATGAAGCCTATGCGGAAGTGCCTTAAACCTGCATTCTTTCTAATAACAAGTGTTGTGTATTTTGCATGGGTGCAGGGCCTGGACTCTGAATTCCTGCAAATCGGGGCAAATGGTCTTCCTTCGTAACCAAAGGGAATTCACCATACAAGCAGGGGGCAACTCTCTGGTTTCAGAAGCAACTAGATTGTATGGAAGTCTATGATAAAATTACCCTACTTCCCCGTTATTTTATTACATCAGTAAACATTTTCCTTATGAGTTTATGTTCTCAATCGCTCGTTTCAAGTCTTTTTCAATACAGCATGATGTTCATTTTGTAAATGATGGTCCCATTTAGAGTAGAATAGACGATAAAGCAGGGAATGCTTTAGGGCATGGCTACCTTGTCATACTCAATCGGGATAGAGACGTAGCAACGGGCTCCACCCATTGCTCCTCCCAGCCCCACCCTCTAGTCCAAGTATGGTCAATGTTGTCACTTCTGGTCTAGAAAAAAAAGATGGCGATGGCCTATGAAACCAACATGGCAATTTTCTAAATGCCAAACTCGAGGCTTCAAAACGGTGGTCCACAAACCAATGGGTGACTTCATGATAACTTCGTCCACTACTGTCAATGGTACTACCGTATACATACAGGATAAGCAAAGTGCTGTCATTGTAAAGACAACATCCCTCTGGTAGACAGACATGGTGGCTGGTGGGCGGGTGCATCTTTGTTGTTTATAGAATATCCTGTAATTTAGTGAAGTTCGTTTAACACAGAGAGATCTTCTTTCTGTGTCTGGAACGTTTGGCACATCTCCCTCCAAATAACGTCACCATTTGGTGGTGTGTTCTGTGTTGGGGTTGCTCTCTGAGGCAAAACATTTTTTTTAACTGACATGCAACGGAACTCAAACTAACTGCAAGACCTCGTACTTTACCGGCCACACACCGGCCACACTCACACACACTCAAACACAGCCAGATTATGCATAGACTTATTTTTCTACAATACCCTAGTGGTGTGCTCAATCTTTTGCTTGAGCTGTTTGAATGTGGAAGCAAACACTCTCTCGCACATACAAAGCGGTCCATCCCTTCCAGGGAGACCCCCAGCTGCTGCCACTGCAGACCTGACTTTGGTGTCTCCTTGCTGGGTTTACATAGAGGTTGTTACAGAAGTTACCCCTGGGCTACTGTGTCCTGACTGGGAGTGGAGCGGTGAGCTAGGAGCTAACCCACTGTGTGTGTGTGTGTGTGTGTGTGTGTGTGTGTGTGTTAGAGAGACACCCAGTGGGAGGGAGCGTGTCCTGTGATTAGCAGAGAGCCGTGACACGGCGGCAGGGCGGTGGACGTCTTGATTAGAGTAAATAATCACAGAGGAACAGGGGGCCTGGCGCTGCTCATTGGGTATTATTAGTTTAAGAGCATGGGAGGAATAACAAATTCAGACACACACACACACACACACACACACAGTTTGGAGAGTTTTTTATTTTCCCCTCGAGCTGCTGTCCGCTGTTCAACAGAAAATCCTCCTCGTTGGCTGCTAAATCAGGAGATGTTAGTAGAAAACCTACTTCCTTTGATACACTATTTCCATGCCTCCTTTAAGATGCAGAATGAGACTATTCCCAATGCTCTGTGCAAAGCTAATCTTTCTCTGCCTGTTACACTGGCTTGGGTCTGAAACTTTCTACACCCCTGAGGACTTCTGGAATGCCTTTCGCCTTGAAAGCACCTTGAAAGGCATAACTTCATTGTGAGAAATCGCTTCGGAAAAACAATTTGAAATTGCATCCCAGAAGTCTATTTTTTCTCTCTTTTCCACGTCTCATTCCACCCCGAGATTTGGGACAGGGGCAAAGAGAACTCTCGATGCCTCTGGATTGTGACAATGCTTCTTCTGGTTTCAGGCGTGGACGGGTTGGGTGAGGGTGAGGGTGAGTGTGGGCTACGCGACGGCAGTAAGAAAACCATTGATAGGGAGGGCATCAGCAAGGGGGCGAGAGGCGTGCAGACGCTGGGCTGATAAAAGGCTGCTGATGATAAAAGGTCCTGGGGCAGCTGAGCGGACCTCCTCTCTCCTCTTCCCTTCCTCCCTCAACCCCTCCTCTTTCTGTGCTCGTCCTCTTTTCCGCCTGAACCCCGTCGATAATGGAGCATAATGACAGAGTTTATTAAATGAGGAGGTTGCATTTCACGGTTAACTCGCCTCCGCCGACTGTTCACACTGCGCGTGTGAGTGTGTTTCTCTGTGCATATGTGTGTGTTTGTGTGTGTTTCTCTGTGTGTCTGCGTGTGTGTGTGTGTGTGTGTGTGTGTGTGTGATTCTGTCACTGTCCGTCTCCCTGCCACTTACATTCAGTTGTGGCGGTGCACTGGCAGGCTAAGTTTACCCCCTCCTTCAATTCCCTGGTTTGCGCCGTAAGCTACTCATCCCAGAGGAGACACTGGCCTAACGTTGGCGTACACACACAGACACACACATCTATCCCAGTGGCATGCATGCTGTTCACTCGAGGGTAGCCATGCATGTTGATAGGTGGGTGAACTAGGTGGAATTATCCCATGTTCCTGCCAATCACGTCAGGATGCAAATTCTATGTATTTTAGAGGAGGGCGTGTTTATTTATATCTCTCTCCCTCTCTCTGTCTCTGTGTGTGTGTGTGTGTGTGTGTGTGTGTGTGTGTGTGTGTGTGTGTGCGTGTGTGAGATGAAGACATTAAGCAAGGCAGTGTCATTAATGAGCTCACATGGGTATAACTGGCTACCCCGGGCAAACCTTTCCAACGCACCCCCCAAGGAACACTCCTGTGCATACAGGGAGACTGGTTTGAACAACCCCTTGGATCGAGTTCAAACAGATGCTATGGCCATTCCAGCGGTATTGTTTTACTGATGCTTACTTATCATATATCAGTTGTACCTTGCTATTCTCCCCTGACAGAGGCCAGTGGACACATAGCTTGAAATTACATTTGGCTGTGTGTGTGTGTGTGTGTGTGTGTGTTGGCAGCCATTCGCTCTCTAGAGGTAGACGGCTTCCTGAGGCAGGGCTAATGGTCTCCTGACCTCTCCTATTCCACAGAGGGCCCCGTGTCTGAAGAGCCAGCAGATACCTCTGTAATAAAACTGTAAAATATGCATGCAACGCACAACAGTTTTCCTGTCACTCTCAACCATGCTGTTCCTCTCTCCCTTTCCATCTTCCTCACTCTTCCTCTCTCACTCTTTCTCCCTCTCCCTTCTGTCCTACTTGCTCATTCTCTCTTTCTCCCTCTCACATCTGCCAGCAGCTGCGACTCTCATGCTTCTATTTTTTATTCGCCTAATTCTCCCCCGCCTCCCCTCTCTCCTCCCCCTCGGTCCCTCACTCCACTGTGGAGGATAATGAGCACAGCCAGGAAGTAAGCCCGTTCCCCTGGCCAGTCATCTGGGAAGAAGGGCAGCTTAGTCATCGGCCTCCAGACTTCCGGCCTCGTTGTCTGCCTTTTAAAGGAGCTTCCATGCATAAAAGATGAAGGGATGTGTCCCTAGTCTAGGAGAGCACACACCCTTATCTCAACCCTTCAACGTCCTCACTCTGCTGAGCTGGGCTGGCCCTCCTCCACGTGGAGATGCTGGAAGGGGAAGGTCACGACGACAGCAGAGAAAGGATCTCCCCTCGCCTTAAAGGTGTTCGGTTGTCTGATCCTGGAGCCAGGGATCTGGCTGGAGTGGAGGCCTGTGGACGTATTCCCTCCACCACACCTCTCCTCAGGCTGGGTCTAAGACCAGGATGTCAGTTGGTAAATGTCTTTAGTGACTGATGGAAGAGCCCACCCTGTGTCCCCCTATGGTTCTACATCTCAGCCTCATGGCTTTAGCCTGTGGTAATGACAGTGAACCCCCCGTTCCAACACCCCACCCCCAGCTCAGTGATGGCTGCCTCTCAGAGGGAAGGTTAATGCTGTATGATTCTGCCACTACTGGAAGGTTAATGCTTTATGGTCAAAGGAGAGACTGACACACTCCTTCATGTTCTGGCCGGGAACGAATACGTTTAAGCAGGTCTGCTCTCCCTCCTTCCTCTCCCTCTTTTGTCTCTCCTCCGTCTCTGGTGCAGCAATGAGAGCGATAGCTAGAATGTAGCAACATGTATTCTGATTGATTTCTTTTGAGGTGTAAGGACTCTTGAAGTTCCAACATACCCGCGACGTATCATCCTAATCCCAGCCAGTCGTCTGTAGAGCCCTGGGCATGTGTAGGGCGCCAAAGAGCGACTCAGAGACAGAGGAGGAAACCACACTTCTAGAGAAGGGACACATACAATCTGAATGTCAGTGGTTCCTGGAAGCCACATGTGACACTACGTTGTGATGCAAAGCCTTTTGACTGACACGACGTGGAAAAAACATGATTCTTCCTGAGAGGAATGCCCCGCTGTTGTCTGCACCCCCGTTTGATTGACAGCATGGTGATGTTTGCTGTGTCCTCTGATCTGGGTACAGCAGCTTGGCACACCAACCCTCCTCCCACACACACACACACACACACACACACACACACGCAGTATCCGCCTTTCTCCTCTCTTGTGGGCAAGGCCATATCTGACCTTTAAAGCAAAGTCTCAGTGCTTGATAAGTACACACCTAATAGAAGCAGCAGGCGCAGGTGGAGGACGTCTCTTTAATCTCCCACGGACACCAAACAACCCTGGCTTTGCAGGAAGACTGCAGGGAAGGGAGGAAGAGGACAAGGGGGAAGAGGAAGAGGAGGAGTGGTGTGTGAATAGCAAATCATTGGTGGAGTAACTTTCAGCAAGGCAGGGAGCACTGCATACAGTAAACCACAGTTGTATTTCTCTCAAAGCGCTAATGAAGATGTATGAGAACACACACACACACACACACACACACACAGTCCCAGAGGCTCCAGTGAGGGAGGTAGTGGAATAGTAAAATAGGCTTCAATACTGGGGGGTCGTTCATAATCTTTAGCCTGGTCTTGGACTCACGCATACGTACTATATACAGAGATAACTTTACCAAGGCACACACACACACACAGTCTATCATACATACACACACACACACACTGAAACACGTTCAGCACTGCTGATGCAAAACTAAAGGAATGGTGGCACACACACGCTGTGTAGATATATGATATGCATGAACATGCACTCCCACCTGGAGCCATTCTGAAGGTGCTGCAGTTAGTCCAGTCAGGCTCAGCCAGCCGCAGAGTCAGGGCCGCAGAACGCTCCCTGCTATTAGCTCAATAAGAGCTGAGGGGGGGCGATGATTGTTGGTTTGGAGCGTCGCATTTTGGAAAACTTAATTTCAACCCAAATCTTTCTGCCAATGTCCTCTTTGTCCCTGTGTCTGTGGAGGTGTGAGGGTCTTACAGACCACTGGCTCCATTAGGCTGAAAGCAGAGGGCAGGCCAACAGTGAGCATGCCACAGGGTGTGTGGGTGCGCGCGTGCATGTGTTTCTGCGAGAGATTTGATGTGATTCTGTCCTTTTTTACAAATGTGTGTAAGTTTGAAGTATATAAAGAGCCTACCCATCCTGCCGATCAATCCGTCCATCACATCAGCAATTTAATTCCTTTGTCTGCATCTCCCCACACACACACACACACCAAATCAGTGGTCCAGGGCCAGGTCGCCATGACAAACCAACTCCTAAAAGCCCGCTGGTCTCTCATCTGCCGTTCCCCCTGGTGTATTCAGTTGAGCCATCTGGATGGATGATGCTGGGCTGGGGTCCACAATAGGGGCATGATTAGTGTCAGAGGGGTCTTCATCTCAACAGCAGCTGGGACCAAACGCCCTGATTACTGAAACGCCACGGAGACAGAGACTTGTCTGATTGGATGGCGCCGCCGGTTACAGTCTCAACAAGTCTGTCTGTGTGGCTCACTCACTTACACACTCACTCACTCACTCACCCTCACCGTTAACTTAAACCTTTAGTAATTTCTCTGGCCGTGTTGATAGAGTTGGTCCAGGCCACGTGGTGTGTCCGGGCCAGGATGGTAGTGATTGACCTGGGCAGGGCCAGCCGCCTGTTGGGAGGCAGTGGGTGAAGGTGTGGATGGGTGAGTGCAGTGTGCACAGTGCACCTACAGAGTTCTCCATCCTGTTCTCTGCCCCTCACACAATGATGCTCTGTGGCAGCCAGCTTATTTTTAGTCCCAGAGGAAAAGCAAATATTCTACCACTCTGGTTGCATAACTTAATGACTTGTTTTCACTGTGTGTGTGTGTGTGTGTGTGTGTGTGTGTGTGTGTGTGTGTGTGTGTGTGTGTGTGTGTGTCATTACTTCCGATGAACACGAAAGGGAAATAAGAAGCAGAACACTGCTCTGTCTTTTCTCTTACACACTCTTATTCTTCCACTCGCTCACACACACACACACACACTCACAAACAGACCGATTCACAGTACTGTCAGGTTAACTGTCAGTAGGAATCCCTAAGAGATGGCTGTGTCCAGACCGACAGCTATCATTACCCCCCCCCTGTGTTCCTCGTTGGTACCTCATCTCATTCTGTCACTCCATCCATCTGCCTCTCCCTCTCTCCCTCCATCACTCCCTCCTCTCTGCACGGTTCTGTTCCAGTCGACTGGTCTCCACTTTTTACTCCGCCCTCCATCGGCTCCTTGGCTGCTGGCTCGGTCTAATTAGTCTCCTGTAAGTTTAAAGCGTTAGAGACAAGCCCTTTGATGACTGACTGAGCACCAGGGGAAAAGGAACAACCTTTACAGCCGTAATAGTTTACAGTTGAGTGAGGACACAGTTTCCCTGGTCCTTTCTGTCATCAGTTATCATGTGATAAGGGCTTTAATGAAGTCATGGAGGCTGCTGGTTCCTGCATCGCTCACTGATCCTCAGTGTCTTATCAATAGGCTGGTCCAGAGCATTCCCTCCCTCTGTTCCCCTCTCTCCCCGTCCTCCCCTCCCCTCTCTCCCCCGTCCTCCCCTCTCCTCTCTCCCCCGTCCTCCCCTCCCCTCTCTCCCCCCTTCTCCCCCTTACTCCATCCCCACCTCGTCTTTCATTTGATTCTCCTGCCGCCTCCTCACTCCCTCTCTTCCTCGTCTCAGCCATCATCCTCCGTCTGTCACGTCCCCCGCTCTGCTTCCATCCCTCGCTCCGCTCCCATCCCTCGCTCATCTCTGTCTCTTCCTCCTCCACAGGCTGTCTGACTTTCTCTTTCTCGCTCTCTCTCACTCTTTCAAGCCATGCAGATACTCCTGGACTATTACCTGTTCTTCTGTATACTGAAGTTCTGGGGCTTTCCTCTGTCTTCTTACCTATTTCATAGTTTTTCTTTTAAGATAAAGATTGCGTTTTTTTGTCCCCCACTGTTCTTCAAATAATAATAATCTAAAATGTTAAGGTTTGTAAAGTTAAACTTCTGCCTCTCTCCATATACACTGCTCAAAAAAATTAAAGGAACACTTTTTAATCAGAGTATTGCATGAAGTCAATTAATCTTCTGGGCTATTGATCTGGTCAGTTAAGTAGCAGAGGGGGTTGTTAATCAGTTTCAGCTGCTTTGGGGTTAATGAAATTTACAACAGGTGCACTAGAGGGGCAACAATGAGATGACCCCCAAAACAGGAATGGTTTTCCACTGAAATAGTTTCCCTCCTCATCTTTTCTGACTGTTTTTCACTAGTTTTGCATTTGGCTAGGGTCAGTGTCACTACTGGTAGCATGAGGCGATACCTGGACCCCACAGAGGCTGCACAGGCAGTCCAACTCCTCCAGGATGGCACATCAATACGTGCCATTGCCAGAAGGTTTGCTGTGTCTCCCAGCACAGTCTCAAGAGTATGGAGGAGATTCCAGGAGACCGGCAGTTACTCTAGGAGAGCTGGACAGGGCCGTAGAAGGTCCTTAACCCATCAGCAGGACCGGTATCTGCTCCTTTGTGCATGGAGGAACAGGATGAGCCCTACAAAATGACCGCCTGCAGGCCACTGGTGTGAATGTCTCTGACCAAACAATCAGAAACAGACTTCATGAGGGTGGCCTGAGGGCCCGACGTCCTCTAGTGGGCCCTGTGCTCACTGCCCGGCACCGTGGAGCTCGATTGGCATTTGCCTTAGAACAATAGAATTGGCAGGTCCGCCACTCGCACCCTGTGCTTTTCACAGATGAGGGCAGGTTCACTCTGAGCATGTGACAGACGTGAAAGAGTCTGGAGAAGCTGTGGAGAACGTTACGCTGCCTGTAACATCGTTCAGCATGACTGGTTTGGTGGTGGGTCCGTGATGGTCTGTGGAGGCATATCCATGGAGGGACGCACAGACCTCTACAGGCTAGACAACGGCACCCTGACTGCCATTAGGTATCGGGATGAAATCCTTGGACCCATTGTCAGCCCCTACGATGGTGCAGTGGGTCCTGGGTTCCTCCTGGTGCACGACAATGCCCGGCCTCATGTGGCGAAAGTATGCAGGCAGTTCCTGGAGGATGAAGGAATTGATACCATTGACTGGCCCCCACGCTCGCCTGACCTAAATCCAATAGAACACCTCTGGGACATGTTTCGGTCCATCCGACGCCGCCAGGTTGCACCTCAGACTGTCTAGGAGCTCAGTGATGCCCTGTTCCAGATCTGGGAGGAGATACCCCAGGACACCATCCGTCGTCTCATTAGGAACATGCCCCGACATTGTCAGGCATGCATACAAGCACGTGGGGGCAATACACAGTACTGAGTACCATTTTGAGTTGCTGCAATGGAATTTCAGCAAAATGGACTAGCCTGCCGCATCATTTTTTCACTTTGATTTTCGGGGTGTCTTTGAATTCAGCCCTCTGTAGGTTGATCATTTTAATTTCCATCAAACGATGTGGCATCCTTTCGTTCCTCACTCATTACCCAGTCCATATCAGTATAGATATCCAGCATGATTTCTTTCCCCCATTGAGATCTGATGTGGTTTCAAAGTGTTCCTTCGATTTTTTTGAGCAGTGTATGTATAACTGCTACTGCTGCAGGCTCCTTCTAATGGGCCAGCCTGGCCCTGGGGCTGTCAGGTGGCTCCTCCTGCTTCAGCCATCCCTGGGAAGGGGTTCGGCCTGTGGATGGGTGTGTTCACCTTGGCCCTGGTGCTTTATTTTTTTCATTAAAACAGTTAGCTGTGTTTTTTTGCTTATGTGTGTTTGTCTTTGTGTATTCTGACAACAGGTAGGTCTAATGAACAATGCTCCCTTTTTCTCTAGTTAGAACAGCAGCAGACATTGGCTTAAATGAGGCTTGCAATCCTGAACAGTGCTATTTGGTGGACTTCCTTTCCTGTAACTACATACATACATACACATCCAATTTGAATTTCTACTCTGGGGTGAAAGGGTGAGGAGTTTCATTTGTAAAAAGGTTTCCCGGATCGCTAATATTGCGATATTGCGTGCAGGTCTTCATTCCTGGCTTTTCTTCCACTGGGATCCATGCAGGCTAGGAGGGAGGATTTACACAAACACCAGGGCACTATGGACTCCTCCTGGCTCCTTATGGTAGATGTCACTGTCTGCAGCATTGAGCTATCTCCCCTTTTCCATCTACCTCAGGCCTTAGATGGTAGACTGGCTCCCAGAGGCATCACTGCCTGTCTGGATCCCTTTCCTCTCCTGCCTCATCCTCTGAGGAAGCAGTTAGAGGGATTTTATTTCTAAATATACACTATATTGCCGTCTTTAGCTACTTCCTCAGAGTTGTCTTGCCTTAAGCCGGTGGGGAGGGGGACAGTTCGGCCTCCCTCTTTTTATGAGAAAGATTTTCCAGCCTTCCTTCCCTCTGGACCGTGATCTACATCCGTGTCCCCCAGGCCCCTCTTTTGCCAAGGCAACTAAGCCTGCCGCCCGCTCTGTGGTCTCACCAACGTCCCGAGGCAAATAACGGCGGCTTATGACTTCATCTGATAGAAGCTGCTGCCTCTCCTCTGAGTGGCAGGCAGGCTGAGGTGGTTCATGGCGAACAGCTGGTCTTACCTGTCTACCTGCAGTGCTTACTCAGAGCTCCTATGGAGGGGAGATGACTCTTAACCCTACAGAGAGTGTGTTACAGTATGGGAAGGCTCAACAGTCTCCTTTTAGACCTGCCTATACCTCTTAGTACCAACACTAACTGTGATGGTCTTCCAAGGTTGTTGGTCAAAAGTTTTTTTTATAAATCAGTTTGACATTTAGACTAAATATCAAAAGGATATAGCGATATTAGAATAAATGTTTTTTTGTGTGTGTATTTGCAAAGAAATATTTAAAAACTACAATATTTTAGAGTTGTGTGGGTGTGTGCGCGCATTATGCTATATTGGGATGTGTGAGGGGGAGCCAGGTGTTGAGGGGTGCTGACGCCCAAGAAGAGGCTGTTTTAGTGTGTGCCTTTGACCCACAAACAGTGGGCGGAGCGCTGCAGGGCCTTTGTGCAGTGTGTTTACGGTGATTCATGGCTTGTTTGTGAGTGCACCTAACCGTGCCGAAGTGTGTTTGGGTGTCGGGGACTGGCGGGAAGCTCAAAGGATCCTCACAGAAGACACGGCCAGAGAAAACAACCATTCTGAATAGAGAATCCCAAGCCTGAATGATGGTGCGATCTGTTATGGAAGTGTGGCCGCGTTACGCCTCCCCCCTTCAGGCTCAGCTGGAGAGAGGGAGTCTCGGTGGGTCCACAACGGCTACTTTCGTGTGTAAATAGGATTTAAATAGGATTCGTGGAGGGTTGTTTGATGTGGAGACTCATCTGTCCACTTGGTAAATACAGTGTGTCAGGTCCCTCTCATGTGGCCCCAAAGGGCCATCAGGGGCCCAGAGCTCACCTGCTCAGCCAGGTGGCGTCCAGCCAGCTGTGCTGTTATATCAGTCTGGGCCGACAGGGCTGTCATGGCAGTTATTCGTTTTTCCATCTACATGGCGGTGTGTTGGAGAGCTGTCAAACAATTTCTTCCCTTTTGTTTGTCTTTTTTGATTTGTGATTAAAAGGTTTTATAACAAATCCCCACGATTAGAGATGCATATACCAGAGAAATTAAAGTTTCAGTGTAAATGCATTATGATTTGTGTTCCATGGAATTAGAGTAGGTAGAATAAATTCGAATTTTATTGATTACGGACTTAAGTTCCTCTCTTATTCCTCTTGACAACATGTAAGCTAAGGGCTCAAACATCTGGCCCCAATCCATACTACTTATTCTAATTAAGCAAAGAGAACCTGGTTTGCAATAAGGAAATGTCCGTGTTCAGTCACAGCCCTGCAGGCTAAGTGCCTAAGGACCTTGATAAAACCAGTCTGTGAATGATGACCCGGGTGGAGGAGGCTCTCCGTAGGCTGTGCTTTCTCCTCGTCCTCTTCACCCACTCCACCTCTGTCTGCTGTCTTGTTCCTACTCTTACGTCTGTAACGCCACGCGAGGAAGCCGAGGGCAACGAACCAGGGCCACCGATTTGTTGAGACAAGGCTGGCACTCCCCGCAGCGAGAGAAAGCAGCGGGGCCTGTCGGCACGGAGAACACAGAATATACATATACATAATATATATTTCCTTTTTTCCATCAAAGGCTTAGGGCGGTATCAGCGAGAGCTGGTCAGAAACACAGGAGTGTGACTTGATGTATGAAAAGAGCTGACGCTGAGGGAGAAAGTGGCGATGTGGGCGAGGGAACAGAGGCAAAGGCATTAGTCATGTTCTTTTTCTCATCCGTTCAGTCTCTTAAGGCCTTGCTTTAGAATCCTCCCAAAGACAGGTGGTGGTGTATCCGCTCGCTACACCCCCACTGTGTTAAATGGTCTGAGCAGATTGATTCCCGAGATGGACTTTCGACTTTGTATGGGCTTCAGGCCCATATTTCACAAATCGCACCCTGAAGGCTCATGGGTTTATCTTTTCATTGGTTGTGTGCTCCTAACTTTCTCAATAATTTCCTCCAATAAAGAATGAAGCAGAGAAGTGGCCCAACCATGTGTTCCTCTTGTGTGTCGTTTGCTGATGTGCCTGTCATGTCTTTCCCAGCTGTGTTTCTTTGATGTGTCGCGTGCAGCACAGCGACGAAGACAGACTTCCTTACCCTTTGACCTTTGACTGTCTGTTATTCTTAATGTAGTCTCAGTTAGGTAGGTTGATCACAGTTATGCTGAAGACAAGTTACATGCTGCTTTGTTTTCTTATTGAAAAGGAGGTGTACAGCATTGAACGTTCAAATGGATTTAGTTTGAAGGCTTCACGTAATATTGATTGTGCTTTTCCAGACAGCCTCGCAGATTCTTCTTCTCTTATCCCAGATGGCGTACTCTTTTCCTGAGTACAGACTCTGCTGCTCCGTCGTTTGAGAATATCTGTACTTCTCGTTTGGAACATAATACCAAATACCATATACAAAGCCCAAATTCTGCCGCAAGCTCAGCATCGATTGAGAGACTTGTGCAGATTACCATTAGAAAGGTAGACCATTCTGACAAAAGCCCTACCAAGCCCTTTCATTCCTCGCACTTAAGCCCCTGCTTCCAATTACCCCAACGTGGTTTCAATCCAAGGAAGAATGAGGGGAAGAAAAAAGGTCTCTGGATGGCAGTAGCTCCAGGTGCCTGACAAAGCACTAAGGCTTTTCTTCCTCTTTCTTTTTCCATGTATTTTTATATTTAGCGTTTCGTAGTCCTTTGCCTTAGATCAAGAGCTAATGAGAGAAACCAGCAAAGGGCTGTTTTCTATTAATAGTGTTATTTCTCCACTCTTTCTCTCTGGACCATTCTCTTGCTCGTAAAAGGAAATGTAAACGGCAATTAGTGGTGGAAATCAATATGGGCACGGGAAACGAGTCTACCCGAGGTCGTCTGGAACTCTCCATCAAGACCCCCAGTCTGCTCCGTTTCAGTTCATTTATACATAAATCCAGGCAAGGAATGTTGGAATATTCTTCGCCTCCCACCCTGACTAGTTGATGAATAACATCAATTGGACAGGGATCAGGTCTGGAAACCGTACTGAACCTGGACAAAAAGCTGTGCTGTGTGGTACGAGAGAT
Source organism: Aplochiton taeniatus (assembly GCA_017639675.1). Taxonomy (NCBI): domain Eukaryota; kingdom Metazoa; phylum Chordata; class Actinopteri; order Galaxiiformes; family Galaxiidae; genus Aplochiton; species Aplochiton taeniatus. Next base: position 47,547,827 of record CM030172.1, read on the forward strand.
AACGTCCAGGACCAGCCAAAGGTTTTTAATTGAATGGCTGAAGAAAGAGAGGATCAGAATGGAGGCATCTTGTTTTGATTGACATTGTTTAGTCCTAGGGGTTAGAGTTGTCCTCTGCTCTGTGTACTCAACCGTCCAGGTTGTTTATTGGGTGTATCCAGTATGCCGCTCTGTCATCGCAGGGCATCCAGATAAGGCTTACATCACCTAGAAGTTTTTAATATGTCGTCTGATGTCATTTCCTTTTACTGGACGGTGCTCCGAGGCAAATGCCAGTCAACGTCCCAGTCAATCAAATCACCTATCGCCTATTAAATGTGATGTTTATTTACCCGGGGCTGAGAGAGACGAGCCTGGCAGTGACTCTCATCCTTTCACTCCGGTGTTGGCAGAGCCACTCGGGAGGGGGTGAGGGTCTGCGGGCACCCCTGGCCCAGCCCAGCCATGTCTCTAACAGGGGTGATTTGGGAGCACACAGGTGGGGGGCAGCTCTTCCTTTGTGAGCGATGCTACAAACGTTCCTGCTTTGTTTGTTGTTTGTTCCGCTTCCCTCTCTCCGGTCTCTCTGTGTCTGTGTTTCTCTTTCTTTGTGTCTTTCTCTCTCGCCTCCTCTTCTTCTTAGTTTTTGAGCAGAAGGGCAGTGTGGTATGTATTCTTTGGGTGATAGCCTCTAGCTTTTAATATCCAGCCTCTCTCTGTGCACTGCCCTGGCAGATTCAAAACCGTTCTTAGCGTTCTTTTTAAGGGAGCCATTAAGCAAAGTAAGCACAGCAATCAATAGGTCTTTGTTTCAGACCAGTTTACTCCCTACACCGGCACTCACAGAGAAAGAATGTCAGCTAATGATTTCACCAGTCGTCTATATAATTTGCATACACAGTAATTCATAAGCTCGTTGGGGGGAGGGTTGTGCGGATGATGGGGGGATGCTCACTTAATCAAGCATTTTGCTTTCTAATTAGCTGTGGAGCTGAACTTCGATTATAGCTTTCATGCCAGCCAGTAAAGTAATCAATACGCCATTCTGTGAGATCCTCATCTTTCGTAACTACAATTTGGTTTGTTTCAAAGTATTTCTTTAAAGAATAATTAACCTAAGCCAAGTTAATTAAGTACATTAAAACATTGTCACTGGTTTGTCAGCATAGCTAAACAAATACACTCAGTTGATAACAGCTTAGTAATGCTAAATGTTAACTTTACCCCTTCCTTTTTTTCATGTTAAACATGGTCATGTAAAAAACATTAAGGTTCACCATAGATTTAAACTATTTGTCACGCCGTTGCACTCCACTGGGGGACACCGGCACTCAGCCTCGGACACCCTCCATACCTCCCTCCCTCTTTCACTGCCTCATGAGGTCAACCTTGGGGTCGACTGGTCTATTTCTCAACCGTATGCCAAAAGGAGGACCTTTAGCACGCATGCAGACAGGCAGGCAAGGAAGCAGGGAGGCAGGCGGATCGACTGAGAGAGAGGCTTTCAGGAGCTGTCTGGTAAATCCTCTTATCTGGCCCCAGCAATCACCATGACACGTTTGAGTCGCTACCCTCCAAGGCCACTGACACGTCCATTTTCCCATAGAATTACAATGTGCACAGGACACGTAGAGCCTATTACCGCGGGAACTTGGGCCGATTTTGTAGGCCTTGACACATAAAATGGCCCACTGGTTACAAACAAACCTGTTGTCATCTGCCATCAGCATAAACAACTTACGTTTCTGTTGCCTTTGGAAAGGACAGGACACTATGATTTGCCTTTAGAATATTCACTTGGATGGGCATTTCTCCATTTTGTTTTCTCTTTTTCTTTGAGCCTAGCTTAGACACTGCCCATGCCCGGCATCAGGTCCCCCTACTGGGCCACAGGAGTCACCTTCAACGGGCCTGATCTTCCATATTCAGGCAAAGTGGCTCTTTTTCTTTGAGGGTAGTTTGAGAACACAGATAGGTAAATGCCACTTTGTTGAAACAGCTTTGTGTGGGCTGCATAATTTTTATTTTTTGTTGTTGTTTTTTTCAGTCAAAGAAGCAAAGTAGCCAGACGTTTAAGCCGAAGCCTTTTAAGCTTCAGGAGATACGTGCCACTGTGGCCCTTTCTCTTTCAAACCGCTCCACACAGACTCACAGTGTGCTAATAGCCGTCTGACACCGCCGAGTTAAACTGCTCTGAGGAGCTGACGGGTGTCAATCCCGCTGCGGCGCTAAAGGACGATAAAGGCCTCTCGCCACGGCTGATGAAAGGGTCAGGCCTCATTTCCATAGTCGCTGCATCGGCGTGACCACACGGCTCTCTGTACTTTAGCTGTCCCGCTTTACAACCGCCCGGCTAACAAGCGAAAAGGAACAGTTCTGAGACGGCTCTGCACACAACTGGTGGCAGCAGCCCTCATGGAATGGTAATGGAAAAACAAAAGCCTAAAGGTTGGTGAAGATTGGATGGGATCTTAGGTGAACGTGTTTGATTGTGTCACGTGATCTCACAGAATTTGCTAATTTTCTCTCAAACACACACTAAAGTAGAAGAGGCAGCTAATTTCAGCTGAGGTCGCTCCAACCAAGCCCTCCCTCCCTCCCTCCCTCCCTCCCTCCCTCCCGTTGTTAGTAGATCAGTAACAAAGTTGGCCACTGCTAGCACTTCCTGGTCGATGAAGTGTTCAGAATACAATCTCTCCAGATGAAGTGAATCTCACTCCCTTGTAAACATATTGAATCTGTCATCCTCTGGTAATTAAACACTATTAAGTGTGGATGGCAGCTTAAGCCATGGCTGGATTTCTCCCAATAAAATGTCTGGCTCTCGGCACTGCATTTGGTGTGTGTGTGTGTGTGTGTGTGTGTGTTTGCATTTTGTCGGTTGCTTGTGTGTGTCTTTGTGTTTGTGTTGCTTGCGTTTTTATGCGTGCTCATACTGTGCATGCATGTGTGTAGTGTGTCAGTGTGTCAGTCCAGACAGGTGCCCGGGATCCCATCTGGACCAGCTGGCCAGGGTTCTGTCTGGTTAGATAGAGGGTGGGGTGGCAGGATTGGGTTGCCTACAGTTATCACCACCAGGCCCCAGCAAGGTGACCCAAGGCAGGCTGTTTACAGATGGGGAGCTGCCCTCCCTTCATATATCAGGATATTTCAGAAGAGACAAGAAAGAGGGGGTGAAATCAAAGCGACTCATGTGGATGAGTAATTATGACCTGAGGACAAAGAGTGCTGAGGCTGACTCCAGGCGTTCCTGTGTCTGCTGCATAGCACAAACGCACACTCACACACACAAACACACGTACACACACACAAACGTATACTCCCAGGACCCTGATTGGCATCACTGGATGAATTAAAATCACCCCTCCGGATCACCCTAAGCCAGTGGCTTCACCATCGGTCGAGGGGCAGATGCACAAATGCATTAGGTTGTTGTCAATTCCCCCGGCCGTCTCCCCTGCTCGCTCTCTGTCTGCCTCCCTGTCAAAGAGAAAACAGTCTGATTGGCTTTCAGCAATCGATACGTTTAGGGCTTTCCAGCTCTGTAAACTGTCAAACCCAAGGTGTGTGTGTGTGTGTGTGTGTGTGTGTGTGTGTGTGTGTGCTTGTCATTCTTGATTTATTTATTTTCCTCTCTCTCTCTAGCTCCAGCTGCCCCAGGTTTCCTTCATCCCCTTCACAACGCCCTCCCCTCCCCAAAAGTCCCACCATGCACCTGTGTACGTCCAGAATCAAAGCCCCCCCGCGGAGAGCACTCACCGAGCCAGGGATCACTCCTCCTGATCCCTCCTCCTTCCGCCCTCGTCCTCCTCTTCGTCATCCCACCCCCCGCACTCCTCCTCCTCCTTCCTCCAGAAGAGCAGAGAGAGAACGGCAGTGTGGAAGGGACAAAGACAAGAAGAAGAAGTCAAGACAAAAGTCCAACAACAAGCACGGCCTGCCCACATCCTACAAGACAGTCCACAGTGACAGGTCAGTGCTTTGCACACACACACACACACACACACATCCTCTACAACCACACACCCCATTCTCAGGCCGATGACGTAAAGGGCTTTTTATCACCAAGTGTATCACTGCTTTACTGTGTTTTCTGTGTTTAAGAACTAAACGAGTTTTCACAAGAAAATGTCCAGTGCAGTGAGATCATTTCATGGGTAAAGCTTTTACTGCCCTTATTTTCGAAACCCTATCACAAATCTCTGTGGAGGGAATGGAGTATTCTGGGGTTCCTGCACTTGGACATTGCAGACTACCTGACTAACTACAATCCCTAGAATGTGCAAGCTCACGAAAAACTTTTTTTTAATATATATATCTCATAAAAAGTCAACAGGAGTTTGAAGCTACTCAGTCTGTGGGTGTGTGGGGTGAGACTCTAGGCGCTAGAGGGAAGAAGACTGCTGTAAAGATGGAAAATAGGCAGCTAGATCCTGACTCCCTCTCCAGTGCTGGTATTCTGAGGTGTTGGTGGACGCAGTAGAGGAGACGGACTGGACCTGGTCCTAGCTTTGTGAAAGGGACACACTAAGATATACTTGGTCTATCTACACTTAGTTATGCGTCCATCTGAAAGTTACATTTCTAAGCTACATTTAAATAGCACTTTGTAACCACTACTTTCATTCAGTAGCCACTTTCCATAATGGCATAATTATATCCAAACTTATTTTAAGTTTGTTATTTTAACTTACTTAATTATATCTAAAGTATTTTTTTTCTAGTTCTATTCTGTCCTTTCATTATAATTATCCACTGGCCTAGTATATTGTGCAGCCATTTAATTATGCAGCATATCCTTTGCTGGTATGACCTCTAGGTGTTTGCTTTTATAGTACACCCTCAGTACATTTCAATGTGACCCTATCCACAACGAATGCCCTGCCCTCTCTTTGAATAGTGTTTATCCCCAGCCTTAGTGGACCACTCTCTCTCTCTCTCCCTCTCTCTCTTCCTGACAAGCCAGGTAGTTGACCTCTGCACTGTGGCAGAGTCTGTTTATCCAAGAGCTCATTTGGGGCCTCCTGCCAGGCTCGCGGCGTCCTCCCCGACCTCCGAGTACTTTTTAAATGCCTCCATTACGTTTAGCTTTGTGGAAGTGTGTCTCTGTCTTTGTTTGGGGGTTTGGCGTGTTTGTGTGTGCGCGTGTGTGGTAGTTTGAGTGGACACGCATGTCTAACCAACGTCTGCCCTCTGGGTGCACGCCACCCTGTACTTTGATGAACAGTCATTTGCAGAGGGGCTGGGGACATTTTATACATCAGGAAACATACAGAAACTAGCGTGGCAGGGATGAGTCAGGGCGCTGGTTTGCTGGGAAGGTCTCCTCCGCCTGGCCTGCGAGGCCGACCGGCTCTCTCTGCTGTGCGAGCTCAACGGGACGAGGTTAAACGGACGAGGCCAAGCCAAAGCCGGCCGGCCTTTTAAAGGGCCGCTGCTTTCCACAGCGCTCTGCCCTCTCTGTTCATCCAGCCCACTCTGCAGGCCCAGCACGCCCGCTGGCCCGTCTAATGCACAGCCAGGCAGGGGAAGAGGTCACCACAGGGGGCAAAGGGCAGACCGGTTTGTGGCAAGATGGCATCAGCGGAGCGGGACATAGGGTAAGGTGGGGTCGCCAGGCCCCAGAGGCTGGCCGGGGGTGTGAACGTGTGAAAAGCTGCCATTTGTTGGCTGGTCCTCCTCCCTCCGTCCATGGCCTCCTTCAGGATCTCAGAGGGAGGAGGGATACACGTGGCCCCGAGGCACCGCGGCCAAACTCTGCATATTTCATGGCAGTTGTATTTTTAGTTTCTCTTCTTTCTGCCTTTTTCTTTCTTCTCTACATCCTTCCTGTCCTCCTCCTTCTACTTCTCTGGCCTTTTTTCACTCTCTCCCTCACTCTCTCGTTCCCTCTCTTCATTTCCATTTTGCTCTTCAGAAAGGAGACGTGACGTCAGGGAGAAGGACCACCACTGCCACACATCTCTTCGGGAGCAGCCCCGGCAACGCTCCAGCAACGCTCCCAATCTAGATAGACCACAGTAACGGAAGTCATGGAAACGGCGCTGTTGAAAGAGTGTTGGATGTGTTACAGTAGAGACTCACTCATCCCTACCCCTGAGCTGACTAGTGAATGAGTGCAGCTGATGTAAACATGTTGCAATGCTAGAGATGTACTATTAATGTTGTGCATCTGTTGTGTAATTGTTGCTCCTTGATGCCTTAGAAGCATTTTCCGTGGAAACTTATATGAAAGCCCTTAAATCTGTACATCTGTGGCCATGTTTTTCATGTTTCTTGATAATATCACATTGCATCTGTAGGTCTCCAGGTGAGAAAAAGAGGAGGAAGAAGAGTTTGCCCAAGCCTAAAGACTCCTCCTCCTCATCCCCCAGGCAAGCTGGCAGCACCAAGAAGTCCCTCAGCCCCTCCACTCCCACTAGCCCCGCCTCCAGCCTGGACCGGTCCAGGTAAGCACCGCCCATCAATCAATCCCCCCTGACCAATGAGAGAACTAATGAATAACTATTATGTCATCCCTGAACATTCCTCCACCCTGTCGATCAAACAATTTACATTTTTTCCTGACGCACAAACAGAACAGCTAAGCCATCAGTTACAATTAACGCTGAGTCATGTCTTTCACTCTGCATTCAGGCTAGCCTCCTAGTCGGTGGTTTGTTCTAGTATGGATGCTATTAGAGCTAGCGCTGGGTGTTGTGAGGCGGCCGTCTGGCTCAGCCTCACTGGGACAACACTGACTGATGACTTGTTGAATGGAACATGAAGGCGCCCCCCTCAGAACAGCCGTCAGCCAAGACGTTTGATCCACACTCCAACCCACAGACGCCAAGCAAAGGGGAGAACATATTATTTCTAAGCCCCCCCCAAAAAGCGTCCTTCAAGGCGATATTAGAAAGAAATATAATATATTTTGAGCCCAAGTTGAATTTGAAGTGTTTCATATTGTAACAGCTCCAGACTGTTTTTCTATATTTTTTCTATTTGGATATTTTATTATTTTCCTGCAGCTGTTGTTGTCATGTCTGTTCCAGGACCAGTCTGAATATTTCATGGATCTCCCAGAGAAATATCCTCATCCTCTTCTCCCTCCATCCATCCTTCCTTGTGTCTGTGTCCACTTTTCAACATGACGACTGTGTGAGGTCTCAGCTGGAAAGACTCCAAGCCAGTTGACTCTTTCCATCCTCTCTCCGTCTGTTTTACTTCAGGGACAGCTCCCAGGAGAAGGAAAAAATACATGTCCTCGTCCACAGTCTCCTCTGTGCAGTCTAAAATCACTCAGGTACGAGCTGACATCTCTGTGGCGTCTCAAGGGCTTTATGTATCAGTCTAGTTCTGTCCTTCACTTCTGGCTTTATGTCAGCGTCTGTCCTTTGTCTATCTCTCCTTCTGCGATTGACTTCAGCTAGAATACCTCTAGAGATGTGTGTGTGTGTGTGTGTGTGTGTGTGTGTGTGTGTGTGTGTGTGTGTGTGTGTGTGTGTGTGTGTGTGTGTGTGTGTGTGTGTGTGTGTGGGTGGGTGGGTGGTGGGTGGGTGGGTGTGTGTGTGTGTAGATTTGTCTAGCGTATGTGCAGTATAACTGATGTTTGTTTGCATTCAGCTGCCATAGAGGTTGTGTTAAATAAGCTAGCAACAGAAAATATTATGGAGAAAGACAGGATTGTTCCAACATTGGCAAGAATTAAACCCTCCCCACAAACACATCCCCTACCACTCCGGTCGAAGTAGGATGGGATGAACTAGGCTGGACTGGGCTGGGCTGGGCTAGGCTGGGAGAGATGGCCTAGGCTGGGCTAGGCTGGACTGGGCTGGACTAGGCTCGGCTAGGCTGGGCTAGACTGGTATAGGCTAGGCTGGGCTAGGGTGTGCTGGGCTTGGCTAGGCTGAGATAGACTGGGCTAGGCTGGGCTAGGGTGGGCTGAGCTAGGCTGGGCTTGGCTGGGCTGGGCTGGGCTGAGCTGGCCTACGTAGCTTGCTGCCAACTCCAATCCCCAAACTGACACGGTTGACGGTTGACTGACATGGCCAACTCAGTCCTGCAACAATGTGAGGGATGGCCTTAAAGCGTCTCCCCTGTACTGCTGTGTCTTAGACAGGGCGCCTGTGTGGACGCCCCCCTGTGCTCCCCATGTGTGTTGTCTACCAGTCTGTCCAGGCATTACTGTACTCAGACAGTATCTAGCCGAGCAGAGGCCTCTGTGATGAGAACCAGATGATCCAGGGGTTAGGTCACTCAGCTGAGGCCAGGGGAGGGCTGCTCTCATTGGGGAACCTGAGGGGAGTTTGCCCTGGGTTGTCTACCTGTCTGTCTTCCAAGACGGTTAAACATGTAGAGATAGAAGCAGTGGAGTAGAAGGGAGAAGAAGGGTTTCAGTAACAGAATATTGTCTTCATTGATACATTTATCTTTCCAGTTAAGGGAGGTTGATTTAGGTCCAAGTCAATGCCTTAACTCATCAACGCTATAGAGCTGAGTGCAGGTAGTGATGAACTGCACTGGTCAAGGCGGAGAGGCACACACACCCTCACACAGACCACACACACTTTTGTAGCCACCCAGTAAACTTGTGCCAACATAGTTTTTGTTGGGGAAAGTTCACGTTCATGGCACGGAAAACCTAGCAGAAGGCAAAAAATACAGACCAGCCAGCAGATTTGAAATTCGACCACACAGAGCGGAACCTGTGTAATGAAATGCAGACAGACAATGGGTCAGCTTGTCCCAGCAGCCAGAGTGCATGGTGGGGGATGGAGTCCAGGGTTTGGCCCCAGCAGCAGCAGCAGGTCATCTCACATCTCCACACATTGGTTCAGCTGCCATGAAGTCACAGGGGAGTCTGGTGTCTGGCCGCAATCCATAGGCCAGAGAGAGAGAGAGAGAGAGAGAGAGAGAGAGAGAGAGAGAGAGAGAGAGAGAGAGAGAGAGAGAGAGAGAGAGAGAGAGAGAGAGAGAGAGAGAGAGAGAGAGAGAGAGAGAGAGAGAGAGAGAGAGAGAGAGAGAGAGAGAGAGAGAGAGAGAGAGAGAGAGAGAGAGAGAGAGAGAGAGAGAGAGAGAGAGAGAGAGAGAGAGAGAGAGAGAGAGAGAGAGAGAGAGAGAGAGAGAGAGAGAGAGAGAGAGAGAGAGAGAGAGAGATGTGAAAAGAACAAATCACAGGGGAGTCACAGGGGAGTCTGGTCGCAATCCATAGGCCAGAGAGAGAGAGAGAGAGAGAGAGAGAGAGAGAGAGAGAGAGAGAGAGAGAGAGAGAGAGAGAGAGAGAGATGTGAAAAGAACAAATCACAGGGGAGTCACAGGGGAGTCTGGTCGCAATCCATAGGCCAGAGAGAGAGAGAGAGAGAGAGAGAGAGAGAGAGAGAGAGAGAGAGAGAGAGAGAGAGAGAGAGAGAGAGAGAGAGAGAGAGAGAGAGAGAGAGAGAGAGAGAGAGAGAGAGAGAGAGAGAGAGAGAGAGAGAGAGAGAGAGAGAGAGAGAGAGAGAGAGAGAGAGAACATCTTCTCATTATAAACTCACCAGATGGACTCTTCCCTCCCACAAATACTGCATTATACACACACACACACACTTGAGCTCTCTTAGACCTCACACACACAACCATTGACCTCAGTCAATCCCACACACTCACACTCTTACCCCTGGCATACATACGATGTGTGACCTCAGTCCTCCAAGCTCTCACACACTCTCCTCTCCACTTCACACTGATTAAAATGTTACGGCCATGTCCCTGCTCTCTCTTCCTCTCTCTTCATTTCTCTCTCTCTATTATTCTCCCTCAGTGTGACTTGCTCACTATGCCTCTCCAAACCCTTCCATAATGTTCTTCCTGTTTCCGGATTATCTCTTTTTCATTTATTTTCATCCTCTTCAGTCTGACTCATCCCTCTGTTTTTCACCTTTTTCTCTTACCTGCTCCATTCTTTTCACACTTCCTAACAGAGAAGTCCAGTCCGTCTCACAGGGAGCGTTATTACAGCCACCATGGACTGCTCCTGAGTTTTTTTTTTTCTTTTCCCACGAGGTCATCCCCTGGCTGGAGGTGTCTGTCTATGAGAGAGACTTGAATGACCTCCCGCATATTATGTGTGCACATATTACATGTTTTTTTTGTCCCGTCCCCCCGATGTTTTCCTACCCTGTTCTGTGTCTGTTGGTGTTGCCTCAATGTGTTAGTAGGTGCAGAGTGATGTGTTGTGACAGCTCTCCCTCAGTGTGATCACAGCTGTTAATCTGTCTAATATGTCTGCAGAGACGATAACCGACCTGTGTGTGTGTGTGTGTGTGTGTGTGTGTGTGTGTGTGTGTGTGTGTGTGTGCACGTACCTTCCTGGAAGGTTTTTATCCACCTCTCTCAATGAATACTGAGGCTCATTGAATAAGGCCTGTGTATTCAATCCAAGTCAACCCTTCCTTCTCTGAAAACTGGCCATAGGCCCCTAGTCAGCCCTTAAGGTACTCTCCAACTTGACCTGTTTGTGTGTCACTGTTAGCCTGAAAGGCACTTGGCCGTTCTCTCAACACATACAGTAGTCTCCCTCAATGTACATTCTCCCTCTTTCTCTGCTTTATCTCAAACGTACTGTGTGTTAATGTAGTAGCAGTGACCTCATCACTGGTTATTGACAGATCACCACCCAAAATGGTAGTGCCAGCCTAAAACGCTGGGGGAGAAAGAGAAGAAGACCTGTTGAATCTAAATGCTATTTTCAGTCCAGTTGACTAAAGTAGGACCAGCACACACTGAGCTAATGTCTTCTTTAAAGTACTGGGTAAATACAGGAAGCACTGCTGCTGTTCCAGACTGCTGTTCCATACCACCAAGGCCTCCATCCCCAAAGCAAGGAAAAGACTCAAAAAGCCATGGAAGGCTTATGTCTTCTGTCGTTGGTGAAATATTACCAAGTAACTTCAGAGAGAGGGAGGCATAGAAGGCCAGGGCCATTACTGTGAGTTGTTGAGTTGTAGGACAGCAGGGGGTGAAGCTGTTTGTACCGTCACAGCTGGCCTACTTTACAGAGAAATGTTGCATCTGTCGCGTCAGAAATGTTGACTTATGGTCCAGTCTCTACAGACACAGTCTACTTTTTATTCACTAACTTTCTTCTCTATCTCTTTCTTTCTTCCCTGCCTGTCATAGGATCTGATGGCCAAAGTGCGGGCCATGCTGGCTGCTTCAAAGACCTTCCAGCCCCCCACTTCCTGAAGAGGGTGTGGCCTGTTTACCACAAAGGAATACACACCTGAAATAGAACCTCACCACGGCCTCGGCCAATCGGCTCACAGCAGGTCAATCAGGCCGCTGCTGGATTTGATCCGAGGGGCAATTTGACTTTGGATCTTCCGCAGATTGCTTTACTTTTGAAGTCATATTTTTTTCATAGGTTAGCGCCTGAGCCTCTCTGGAAAGGTTCTAGATGAGCAGGACTCCTTCAGGCCTGAGTCCACAAAGCGGTCACTCTGCCCCGCTAGTTCTGCACATCTGTTTTTTTTAGGCCAAGGCAAAGACGACAAGAGCTCCACAGCGCAGAAATAATTCATAAACAACCTTGCATCCCCTTAAAAAAAGAAACCCAACTCTGTTCTAATTTCGTCTGAAGTAATGATGGGACTCTCGGCTTAATTGTGCAGCTGCCAGAGAGTCTAAATATTGTCTGTCTGTGAATGATTGATTTGTTCTTTTCACATCTCTCTCTCTCTCTCTCTCTCTCTCTCTCTCTCTCCACTTCTCCCCCACCCTGTCTGTCGTTTTTGTTCTTTCTCTCATTCTATCTCTCTCTCGTCGTCTGGCCGTCATTCTCTCCCTCTCCCTCTCTCTATCTGTCTGTGTGTGTTTATCTGTTCTCTCCCGGTCAGGTGAGGGCCGTTTTAAAGCTGGGATATATTCCAGGCTCTTTGCAGCGTTTGTTTGCCAGCTCCAGATCCAGCATGTGGCCTTAGGTTTTTTATTTTCCCTCTCTGAGTTTGTACAGGGTTCATTAAAGTGGAGCTGCTTTCTAAAAGAAAAAATGGTCAATAAAGTTTTGATTTAATATTTTATTAAAAAGTCACATCTTCCGTTGAGTCACAGGGTGCAAATGGTCATAGTCCCAATATTGAGTTCATTCAATTCTGATTATAACCTTTTTTGATTTTGCTCAAACTTTTTGTTTTTAATTTATCTTTTCATAGCAAAATGACAGTGACTGCCATCAAAGTACAGTGTTAATATTTGACTCTGAGAGGATGAGTTTAGGACTAGCTTCTTTCCATAGCTAGTTAGTTGCCTGCTAGTTAGTTGCCTGCCTCTGAGCTTATCCTGAGATATTACTGGTAATTATAATATGTGATGCACTGTGGACAATTAGAAAGAGCATAGAGAAAATAGAGAGATATGTAGTTCAACCGTTACTCGAATAACACACACACACACACACACACTAGCAGGCCTCACAGCAGGTGTGTGGGTCCTCCAGGGAGTAGTGACAGACCGGTGGTCCACAGTATGAGACAGTTAAACCACAGGAGGGCCCTTGGAGACCATCTGTCTGTCACCAGTGTGTTCCCGGTCCCCCAGAGATGCTGTCCTATCCACACCACTGCAGCTCCACCAAGCTTTTAGAACTCCAACTAGTCTATGACACATTAATTTAGCCTACCTGGCTTTGTTTCAGCCGTTCAGTCAAGGAAAAAGTAGCAGCATGCTTAGTACAATTCATATTTGTCTGAAGGGATAAGCGGTGTAACATTGCTGGATGCAAACATTGTTTTCATTATGTCGTTTTTCACTCCCGAACAATGGTTCCTTTGTGTTTTACTGAAAGACTTGTATCGATCCCGCGTTCCCTAGCTCAGCAGACAAAACATTCCTCATATCAATATGTTTCTGCATGCTTGCAAACCAAAGCACAATGGTCTAATTATAGCAGTTTAGATGTCAGTTCCAAACAGTGCTCTTGTCATTATAGGAATTGAAAACTACATTTTGTATCACCTAATTGTGCTAGTGATAGAAATAATGAAGAATTTAAAGGGGCGAGTTTGTGCTGACAAAAACATGATTTTTGGGTTCTTTGAGCAGTTGGCTTAGATATTGTGACACATTGATCGGGTATTCTTCAAATGGCACTGGCAAGGCAGTGTTGAAAAGATACTTTTATTTGATCATTTTTCTTTTTTTCTCTGTCAGATGCACAAGCTTTGATAACACAGAGGAGTAATGCCTTCGACAGCGTTCTTTCACTGGGTAATTGTCCGGTAACCACAGGGGAATGGATAAGTATGGAGTGGATATTAGAATGGAGGCCCAGGCCTTTTCCCAAAGAATGGGTCCCCTCTTGCGGAAATATATTTTGTGCTTTCCAAGCACGTCTTAAGCAGTTTGTCTAAGACTGAGCTGCTTCGGCCAATTCCAGATGTCACCACAAGGTAGCTGGGGACGGGCTAATGCACAGCACTTGTGTTTGTGCCTGCCTCAGCCAATAAGCTGTGCCCACTTCATTACTTCTCACTGTTACTCAGTTGACAACTCTAACATCGTTGTTTGAGGATGACAGACAGTTGATTATAGCCTTGTCATTGTTCCTCACTATAGCTTTGGGGATATGGCTCGCATGATTTAAAAGTCTGAGGGAAGATTCTGAATTTAGATCTAGATATTTGCGGGATTCCGTTAGTTGGAGTGGTTGTACAGCCAGACATCCACGGGAAAATTTGTTTTCACTGTGCTCAACCGAAGCTCTTTTGGAAAGTTGGTCTTTGAGCCGAGACTAACAGTGTTATGCCGCGGCAAAATTGTGAAAGTGTCCTAGTCTTGTTTTAGTTTTAGTTTGTTATCAGTGAGCACGCTGGACTTTTTTCTTTGTTGATGTGGTATCTTACAATCATAGGGGATAGTGTTAGAGCAGGGATATCACACAGCTATGTACATAAGTATTTTTCTTCTGGCCGCGCCAAGAGCGGATATAGAGGGGCGTGGCTCTGAAACATCATTGTTCACTGTTAAGCATTTTGGAGGTGTCGAGGGCTCAAATTAACGAAACATCCGAGTTAGAAGGTGCCTACTTGAAAACCCCAACATGCTTAACATGGATTTAAGGCATAATGGGTATTATAACACCTTATTCTGTGTATTCTGAAACCGTATGTGGCCTAGCGAGGGACAAACCCTTTTTGGCTCCTCTTCTGATTCCCTTGAAGTCATTGTCCAGAATGTCGTGTTTTGGCAGGGCAATGAAAAGAGGTATGTCTCTGTTCTTCTACTGCTTTCTATCAGTTTGTCCTCAAGTGTCAGTGAATGAGTGGAGAGTCTGAGGTGTGCCGACACACATCAGCATACAACACACACAGGACAAGTCACGGGGCCCGCACAATAGATAGGGCACAGCTTGTAATGTCAATGGGCTTCCTCCAAACGCAATAAAAATGTGCGTTTGTGATTTGTCTCTTTTTAAACCTTTTGCATGCTGAGAGTATGTGACTAACCAGCATCAAGAAGATGCGGAGACAAGCCAACAGACAACATTTTAATATCCCTGCGTTTGTACAATCTCTTTATTGGTATAGTATATCAACATTCCCATGTCCGTTTATTTGATTACATTTTTCATTTAAGAGCACTGTAACACTTGCCTTTTTAGGCAACAAAAAAAATGCTAATCTTGGTCTATCTTGTAGGTAGGTGTACAGTACTCCTATTGTAACACAAAGACCCTTGACTTGGAGATGTGAGAAGTTCTGTGGCCTGTTGACTCTCTAACCTTGTGTTTGACCCCTGTCTTACAAGCCAAGTGCCCACAGCAGGGTCAAACAGGACTAGCCCAGGCATTACTCATCATGCTACTTTCATTTGTTTCCTCAAAAACAAATGAGACGCAACTTTCCTCTGAATGCAATTTGTATTATTTGGCATGCTGGAACATTAAAGTCAGATAACACGATAATAGTCCCATGATTTAGAGCTTTATTGCTAGCAGACACTAGAAGATACTGCTACAGTTTGTTTTCAGGGCATGAGTATATCATGTGAAGTTCTCTCATGAGAGGTTCAGAGAATAAATGGCTGAGAGTGTGGCTGAATACTCTGTAGATTTTGCATTGGACTGTAATTCAGTTTTGTATGACACGTGTTCAGTCAAGAAGCCTTTCGGTTTAT
>CM030172.1:47565437-47592937 GCA_017639675.1 Aplochiton taeniatus
GAACCTTTGCAGCACATACACCTCCAATATACAGATATAGATATACACAACAGAAAGAAAAGAGTGAGACAGCAAACCTTGGCTTTGAGCTGAGATGACGATGAACGGTCTTCTCGTTTCTAACCCAACAAACAAAGTGTAGCCTGTGTGTGTGTGTGTGTGTGTGTGTGTGTGTGTGTGTGTGTGTGTGTGTGTGTGTGTGTGTGTGTGTGTGCTTGTGATTTTAAGCAGTATTTTGGTTATTATTTGTAGATGTTTTGATGACTGGAGTGGTGTTGGTGGTTGACATTCACCGTGGATTGGTAATAAGCAGGAGGGTGTGGAGTGGAGAGGTCCACATTCCCTTTGAAGGAGCCCCTTCAATCAGGGGACGGTCCACTGAAGGAGCACACCACTATGAGCAACGCAGCCTTTCTCAATCACTTTCAATTAAAGAACACTGTTTACGAAATGAAAGGTGTGTGTGTGTGTGTGGAGGCGGACAGAAGGGGAATATCTGTACGCACTGATTTAAGCAAACACTTCCTTTGTAACCAGCCTATTATGTGTGAATGCAAATGTTGAACCTCTACTTTAGAAAGAGTTCTGAATTCACCTTGGTAGTATTGAATCGGCATGGCTGTTATGTGTAAACAGGTGCAACAAGCTTAAGGAAGCATTTACTTTGAAAACAGGCTTTCACATTCTAACTTTTCTTTTCCCTGTCAAAAACGTAATGTACAGCACAACAAATAATAGTTAGTTACAAAAGCCAGAACAGTTGCAAGGTCTCTTTCATTTTTTAAAGAAACTCAATCGTAAAGGTTTTTAAAAGAATTCTTGACATTACACTACCTTCTTCACAAAGTGTTATGGATTAGTGTCTGGACAAAGGAGATGTTTGTCAGAACGTATAGAGTGAAGGACAGCTTCCTGCTGGTTATGCCCCGAAAAGAAAGGAATTAATAACAATCAATGACAAATACTATTATTTTTTCAGAAACAGCAGCCACAGAGGCATCAGGGTACCAGGAGGCCACCACAGCTTTTGCACTAAAACTCAAGGTCTAATTTTTGACAGTAATCCCGGTGTGTGTGTGTGTGTGTGTGTGTGTGTAATCCCACAGCCCCCCCCCCCCCCCCCCCCCCCCCCCCGGCCGATCTAATGACGCCGCCCACTGATGTCTCCTGATGCCTCCCGATGAGGTCTGACGGACGGAGGCATCGGAACACGACGCCAGCCACTCCTCTCTCAGGAGGGCAATAACGTGCCGTCCTGTATCTAGGCCTCAGTGTCAACACCTTGCATGCCTCTACTATAAACACGGTAGTTTGGATAGAGAGGCTAACGGGGATGAGTCCAGACAACTTGGAGGCCTTGCGAGAGACTGCTCTCGACTTTGAAGACGAGGAGGAAGATTACGAGGATGAGGACGGGACGATTGAAGATTCTGACGAGTGTGACTTAGCAGTAAATAAGAAGACATTTCTGCCCCTGACCATGAAGCTGAAACGCCAGCAGAGGAAAATTAAATGGAAATGTCCGTGTTGCAAGTGCTGGTCAACTCCGTTTGCAGTGACTGCATCGCTTGATGGAGTGTAGCAAGCTTTTGCAAGCAATGTTTTATGCATTATACATTTGTTGGTAGATGTTTTTAAGAACTTCCAGGATCATGAAAACAATCAAATACAAATAATATTTTAAAGAGATTTTGATGTGAGGTAGATTGCCCTGGGCTATATTCATTCCAAACTCAATTTGTAAGAAGCTCACCCTGTTCACACTTGGACCTTAAAGTGATAGAAAAAGTGGAAAAGATGGAAGAAGAAATAGATAATGGTTAGAAAGACCATGCTGGCACAAAATGGATACTGTGTGTGTTTAAAATCTATCTGACTCGTAATTGACCACATTAACACAAACACAAAGCTTCACGTAGCTGCTACCTTCAAGCCGTAATTCACTGCCACCTACCTGAGCCAGGGACAGAATCTAAAAGCTTGTTGCTCCATGTATTATTCACCAAGCCATTTGTGAGTACGAGAGCGTGCAGCTGTTTTTCCACCTCATTAGACATCCCCCCCCCACACACACACACACACACACACACACTTATCTTTGAGAGAAGACAGCAGACATCAGGAAACCCTGCGGCAGTAGCAGGACGAGGGTGTTGAAGAGCCGATGTAGAAGATTTCTGTTAAAGAGATGTACATTGACATCTACATTGCAGCGTAGAGGAGCAGAAGCTGCAGGCTTCATTGACCAAGCTGTTCCATTGGCTTCCTCTTTGTCTCCACAGATACTGACTGAGGCAGTCACTATGGAGGAAAAGCCCCCCCACCCCCCCACCCCGTCAATCACTCTAATCTGGACACTCATTAAGCGAGTGCTTTCAAAGGGTTACCAAGGCCATCCATAGGGAAACATAAATCCAGAGGTTTTTGAAGCTGTTCCATACTCCAGCAGAGTCGTTAAAGCTACTGCTTAAAGGAGCCGGCAAACCATTATGTGTGTTTGGGTGATTGCTTCTTTGTGTGTGTGTGTGTGTTATCACCTAATACCATCCATAATCGTACGCGTTTCCTAACTGGACTGAGAATGGGTAATGAAATGTTTATAAACTAGTAAAATGTCGATAGACTTTGCCTGGGCATGTTAGGGTCGTCAGCTAGCCTAACGGTAGAACTCGGGCATTACTAGCCATGAGAACAGGTGGAGATTTGACTCACCAATTTCAAAGTAAAAACACACTTGACATCTGCCAGGCCTCCTGATTTTCTGGGAAACAGTCACAGAAACAGACACTGTAGTTTATGTGTGTGACATTCTCAGCTCTAGATTTTATGAAGTTGTCTGTGGCTATTGACCCCATTATATGACCTGGCTTACATGTGTTTCACAAAAGTATTTTTTCTATAAAATACAAATATTTTTAACAGATTTTGATCGAGTCTTTGATCAATCATTCCCTATTGATCGTTTCCCACGTCCCTGGCCATGTAGGTTTCATGGGGAATCTCAATGCTCAAATGGGTGGATACAATCTGGACTTAAAAGGGATGACAGGCTCTCAGAAGCCCTTAATGGAGGCACCAGCGGCTCACGCTGTGCTAACCCTGTGTGAACACTGACATTTTCAAAGGCAAACCCTTAGGAGACGCCATTTCACAACACTTCTTAAAAAATAGCACACCTTCCTTAATGCATTGTCTTTCTTTTACTCCATATTGGACATGTATTTGAGCTTTCTTTTCTTATGCATGAGCCCATGCAAATATACCCTTCCTAACCGATGCTTGTTATCAATACATTGTTTGATATGTAAGAGGAACACAGGCCAAGTGAAAGGGGGGGCCACGAAAATCTGACTTTATCAAATATTGTTGAAATTCTGGTAGGGTAGGGGGGCACCAGGGGGCCAATCAGATTTTAGAGGGCACCGTGGCCCCGTCAGCCCCCCTCTGAGCTAGCCGCAAGCAGGGGAAAAAGTCTCTTCTCAGGCATCATCGCACATGGTTAACTTGATCCACAGTGCTGTGGGGCTACAGTACCAGTCAGACTGTCTGTTGAGTTGGAATGCCCTTGATAACAATAAAATATATTATAGGAGGTTAACTGCTTTGAGGCTACATTATCCTGATTGACAACCAGTTGTTATTGAAATGACTAAATGCGCTTTGAATGGGTTTTGAGAAGATTAAGGGGTTATGGATCTTGCTCTGTGCATAATGGACCTCTACAAATTAAGATAACAGGAAAAGCGGAGGTCCAAGTTGCATATTACGTTGTCCATCCTGAGCTAGACTTAGGTTTTGATGTTGTTTCCCAAACTGTCATTCAAGGGAAGGTTGCCCTAAATTTTGTTGACATGAGATTTTATTTAACTTGTCGGAGCCTTCGATCGTCTGCGGTATCGCGTCTTCAAAGCGCGGTGCTGTCACTGCATAGACAGAGTCCCAGTCTTATTATCTGCTCATCGCCGGTCGTCTCACAGAGGCTCCCTCTCACATGCTGTTAGTTAGTGTTCACTCATTGGGAGCGGTAACCACATCCTTACACTTTCAATCACTTCTCAGTAACGATGCATTCGTGAAAATGTCCGGAATATTGTTACCGTCTCACATTCTCGCTAGGTCGCAGGTTTTCTGAGCTATGTTTTAAGTCAGTAAAATGTGTTTTGCTTTAATAAATCTCCCTTTTCCCTCGTCAGTTTACAGTTTATACTGAAAGGAAATAACAGGAAGAAGGAATGTAGCATTCTGCCTGTCGGGGATTTTTATTTATGTGTAACCTCCATAAAATGCTGGCTTAAATGTTTCATTCTTTAATTATCACCAGTGAGTACTGACTATAATTATTGCATCCATTCAGTAAAGCAGTATCACAACAGCCCTCTCTGTTTCCATCCACCAGCCATCTCCCAGTGATGAGGACATGGAGACACAGCCGTCCATGCCAAGCCAATAAGCGATTAGCTTCTAATTGAATGGCCACAATAAGCAGTGATGTAAAACTCTGTCTTGGCCAGTCACTTTGTTACAGGGATGTGTGTGTCCCTCAGTAGCAGCTGAAACTCTGCTACACCAGCAGAGTGAGGAAAATGGCTACCGCACGGAGAGCAGGGAGCTGTGCCAGGACTGGGGGGAGAGCTATGGATGTTCCATGTTTATGGGCTGTTATGGGCTGACATGGCCTAGTCCATCAGCCACTGTGTCCCACTGCCCTCTGCTAACTACCAGGGGACAAGCTGAGGCGTTAACACGGCCAACAAAGCTGTCAAATAACCTCTGGTGGGACAAAGTCTTCTTTAAGGAATTGATACTGGGTATCTTTATATGAGAGCAATTAAGCACTGCTGTTTCACAGCGAAAGGTTGACGGTGGAGATGTAAAAACCTGTCAGTGGGTGGAAGTGAAAATAATGGTGGTTGTTTTGGGGTTGAAGGCAACCCTGTCTCTTGTTCCATTACACTCAATGTGAGCCAGGGCTCTGTGGGGTACAGAGGCTGCTAATTAGCTGGCTAACTAAAAAGCTATTAACCCCTCTGATTTCCACTGTTAGCGGCTAATCTTAGCCTGCCTAATTGGCCAGCTCGGTGCACTGCGTGGCCCAGTTCCGTCTCTGCTCCACAAACGCACCAGGGAAAGTGAGCAAGCACTTTGGTAGAACAACGCTGCTGAGCCACTAGGGAATCAATTTCAAAGACGCATTGCGTTCCTGTGCCCCCTTTGGCAAGGCTGTTAGTTATCTGTCAGGATCACAGCTACATTCTGGCAACGTAGAGTAATGCTGACTAGGCCATCTTGCAGACACAAACAGACACCTAAAAAAAGGCTCACGCTCAACCATATTGTAAATGGAATTACAGAGCAATCTATTCTGTAAACAGTTTTATTTGTTAGTTATACTGTGTGTGTGTGTGTCTGTGTGTGTGTGTGTGTGTGTGTGTGTGTGATTGTGCCTGTTTGTGTGTGTGTGTGTGTGTGTGTGTGTGTGTGTGTGTGTGTGTGTGATCGTGTGTGTGTGTGTGTGTGTGTGTGTGTGTGTGTGTGTGTGTGATAGTATTCCTATTGCACATGACAAAAGGGTTGGGATCCAGAGAGGTGGGAGGAGGAGGAGGAGGAGTGGAGGGGTTTGGCTGAGAAATTAGATGACCTCTTGGCTGCTGGAGACAAATCTCTCTCACAGGTGATGGTGCAGGGAAACATATCTTTGCACTTTTTTCCTCTGGCGTTTCAATATCCCCGATACCATTTGGCCATTTCAATTAGAGGGAGACAGATGGGGCGAGATGTCATTGGAAAATGCTGTGTATATTCACAAGGTTTGTGGCTGCAGCCGTGTTGTACTCAAGCCATCTTTCAGCGTGGGTATTAGATTTCATTATGCGATGTCGGCTTCTATTAAGGCCACAGATTTAATCGAACAACTGATTATTCTGATGCCATTACTGACGACTCGTGGGGCGTTCTCAGATTGCATTACTTTGCATGCCACTGAGGTAAAACCCACCTAGGGAGGGCGTTTTAAGAGAATTCTTTTAGGCATTTGAATGCTTTATTGGACAGGACAGAAGTCAGACAGGAAAGTTGGGAGAAAGAAAGGGGTGGACATGCAGCTTTGATGAAACAGACAGGAAGTCAGACAGAAGTCAGACAGAAAGAAAGGGGTGGACAATGCAGCAAAGGGCCAAATCGAGTTTGGGCCGCTGCGTCAAGGGCTATCCTTAGTGGCCCGCCATAGTACGGTGAGCCACCGGGGGCGCCGGAGGGCGTTTTTATGCCCACCAAGCTCTATCTGACATGACATCTGAGACAAATGTAGAGATGCATAGATTAAATTTGCTCTTTAGTTTCGGTTTTTCGACAGGGGGAAGGAGATACTCCATCCCCCTGTTTAGCTTTTTAACTAGCCTTATCCTACATACCATAAATCAGTTTTTGAGCTCCCAATTTGATTAATTAACTAATTAAATAAAGCAAGGATGATTTAGAGAATGCACGGGTGGGTAAACTTCTGTTTCAGAGAAAGACGTCACATGATGTTGAGGGTCCCTTAAATCTACCAATTTATAGCCAAATACAAGATACAGAATCACTGGGCAGTGTGCTGGGCAATTTGCTGCAGTATGTGTGAGACACATGATTGATGAAACTGGTAGGAGAGTGAGCGTGGGTGACTCTCAACTTGATCATAAAAATAAGCAGTGGCTGGATTTTAAAAAGGAGCAGGGGGTGGCCTTCTAAGCCATCAGTAACAAGGCAAGCCAGGCTGAAAATAAAGTTGACATGAGGCAGTGACATATTGACATGTGCAAGGAAAATAGACATAGAAGAGAGAAAGACAGACCGAGATATGTGCAACCGTCTGCATTGCCGTGTGTGGAGAAGGAAGCCGACAGTGTGGATCATGTTTCAGTGAGGTAGGAGAACAGGACAGGAAGTGGTGGCTAACACCTGCAGCTGCTGTTAGGCAGCGGGGCAGAGGGCTGGCAGCGGTGCTGATCTGAATCATTGATGGCTTACGCTGAGGACCTCCAGATCAGAGGGAAAAGCTCCCAACACAGAGCGCCGTTTCACATTAAACCCATCATTTTGGGAGAGGGTATCTGGCTCGCTGCACTAACTCTCTGCTCCGCTCTCTCGTTCTCCACAGCTTTAATCGTCACTGTCGCAGACACCGTGAGCGTGAGAGGGCAGGGATAGGAAACCTGGCTAAATGTCCTGATCTCACAGAGGCACGTCTGAGAAAGCAGGAGAACAAGGACAGGCAGAGGGCAGCTCTCCAGTCAGCCTCACCTGGACTACAAATCAGTTTGAACTACATCTCCCAGTGGTAACTCTCAATATAATCATAGGAGAGGGAGGCAGACTCTAAACATCTGATACAGTCAGAGGGGACACATCTGCTCGGCCACACGGCACACGCCAGAAGGATTTTGGATGCCGCTTAGGTGTTGGCTGGATTTCCTCAAGGACGTATTCACTGTGTGTTCCACCTGGGTGTCTGAACCTGTAATACTCCCTTACACTCACACACACACACACACCTTCTCTAGTCAACCCCTCATCCTTCTTCCCCAACTCCTCCTGTGTCTCAAACACTGTACGGTCAGCCGTATTGCGGCCCTACAGTGGATTTCCAGAGAAAGGAGCTGAAAGGTGACATTGAGGAGGCAACGCGCCGCATACTATAAATCCAGCGTCTGTTTAGGCTGGCACAGGAGCCCCCCTTTCTCACCGCTTACCCCCCCCCCACCCCCCCACCCCCACCCCCACCCCCCACTACACTCCCAACCGCCCAACAGACAGGCCGTGTCTGATCCAATCTGCTACACGCCTAACAAGTATAACCCATTTAATTTCCTCTGTTTGATTGAAACATGCAATCTGGTCTGCCAGGGGACAACATTTCTGAAGGGGTGTAAATGAAGGCAATTAATGTGAGACACACACAGTACTGCAAATGTTTGCCCAGTATTTATGCAACGTTAACTTATCTCTCTCTTTCACCCTCTCTCACTCAGTCTCTCTCTCTCTCTCTCTGTGTGTTCATGACATTGAGCTCTCTTGGGCGGTCATTATGTACAGGACTGCAGAAACCACCCAGAAAAACAAACAGGTGTCAAACAGGTCTTAAGGACAACAAGTTACAGCCTCTTATCATTCTACGATGGCGCATTAACGCATCCTCACAACAGCCGCTGGCTCGGGCCAATAGTTCTACAGTGTCTGGCACGTTTCCCTTGGTGACCAGCACATTGCTGTAGCACACTAAGTACAGGACTTGAAGGTTCAAATACTTTCTATCGATGTTTCTTGTTCAGATTATCTTTATAGACTTCCATCCGCTTGAATGATCAATATCACTAACCTCAGGTGCCTCGTAGTAATACAATGATTCAAAGGCAGATTCTCAGGAGAAGAGAACACAGGAACAGCATGTTTTAATGAAAACGAAGTTGAACTACTTGATAACAGCACTTACTCACTTCAGATACGACGCTTTTGGAACTTGTAATAAAAAAATAATTAATTGAGACTAGCCAAATCAGACTTTCTTTCAGATAAGGTTTCTTTTTTTTTCTCGCGGCGGCAGTGGTGGTGGTAGCCATGCTGTCTGCCTCCTATATCCTCCAGGAGAAGGGGGAGTTCTGTGTAGTTATGAGCTGTACTGCGGTGTCATGCAAAGTAGAGAAAGATGGAGCTATGTTGTGGATATATTCCTCATTAACTGTGCTACTGTAAGGTTTTCCAGAGACCAGGTTTTGTATTCTTTTTTGTTAAATGTTATAATTTGCTTTTTTCTTATGGTTCCATCCCTATAACTCCAGCTCATTGGTTTTAACCTGCAGTTACAATGCATTCTCTGCTAAGAAAACAGGCAGTTGAACTACATTAGCATAACATTGTAGCCTGACAGGCAGGCATGTCCCTGACTTGCCACAGTAACGTTGGGAAAACCTTCGGCTTTCTGAACGTAATACTGCTTTAGTCTGCAACAAAGAAAGCATAACGTCTTTTTTATGTCTCACTCCTCAAGGCCTCAGATGAATGACGAATGTCGGAGAATGGTGCACCTGTTCTGAATATGAAGTGAGAACAGAAGAGATGTGCGTGTCCACAGTATGAGGGACGCCTGTGGCTACAGTGTGTTCTCAGACTTATGATATGTTAGTGATCAATTGACATGCATGGAATAGAATAGATTAACATGGAGTGAGGAAAAGAGATGGAGAGGTATGTTGTTACCAAGCTGGTCATTTTAAATGTTAGTTTATTAATAAACACAGGGGTGGCCCATACATCGCTGGCACGAAAAAATATGTATTTTTATATAACAATACAAGGGAAGTTGAATTGTAAACTGAATGGCAATAAAAACATTCACAAAATTAGATGATGATAGTCAAAACGCGTTCCGTTCTACAGCAAGTCATGAAGATCAAACCAAGATGATGATAATTGTATCGCAAGGCGGGCGTGCAGTCGTGGATTGGGGCCGACCCCACGTCTTCACAGAACCAACAGATCATTGCTGATGGAAAAACAACTCATATGTGCAGTCACTCATGCACTCTACTGTCTTTTTATGAGAACTGATGGGGCACATCAAGCGTGGCCCTTTGCCTTACTGCGCATGACTTGTCACTTCTCGCTTGATTGTCAGTTAGGCTGCAACTGCAATTGAAAATAAATGAACACAGTTGAGTCATTGTTAAAGTGGTAGTTCATAAATAAGAATGAACACTGTCAGCGCCTGTGGAGTTGCACTCTTGTCATCATCCACCGTCATCCTTAATTGTGCACCATCTTTGTCCTGTCTTGGCATTGTCTATTGTACTGTCGTTGTACTGAACTGTCTTTGCACTGTCTTTCACCTTTGCACTGTTTAGCATAGCTTTCGGACCATTCCATATGTCCTCCACCAATACCAATAATATCCAAACCTGAGAGAACACATTCGGATATGGTGGATTATCAGTATCTAGAAAATTCCTTGGCTTCCCTGGTGGTTCTGAGCATCACCATTATGAACAAAACACTACCACTTTTTCATTTTACAAGTTTTTACAAGAACGGCAAAAAACATGAAGATGTGGACAAACCTGTAAAACAATATGGACACTTTCTGTTGTTTGAACCCTGTGCTTTTCATGTAATAGTGATGATCTCTTCTGTTCTGAAGAACTTTTTTTTTAACAACTTTGTATTTCAGGGACACATGTGCCCTTTGCTGGCAATATACAGTATCTATATTTAATTGGGTGTCTGTAGGCTCCCTGGCAACAGAGTTTTAATGACAAAAACTGCCAAGACATGACGATGCACTGGTTTGAGTAATTATACAATATGCTTGTATGTAAAGACATATCTAGAGACATCTCTCTCTCTCTCTCTCTCTCTCTCTCTCTCTCTCTCTCTCTCTCTCTCTCTCTCGGTGTATGCGTATGTCTTATTCTAGCCTAAACTAGGTGCTTTGTTTTTATTTCCTTTCCATCCCTTTTTCTTTAATCTCAAATGGCAAAGGTACTTGGTATTTGGTATTCAGGCTTGCTGTAAGATGTATGAAGGAAGATCCAACCTTAAATGTATTACAGTACAAGAATTACCAGAGGTTTGTTCATGTCTAGTTATGGTCTTTGAGAAAGACAGCTGATGAGAGAGTAATATTGATCGTTCTGACAGCAAAGCACACTAATGTTCAAGGACTCTCTCAGAAATGGAAAAGTAGAACATCTCACAAATTAGTCAGTCAGAATGAATATTCCCCATACAAAACAAGCCCAACTGTTGGATTGCATCCTGGTAAAAACAAATATGATGTGCTGATGCCAAATTGGCAAGGGTATCTCATCCTTTTATTTCATCTCTTACTTACGCTATGCTTTTCCAAAACACGTCTGGAATGTGACATCGGAAGATATGACACCTTCACCTTCATTCAATTTAAATTTACCACGACCAGAAACGAGTCTAGTTGTTTTATTAGAAACGTAAAAGGTCTAATCTTTTCCTTTACGACCACTGTACCGCAACTTAAAATGTATGAATAGAAACGTCATACAACTATCACCCTACCAATGTACTGAATTGTGCCTCGGTTGCCTCCTCCCTTTTAAAGTAACAACTGGCTAAGTTCCACTCTACTCTCTTACTGTGAGTCAGTGATCTGCCTCAGACACGCGGAGCAGGGCGCGCGAGGGAGCGCACAAGATTGCCAGTGTTGAATGTTGAAACAGTACTCCCAGCTTTCTCTTATCTTTGGATGAAATCGAAGTGTTTGGACGTAAAGAGAACGGCACAAGTGTTACACCATTACGTGGGAAATCAATGCTAATATTTGAGTCTTGGAATGCGATCTAGTTGGCCGTTAATGGACATGGATTTTGAGAGAACCTAAATTGTGCAAAACATTCGCTTAAATCGACATTGGCTTGCGCGACATGATGTGCTTGTGACAGTAAGGTAGAGACCTTCCATTCATTACGCCGAAGCCATTTGACTGCATTTATGCAAGAAATCAACCCAGTGATTTATTTGATGGATGCGGCGTCCGGGGCCGGTGTGTGAGCCCCGCAGGTGTGCGCGCTGCATTTGGATTATTTTTCCAGAGATGCTTCTGCTCCCCGTATTATGGTTTTTATCACAGGCTCGAGCGGCACCCTCTCTTACGGCCGAACAGCTGGATATGGGGGTGGTAAGTGCCCGACAAATGCATGCTCTTATGGGGCAATGTTAACTCATGCCGGCTCGTAACAGTGTAACAGAAGCTGGGTATATACGGAAACGTGGATTTATAGACTTTATGCATTTGTTTGAGAGTGAGTTAAATAGCCCATCTAATTTATGACTCGTAAAGTGCAAACATTTAGTTTGATCGTTGACATCCGATTTTGTAGATCATCTATGATTTTTTTTTTTTTAATAAGACATAAAGTAGGCTATTCAAAGCAGACTGTCAGACTGAATAAAAGCCCCGTGGTGCTTCAGTGAGACTGCGTATGCAATCAGCCCGCACCGGTCTTAAGACATGTACACGATGGACAAATACTGTTCAAATAAATTCATAAAACATGTCTTTCTCAATCAACCATTGGGACTATTGTTTTATTTTTTACTGATTGCAGCCAACGTTTATGAATAGCCTAGTTCCTTTCACTTTTTTTAATTAGCACGTGACTCATATTTTTTCACATATGCCTGATTGCCGAAGGATAGAATTGTAAAGCCAATTGGTAGATGTTATTATGAATCAGATGACTAGATCGAGTGAGGAGTCACCGGGCAAATAAACGACTGCAGTCTATTAGCTCAACCCACAGTATCTCCATTGGCAAATCTATGCATGGATAATTACCTAGGGTGAGTCAATAGTGAAGAGTACTGTTACGAGTACAAGTTTGTTAGTTTCAAATATGTCAGAATATTAAAACAATTGCCTATTTCACTTATTCATCTCTATAAAACAGTTTATTTACTATCTTAGTTCGCATTATGCACAATTTTTGCCAATCAATCATTTGCAATGGCTTTTATCCAATGGAGATTACAGATGTTTACATAAGGCAGGCCAATAAAAACACAAATCAGTGAAACAAATAGTTGCATCCCAATCTATGTTTTTCAGTGCACCTGCACTTTCTTCAATTTCTAGCTTCTACTCTTAACTCTCCTTATCAACAGCTTTTCCACCTTTTGTTTTTCATTTTAGTTATGGAAACTCTGGGTCCTCCTGAGTGTCAGACGTGTTTGGAACCGTGAGACTCTTGTTAACCAGGCTGAGCGTGTTTGGGAACTTCTCATGCATCCACCCCAGAGCAGACACCCCTAATGGCCAGGGGGTTACTTTGTGAAGAAGGGTTCACACTGTAACTGTGATGAGTGTGCGTGAGAGAGCAGGAGGGAGTCCGTGTGTGTGTGTGTGTGTGTGTGTGTGTGTGTGTGTGTGTGCCATTGTGTCAGCTGCAGGCTCAGCTGATGAAAAACTGGCAAATGACTGAACCTTATTGCTGTGGCACAGCAAAGAGGCAGAGGGCTCACAGTGAGGATCAATCTTCACGAGCAGCCAAAGCATGCCAAAGGCTTTAGCAGAGAGATGTGATCTGTTGATTCACTCTCTGCACAGATCTGCTGATATAAAGTTGTCTGTGTGTATTTGTCTGCGTGCGTGCATGGTTAAGCTGGAAAGGCTCAGACGCGGACTAGCTCCAGAGCTGAGCAATAGACAGACAGGCAGGCATTGTCAGACATTTGAGACCACGCCCACGTTTTCTCCTTGGTCCTCCCCCCTTCTGGGAGTAGCCGAGGGTTTAGAAAGGTCTACACCACGCTGGGGCAATACATTCAATGGTGAGCAGGTGCATGTCTGATATTACTTTGATGAGAGTAAGGAGAGACTGCTTGGCTGTCACACTCTTGTTTATACACAGGAGACTAGGCTGCACGTCCCTAAAAACACATATTTTAGATGAAGATATGCAACGAGAATGCTTATTGATTGATTTCAGTGAGATGTAATGTATTTTGGCTAACTTGAATCCACTTTAAGTAAGTAATTTTAAATGACGCATAATGTAGTGTAACATAATTTAATGTCGTTGACTAGAAAACACACCCACCCTCCACTGTGTCAGCTGTTTGAACTGTACAAATGGACCATCAAAAATGCTATCAACGTAATGCTTCCTCCCCCCCAAATATCTTTTCTCCTCTTCTCCTCCACATCCCTCATCTGGAGACAGATTCTCTCTCTCTCTCTCTCTCTCTCTCTCTCTCTCTCTCTCTCTCTCTCTATTTCACTGAGCTAAAATAACTATTTTGCTGTCACACCGTCAACCAGAGAGATGGCAGAGCTGATAAAGCACCAAAATTACTTTTTAATCATCCAGAAAATTACCCTTGTAAATTATCTGTGTCTCACATTACATTTGGCAAGTCTGGTGAAGAGGAGAAAATCATAAGTGTCTTTTGTGTTTCCAATATAAAGCCTGTCCGGGTTGTTTTGACAGACAAATGAAACGGTACGTGCTGGTGGGTTGGGCGGCCTGGAAAGTTGCACTCCGCTGGCGGAGATGATGAAATGTGTCAGCGGACTGTGCTCCTCCATCCTGTCTGGAGATTGGCAGAAAGGTAGCATGCAGGATGTGATTTTGTTATAATTTCTTTAATGGGAGCACCATCTGGCCCTATCTCAACTGGAGCGCTGAATGACCCCCCCAACCCCCCGCCACCCCCACCCCTTCATATTGAGCTTTCTATATCCCCCCCAAATATTGAGTTCTTCCACCCCTTGTCCTGCCAGAACGTGCCCTCCACCGTCACCACCTACCCACCCAACCCTCCTTAAGCTTCTCTCTGCCTCAAATTAGTTCCATTGCATTAGTATCATATCTGCCCTGTTATCCAGGCCTTTTGTGTCATGTGTTATGGTGTGTGTGTCAGCTTCACCAGGAAATTGACAGATTTCCAGTGGGATTTGACGGCGCGGACACTTCATTGGCAGCCAGTGCAGCGTGGCATTGTGGGATTACTTCTCCTGAAACTGTGCCTTGTGGGATTAACCTCCCAGTGCCAGAGAAAGGACTTTAAAATAGAAGTGGATCAGTTGGTCCGGGAGAGCGAATGACGTCTCTCCGAAACAGAACCGCACGCAAGGGCTCCTCCTCTCCATCTGAAGTGTAGAAAGCATGCTGCTCCACTCCGAGGCTTTGCCCTGTAGAAATATAAAAGGAATAAGCTCTACACTTCCATTTCATTTTCAGCAGAGGACTCCCCCCTCTGGCTCTGGCCCACACCAGATGAAGGGCACACACGCCATCGGCATCCAAATGAGCGTGCGGCTCTTGTGATTACTGTGGTTTCTGGTGCTGAGCTGGCTCTCCTTTATTGGAGCTGAAAATTGCCCTGGGCCAGCGAGTTAATCTGCCTATAGACGACCATAAAACACCATCAAGGAAACCTCAAAAACAAACCTCACAACAAAATTCCTTTCAAAAACTTTGGCAGTTCTTGATCAAGAGCACATCATTGTGTGCGTGTGTGTGTGTGTGTGTGTGTGTGTGTGTGTGTGTATGTGACAACTGCAGCCTTCCTCCTGCTACTAACGACCGTTTGTTCTCCATTTCAAGAAACCGTAGAGTCACTGATGTAGGTGACAGCCCCCGTTGGCTTTTTAATAAGTTTGTTCCTCTTCCAGATTGTTGAGTCACACAGCAGGTGATTTCATCGTTTGTCTCTCATTAGCATTCCTTAGTTCTTCACCAGACCGAGGAGAGCAAAGTATGAAACAGAGAGAAAAAAATGCAGAGGGAGAGAAATATCCCTCAGATGCAAGCAAGTTTTCGAAAAATTATTTGTGGCGATGTGGCGTTTGATCTGCTGTGTACAATCAGCTTCAATCCTGCATTTAATGTTCAGATGATGTTATCCCAATTTTACTTTAGGGGCACTGAAAAAGAGGAAAGGAGAAAGAGGAGGAGCACGGTCGGTCCATGGCTGACGCTTTCAGAAAACAATCAGAAATGAATAAATAATTTGAATAATACAATTGTAATAAAATGAACCATGGCCACATTTGGGCATCCTGACGGATGTTGAAGTCTGAGCTGTTGTTCAGATGTGAGGGAAGGGTCGGAATAAAGGCCATAGCACCAAAGAGATAACATGTGCCTCTCTGAGACACTGAAGGCGTAGTGTTGTCTGTTTCATAGCCATTATAATACGAGTTGGCATACGTGTCCTTTTCAATACTGGGAAGAAACACGTGGTCCTCTCTTGACCAATGAATGATTTGTTTAGTTTAGACCGATATACTTGTTTCCACCTTGTCAACAAACCAGAACTTACTATGTTGTTGGAGTGAACTCACTGTAGTAATTTATCTGTGTACAGACTTGCTCTCTGTACTCATTAATACAATTTTCCTTTGATAATTGTCTCACCTCCTTTAACGGGTTGTTTTCGGCATAAACCTGACAATTTCCATTACAATGTTAAGACAATAACAATGTTACAGTGAATAATTGTTAACAGCTTCTTCTCTCAGAAGATTGACTCCTTGTTGGTACATTCATTCATTATGATCCCTGTTTTCTCTCCTGTTTCAAACATCGACTCTTACTGTAGCTATAGATCAATTCAAAGATTGATAAAATTTAGGAAGAGCTAAAATAATAATTTATTCAAGCTAATTAAACATTATTACATAGTCTTTTGTAATCATTAAAATTGGAAAGTGTAGCAACATGTACTGCTAAAGTTGCAGAATAGCTAGATTTATTGTCAGCCCTTGATCTTTACTGTTAACTTTGCCAGCTTCCACCAAAATGGATTTGAAACAAAGGGATTACCACCACAGAGTAAAACACCACTACTTTGAGTCCCCTCCTGAAGTGGTGGCTGCTGAGAGAATATGAATGAAGGTGTAGACGGTAGAAATAGGTTATTGTCTTAGGACGTGTTCTGACCTCCTAGTTTAGACCATAGTTTGATGGTTTAAACAGCTTTTCCTATGTATCAGATACAATCTTGCTGCCCAAGTATTCTCAGCGTGTGTTTCAGAGTAAGAACAGTTCAATCTCAGATTTTTTTTTAAATTTTCCCCTAAAACTGAACTTCTCCCTCCCCCTCCATTTTTTCTTGCTCTCTCCGCTCCTTTGTCCTGACTTCACTTTCCCTCTCCCTAAGGGTTTGGCAGCTACACATGTCCTTGTGAAGATGCATTGTGCCACTGGAGCTAGGATTGCCTCGGCATTTAATAACCCAGCCAGTCAATATGACCGTAATTGTTGGCCATAGACTAAGTTATGTGCTGCATCATCAGTTCCATTATGTTTTTATCGTTATTAATAATACGACTTTGTGCTGTTGATATGATGGGTCGTTATTGGCGCTCTGACAAGGAGTAATAGATTGGGCTGTGGAAGAAGCGGCACTGTTTTTCTTCTGTGTCACAGCATTGATTTTCCAAAATATGAGGCATAAGCCAATTAGAAAGAATCAAAGAGGTTATATAAAAGATATAGAGACTTGTTTAGACCGTGTTGTGTTTTTGTGCAGCGGTAGACATTTTACTTGAGTCAACTCATTCCAAACTCCAAAACTCCAGGGCACTCTCTAACCCCAATACACAAAATGCATTGTCGGTTCCACACCCTGTGCTGAAATAAACTCAACTCCCATGGTGCAACAGTCTGAGGATAGTGTATGAAATTATCTGGCCATTCCTAAATGATGGTATGAACACAAGCATAATTGAGAAAAATAACTATCAGGATACCATTTTGACCCACCGCTGTTAGTGATTGAATGGAGACACCATCTTAGTTTTGCTCGTTGTCATGGGGAACTTTTCCATCTGCTTGCAGGGATTAGAAAAAAGTACCTTCTAAATCGAAAACCCTAATCATTCGCTTCACTTCTCCTGTTTGTCTCCAAGTCTTTAGTGTTTTTCAGCGCCCCTCACCTACCCACTCTCCTTATCATATTATTACCTTAGCATGATCAAAACAAACAGGGCTATTGCTGCCGGGGATCTTCACGCCCAATGAGCCCATGAATGAATATTGTTGCTTTAGAATTTTTTGCTTGGTGATTTTCCGTTTTCAGCTTCCGTAGCAGCCGTTGAATCGACTGGAGTGGAAGATCATAAAATTAGGGAACCCCCTGTGGTCTGGTCGTGTTGTAATTAATCCGTTTTCGTTTTCGGTATGCCTGCCGTTCCGCAGACCCAACCCCCTTTCCCACTTCCACATGGCGGTTTGATGAAACCCAATTCACCTGGAATTAATCGGTTATGTTTCTCAAAGTGTCAATATGTCAAATAAATTAAAGCCTCAGGAAAAAAACACATAATTTTCACTCCTAAAACAAGAACAAATGCACACCTTTCTGAACAGGCTTTTGCTTTTAGCGTTTAAATATGTGTGGGGTTGGCGCTTCAGTCAATAATCATAAAGAAGGATTGAGGTAACTCATCGGAATGTAGAGGTACTGTTTGATAAAGCGCTGAATTTATAATTTAACGAAAGCTATCCATTCTTTATGCTTGCTGCTGAAAGAGACCCCGAAGGCCATTTGGTAGGCAACAGGCGTGTGCGCAGCGTAGCTCTCTTCCATTCCTTCAGACCGTCGATTATGCAATATTGATGTGAGCTTCTCTTGGATCTAGCCAGGACGCCTGGGGGGAATGAGTTTGGGGGTTTTGGTTTGACAGCAAGCCCCGCGGCCTACGCTAAGCAGCGCCATGCTAGCTCATCATGCTAATATTGTCACAGCTTCATCCGATTCGGTAAATCGGAGAGAGGGGCTAATTAGAAGTCATTAGCGAGGACTCTTTGTGATCTGGGGGAAGCTGATAGGGAGCGGGGACGCATCCTTCTCTTAGCGGGGCTCTGAGAGAGAGGGGGTGTTGCTACCCTCGGGGTAATGTGGACAAGGCAAGGGCCTCCACAGGCATTGTACACCACACTTCAAAACCGTACATACAAAATTGTAATGTAATTTAGCTTGATATGAACCGAGGCAATTTACAGCCAACTGAATTGATTAAATCATACTATCTCTTTCTTTCTATCCTCAGTAGTGTTGTACTTTGAAATACCACAAAATGTTTGGTTCTGTGGCTGTCTGTCGTGTATTTGTGCCCTTGTATTCTTAGCAAAATCCTGTTGTGTGAAACGCAGATTGTGATGACTGGCGATGGTGGAACGCTAGCGTGCGAAGATGAAGAAACTAGCGTAGCCTTGCAGGGAAGAAAAGTTAGTAATTTGTTACTTGGTGGGAATTTCTGTGAGAGTAATATAGAGAGAAGACAGAGAGGAGATAAAGTGACAGGGTGAGAGAGTGTGTGTGTGTGTGTGTGTGTGGGAGGGGGTCATTTAATCAAAAGTTATAGCAAACAATTATGTTATTGACTCATGAATAAACATAATCCTATCTCCATAATTCAAACAGCTCCCACACTTACAGTCACTCGTTATGAATGCAAACTGAAGTGGATTCCTCATCAACCTGGATGACATCCGTAGCCATTCAGTGGATCTGCTCTGTGAGCCTCACTGGTGCTGTTGGCTGGATGGCGCTCTACTATTCTGGGGCCGTTGGTGCAACGGGCAGTAGGACTTGGCCTGGTGCCACTTCCCGATCACCACAGAGAGTGACATGCCACATCAAAGACCTTTAAATGAAAAAGGGGTCTGTTCATTGGAACCACGGCTGACTTTTCCATTAAGCTGTTACAGAGACGTCTGCACATTGGCTCCGGCATGGCGCGTTTGTTTAGTTTCTGACCTAAGCTGACTTTTTTGTTTCGTTAACTGTGTATGCCTGCTCCCCGGCAGGCACCATGCACACATATAAAACGCTGACGAACTCAGCAGCTGTGGGACAAATTTAGTGTGTGTGTGTGTGTGTGTGTGTATCTGCGATTGTGCGTGCGTGCGTGTGTGTGTCTGTGTGTGTTTGTGTAAGGATGCAGTCGATGGTAACTTTAGCTCGTCTACCAGTCGTTTCCTGTGTGCTCTGGGGCTGTCCAAGTGCCAATGATTGGAAGGATCAGATTGGTTTTGTCCTGCTGCAGTGGCACTCAACCCCCCCTTCCCATCTCTCTCTCTCTCTCTCTCTCTCTCTCTCTCTCTCTCTTCCCCCTTGCTGGCCTGGATTAGAGTAAGTTAGCCCCTGTCAGAAAGAGGAACAGCTGCCTTCATCAGCTCCCAAACAACAATATCCTGTTTCATCCCCACCCTACCATTAGCTCTGTCCCTCTCCAGCTGTCTTTCCACTGTCTCTTCCTCACTTGACTTTCTTTTACCCCCCCCCCCCCCTCTCTCTCTCTCTCTCTTTCTCTCTCTCTCTCCCCCTCTACGTGTTTCTCAATCCCTCCCCTCTCTCTGGTTCTTTGTCCCAGTCTCCGTCTCTCCCTCTCTGCCAGTAGCCAGCCTGGTCCATCCTCCTGGGGGATAGCTCCATCTCTGGTCCGTGACATCAGCTGGCCCAAAGCCAGGGATTATAGACTCACTTATCAGCATTTTAATCCTCTGTTGGGGTCTGTGTTTGTGTGCGTCACTTAAAAACACATGCACACTCACACATTTACACTTGATCAAAAATGCTGAATCACGTGACTAGTTACTTGAGTCCCATCTCACTGTTACGGGACATCACGGAGGCTGTCGACGACCGGACACACACCAAGAGAGAGTTCTGGAGCTAACCTGAAGAAAGTGTAACTCGTCAGTCTACAACTTTATTTCCCAGAGCTATTTAAGACATCAAATAGACAAATATCAGAAGACCGCCAGCTTTTTGATCACACCACTGTAGTCCTAGAGGTATTTGGATGTGTTGAATTGATCAGGCTCACACACTCAATGGGACGCCTGCTCCTGCTGACAAGCACCTCCACAGGTCTAATACTGTAAGAGAGGTCGTGTACTTTGTGTCGTGCATGCCCCTCCAGGAGCGTGCACGTGCACCCGAGGGTCTACCAGATAGAGACTACACACACAGGAAGAGCTAAGCCAGACATTGGTGTTCTCTCAAACACACGCAGATCTTAACCATCACATCTGTCTTTGATTTATTTCTGTCTCTCTTTCCATCTCTATCTGTCTCTAGTCTGTTTTTTCTCTCGCACACACAACTAGCTATAAGAGCAGCTGCTCAAAGCGTTGTAATACCTCTGTTTTAGCTCCGATGGCACGAAGTCAAAATGTCTCTGCACTTCTCGCTTTTTGACAAAATACCCTTTCAAGTGTCCCCTTTTTAATCATAGAACCGCTCCCAAACTGCCGGAACAGTAGCCCCGTTTTTAATATGGAGGATTCAATATGTGTGCTGAAAAAAGTGTTTAACACTCACTAGTGCATAACCAGCTTCATATTAGATCTATAATGCACCCAGATAGACCTTCAGCTGTAGAGAAATAATAATAGTGTGCGTGTGTGTGTGGGGGGGGGGGGGGGCAACCCACTTATTACCCACAAGCTCCATTGGAGTGCCTAACGAAGTGTTCATATACAGTGTTATCTGTCCCCATTCAAAAACCTTGTATCAAGACGATGGCTTGCTCCGTACTCTGTGCTTATGTCTGTGTGTGTGTGTGCGTGTTTATGATGTTGTGCGTAAACACATGGTGATGTAATGCACTCCACATTCGGATGAAAACACTTAATGGACCTGTTTTCCAATCTTATATGCCTCCTTTTCAAACTGATCCATTACGAGTGTGTCTAGATAGATGGCGGTATATTATTTCTTTTTTATTTTAATAGTTGAGCAGCATTTATACCTGGGGTATGATTCAGATTTTCTGTTTGAAAGAGTTCATTATGTTCATAACCCTAACCCTAACACATGCTGTAGTTTGAAGGGGAACATTGTAAAAGCTATTTAGGAGATAGTAGCTTCAATAAAGGTATTGTGTGTGCCCCCTAAAATCTTTCGATGTCACATAATGTGTGTGTGTGTGTGTGTGTGTGTGTGTGTGTGCTTTCCCTGATGTAGAACTGGTCCTGATTGATAGTCCTCCAGAGGTGTCTGTTAATGGAGTGATGTGTTGAATGCTAACAGACACCACACTATTGATCTCACCTCTCAGTTTGTGCTGCCAGGGGCTCTTTGAATATGGATACCCTGTAACAGACAGGCGGAACGTTCAGGAAAACAAACACACACACACACACATACACTACTTACGCACACAAACGCTCACGTATGCACACACTCGCACACACCCAAACGCAGTCAGTCATTTGCATGCACACACTCACTCACACAGTTCCTGTCTAATAAACACATCACTTTACCCTGCAGTCTTTTGCCCTTGCTTACTCGACGCTTTGCTTCTCTTTCTTCCACTCTTAAACTCTCCCCTGAGTCTGGTGCCCACACCTACAACAGAAGGCATCTGCCAGGCAGGAAGAACATGTAAAACGCTGATCATTATAACTGTGCAGTAGCAGCTGAAGGTAACATCCTCCCCTCGCTGCCTTGCACTGAAGCTTCCCTGCGGAGCAACAAGTTCCTACGTCCATGTCAGGGAAACTGAACCGACCTGAACTAAACTGAGCTGGGTGCCAACTCTGTGTGGGATCCCTGTGGTGTGAACATTCCTTGTCTGTGGACAGCGTAGGTCCGGGGTCAGTGCTGCGGTACTCAAGCGGTCCCTCACCTTTCTCTCCCTGTGCGGTGCCTCTGCCCTGCGCCGTTAGACGTAGGCCTGGCTTTGGGTTGCCTGCTCATCAAGCTTTGTATTGCTGGATTCAGCTGCAATGCTGGTCAAACCCCCTTTTGTCTCTGTGGCTCTGTGTCGTTGTCATGTCTCCTGGGATTTGGTGCGCGTGTGAGTGTGTGTGGTCGTGCACGCGCTCGTGTTAGTAGGTCTGCGTTGTTGTTGTTCTTTTTTTTTTTTTTTACATTTTACACCTTGCTTCTTCCTCTGTCTATCTTCCTCCTTCTCTCCCTCCCTCCCTCTCCCTCCACCTTTGTCTCTCTCCCTCTCTATCTTACATGGATTGTGTGTGGGTCCCGGAATGCAGTCGACCTACTGTACAACACAGCACTTTGTTTCATTAACGCGCTGGACTGAACATACTTTTCTCACACAAACACAGTGCATGGTGCCACACAGCACTGGGGTCACTCTGACACAGTTGCAGTGTGCGTAGTATCTGCAACACTTCTGGCACTGCAGAGAGACACATGTTTCCATACACGCAGCAATCGATTCAGTCCAAACCTGACAAAAAAAAGAAATCGATAACAAGCAGGCTGTTGTTGGATCCAATCTCATCCGCCTTCGGGAGAAGGCTTTTATGTTTGGTTATTGTTTGCTTCATATGTTGTTTATGAGTTGTCTTTGGTGAAGGGACAACTTCTAACAAAGGACGGGAAGATGCAAATAAAACATCAGTTGTTTGAGGCTTTCTCTTTCTCTGTCTACTCTTTCCTTTGGCAGACACACACACAGTTTATAAAACATACAACTGTGGTGAGGATGAGCTTGCTATCTTGTGTGTCAGTCAGGTGACCTGTTTCCACCCTGCTAGTGGAGTGTCTGTCTGGCTGTGTAACATGTATGACATGCTGTTTACACAGTGTGTGGAGGAGTAACATGAAGCCCAGAGGGCATGGTGGAGATCAGCATGCAGGCTGGAGCGGCACACCATTACCACAGACCTGAGAGACAGCCTCTGCCGCAGGGCTAGCCTTCACAGACCCATGCTCTCCTTTCTACTCTGTGTTTGTGTGTGTGTGTGTGTGTGTGTGTGTGTGTGTGTGTGTGTGTGTGTGTGTGTGTGTGTGTGTGTGTGTGTGTGTGTGTGTGTGTGTGTGTGTGTGAGAGTGTGAGTAACTGCTTGTGAAAGGTGTCTTTGACTGACTTTATCCTAGATAAGCTGAGTCCTGGTTGGGAGACTGACAGGGTTGACAGTAGGGAGAGTGGGATACCGATCACGGATTGGTTGATTGTCTCTTCCACCTGGGAAGGGATGAAAAAGGATTGGACGGGACAGGATTTCTTTCTCACTCTTTTGGTTTTAGAGACACACACACACACACACACACACACACACTCACTCAAACACATTCCTTGGCTGTCCTCCTCCTTATTCTTCTCTCTCTCTCCGGCTCCTATTCTCTCCTCCACAGCCCTGTGTCTGGGCTCTGTGTGCGGTCCGCCTGTTAGCCTTTAAGTGATTGAGTCAGGTAATGGTGTGTGGTGGAGAAACGGACCCCATGCCAGGGAGAGCTGGCACAACAGGCAGCGAAGGAGGAGAGAGAAAGAGAGAGAAATAAAAGACTAATGAGAGGGAGCAAGAGAGAGCTAGAGAAGACAGGGATGGAGGGATGGATAAGAGGGTGTGAAATCGAAATGTAGAGCAAGACCAAAGAAAGACAGGAATTAACAGGTGATGAAAAAGAAAAGGAGAGAGGGAGGACAAAGAAAAGAGGGGAGATGTGCAAAGAGGAATGTAAAGAAAGAATGTTTCAACTGTGTTGTCAAGAGAAGAATTTAAGCTGGATAAAGATGAAGAGAAGATGTAGGATTGATCTGTTTCTGTTTCATCAATAGAAATCCCAGGGGTCAGATAGTACTTCACACTGCTAGAGACTGAATATCACACACACGTACACCCTCTCAAACATACAAACACAAACACAGTTTAATGTGTGTGTTGAAGGGAACACTGTGAAATTTCTGTCTTAGTCTCCTATTACAACTCCCAGGAGCCCTCAGGTCAGACTGAGTGGTTTACAATAAATGGTTCTGATTGAAGGCAGCTTTCTTTTTTTCCTTGTCTTTTTCCATGGTAGTTTGTAGCAAAAAAAAGATGTCTTGGGTCTTTTACCACTCTTCACACCCAGTAGAAAATGCTCAATTGCTCGCTCAACCAAACTAAAATTAGAAAATAAAACGTTATTTTGTTCAGTTGGTGTGCAGTTGGTGTCTGAGACCTGCAGTAGCGGCCATCCCTTGAAAGGCTTGAAGATTCTGAAACACTTGGTAACCTTTAAGCTTTAAGTCTGTTGTTACCCTGTGTGACATCATCCTGTTGGTGTGTGTGTGTGTGTGTGTGTGTGTGTGTGTGTGTGTGTGTGTGGTGTGTTGTAGTAGGGAGTGATTACAACAGATTAGTGTCTCCACCATCTGCATGGCTTCTCTTCTGGTTAATCACAGATTCGTTGATTTGGACAGAGTGAACTTCCAGTACATCTGGCATCTGTCCATCATGCTGCACTTTCTCTTCCTCCTCCTTTTTCTGCTTCCTCTCACTCTGTCACTCTCTCCCTCCCCCTCTATCTCAGAGCCACTAACTACCCCCTGTCACTGTTTCTGTCTCTCTCTCTTTCTTGCTTTCTCTCTTCCTTTCTTTTTCATGTCTGTGGCTTGTATTCTCTTTCTTCTTGTGTGTGTGTGTGTGTGTGTGTGTGTGTGTGTGTGTGTGTGTGTGTATTATAAAGAGAAGCTAACTCACTAGAGATCTATTTTATCATTGATGTCAGATTCAGACACTGAATTAGGCTACTTGCTTGAGACAGCATAGTATTAAACTGTGAAGAATTACAACCGTTGATGTCGTTAAAAAAGATTTTAGGCTCAGATCACCTGTTCTTTTCACAAACACACACACGCACCACACACAGACACAAGCATGCAGAAATTGAAACCTACCACCACACACAAAACCACACACTGTGCTGCACATAAACACACACTTTCACACTTTTACATACAAACTCAAATACTCTCTCTCACACACATACGTTCATACACACAGGTATTTAAAGCACATCATAAATTCCGTGGAGTGAGGAATGAGCAGCATGGCTGTTAACAGGACCCTGTGTTGTGTTGTGTTGCAGGATTGGCTGAGTAAGTTTGGCTACCTCCCGCCCCCTGACCCTGTCACAGGACAGCTGCAGACCAAGGAAGCCCTCACCAAAGCCATCAAAGCCATGCAGAAGTTTGGAGGACTGGAGGAGACTGGACAACTAGGTTGTGTGCGTTTTGCCTGTCCACGTGTTTGTGTGTGGATGGGATTGTGTTTTATAAATTGATTTACTCTCCTAACTGCCCTCCTGCCAGACACTCTAACATCAGGCTTTTCTCTGCCTTCTCTTTGAAATTGTGTGTGTGTGTGTGTGATTTTGCTCTGCCCAAATATTTGCAATAGTGGGGCACTCAGTTGCGCCCTCCTACTCTGCACAGCCCCCTTGTTTCCGCTCGGTAAATACCCGATTATTCTCTGGGTAGGTAAAGTACCTCTGTGGACTTGAAGGCAGTTGTTTTCAGGTGACCCGTCTGGGAATAATAGCAATAAGTCTA
This sequence comes from Aplochiton taeniatus, assembly GCA_017639675.1. Classification (NCBI taxonomy): domain Eukaryota; kingdom Metazoa; phylum Chordata; class Actinopteri; order Galaxiiformes; family Galaxiidae; genus Aplochiton; species Aplochiton taeniatus. Next base: position 47,591,251 of record CM030172.1, read on the forward strand.
GACTTTGGAACATTAAATAGTGATTTGCTACAGGACCTAAGGCTGCACTGCTGACGGTGAGTAGTGATCCGTTTCAATTTGGTCTCCTGTTAACCCCTGTCTAGCTTTAAAAGGAAGCCATTACTTTTCAAATCATTCCAAAACTCCTCCAGAAGTCAGTGTTATGGCACTATTGCAAAGGTTATACTGACACCTAAACACAAGTAATTTGTCATCATCCAAACTGTATATCCCACTTTCAAACTGGGCCTCTGACTTTGAATTTGAACTGAGATGACCCATGAAAACATCCTGTTTGTGTCACGGGCTAGGTGCTAGGGTACGACCCAAACGCAGATTAATAAAATCTCAGAATCAAAAACTTTGAAAAAAGGAAGACACAGGAAACCAGAAAACTGCGGTAAAGCAACACGGCTCCGCAAAGAGGCTGGTTGCACTTTTAATAGGTGCACGCGCACATAACGAACCGGCACAACATGCACAAAGGTTGCAATGTCCGACAAAGCAATGAACAAAGGCAGGGGCTTAAATAGCAACCAAGGAGCAATCAGGGAACACAGGTGCAAACAATAAAACAATAATCAGATTAGGCAGAGCAGACATTCCCAGGACTTGTCCATGGTGCTGAAGGCCTTCAGGTGACAGGAGAAGCGCCCTGCCCCTGTCCAGGGTCCTGACAGTTTGGCAAACGTCAGGGTTTCACTACAGCATAATAATAAACTTGTTGTCATGATCCACATACAGATGTTGTTGCTTCTTGATGCTCCACAGTACTTTACCACCACTGGTTATTAACAAACTAATGTGTTCCCTGTGCTCCTTGTATTTGTGTGTGTAAACCCCCTGTGTGACCATGTCTCTCTGCCCTCTCCCCCCTGTCCAGACCTGGCCACCCTGGGCCTGATGAAGACCCCCCGCTGTTCCCTGCCGGACGTGTTGGAGACAGAGGTAACAGTGGCGGGCCGCCGAAGACGAGCTGTGGCCCCGCAGAACAAATGGAACAAGAGACACCTGTCCTGGAGGTACAGCCCGCTGTAGTTACCTGTGCTGTAGTTCACTCTGCTCCAGATACCTGTACTGTAGTTATCTGTGCTGTAGTTACCTGTGCTGTAGTTTGCTGTACTGTAGTTAGCTGTGCTGTAGTTACCTTTGCTGTAGTACACTGTGCTGTAGTTACCTGTGCTATAGTCCACTCTGCTGTAGTTAGCTATGTTGTAGTTCAATATACTGCTTTCCACTGTGCCTTGAATCTTTTCTTATCGGATGGGTTTATATTTTACTATCAATCCAGTTCAAGCATGATCAATAAAGACAGGGATATGACCGTGATAGATAGATGGCCAAGATGGGCTGTGTACGTTCTGTTGTACAGTGAAGCTGACGGAACCTAAAGCCTATGACCCTGCATGTAGGAGCCTAAATAGATGATAGGGTTAGGGTTAGGGTTAGGTACGCACACCATCTCTTCCACAGCCTGTCTGTGTTGACATCCCTGAGGAAAGGACCGCAGCAGGGGGCGAGACTCAGGGCTGCCTTCCCCCCGGGGCGCTGGACACTCATCTGTTCGATCACTCACGCTCCTTTAGGCACTGCCAGGTCTGAGCCCCAGAGGTTTCCTGAAGACAGGGCCTCTCTAAGCAGCCATGAGACGCCGTGTGCCTGTGACAATGCGGTCTGGAGGTTAACT
>CM030172.1:47595437-47790775 GCA_017639675.1 Aplochiton taeniatus
TCCTGGTGTTCCTCATACTGGTCATCATACTGCAGCAGGCCTGGGAATCCTGCAGTAGGAAGGCAGATTCGGACGGACTTACACCCGGACGTTTGGATGATAGCTGGATGTAGTCTGCATCCCAAATATTCATACTACCATCCTATCGAGAAAATATTATGTCGCAATACATTGTATGTCAAATAAAGTGTGCCAAAAGTAACAGGATTCTACTGCATTTGGTTGCGTTTTGTAGTATTTAAGCCAGCATGCTTTTCTGGCTCTTCTGACCCACAATCCTCTGTGAAGCGGCAGATTCGTTAAATCGACTGAGCTGCGCTAATAGAGCCAGCGCAAAAATGTAGCACCATTTTCAAATGTTGCGCCACGGACTGCGACGGATGTATGTAGTCAAGCGAGTCAAAGTTCATGGCGTAATACTATGAGAAAGTGGTATGTCCCAAATGTATCCACACTGCATGCAACACTACGTACCCTAGGGTACGAATGAAACGTAAAACGTTGTAGTAGGTGATTTTGGACGCAGCGATTGTGTCACGCCGGGCCAGAAAAGGTAAGTCACGACCCAAACGCGGACCAAAACAAAACAGAACAGAGAGTACCAAAAAGAACACGGAACACAGGTTTGCTTGGAAAGCAAGAATAGCTCTTTACTTGTACCACAGGGCGTAACAAAGGTAATGTCTGACAACAGACTGGAACAAAGGCAGGGCTATATAAAGGGACAAAGAAACACAAAGAGGCCAATGAAAACAAACTAACACAGGTGACAACAATGAAGCAATCAGGGACAGAGAGGTGCTGTTGCCCACGGGAGCTGTCCCTGGTGCTGAACTGCCCTCAGGACGTCGTAGGGAGATCCCGACCCTGACAGATTGTCTGCTGCTAGACAGAGAAAAATGACCTGTAGAAGGGACAGAGAGCTGAACCACGTCCATTTAGACAGCTTTCCCCGAGACGGCTGACTCTTAAGACAATAATATAAAACACACTCTGCTGCTGCAGTCGGAGAAGCTGGGAAGGACAGTGCAAATGGCCACTGCGGCCAGTTAAGGTTCACTCTACGTATCACAATTCTACTCCTCTGCTAGCCCATTTTCCTGCTCTGCTCAGACTGATGACCTTAACCACCAGACTAATGCAGCACCCGAGGCGGTAACTGCTGGGCTATTATGGAACCCCATTGTGGCCAAAAACACCTAACATGACATGTGGAAAAAGCCTCTCAGCACACACAATTTGGCCTTGTGGACAAGGTTTTTTTTTAAGTTTTAACACGAACTAAAATTCTTCGTGTTGAGTCGTGAAAAAGTGTGTCGACGTGTGCTTTTGGTCTCCCATCCAGTCACTGTACAGAAAATGGCAAATATGAGCATATATGATAGTTATGATAGTTATGATAGTTTGGAGTGGGTAGAAAAATTATACATAAAATACATAAACACAGTGCCCAGAAGTCAGCTACCGTCAGATAACGTCTCTCACTTTCACTCTCTCTCTCTCCCTCTTTCCCTCTCTCTCTCTCTCTCTCTCTCTCGCTCTCTCTCTCTCTCTCTCTCTCTCTCTCTCTGTAACTCACTGAGTGGGTATTACACTGCCTCTAGTCTCTGCTCTCCATACCTTTGTTTTGAAATCTCTCTCCTTCTCTCACTCACTCTCTCCCTCTCTTTCTCTCTCTCACTCTCTCTTGCGCTAATCTCTTGTCTGTCATGGTCATGGCCTTCCAAGGTATTTTCGCTATTTCCGGGCAGCAGCTACTCCATTTAAATGATTCCAACACGCCTCGTCTATTCAGCCCATTGGAGAGCATTCAATTAAGCAGAATGAACAGAGCCTAGGCCACACACACACACACACACACACACACACACACACACACACACACACACTATAACCAGGCTCACACACATACCATAGCCATTCCTACAAGTCTGTTACATTATATGAAAAGTTAGCAAAGACTGTAACAAGAAAGCCACAGTGTGAAACTGATATTTAAGATTGGACAGAGATGTCGGTCCCTGGCTTGTTTGTACAGTTGAGTGAAGCTTACTTAGTAGTCGCTCCCTGTGTTAGGTCACGTCTACAGGCAGATGCTGAAGGGGGCGTTGTGGGCCAATGGAGTTTCCATGTTCCTGCTTGTAAACACACCATCCTGTCATGGGACCCCGCTGCAGCTCATCTGGCATGCAGGGGAGGCTCTCTCCTTGGCTGGCACCAGTACTGTGCACATGCAACACACACACACACACTACAGGCACATACGCAACAATCATAAATGTTGCATAGGAGCACACGTGTTAACAGATTCTCGTACAAGCAAACACACAAACTCATAACACACACACACACACACACACACACACACACACACACACACACGCACGTTATCCTTGCTCCCGTCCCTGACTTACACACACACACCCTACAACCCCCCACACCCTTTTCCTGTGCTTCTGTCCCTGATTTACCAAGCAAGCCAAGCATCACCAAGCTTGTGAACCCACCTGTGTACTCTGTCCTGTTAACATGGCGACCTTGGCTGTTGTTGGTTTAAGGTCAGAGTTGCTAGGCTACAGTGGCCTGTTCGCCGGCCTTCGCTATCCAGTAATAAGCCCACTGAGCCCCAGTTCGGAGCGCTTGGGGATGTAATAGTTTGGTGTTAGTGGAAGTGTGGGCTGGGGGTGGTGGGTGTGGGTGAGGTGGAGTGAGGGAATGGATCTCTCTCTCTAACTCTCTGATCACTAATAAGCCCATTGAGCCCCAGCTAGGAGAGCGGGGGCAATAGCTTGGTGTTAGTGGACGTATGTGCTTGGTGTTAGTGGACGTATGGGGGTGGGATGGGGTGGGGATGGGGGGTGGATCTCTCTGTCTAACATTCTCTCTGGGGTCCCTCCATCAATCAGCCTTTCGTCCTCCCCCCTGCCCTCAGTCGTGCTAGGTGAACCACTAATTCAATTATCATCGATTTGCTCCCCATGCGCTCCACCGTTGAAGGGCGGGCAGGATAATGGATTTTGGTCAAATAGCAGGAAAGAGAAAGATGGGGGGAGGGGTTAAAAATGTGTGTGTGTGGATCTAGCCAGCCGGCAGATCATCGCCCCTCCCAGCCCTCAAAATTGCTTGAGTGTGCACAAACTCCACTCATGTATGCATAGAAAGAGGCAAAGTTAAAGGAAGGAGGGGAGGGAGAGATAGAGCACGGGAGTGTGATTGTTTGTCTTCTCGTGTCAGAGAAATAAAACGAAAGATGGAGAGAGGGAAAAGGAAGTGCCGGAGAAAAGAGTCAGAGAGAGAGAGAGAGAGGGAGAGAGAGATGGAGGAGGCCAGATGAGAGGGCGAGAGCATGACTGGCCCTCTGTTTATTCAAATCCCATTACCGCTTCAGCGGAGTGAAAGAGGGAGATAGCAGCGAGAACTGAGAGAGGGAGGGAGGTAGAGAAAGGATGAAAGACAGGATGAGATGGGGATTTGGCATTTACGGATGAAGAGAGAGAGAGTGTGCTACTGAGAGAGAGGGAGAGAGAAAGCGAGAAAGAGCGAAAGAAAGAAAGAAAGAGAGAAAGAGAGAAAGGGAAAGTGAGAGACGTTATCTGGCGGTAGCTGACTGCTGGGAGAAGCCTATTTCTATTCATTTGTGATCTCCGGCCAGTGCTGGGTAGAGAGCATGTAGGATATATTCTGTACGTGGTCAGTTTGTTTGCCTCTGCCTGGACTCAGCTAGCCATGAAATAGGAAAGCAGAGGGAATCAGGGATCATCTGCAAACAAGAAGTCTACCTCGGTTTACCATGCATGGATTTGCAATCTTCTTCCATCAGCTAATATTGTGTTTGTTGAGCAGCTGCAAATGTAAATTAATATCTACTATACCTTTTCCAATGCATGCAGACAGCAACACACACACACACACACACATACACACACACACACACATACACACACACACACACATACACACACACACACACACACACACACAGTGTTTTCTCAGTTTCCCTCTCATCCATACCTTCACATGTCCAGTAATCTTCCAGTTTTCTCCATGTTACCGTCGTTCCAGTTCATTTTCCTCTCTCTCTGCTTGATCTTTATATTTGATCCTCTACCCCCCCCCCCCCCCCCCACACACACACACAGAATAAGAACCTTCCCCAAAGAGTCGTCCCTGCTGGGTCGGGACACGGTGCGGGCCCTCATGTACTACGCCCTGAAGGTGTGGAGCGACATCACGCCCCTCAACTTCCACGAGGTGGGCGGCAGCGACGCCGACATCCAGATCGACTTCACCAAGGCCGACCACCATGACGGCTACCCCTTCGACGGGCCGGGGGGCACCGTGGCCCACGCCTTCTTCCCCGGGGAGAGGTTCACGGCGGGGGACACGCACTTTGACGACGATGAAGCCTGGACCTTCAGGTCACCAGGTCGGTGGCCCAGTGGAAGCCCGAGTTACAAAACTAGGTGGTCATAATAGTTCTGCCAATGTGCCTTTTTAATGTGAAAATGAAATGTCATTGAGACAGCATTGAACTGGAAATTACATTGAGGTGGGTGGAATGTGACAGATGTGTTTGAACCCTAAAGCTATGCAGACCTGAGACATACACCCAATGCTACTTCCACACAGTATCATAAAATCTCTTAGAATGAACCATTTAACACTGAATAAATGAGTAAGTGACTGAGTCTTATCAGTAAGTGGCTGTTCAGTAATGCTTAAGGACAGTATTCAGCATGTTGTCTTCTCTCTTGAATTAATGGCCGTGTTGATACTCTATCAATAAAAAGAGCTAAAGAGGCTATTGAAGAGCCATTTCTGTTTCCTTAATGCCTGGCCGTTACAATTCTGGGATTGGCTCCTCAAATTGCAACACAATTAGCTGATCACCATGAGACTATTCAAGAGTAAGTTCTCGTTAGTTCATGGCTTGTGACTGGCTAATCTGTCCGGGTCAGTCTCTCCTAAGCTGCTTGACACTCGTCTGTTTCTGCCATGTCCTGGTGTCACTTCAACAGGCCAGCGGTCTATGCTGGGCCAATGCTGGGTCTGAGCTGGGTCAATGTTGGGTCTGAGCTGGGCCAATGTTGGGTGAGTGCTGGGTTACTCTCTGGGCCAGTGCTGGGTCACCGGCTGGCCACTGAGGCAGCAGCGACGCGGAGGACGGTCAGCCTCCACTGGATGGTCTCAGACAGCAGGACCAGCCTCACAGATGGTCTCATTAATCATTAACTCCCCGCCCTGCCCTTCTTACCCTCGATTCTCCTTCTCCTCACCACCTCTCCCCCTTTCATCAAGACGAGTGGGCTCTGGTTGACAGACCTTATCATTCTCCCCTGTCTAGGAGTAAAGGAGAGAATGATGGAGAGACAGAGAAAGGCATTGAGCTGCCTTGAGCATTGATAGAGGGGGCTGTGCAGAGAGGAGCACTGCGTATTGGACCACGCACTCACCTGACCACAGCTATAGCTTCACTCAGTCTCTGGGCTCATTGACAGAGTAACTCAGTTCAGGGCAATTACTGTGTGACCTGTGTGGGACTGTGGCATCCATCATGTAGGACTGTGACTGGATCACAGTACAAAAAGATGGTCCTTCGCCTAAAGGGAAACTTCTTTCAAATGTGATACTTACAGTAAATAACACACCGGCCAATATTATACACCAGTGAGTTGTGGTTATTGTAAATAAAGGTGTGTTTCTTTCTGAGGATGTTTGTGTTGGGGTTGGATGAAGACATCATCCTCCCCTTAGGTCTAATTGAGGAGGTTGTTCAGGGGGCAGACAAGGCCAGCTGGTGAACCGGTGTCAGGGCCAGCTCACACACCCTCCAGCACTCCCAAAAATATTCACACACACACACACACACACGTGCACACACACACACACACACACACACACACACACACACACACACACACACACACACACACACCCCTCACTCTCCCTCTACTGAACTCCCTCTCTCCTTCTTGTCCTGCGTAGGCTGTGAACCATATGTTCCTGGACACCTTGTCCGTCTGCTCCAATTAGGGCTCCCCCCCGGCCCTTACCCCTGCCTCAGCCTGCCAGGAGGGAGCTGGCGAGAGGGGGGAAAGGGAGTGGTCAGGTAGCAGCTGCTTACACAGAGCTCTGGCTCTGGGGCTGGGGTTGGGGCTGAGGCTGGGGCTGGGGATGAGGCTGGGGCTGGGGATGAGGCTGGGGTTGGGGCTGAGGCTGAGGGTGGGGCTGAGGCTGAGGGTGGGGCTGGGGATGAGGCTGGAGCTGGGGATGAGGCTGGGGATGAGGCTGGAGCTGGGGATGAGGCTGGGGCTGGGGATGAGGCTGGGGCTGGGGATGAGGCTGGGGCTGGAGCTTGGGCTGGGGCTGGGGTCAGCTCCATAGTGAGAGGGCGGGACGGAGGGTTGACCCTGTCTGTGGTGTGACATCACAATCTATTTCAACTCTAGATTGATACATGATGGTGGTGGCCGTGAGGAGGAGGAGAAGTGAAAGGAGATTAGGAAGAACACAAAGTAGTATTATGGATATCAGAACATTTGAAGAAGGTGTTAAAGGGAGAAACTATGATGAAGACAATAATGATGTAAGAAAGATTATAGTGTTTATTATGGGAGAAACTATGATGAAGATAGTGTGGATGCTGATGAGATTAATGAAGAGGACGAAGGTGAGGAGGATGAAAGATTGTCCATAATGAATGTCTTTATCTTAGGGTAAAACCAGAGTAGAGGGAGTTATTATTATTTTTATAAATCAACATTCTTAACCGGCGGCGTCTGTATTTGTGTGGATTGATATCCTCTTCTTCATTAGAGGGGTTTGAACAAGGGATTTAGTCTCTAGTCTAATGGTGTTTGTTTGTTTTGTCTCGGGCGCGATGCGACTCACTGAGTCGAAGAACAACGTCCGCTAATTAAACAACACATTATTTTCTTCACGTCATCTTTGTCCTTCTCGCTTACATTTGCTGCCCCGCTCCTGTTATTCCTCTGATATTATCACTGTGTCAAATCATTACTGTCTGTTATAGCTGTAACTCTAATGACAGCAGTACATTATGTGGTTTGTGTACATTGTGCTTTTCTCCAGTGCAGCTGAATATAACTTTCTCTGTTTTGAGATTATTTTTTGTGAGCAGCTTATGTCAGTGCTGTTATCACGGAGCTGCTTGTTAAGACATTAGAATCAAGGCCCTCTGTCCTCGCTCTGTTTTCTGTCCACTCAGTTAGCAGGGCTACATATTGTCTTGCCCAGCAACGTCTACTGACAGGAAGATAATCCATTGATTAGTTGTCCACTTGTAAGGTCAGGAGCTTTAGACGAGAACGTCGGACACTTCAGCACATTTTCGGGGCCGGCTTAATCTTATTAAAAAGGATAGGCCTTATCACACAAAATAGGATGCTGGGTAATTGCTTTCACTCGCTGCCCTCTGTTACGCGGCCCCCTCCTGTTCTATTGTCTGGAAGGATCTCACTCTGCATTGTTCTTGGAGGAACCTCAGAACACAGCCCTCTGAGGGACCATCCACTAACGGGCACGATTAGCCTAGCGAAAATGCTTAATGCTCCATTAAAAGTTAGCGATCGTTCTTCCGAGCCAGTCGGCTGTTTGACAAGCCAGACGTCCAATGAAGCGTCTAGGGCGGCGTCTCGGGGGTCACATGGGTAAGTGAAGTCTGGAGATTGCTGTTTTTGTTTTGACAGCCAGCAGATTTTTCGTATTAATTATCTATCCTCTGGGTTGCAAGCTAATGCAGACTGATTATCGTCGCTGAAACAAAAGGCTCATTAAGCCGGTTTGGTTTTGATGACTTTCACAATTTGACTTCAGTGTTAGCGTGTATTTGTGTGTGAGCATCCATGTGCTTGTGTGTGTAAGCGTTTGCATTTGCGCGTGCGTGCGCATGTCTTAAAGAACAAGAATAAAGTGAAACACAAAAACAGACAGATTAAAGACAAAGAGAGCGGGAGGAGAGTGTGATAAAGAAGAAAGGCAGGCGAACACTCTAGTGCCATCCCCGATTAGCAAGCTGTCAGTCTCCCTGCTGGCCCCCTCAGGAACAACAACAGAGTAGGAACACCCAGTGGACAAACCTTGGGGAGCTTCCTGGATGCCGCGACATAATTCTAGAGGATTATTCCAGGGTAACTTTTGTCATTAGGACCTGCAGTTGGTAGTCACATAAATGTATTGTTTTTCTCCAGGTGCTTAGGGAACAGCTCACATTTACCAGGAGGCCCACGTTATATATAGAGGTCCTGTTTTCGCATGCAGTAGCATTCCCTGTCACACTAAGTTATGCCACCCCTTTACCACCCCTCAGTCTCCAAAAGGCTTGTCGGTACAGGGTACAACAGGCGTCCCCCACTTACTTTGGTGTTGTTTGCTTTCAGAATGAGGGCTGCTACTGAAGTTGTCACGTTAGCCCCTAACACACTGCGGGTGATGCTTCCCAGTTCCCCGAGCAGGCATGAGCCCTGTTGACATGGTGACACGGCATTGGAGAGACAAAAAAAAAGAACAAACCGGCCTCTTTGTCCACATCATTGTTTTTCCCAAAGCTATGAACAGTTTGGCTGGGGTAGACGGCCAAAGCTAAGCTAAGCTGAGCTAACGCATACAGTGGCATAGAGCGCCCCCAGCTAAGGGGACTAGCTGTTTAAGCGGCCCAGTGATGTGTGACCATGCCGGGGTAGAAGGGGCTGTCATCCGGCCTCTTTCTGCAGACATCAGCGGGCCTTGTTGCTGTGGTCTGTGGCCCTTGCTCTGGCCCACTGTGGGTCTGCCTTGGAGTAATCTCTCTCTCTTCTCCTTTCTATCACCCACCTCTCTCTTTCTTCTCCTCTCTCTCTCTCGCTCTCTCTCTCTCTCTTCTCTCTTTCCTCAAAACATCTCTTATCGTTCTCCATTTTCCATCCTGTTAACCAGCTGGGTGCTCTCCTAAATGGATCTGATGGACCCGTCCAAGTCAATCAGAGCCAGGACGATTTTAGTCCTGTGGGCAGGAAGTCTCTTTTGTCACCGTGGCGATGTACACCTCCTTGACATTAGTCCAAACAAGATGACACGGTTCCTAGCGCTCCGGCTCGTTCCTTTCCTCTATCTTGCCCTAACTTCCTCTTTCCTCTCCATCCATCCTGCAGAGTGTGCTCCTGTAGATTAGAGTTGGCATTGGGCCCTACATCATACGTCAGCACATCTTTCTCACTGCACACTCTTTGTCTCAGGCGTGACAGTGGGCCAAGCCTGCCAAGTCAGGGATAAGGGGGTAGAGGGTTGTTCCTTCGAAATGCAGCCTTTGACTCCTGAGTCTTGCTTAGCAGAGCCAGATGAGGAAGTTTTGTTTTGGGATTGATTTGAGATGGGTTTTTTCAGGCGAGGATAATTCAAGCCTGTTATCCTCCTGAGGCTGCAGGTGACCATCCAGGCGAAGGCTTGACTGACAGCCCGTTGTGCTCAGACACCCCTTCCATAGCTGTCTCTCTTGCGTGCGGCTTCCCTGAAAGCATGTCATCCCTCTGAGGAGGGCTGTCTCTCCTCTTAGCTTTGACTATGCGGTGATTAGCTGAGAGGGAAATAACAGGTGGGCACAGGGAGCCGCACGGCGTCGTCGTCTTCCCTCCGTGGGGATTTACAGGTGAGGAGAGATGGGGCGGAACCATTCATCTTTAGATTTAGAGGCTTGAATAAGAAAGCCATTACTCGCTTCTATTACGCTTTATGCTCCATTGTGTACAATTGAGAGCTCCGGTTTCATCTGTGACTGCTTTGTATTTGTTTCGAATTGAATCAAAGTTGGTCTGATAGTTCAGGTAGAAAATGTCACATGCCTGTGTGGCTAAAGCTACACCTCTTAAAATGGATTAGAAGTCTGAAAGTCATAAGATGTCTTAATAATACCTCGATAATAACTACATTTTTCTCTTTCTTCTCTCTCTCTCTCTCTCTCTCTCTCCCTCTACGTGTTTCTCTCTCTCTCTCTCTCCCAGACACCCATGGCATGGACCTGTTTGCCGTGGCAGTGCATGAGTTTGGTCACGCCATAGGCCTGGCCCACACCTCGGCCATGGAGTCCATCATGAGGCCCTACTACCAGGGACCGGTGGGGGACCCCCTGAAGTACGACCTCCCCTACGAGGACAAGGTCCGCGTCTGGCAGCTCTACGGTGCGTCCCGTTGGGTCTGTGTGTGTGTGTGTCTGTGGGGAGGAGGGGTCCTCACTCACACACACATCTCTCTCTCTCTCTCTCTCTCTCTCTCTCTCTTCTGTCTGTACTATCCTTCACATTCCCTTACCTTCTCTTTTCCCTTTCTTTAAGGCCATGTCCACACTTACCCGGGTATTTTTGAAAATTGAGGTTTTCCTCCTTTGTTAAAAAAAAATTGCGTCCACACAAGCACTGTTAAAAAAAACTCTGTCCACATGAAAACGCAAATAGAAACCTGTCAAGAGCGTTCCAAAAACATTCCAACAGACGGCCAAACACACACACTTTTCCTTCTCTATAACTTTCTCCACCCTCTGTCATCCATGACATCCCCTCCAAACATCCCCACCCCTCTCCGTTATCTACCTCTCCTACCTCCTTAGCACCCTCCATCCTTCCATCCTTAGTTCACCCGACAGTGTCCCCCCCCCTCGTGTCCCCACACACACACACACACACACACACACACACACACACACACTTGGCACATCGCCAGCACGCCACTCTCATGTGCGGATGGAGCATACATTAGCTCCTATCTCCACACACACCCCAAACCCCATCCGAAACCCCCCACACTGCACAGTGTCAGCTTTAATTACCCAGACTTCCTGATCAGCAGGGCGTGGAGGAAGCTCAGGATTGGCCCACAGGAACCTGAAGGGATTAACTTTATGCTGGATCCAGCTACTGTAATGTTATGCAGCAGTGAGGGGAAGAGGAGGGCACCAGAAGGGAGGAACAAAATAGATGGGGTGTTCTAATGTTACAATAGGAGAGGAAACTGGGCAAGGTACTTTGATATAGCTGCAGGAAAAAAGGCAGTTGTGGGAAGGGGATAAAAGAAGTCAGGGATATGAAAAGGTATAAAATAAAAGGTAGACAGGAAAATCAATCAAATGGCTCTTGTCCCTGGAACGTGCAGACAATATTGTAGTGGATGGGCTTTCTTGTTGTGTGTTACAAGACATGGTTTCATTGAACTTTGACCTTTGCTTTTCTCCAGGGGTCAGAGACTCGGTGTCCCACACCATGCGACCCGGTGACCCTTCACAGACGGCTGACCCCCCTGTGCTGCTGGACCTGCCCGAGAACAGGTCCACTGTCCTGTAAGTACGAAACACACACATAAACACACACACGGGACACAGATTGAGAAACGCTCACACACACACACACACACACACACACCCACATACACATGCACGCACGCACACACACACAAACACAGACTCTCAAAGATACACACACAGAGAATCAGACTCACAAGCTGATTAGGGACGTGTTATTTGTGTCATTTGAATAAACTGACATTAAACCATAATAACATTCCCCATCTTGTCCCTCTCTTTCTCCCACCCTTCAACACTTTCTCTTTCTCGCTCTTTCTCTCTCTCTTGTTCTTTGTCTTTCTCTGCCTCTCTATCCCTGAGCACCTCTGGCCCATTATCTTCTATCTGTCCTGCTGGTCTTTGGGTGTGGACGTCCCAGTCACACAGAGAAGATAACAGTCCTTATTTCACCTTGTTCCCCCGTCACACTGAAGTACAGCTCAGGATGTCCCCAGCCTACCAAACAAGCCTTTTATTCAACCTGCAGATTTAAAAACTGTCTATCACGCACAAAAACACTCCCACAAACACACCCAAGATACACACACACACTAGCGCCCCAAAGCCTCATGGCCAAACAAATTACAGATCTCCTGAATGTCCGTCTTTGTTAAGAAGAGGTCTGAGGGGTGCGGTGGGTGGGGGGTTGACGCTCATAAAAGCCGTCATGTCGGAGGGATGGGTGGAGCGTTGGCAGGCAGGACACGTCGCCGTCTGAATCAGACATTAGTCTGGGATAGTGCATGTGAGGACCTCCTGGGGTCCGATAGCATCTTCGCTGGTGTTTGGCCAAAGTTAATTGAGACACATGCACACACACACTCATATATGTGCCAGCACGTTGGATGAACACAAACATTGCACATGAACGCTCCACCGACCAAAAAGCAAACAGGATTTAACACACATGGGTTTGCCGAGCTGTTTAAATTGGCTCCGTCATGCAAAAGTCAATTAACCACCTCTCCTCTTTCTCCTCTCTCCTACCCATCGTTTATCCTCTCTTCCCCTACTCTTATCCTCTCCACTCTCTCCCCTCTCCCGCTCTTCTCCAGTCTCAGGCCGGCGTGGGACGCCCCCGACAGATGCACCAGTCACTTTGATGCAGTGGCCCAGATTCGTGGGGAGGCCTTCTTTTTCAAAGGTACAGAACCTCAGAGCAGAGGAAGAACACAGGGAGGACATGGGGAGGGATGAATAAATAGATAAAGAGAAAGAGAACAAGGGAGGCAGAAAAAACTGAGAAAAACACACAGAGAAAGTTAGAAATAGAGATAAAATGAAAGAGAACGGACAGAGGGACAGACAGGAGATTCTGGAGATCCATAGAGGGTCCAGCCAAGCATGACTCCCAGTGGTTCTGACTCACTCCTCACATACTTCCAGGCATCCTCCAGTCCAGCCGGGCCCCGTGCAAAAGATGGACCCCTAGTGAGGCCCCCACTCTGTCTGTCTCGCTGTATCTCTCAGACTGCTTTAAAAGTTTTACTTTGGAGTCCAAAACTTTAAGAACATGAGTTTAGAGAAAGGGGTGAGGAAGTGTCTTAAAGGCAGAGGTAATGCCGTAGATGTCCAGCTGGGTAATGAGTTAATTTTTTCATGACACCGAGTCGAAGGAAAGAGTCAGCGGACCAACAGCCTTTATTCCGACCAAAGAAACCAATTTCCGACAGAGTGAGTCAGACCAAAGGGAAATCCAGATGGAAAAATCCAGAACTGGTCATTAGTTTTAAAACGTTTTAGAATGCTTTATGTTTGGGATTTTTAGGATGCACATCAATGGAATTCAAATGTCACATTCTAGCTAGATGTTTCCAATGAAGAGCTTGATCTTGCACTACTGAATAGTTGCCTTACTTACCAGATTTTGTAGATTGTACAATCTGGTGACTACAGTAAAAACAAACTGGCATCAACACTTTCGAATGCTTGAAAACTCCACAAAAACATACTGGCACACAGAGAATGACTTTGCATTTCTTTTGCTGCTCTTCCCAGGAAAGTATTTCTGGCGTCTGACCCGGGAGAAACACCTGGTGTCTCTGCGTCCCGCCCAGATCCATCGGTTCTGGAGAGGCCTGCCAATCAATCTGGACAGTGTGGACGCTGTCTATGAGAGGCCCGGGGACCACAAGATCATCTTCTTCAAAGGTCCACTCCTTCACACACACAGATTGACACACACACACAGAGAGACCAACACAAAGAGACACACTCACACATCTACTCAGAGGGGTCCGGAGGGAAATCAGTATGAGGTCTCGCTGAGAAAGTAATGATACTGCCTTTATGGTTACCATATACTTTGTTCAAGAATAGTCATTGAAAGATGAAAAGAAGAAAGTCAGATTAATGATCAGGATAGTTGCCGGAAGCCTTGAAAACAGAGCAGACAGATGTCTTGATGGATGAAAGACGGCTCAAAAACTCCAGATCACAGAAGTACAAAAGCAAGTCCAGCAAGATTTATGTTTAATAAACCCAAACAGGTTTGGGCTGAGAAATGTTATATTGCTGCCCTTTATTGCTATGCAGCCTTTATGAAAAGTATTTTTATTATTAGATAACTCTGTGGAACTTCTGGTTTCAGTTACTTTAAAACTCTCATTTGAAATTGCCTTTACACTTCTCAGTGTTAACCACAGACTGGTATATATGCATCATAAAATATACCTTTTAAATGTTAAATGTATACTGTATATGTATTTTTTTTAATACAATTTTGACTAATTTCGCTCCCTGCGGTTTGGTAGGTCTTCCTGTTTTTTGATTGACACCTCATTGTCCCGCAACCTCAGGTCTAAAGTATTGGCTGTTCAAAGACAACAACGTGGAGGAGGGCTACCCTCGACCAATCAGCGACTTCGGTCTGCCCCTGGAGGGCGTGGACGCCGCGTTCGTCTGGCTCCACAACGACAAGACCTACTTCTTCAAAGACGACCGCTACTGGCGCTACGACGACCACGTGCGCCACATGGACCTGGGCTACCCCAAGGACGCCCTGCTGTGGAAGGGCCTGCCGCCTCACCTGGACGACGCCATGAGGTGGTCAGATGGTGAGAGGGCCTGATCGACACAGCGGCACACAGACACCCCTCATAAAAGTCAAACTCTGCAGACACTGGAACATTGAGTAGGGTGGAGGGACAAAACATTTTAGCGAGCTGGGTCTAACACATTATGGAATACAATAGCTTGGCTGGACGTAGTGGATTTTGTTCTGGTTTGTTCTCGTTCTGGGCTCAGGCTAATGCAGTCAAACAGGGCTGAGATCCCTGTCCATTCAGGCCCGGCTAATGCTGCTGCTCCTCCAGCGAGAGTCAGACAGCCCACAGCATGCAGACATGTTTTCTAGTCCTCTGGTCTCCCTCTCCAGACTAGTCTGAGAGATCCAACTCTCTCTCTTAGTCAGCGGGAGACGAAAGCTAAATAGATCACACACACACACACACACACACACACACACACACACACACACACACACACACACACACACACACACACACGCGCGCACTAACAAACAAGTAATACATCCAAGACTCATATCACACTAAAACACACACGCATCATTCCCAGCTTTCCATTTAATGCCATGATCTGGTCCTATTTCTTGTTGTTGTCAGTTGCTTTTTGCAATCATTGGTCCGTCCTCTTTCTATCAGACACAAACACTCACAGACACACACACAGACACAAACAATCACACCGGGAGATCCTGCCAACCTGCAGCATCTCCCGTAGCTGAATCTGTGTGTGCGTGAGCGATATTCCTTAGGTTAGGTGCTGAGGGAGGAAAAGGGAGGGAGGAGAGACGGCCAACAGAGAGGGGAGAGAGCAAATGTTCCTGATGAGAAGATTTTTATGCCGGATGGAGCAAAATACAAGAGGGATCAAGGGCTTAGTGTGTGTTTATGTGTGTGTCAGAAAGTTGTGTAAGAAAGATATAGAAAATCATTAGAGTAACGAAGGTACCATTTTTTCGTTACCATGAAGCCGTTACTGCGATCGTTTTACATTGTATGAGCATTGCTTTAGTACATTTTCTATTGTATATTATGACAACGGAGTAGTGAAAATAATTTGACAGGATCAAGAGAGTAAGGTTAAGGTAAGTAAAAGAGGGAGGGAGGATGGATTGACTTAATGAAGAGAGGGGAGTACAAGGGAATGAGAGCCAGTTTTAGTTCCTGGGGAGAAACAGAGAGATGCTGATAGGGAAAGGGAGGGACACACTCGGCTGACACTGATGTATTGCTCTGGGAATAGCAATCATCATCACAGTCTCCACTCCCTCTCACCCAACCTTTCTCTCTGTCTCTCTCTATCTCTCTCTACCCCCCCCCTCTCTCTCTCTCTCTCTCTCTCTCTCTCTCTCCCTCTCTCTCTCTCTCTCTCTCTGTGCTCTCTATCAATGTGTCTTAGAAACTTAGACAGAACAACATGCATACCTAAATTATCTGTTTCCCTTCACTGATCCTCTCTCTCTCTCTCCCCCTCCACCACCTCCTCCCTCAGGCTCTTCCTACTTCTTCAAGGGGAAGGAGTACTGGCGCGTGCTGGGCAGCGACATGGAGGTGGAGGCCGGCTACCCGCGGCCCATCGGCCAGGACTGGCTGGTGTGCAGCGAGATGCAGTCAGACTCTCCGGCCACGGAGCCCAACGGCACCGAGACCCGGGTCAACGGGCAGCACCAGCCGGACCACGCGGAGAACGGCTTTGAGGTGTGCTCCTGTACCTCGGACTCAGCCTCTCCCCTGGGGGCCCGGCCCTCACCCTCCCCCCTCTGGCTCCTGGCCCCTCTCTGGACGCTTTGCCTCGCCGTCTCCTCCCCTCCTCTATGACGCTAGCAGGAGGGGGGAGTGGCCTCACAACTCAGCAGGAAGTATTTCAATGACAGCATTTATTGGGCTTATAGACAGTTTGGCTGACGGCCTGACTAGCTACAGCTTATGACAGAAACGACTCGAGAATTTTGTGGATTTGACTCTTAGTATTCTAAATTGGTATCGTTGTTGATGTTGTTGTTGTTGTTGTTTATTTCTTCTTTCTTTGTTATTTATTTGAGAAATTCTAATGTTTTACACCGTTTGTGTTATTTATTTGAATTTTTGGGAAACTCGATAAGCAGTGAATTTGGAAATAAATGTTATATCAATAGGTCTACACCCCCCCAAATATCTATAAGCCACGGTGTACAATGAAACTTAATTCCGTTTCAGTCCCACAATCACAAGTGCTTTACAAATCCTCTCAAAAACAGACCCACGCACACACACGCACACACACACACACACACACACACACACACACACACTCTGTGTCCATTCCATGTGCTTTAATAAGATTTAAACCAGCCACAAATGCTTCCATCTCTGGTTATGTCCAAGCTGGCAAGACTCACTATCTCTACACACAAAGTCAGGGCTATACACATTGACTATTCCTATCAGCGTCCTTTCACTCATAATAGGCCTCTTTATCTATCAGACACAGAAGAAACACCCTCCTGGTTATTTCCAAAGAAGAGATAAGGGACAAGTTGTAGTTTTGATGTATTTATATGAGAAATTTTGGACAGGTTGTGGTGGGGGTTGGGAAGGTGCATGATGAGGATTTGCCCTCTGTGGACTGCTGACAGCAAGCTCTCATGACATCATCAACATGGGACGTTCTTCTCCTTTTCTTCACTCCACGTTTCCTCGGATAGGATGTCTGCCGTTTGTAGAGGGGCATAGGGCAGAGGACAGGATGTTCCACCACAGACCTTCTCAGAGACTGACTCTCCACCAAAACTCGATCTATTCTTACTCCACAGATATATTTACGGACAATTAAAAAAAAATTGAAAACTGATATATTTGGGTCGAAAGGTTGTATAGCATTTGCAAAACAAAATCGAACTGTACATTTCAAGCCGATTTTTCTAAGGTAAACTATTTTTGTAGGAAAATAAATCAGAGTAAGAGTGAGTGCAATGCGTGTAATGATTTTTTGAAGGGGGGGGGGGGGGGGGGGCGGACAACCCGGACAGCAGGATAGCAGCACTGAACTGGCAGATACTTTCCTCCATGTTCCATGTTCAGAACCATGTTTTCAGATGTACTGACCGGAGACCGCTCCTTACAAAACAAGTTGTGTCAGTCACAATGTTGTTGATTTTTGGTGTTTTTTTTTATGCCATCCATTCTAAACCTTCCTGAGCGTCATTCCTGTGTGCAGATTCGTTGGGGCACGATTATGGTTGTTTGTCCAGGAATTCCCTGACTTTTAAGAACTAGTCTCAACTATGATGTCTCAGAGCAGAGGGAACACATGACAGCATTGGTAATATTAGTTCAAGCGCTGCAGGTAGAGAACCACACACATGTACCACAGGGATGGAAACAAACCCGTCGTCCTGGTAACAGGCTTCACCCACTCTTTCCTGTGAACACACATAGCAACAAATAGTGTATGCGTGTTTATTGCACCCTAAAGATATCTTGGCCACCCACCAAAATCAGCAGACAAGAACCAAGGTAATTTTAAGTTAAAGCCCCCACCACCAAGCCTTCTTCTTGTTTTTTGCTGACAGCATCATTGTCCCATCCTGTGCCACACTCCAGTGGTGTTATTGAACTGTTGTGGCGTGGCCTGGCGTGGTGCCCGTGCCACCCAGTGAGCCTTGGTGCCCAGGGGCATGTGCATTGGGACGGTTCACGTTCCACTGGCTTCTCCCCGTTTGATTTGGCCGGCTTCATTAATGAGTACGGGATGAGACCCTGTGGTGGATCATAGGAGGGACTCTGGAGAGAAGGAAGACGATGCAGGGAAGAGACCAAGAGAAGGGAGAGAGAAATAATGATGGGGGAGAGAGAAAGGAGGGCGAGCACAAGCAGAGAGAGAAGGATAGAGAGAAGGGAAGGAACGGAAGACTATCTCTCTCTCTCTTTCTCTCTCTCTCTCTTTCTCTCTGTGTGTGTGCGTGTGTGTGTGTGTGTGTGTGTGTGTGTGTGTGTGTGTGTGTGTGTGTGTGTGTGTGTGTGTGTGTGTGTGTGTTTGTTTGCATGTCCACGTGTAGATAGGACAGGTATGCTCTTAACAAATTAATCTGGTTATACAGTTAGGTTTGTATGGAATCACCATCCAGCAAACTGACAGGTCTTTTTAATGACCTGAGGGCATAACAGACGACGGATGCTGGGTTGTGTTAAAACATTGATGCAAAGAACCACAAAGGCCCACCTTGAGGCCTCAGTCTAAAACTGAGGCAGAAGTAGCCTTCAAATGGGCCAGGCGGAATCAATCAATCACCCTGAGGGGACCACCGCTACAGACATTCCAGTCCCGAGCAATCGCATGCCGAGGGTAGAATCTGCGGAGGTCTTGATAGAATGACAGAATGCCAACAGCAGGACAAACCAGCTATCTGGCCGGGGAGTCTGCATGCTTACACATTCAAAAGTGAAGGGAGATTACCAACTGGATCAAAAAACGCAGTGGCTAGATTTCCTCAATGTTTTTTTTCTTGATTGAAAAGACCACTGCACCAAAGTACCTGTAAAATGGGTTTCTTACAAGGTCCCGTAGATGCACAACCACATATTCAGCACTGTTAATGCAACTCAGCTGGAGATCTGTTCTTTATAATCTTCAAGGGGGCAGCTTGGCATTTAAACGGCCAATCTGTTGGTTATTCGTGACACATCGAGGCAGCATGGTACGAGTTAGCACACCTTGCTCTTGCTGAGGTGTGCGTACTGCCTCAGCTCTTTGATCTATTTCCCAACTGACTACCTGTGCAAAACCTTCCCCTTAGCAAGGCTGCTGTCTGTGTGTGTGTGCATGTGTTTGTGTGCATGTGTCCGTGTGTGTGTGACTGTGTGAGCGAGTGCGTGTGTGTGTGTGTGTGTGCACGTGTGTGTGTGTGTGTGTGTGTGTGTGTGCGTGCGTGCGTGCGTGCGTGCATGCGTGCGTGCGTGCGTGTGTGCGTGTGTGTGTACAGATGAAGAAGTGAGAGAAAAGAAGGAGATCCGGCATGGAGTTATGTTTTCCTTGAAAGAACAGCTTCATGTGTATTTAAACTTAACACATGGCAATAACGGCGTCACTTTAATCCCCATAGGCCACTGCACTTGTCTGCTAAGTAATCTTCAAGAAGGGTCAAGTGAGAACTTGAGAATGGTGAATAAGTCTTTATCTCTTGCCTGGATGATTACAAAGCTTATAGTGCCCTCTACTGTTGAAATAATGTACATATGCATGTGCGCTTTACGGTCCAATATTTACAATGCCAAACAGACAATGACCAATGTGCCGAGGATGAGTTGGTCAAACCACCATTTTCTCCAGAGCGATTGAAGCCCAGGATGACCATCTGGCAGAAGAGAAAGCAAGAATGATTTACAATGTTTCAACTCCTTTATGAAAAAAAAGTGAATACCTTTTTGAATGTAGAACACAGAAGTGTGTACAGATGGGGGGAAAAGTACCGCATTATCTGCAGCAAAGCTGCTTTATCATATATATTTTTTATTGCTAATCATTACCACGTAGAAGGGTCACTTGATTCAATAGTTGTGCCCTTGTGCAAGTTTATTTTAATTAGACATCATTATAACAACCATAGAAGAGGAGGCCATGTGTTTATGAAGTAAAAATCTATTTTCCATTGAAGCTAATGTCTTAAAAAAGCTGTCCACTATGGTGCCTTATGCATTAAAGGGTGAACACATTTTGCTCAAAGACAAATATACTTTTTATTGACCTGCTTTCATCAGACACCTCATAATAATTATAATAATCTAGTCTAGTGAAAGCAATCTACTGGTATTACATAAAAGTAAGACAAACACACAGATTCCTGCTGAATTCATTTTTATTGGATTTTTCAATGCTTGCTTTAAATGGAGATATGTGTTGGGGAAAATGAGAAAGGGCAACGGATTAAGATGAATAGGGCAGAAAACAACAAAGATTGTGGCATGTTAGATCTTAGTAGGCTGACAGTTTATTGTCCATTGTGGTGGTTTGAGAGAGGAGGGAGGGTAGAAAAGGAAGGGCCGGTGAAGAGGTCGATGGGTCGCTGGAAGGAAGGCCTCAGTCTTCCAGAACATTGAGCCTAGGGAGTGGAGGGACCAGAATAAATATTACACTACATTCCCCAAAACAAAACTGAAGTATTATTGTGGTTGTCCCCTGGTATGAATGCTTTACCTCAGCTTTCTCTTCTGCCAGATGGTCATCCTGGGCTTCAATCGCTCTGGAGAAAATGGTGGTTTGACCAACTCATCCTCGGCACATTGGTCATTCTCCGGTTGGCATTGGACGGTGTTGCCGTTCCTCTTGGCTATCCACTTCTCATAGCGGGCCTCCTCCTTGAGTCTGAGCGCCTCCTTTTGAGCCTCCTTCTTGGCGCGCTTCTTGGACCAGTGATTTTGGAGCTGCTCTTCAACGCGCCTTCTGGAATCCTCCAGATTTATCAGCTTTTCCCGTTTCTCCTGCTCGCGTTCGGCTCGGGTTTGAACTCTGTCACTTGCCTTTAATCCAATACTATCTGTCATTGTAAGAGATCATAACATAGGAGACAATATTCGTTTATTTAAAAATGGTATTTAGTATGAATTCAGGTAATTGCTAAAATGCTAATATAACATTTTGATTCATAGATGATATTGACATTTCTTACAGGAAGTCATATGAACTGAGTTTGAAGAAGCCAGTTGCTTACTTTTGAGGCAAAGGTTCTCGCCCTCTGCCTGCTCCCTCAGAAATGTTCTCGCGACCTTCCTCTCGATGCGAGTCTTAAACCTCACGTTGAGCCAATTAAAGGTTCTCCGGCGCATGCTTTTGTCCTTCACCTTTTCCGCATTGTCTTCGGGAGCATCGGAATTGGCCTCATCTCCCTCATCACTGCGGGATCTCTTGGTGTCCTTCTCTCCGTCCATGCTTTTTTCCTCCTCTGCGATAGTTGATGTTTGACTTTCCTCCGCGTCTTCCTCCTCTGGTATTTGCTCGATGTCATCAGTTTCAGTTTGGGAGACACTCTCTGGGTCCTGGTTTTGGTTCGTCCACATACAGTCCCTCCTCGTTATATTGATCAGCTCTTGGCGTTCTTTCAGCTGATCCTCATACTCCTCCTCCTCCTCATCAATGCTGGTCACCTCAATGTCATCGCCCTCACTTTCGGAGGAAGTGTCCTGCTGTTCCTTGTGGAAATCCTGAATCATGTCCTCCAGCAAAAGAGCAGCCTCTCCACGTGCTTCCTCCTTCTCGCGGCTGGCCTCTCTCTGCAGCTCCTTTTCTTTCTTCAAGTCAATCAGCCGTCTGATCCTATCCATCTCTCTTTGTTTTTCTTCCATCTGCATCACCCTTTTTCGTGCCAGCTCTTGCTCCGCTTCTGCCCTCCTCTGGAGTATCTCGCGCTCCACTTGTTGTTGCCTCCTTAGTTCAGCGGCTTTTCTCTCCTTCTGGACGCGTTGCTCATCTGATTTTCTCTTCTCATCAGCCTGTCGTTTCTCAACTTCCACTCTTATACTCCGCGCCCTTTCCATTTCTTTCTGCCTGTTGAATCTTTCAGCGGCGTGCCTTCTTTCCTCTGTCTCTTTCCTCCTCTGCTCCCTCGCCAGATTTTGGGCCTCGGTTCTCTCCTGTTCCACCCGCTGTCTGCGTTCGTATTCTACCTCCTTTAGTTGCTCATACATACTTTTGCTAATCGCCATCTGTTTCAGCTCTGCTTGCCCAAAGTCCTTTCTACTCGCATCCTTTTCCATTTCTACTTTTTTTAGAATCTCCATTTACTCAATTACCTCCTTGGGCTTTCTCCTCACTGTTGTCCTCTCCTTTCTCCTATTTGAGCTCTGTATGTGTTAGCTTTTCTATTTGAAGTTGTCTCTTGTCAAATTTTAGGTAATAAGCTTGCACCAGGTTAACTTGTTGGGTTTCATATTGCATATCTTTGTGACCTCACCCGAATTCCACTATGGTAACTATTATGACATCATCAGAACCCTTTGCAAAAGGTTTTGAAAAAATGTTTTAGAACGGATAGCTTTGCAGCATCTTAAGTATATCAACACAAGCGACCTACTTTTCAGTGATAATATTTATTAGGTAGTTGGCAATACTAATTGTAACCTAAAAATGAAAAGCGTTCACTAGTAACCCATATGCTTCCCCTTAGCAAGGCTGCTGTCTGTGTATGTGTGCATAGCTACTGTATTGTAAGGATGTAGTCACAGTACGTCGACCCTGTTTAAGCAAATAAATACATCAAACATGCTATTAGAAATATTTATTTGCTTATTTTGAGAGGTTTTGTGGTTTTCATTTACTATAGCCTAGTCTTACATTTCCTTACTTTTAAACAGGGCACAATATCAATCTGTTAGCTCGGTAGAAAAAGAAAAAAAACATTAATAAAAACAAACGAATACTCAACAGAATATACAACCTCCTTTTTTTATCGAATAATTATTCAATCAATGTTGGGCAGGCCAGGCACAACGCAACGCCACAACAGGTGGCACAACGCTAATGTAAAGGGTCTAGAATCCAGATCATCGAACCGTCCAGATATGGCGAGGCTAAGACAGGTCCAGCATTGGAAATCAACTGCTATTTTGAGACGGAACACTGGGCGTCAGTATGAAGCCATAATGATACAAGAGTCTAGACTCAGTCTACGGGATGTAGGCTAAATTACGTCAAGTTATCAGAAACCTATCCACTGATGGTTAACGAACGTATTTTGCAATAAAGTAATTAAAACATCAGTTCAAAATCATCGAAATACATTTGAAGGAACCCATGTGGGAATATATGAAATGCATTGAGTTTAGAAATATGTCTAAATAAAGAAAAATCTTTTTTTTCATCTCTCTCTGTGTCCTATGTACTGAATCGACAAATTTATTTGACGTCATTACACAGCTGTTCTGTGTGGTGCCCATGCGCAGTAGGAACATTGCAGTGGGCTGGAGCTGTCTTTGGTGGAGGTCTTTGTTAAGACTGTCGGTGGCGATGCTCCACAAATTAAAGCCTTTTATTAGTCATTTAGGCCTGCTGACAACGTTCAGAGTTTTCATTAAACACTAGAAATTGCATGCAGTGTTAGCTTGGTGAACTGCTGTACGTTTCATGCGACACAATCGGGAGCTTAAGATTTCCTCTGTATACAAACAAACCTGCCGAGCGAGCTAGCTGCTTTTTTTTTAAGGTGGCACTTCTAAAAGTCGCCTATATTTGTTTTGGAGACATTTGTTTGGATACATCGTGTCACCTCTGCTGTTGACGATGAGTAAAGTAAATCTCTAAAAGGAGTTTTACTCCGACTCATTGTGTGTGAACATGCGAGAAGGAAGTTATTTTTTGTCAGGATGGCAGCCCGTGCCTTGTGAACGAGGGGTTCAACTTTCCTGCTGCTTCCCCGACTTCACAGAGGGAAAAGGAACATCAGGCAATAGGGGCAGCCTGCTACCCGATGCCGATTATCTTTATATCGTTTAATAAACCATACAGGAGTGATGGAAACAGTTGGGAAATTCGAATTCAGCAGGAAGGACTTGATCGGACATGGCGCATTTGCTGTTGTGTTCAAAGGGAGACATAGAGAGGTGAGGCCAATTTTCTGTGAAATTCTGTATCGAATATAGTCAGTCATATATATATATTTATCATCAGCGCGCACTCACGATTTTTCCGATAACCCTTTTGGTATTGTCTTGTTAGTTTAGCATAATATTTATCTTGATATTGAACGGGTGTTTTTATTGTACGACCTTAAGAGGCCTGGGTTCTGGTAGATGCTATCATCACTGTTGGTTGAAAATGCGAAACAACATTGGTGGTTGATTTTTGTGTTTTGTACCATACCTTGAATATATTGGTTAAAAGGGGACCAGACAGAACTTTTTAATCCATGTCTATATTCAATGTTAGATAGGATTACATATTTACTGCATTAAAAAACTGCTGATTGTACATGTTCGGGCTTATATCATTTCCCCTAAGCAATTATCAATTACAAGTTGGCGACAAATGGCAAGTGTGCATAATAACATCAATACTTTCCATCGTTGGTTCCTTTAGAAACATGATTGGGAGGTTGCAGTGAAATGTATCAACAAGAAAAACCTGGCAAAATCTCAGACCCTGTTGGGGAAAGAGATCAAAATACTCAAGGTGAGTCAATCCAATGCATTCTGGTTCAAACTACAGATCTCTCTGTATCTTTTTTTCATATATAGTAATAATTCTAATCATCAAATATTAATTTTTCTTCTCTCCAGGAATTGAAACATGAGAACATTGTTGCACTACTTGACTTTCAGGTATGAAAACACATATGCACCCTATGCATTAGCCAGGCCTTACACCTGTGAGCATGCCATGTCTTTCCCTGCTGTCCCAGTTAGAGCCTATGGAGAGAAGCCAGACTGTGTTGTTGCATTGTAATAATCTTCTAAATTGACCCATGTTTCATTCAGGTCGTCTTAATGCAATGGTGGAATTCACGTGACAATTTCAAGATGGATTTTTAAAATTGGATGTTGACATTTGAATGCACTTTGCCTTAGTGTACATTGGCACCCAGCCATCTGATGTTCTTCTGTTGACATTCCGTGTGCAGGCAATCTGATTGGCAGGCTGGCTTATGCAAGGCTACCTGGGATTGTATTGTCTTACTCCGCTCTCTTTTCCAAGAAGGAATAGCGTCACAGTTACACCGTTTATTTTATTTAAGCAATGGTTGAATTTGGGGAAAAACAATAACACAAAAATAAACTTAACCAGCCATTGTTTTTCAGTGCTTTGCCGTGGCTAATTGCTGACCTGTACAGTCCGACCACAAGGCAGCTTTAATCTTATCGCAGACCCGGTGCTCATATGTCAGTCCTGCTATGTTCTTTTGCTCAACACGTCAAGCAGTGGTTCAGCCTCTTGGAAACCAGTGTAACTGATGTATCAAGTGAGGTCCCATTCTTTCCATACATGTCTGGTGACCTCCTATAAGGCCCTCAGGGCAAACATACCTCTTTTTAGCGTTCACCTTTTGATCTACATCTGCCTCTCTGTGTCACTATACTGTGTTGCAGTAGAGTGTAATAACCCATGTACTGCTTGACGTTCCTGACTTATCAAGCAGACCTGACCCGTGGTTAACTTGGTGAAGCAGCATCTGCCTAGCGCTGTTTTGGTGAGATAGGAGACTATGGTTTCCACCCTCCCCCTCCCGCCTGCCCTCTCCCTACGAGCACAGCCAGACCAGGTGTTTCTATCGTCTTTATTGCCCAGGTAGTAAGCCACCTGTCTGACAGAAGGTGTTTGGTGGGCCTACATGCACCTGTCTGAAATACAGGTGATGAATTGAACTGAAAGAGTGACTTCTTTTTTGCTGCTTTTTCCGTCATATCCTACCGAAAACCAACTACAGGCTTAGGCTTCAGTATGAAGGGTGTAGCTTACGGTTCTTTCCTGTTAAAGGGGTTGGAGGGTTTAGAGGACAGAGCAGAGAACACAATGCAGGAACGAGACACCCCACCTCACGCTCTATTTACATCGAAGAGTCACCGACATTGATTTCCCTGTTGTTCCGCCGGGGGCTGGCCGGGCAAAGCTAGACCCCCTTCGTCCCCTCTGCATCAAACTGATCCCGGTTCGGATAAAGCCGGTTTGGTTAGCAACGAACCAGAAGGCTGTTTGGAGCCCGTTCTGCTCAGACAAGTGACATGAACTCTGTGGCCCTGTCTGTTTGGCTTTGGGACTCGGTGAAGCATGAAAACAAACCTGATATCGTGCCTTTGACACGCCGCTCTTATCACCATGCCGCCTGGCAGCGGTGGAGGCCGGGGACACCACTGGGCACCGGGCCCAACCAGAGACCTAGCCGAGGCTGGGAGGTGATGCGCAGCAGAGCTGACACCGAGTGGCTGCGCCGTTGGGCTCATGTTGTCATAAAGCAAGTGGCGCTAGCAAACGTAAACTAGCCTAGGACTGATGAGAATGGCAGGCCTCTACCAGCAAAGCCTAATTGATGCCAGATGGCTGGCTGGCTGATTGGCTGGCTGACTGCTGTTTCCAACCAGGCCAAAGAGAAACCACTTTAATAGTGCTGGCTCAGCAGTGTTATCCAATCGTTTGATTGGCTGTGTAAAGACAGAGGGGAGGGGGGTCATCTGTTGCTACGTGATAAGAGGGCATTTTCAAGTTTGTTTGTTTTTGTAAGGTCTGTGCCACAGATGGTTGGTTGAGAGAGAATTGGATAGGGGGGGAAGAGATACTGGAACTCTTGAGTTACCTAGCTCAGCTGAAACTACTCAAATTACTTGTTGGTGGCCATTTGTCACTGTTTATGAGATAACCTATTTTTTGGTTGCAGGAGATGTTCAGTTTGGGTTTTCCAAAGCCAATGAGAGCAGTTTTCTCATAAAAAATGATATGTTTTGGTATTGCTCTCATTAGCCAAATCAATCATTTTTATCGCTCACAGAAAACAATATGTTCCTGTTTTAATTTGGGTCTGAGATTATTTTCAAATTAAAGTCTTAATTGATATCTCACAGTGTTTTATTATTGCCCTTTCTGCCAGAGGGACTTTAATTATTCCTCTCAGTTGCCATGGGGAAGATTAATGGATTCGGACATGAAAAACCGTTTTCATGTGTCATATGTTTTGTTTAATTATGAGGCTCAAATGCCTGTCAATGAATTAAGTAGCCTAAACCACAGCTTGCAAGGTTTTTATTCATTCTACACTGTTGGCAATAGGACTGTTCTGTTTCTAGACCGAAGTCCTTGTTGGATAGGTTATTTAGCCTTTCACCTTTAGCTGAATTAGCAAAGTTCCTTGTCTCGTGGAATCCGTTTGGCCTAGTTCCCAGTTTAGTTGTTAACATGAAGTCATTGGTGTGTGTGCGCGTGTGTGTGTGTGTGTGTGTGTGTGTGTGCACCCATTAGCTGTCAAAACATGGGTTCATTGGTGTTTCCCCGGCCTCCTGACATGTCTCCTACTTCTGACTTTGGTTCACCTCTTTGACCTCAGAGCACACACGTTCTCATAGCAAGAGTCAGCATGAATGTCACAAAGAATTTGTCCAACCGCATTGTTGTTGATGTTGCTGGTTTCTTCGAAAGGCAGTGGGCCTTTTTTTTATTAGACGTTACACTTCTGATCTTAACAGCTTCTTTGTGATTCTTATCTTAAAATATTTCTGAAGAAAAAAAGGCTTTGTTTACATCACCTCTAGATTGTCACTATTATGTCTCTTCAACAAACTGACATAGCATTTGTCTTTCCCCTATAGGAGACAGCCAGTTCAGTGTACCTGGTCATGGAGGTGAGTAAGGACTGTGAAACAAACACTGTATAGGTTAACCCAGACTAACTCAAACAGAGTTGGCCGTTTTGCTGTGTCATACTTACAGGCTATAAGTGAAACAATTGACTCACAGTGGCCAAACTGTCTGATGTTAATGTTTATTTGGGACTTAGACTGCTGCCGGTGTCCTGTGTTTTCACTCGTTGTCTGGTCAGCGTTCTTTTTGTCTCAGGGTTTAGCCCTCTCAGGCCTGCTGCTGCAGCACCAACCTGACTCAGGCTATACTTAGTAACGCCTTCCCCTCGGGAAAACAGGGAGGGGATGAGAGCATGCTGCGGGGTGAATGTACCTCTACCCAGTCACACAAGTAGTGGTCAGCCCAGGTGACGAGAACCCAGATTCTGTCACCTAGCCGATAAAACCCCTTTGCCATCTTTGACTCATTCATTCGTCCTAGCCACAGCCAGTAGCTCAATGCAGGGTATGTTGCCCGAGAACCTTAGTGTCAATTTTCGCGATGGCCTATTCTCCTGTTCAAATGGCCCATTCTCTTATTAATAAGCGTCTCTGTTAGCCATGAGACCTTTTCTTTTTGAAGAATGGAAGTGACACGCCTGTCGGGCTGTTTTGAGTAGCCTTGTAATCACGACACAGCCCGGCTACTGCACCCACCCGTCATCAAAGATGTCCCCTCCATTGATGCCACAGCCCTCTGAATCATTCACCAAGCTCCAGCCCCACCACCCCACAATACTCCTCCCGTTCCATCTGTTCCCTTTATCCAGGCACATCAGAGACAAGGGGCCGTCCAACACTTCAAGGCCTCCAGTTATGTCAATTATTCAACCTCGTCTAACGAATGTATGCCCACTAACGCCATTCCCTCTCATCTCTCCCGTCTTTTGAAATTCTAGTACTGCAACGGCGGAGACCTGGCTGACTACCTGCACTGTAAGTGGACCGTTTCATCCTCCAAAGGCCCCCGGAGACTCAGAGCAGCCACATGAGTTGTACGCTTGTCTGTTGGTTGATGGGCCTGCAAAGGGTGTCTTTTGAGGATCTAAAGCCAAGTTAGTCTGTCACAAGGTTAGGGTGATGCAATGAGGTATAACAACCGTTTCTATTGCATACCGTTGCTTCTGTAGCCCAAAAACGAGTTTAAAATATTCAAACAGTGAGACGTTTTTCAACAGACAGTTCAAATCTTCATACATTGAAAGATGGATAGACATAAAGGAGAAGAAGCGTACGTATGTATATGGATTTATGAGAAAAAAAAGGAAAAGTCCCGCACACTGTCTAAAGCAAGCAATTCGAATGTATTAATAGTCCACAACGTTTCGATCACTACATGATCTTGTTGTGATCGAAACGTTGTCAACTACTAATGAATTCGAATTGCTTGCTATTGCACTATTGTTACTTGGTAAACAATAAAACATCTCATTACTATTGGCTGACTGCAGATGAAAGGGAACGATATAACTTCCACGTTGGACAGTGAGGGTTTTGGTGGTCCGTTTGGTCTCTCAGTCTTAGAAGCAGGCCGCACCGTCTCTGTTTATTCAGGAAGGATGCGGCCCTCCCACTTTTGTAGACAGGAACAGTTCGGGCCGTGTCAGTTAGGAAACAGTTGGAGCCTGGGTGGGGGAGGGGGAACCATGTCTGGACCGGAGATTCCGCTGGAACTTGGAGTTGGTCGGCCTAGGGAGGGACTCTCGACACCGTGTCACTGCAGAAGGAAGGAGGCTATGGGAGGGAAAGGAGGGTGGAGTGATCCAGACGGTTGAGAGAGGGAGAGATAGAAATAGGGAGGACGAAGTGGACAAACACACACCTTTTCTGTCATTTGAGTCAGTGGATGTATTTGGAAGGGAAATGAGTGTGCTTTGTTGTTCTATAGCGTGATCACCAGAGATAGGACATTCGTGAAAATGGCAGTTGTGTTGAAAAGTAGTTGTATTATGATTTTGATTTGATAGTCAAACTAAAGGTCTTGGTCTCCAGCTATGTGGTCCACCGTAACCCCCACACCCTGCCTCTGTCTCTCCCTAAGTGGTCCACCCTAACTCCCACACCCTGCCTCTGTCTCTCCCGAAGTGGTCCACCCTAACCCCCACACCCTGCCTCTGTCTCTCCCTAAGTGGTCCACCCTAACCCCCACACCCTGCCTCTGTCTCTCCCGAAGTGGTCCACCCTAACCCCCACACCCTGCCTCTGTCTCTTCCTAAGTGGTCCACCCTAACCCCCACACCCTGCCTCTGTCTCTCCCTAAGTGGTACACCCTAACCCCCACACCCTGCCTCTGTCTCTCCCTAAGTGGTCCACCCTAACCCCCACACCCTGCCTCTGTCTCTCCCTAATTGGTCCACCCTGTCTCTGTCTCTCCCTAATTGGTCCACCTTGCCTCTGTCTCTCCCTAATTGGTCCACCCTGCCTCTGTCTCTCCCTAGCCAAAGGCACGCTCAGTGAGGACACCATACGGGTATTCCTGCAGCAGATCGCGGGGGCCATGAGGGTCCTCCAGGCTAAAGGAATTATCCACAGAGACCTCAAACCCCAGAACATCCTGCTGTCCTACCCTCCTGGACGCAAGTCCCTCTCCAACAATGCCTGCATCAAGATAGGTGTGTGTGTGTGTGTGTGTGTGTGTGTGTGTGTGTGTGTGTGTGTGTGTGTGTGTGTGTGTGTGTGTGTGTGTGTGTGTGTGTGTGTGTGTGTGTGTGTGTGTGTGTGTGTGACCGTGAGCACAACAGACAAAGGTCAAATGGTGATTGCATTACATTGCATGCTTTCTTAATGTCCCCTCAAGTGCTAAAAGAGCACCGTTTTGACTTTCATAGGGTGCTGGCTGGTACCATAACATCCATTATATCAAATTGTCTTTGCCAGGACCAATGAATCCTCAGAAATGTAAATAAACCTTCCGGATTTCAAACTGTAATTTTAAACACGTCTTTCGGTCTGCCGCTATATTGAGATACCTTCAAATGAATGCCATGCAATGACCTTTTAAGCCTCATCTCCAAATTATTTGTTCAGAGCAGTGTAATAAAACGTCAATAAAACACCTTTGGTGGAGGTAAAGCCAGCGAGTTCACAGAGCCTGTTAGTGCTGTGAAGCCGACTAATCCAAGTATAGCCCATTTATCCTGCCAACGCAACAGACGCTGTGTGCTGGTTGGCTGGCCGGCCGGCTGGCCAGAGTCTGGGGCAATCACAACACAGTGCTACAATCCACATGGCTCTGGGAGAACTTGGTCCTTGGACCGTCAAACACACACATTCTCTGAGTTTAAACGTGCGTGAACATACTCACGCACTCACAGGAAGCTACTACTTTAAAAAAAGGCTATGGGCACAGTCCTAAGCAGATAGTGTGTATGTGTCGGTGTTTGTGTTTGTGTTTCGGGCGCTTACTTTGTTACTAAGCAGATTTAGGCATCAAGTTGGACATCAATACGACTGGACCCCCTTTGGAACTGAAACGGGAAATCAATTAGAATCCTGTCTCCCCAATAAAGCTGTTAGGCTAGATTTTCAGCTTATTACCTTGCATGCTTCATTTTAACAATTTATTTTGCCACCCTGAAGCTTGGCCCAGCCCCAACAGAATTGTATTGTCCTTAAATGTTAATTCACTCACTCTATTTTTGTCTTTCATCCTCTCTTTTGCGCACTCGACCACTTCATCTTCATCTTTTTTTTCTCTACAGCGGACTTTGGATTTGCCCGGTACCTTCAGAACAACATGATGGCTGCAACGCTGTGTGGGTCTCCCATGTACATGGTAAGCATTCACATTCGGTTCCTCTCACTCACAAGGTCCCTGGCTGCACCAGTGTAGCAATTGAACAATGAAATGTGCTACCTTGAAATATGCCCCCCCCCCCTCCTATTTTTGTAATAATAAATTCAGAAAGTGTTACAGTAAAATGTTTCCCCTTGTTTTTCCCCCTCCTAGGCTCCTGAAGTGATCATGTCTCAGAACTATGATGCAAAGGCTGACCTGTGGAGCATAGGAACTATAGTGTTCCAGTGCCTGACAGGGAAGGCCCCTTTTCAGGTGAGCACCATTAAGGACCATTGAGTAAAACGGGTGGAACGGGTCTCGGTCCGGGTGGAATCCCCTACAACAGCTAATCTTGAGTTCAAGTGCAGTACTGTAAAAACAATTTGCATAAGTTTTGGGTTAGCCCCTGCATCAATGTGTCCACAGTTTTTCTAACTCGAGACAAACAGCCTTGTTTGTCACGTCAGACCATGTGAGGAAGCGCTCATTAAAGCAGCCTGTTAAGCCTTTCTCCCAACCCACTCTAGCTGATCCGAGTCTAATGGAGGGAAATCAGGGTTTTCTGTAAGCAACATGGAGATGTAACCTGAACTGCCCTGCCAGATCTTTTTTTATATAAGGCTTTTTGAGTATATTTTCATATAAACAATACTTTTGCCTGCTGAAACAAATTCAGAGAATAAAAAGAACACAGACACAGACACAGACACAGACACAGACACAGACACAGACAGACACACACACACACACATGCACACACACACACACATACACACACACACACACAGAAAAATGATATGTTTTGAAGTGTAACATTGAAGACTGTTTGTGACCCTTCACAGGCCAGTAGTCCTCAGGAACTCCGGCTGTTCTACGAGAAAAACAAGAATCTCAGTCCCAAGTAAGTGCTGATTGACTCGTACACTGGTGTTCCATTATTTTGTTTAATTATCCATTCCTCATTACTAAGGATGCAAGTGTGCTAGAAATAGTCCTTTTTTAAAGTTCTTTGTTAAAATATGCATTTGTTAACCATTTACTGTAAGCATTTACTGTAAGCATCTCTCTCTCTCTCTCTCTCTCTCTCTCTCTCTCTCTCTCTCTCTCTCCAGTATCCCCAGAGAGACCTCGAGCCACCTGAGAACCCTCCTGTTGGGGCTGCTGCAGCGTAGCCACAAGGACCGCATGGACTTTGGTGAGGCAGACCAACACACACAAAATAAAACTTTGATCAATTATTTTAAATGGTAATTTTCACATGGGGATTGATTCAATGACTGTCATAACAGTTCAAGGTGGATTTGTTTGTCATGTATTGCTGTCCATCTACATACATACTACATACATACATATATTGTCATTTTTGGTCACGTGTGGCCTTTTTTCTTTTTAGTAATACCGTATTTGTGAGGTGTCTTTCCCAATTTCTTCTTCTTTTTTTTTCCGTTTTAGATGAGTTCTTTCGTCACCCCTTCCTGGAGGCTAGCTCGTCCCTGAAGAAGAGTGAGGAACTGAACAGTGAATTTGTCTATTTATGTATATATATTTATGTATATATATGTATATATATATATATATATATATATATATATATATATATATATATGTATATGTATATGTATATATATATATATGTATATATATATATATGTATATATATATATATATATATATATATATATATATATATATATATATATATATATATATATATATATATATATATATATATATATATATATATATATATATATATATATATAGTTTTTGTAAACATCTATACCACTCTCTGATAGATATAATGGGCTTAGTGGTATTGATTTCTATTTCAGCACATTTATCAAATGTATGGCTGTCAAGAGCAATTCATCACTGGCCGTAGAAATAAAAATTAATATTGATTGTTATATTCATGACCCTCTCTTAAATAAAAATCTGTGTGTGTTGTCACAGCAACCCCCACTGTGACGATGACCTGCTTTCCCAGTTCAACATCGGCCAGTTCCTGTAGCAGCTCCTCCACCTCACACCTGGCGTCCCCTCCGGTTAGTGTGTGTGTGTGTGTGTCTGTGTGTGTGTGTGTGTGTGTGTGTGTGTGTCTGTGTCTGTGTGTCTGTGTCTGTGTGTCTGTGTCTGTGTGTCTGTGTAAAAGCTCAGTCTGTGCATCAACAGGTAATGAGTGTCAGGAATCCCCTCTTATCTCTGGTGATGAGGTAAATTTGTTGAGATAAAAAAACCCGGTGGTCTGACACAGTCCTAACAGGCCTCCTATCTAGGAGGCCGCGGTGGAGTCACTGAGTCTGTGTGCTCAGGTTACCCTTGGTTACCAACAAAAAAATGTGTGTTCAATTTTACTTCCCCTAACCCTTGATGAACTGCAAAGTGTTACAAGCCAATTGAGACTGAAAATAAATCAAGCGCTCCTAGCATGTAGACTCGTGCTTCCACTAGGTGGGCTTATTGTGGTTACATTCCAGGGATTCGTACCTAGCAATTCGGGATGAGATCGTTGCGACAGGAATAAGCTGACTGAATTAGTTTGAAAAAGTGTGTTATGCCCCAAAATATGTCTTGTGAAAATCCTTTTCTGTCATCATACACTTTTTCAGCCAAGTAAAATACAACCGTTACCATTTTCGTCTGTCTATATTTGTGGGAGTGTGGGAGGCTAGAGATACAACATTTATCTCTCTTTCTTTCCTGTTTATTTATATTTTTTATCACCCCACTCTCTCCCTGGTTCTCTCTGCAGCAGTCGCTGGCTGAAGTCCAACTGCTACGTGCAAAGCCGCTGGCGTCTCCTACCCAGGATGCCCCTGGGTTCCTCCTCAAGGACTCGTCGGGAGGAGCCGGCAGCAGCAAGAACTCCTCCTCGTGTGACACCGATGACTTTGTCATGGTACCAGCTCACCTGCCCAGTAAGGACCTAGCTCTACACACACACACACACACACACACACACACACACACACGCTCTGAAGCAACTTAATACATTCAGGCCAACCTCATCCACAGTGTAATGAAGGACATGCGACCAAAATGGCCTCCGATGCTCAACTCAATGTAAGACAGTTAGGGATGTGCAAATTTATGGGAGTTTTACTGAACAGGCACTGGTCGGGTAATGCTAATGTGTGTCTATATATGCAAATACACGTCCTTTGTCTCTTCATCTCTTCAGACTTGCCTATAGACACACATACACACACACACACACACACACACACACACCCACACCTTTATTTTTCACTCAACAACAAAATCAACAGGTTATTGTGACCTAAGTGCATGTCGGTCTGACTGGTTGCCATGGTTTCTCACCAGGTGAACTGATGTATGACGGGCCTCATGGGAAGGTGCTTCAGGACAGCCTGATGAACAGCGGGTATGTTTAGAGAACATGACGGCTATCGCCTGGCTCATGAACCATACACAAAAAAAGAACTTTATGTCCTTCTCTATTATTATCAGTATGGTGGTGGGGGGTGGGGGGGGGGTAATTTCTCTCTCACAGAGTTGCCGTGTGTGGACACTAGTAACTGGTTAACTTCCTGAATTGTTTTGACGTACAGCATTGTCAGTTTACAGAATATATATATATATATATATATATATTTATATATATATATATATATATATATATATATATATATATATATATACACACACACGTTTGTTTACTGTGGCATTCTAAAGCTCTTTCAAGTCAGTGCCTTCAAACTACCTGAAACATCGCCAGCGGTTTTCC
This sequence comes from Aplochiton taeniatus, assembly GCA_017639675.1. Lineage (NCBI taxonomy): Eukaryota > Metazoa > Chordata > Actinopteri > Galaxiiformes > Galaxiidae > Aplochiton > Aplochiton taeniatus. Next base: position 47,630,603 of record CM030172.1, read on the forward strand.
TGTGTTGTCTGTAATGTAAATGCCCTGAAAACCCAAACTCTTTTCAAGATTTCTAAAGTAAAATATTTTAGTTTCCAAAACACAGCCGTGGTCCGTTGATGGTCTAATGCATGGGGGGAAAAGTAAAAGAAGAAAAAAGTCAAATGGCACAAAGAGGTTGATCGAAGCTGCATTAGCAACCTTCCACAAGCTGATGGTCCAGTATTACAACCTTTTCCACTTTCCTATATGAACATACTTGCCACCCTCCCCAGGTCTCTGCTGGCCTCTGCTGGCGTGGGCAGTCAAGGCAGGACCCCCCCTCACTCCCCTTCTTACAGTGGTGGCTCTCCCAGCCAAGCCAGGTATGTTGGAGACAGTTTATGACCAAATGCTTTGACTAGTCCTGTATGTATGCAATGCACGTGCTTCCTCAGTGCACAGGTTGATACATTCATTGGTGTAAAACACAACTACAGCACTATCATTTGAAGAAGCACGTATTTCTCTTTGCTTTCTCTTTGGAATGTCTCTCTCAAAAATGGGAACATAGTCATTTGTTGTTTCTGCACTGCAACAGTTAAGTGGCGTTGAATCATTTCTCTTTTGTGTTGACAGGCCCGGCGAGTTCTCGGCCAGTAACTGTAGTAACTACAGTAATTATAGACAGTCGATGCCTATCCCAGTCCCCACTCAGGTCCACAACTACCAGCGCATGGAGCAGAACCTCCACTCCCCCAGCCAACACAGCTCACCACGGTGAGAATACACACACACACACACACACACACACACACACACACACACACACACACACACACACACACACACACACCTCATTAAACAGACAAGCATGGCCATGTAAAGATGGAGCTCATTTAAACAAGACCACACAGTAGCAACAAACAGATGCTCATACCAGTGCAAACACGCACAGCCTTGTCTTTTTGTATGATCTTTCCACAACAGTTTATAGGGTGATTTTATTACCTGTTTCCAAAAAAATGCATATTGCTTTACAAATGTTTCTATCTGTATTGATCCAAAAGAAGTGTGCGTCTCATGTTGTGTTCAGTATAAATGACAATGCTTGTTTGGTGGAAATAACGCCTAAACATCGTCACGCAAGGAACCATCTTTGTCTCACGCCCTTGCCCTGTCCTCAGGCTGTCCACTCCCCCGGTGCGGCGCTGCAGCAGCGGAGGCTCCCTGGGGCTCTGCCGGCCAGGGCCCTCGCCCCCCTACCCAGGGGGCCACCAGGGGGCCGCCACCCTCCCACGCAGGCTTTCCACTGGAGGGGCCAGGGCATTCCAACTCTCCCCTCAAGGTACACCCCTCCCACTGTGACTTCTGCTGAGATTAGTAGCCACCATGTCTTCTTTGACCTCTCTCTCTCTCTCTCTCTCTCTCTCTCTCCTTTCTTTTTCTCTATCTCTACCTCGTTCTCTGTTTAATCTGACTCTTCTCTTTCTTTCTTTCTTTCTTTCTTTCTTTCTCTCTTTCTTTCTCTCTTTCTTTCTTTCTTTCTTTCTTTCTTTCTTTCTTTCTTTCTTTCTTTCTTTCTTTCTTTCTTTCTTTCTTTCTTTCTTTCTTTCTTTCTTTCTTTCTTTCTTTCTTTCTTTCTTTCTTTCTTTCTTTCTTTCTTTCTCCCTCCCCTAATATATCTTACAATATATTCCTTTTCTCTTCCACCCCCCCCCCCCCCTCTCCTCTGTGTGTGAAGTCGGCACCATCCCCGAGCTGCCAGGGCCGGCAGCCCAGTTGGGCATGGAGACGGGCAGCGGGGGGTTGCGGGGCGGAGGAGGTGAGAACTGGCGGCTCCCTCCCTCCCGTGCTTTCCCCCCACCCTGTTTGTTTCTCCTGGGCTGTTCCTGTGTGTGTGTGTGTGTGTGTGTGTGTGTGTGTGTGTGTGTGTGTGTGTGTGGTGGCTTATCCGATGTTTAATACTGTTGGCAAAAGTTATTCCACTGGTTCGGTAAAAGGCTCTGCCATTGCATCTTCCTGTATCTGTTATCTGTATATGACTGGCCAGCTTGGAACTTCACCTTTTCTTTGACCTCCTCCGCTCGTTACTCTGACTTGTTTTTGTGTCACACAAACGTTTCAGGTGTGATACGCTTCATGAGATCCCTTTCAATCGGCCCCCTCTGTCTGCTTTGGTTCCTAGCTCTCCTTTTCCCCGACCAGCGGCTGGTCCCCCAGCAGCAGCAGCAGCAGCAGCAGCAGCAGCAGCAGCCCAGCCTGGGCACGCGTCTTCACAGCGCCCCCTGCCTCCTAGAGTGTGCCAGCACCGGTGTTGGGGCCAGGCACAAGATCAGGAAGCAGCACTCGGACCCTATGGTGGCCCCCCAGGCAGGCGTGATCGCTGTGCGACCCCTCCACTCCTCCCCCAGGCTCAGTGAACTCCTGCAGCGCAACCCCCTACCCACCATCCTGGGCTCTCCCTCAAGAGTCAGTCACTTTTGCTCAGCACATACACTTTTTAAAACCTCTTTAACACCGTATAATATGCAATATGGATATAATAACACCGTATCCTGTGTATTTTGGAATGCACACAGAATTTTTAAAAACGTAGCATGCAATTTCGTAGCTGTAAAATAATGTGTAATGTCAGCTGATAACACTGATAGCTGATAGAACTACAGTCTTTTTCCGTCTCTGGGACTTACTTATGTACTGTCCTCTCCTTTATATGTACTGTCCTCTCTCAGGCCATCCCTCCCTTTGAGTTCCCAAAGCCCCCCAGCTCCCCCAACCTGGTGACCTTCCTGACCCAGCAGGGCCTGGTCCTGGGGCGTGGTGGCAGCAGCAGGCCTGCCCCCGACCACAGAGACCCAGGACACAGCCCCACCGCCAGGCTCACTGATATGGGCGCCGCCTTTGGCAGGTAGGAGCTCAGGGGAGGAAAAGTAGTGGGTGGAGGATTAGCTCCAGGGGAGGAAGTAGGGAAGGGGGGAAGGATAAGAAGCCTTTGTCCCATCCTGCCTTCCACTGTTTGTGGAGCCAGCCAACTGAGACACATTTCAGTCATAACGAGAGAGACGTTGGCACACAAACTTCACTCTTTTCTCTTAACCTCCATTCCTCTGTTTTCCTTTTTCTTTGTCTTCTCTCTCCTCCTGTTGTCTGCAGGTCTCAGAGTGCCGGCCATCTGTCTGACATGTTGCTGATGGCAGCGTTCGGAGCCGGAGGGCCACAGGGGGACCGGGGCAGCTCCGAGAACGTCAGCTCTGACAGAGCCATAGACATCACAGGTCAGGCCTCTTCACAGACACACTGACTAACACACAGCAGTCTAGGGTGCTTACAGAAGCCTTCTAACCCACTCTAAAGAAGGACCTACTGTATCTCTATATGTAATGATCAAATGTGTTGTCATGTTCAAAACGCACGCCTGTTGAAGATAATAGGGGCCATTAAGTGTGTTTTATAGTCTTAATGGTTCTTTACTGTAAAACTCTCCAATGACCTCATTACATTGTGATTGCACATCTAAATAGGGCAGACAGAAAGTTCAGAAAAGTAAAAAAAAAATAGATTCTTTCTTTTGAAACAGAAAGTAGGGCGAGATCATTTCTTTGTTAAAATACTTTCAGCTAACCCACAATTACTGCCCAAATTAATTGTTCACCTCCAAACATGGTAGTCTATTGCAGAATGTTTTTAGGTTGCACTGGTTTTGTTTTTAAGGGTCTAATTCTTCACTGAAGGATCCTATTTTTAAGGCCTGTTTCCTGCTGGGACCGTATAACACAGTTACATTTCCTGTTAGATTAGAACTTTCTTGCTCACGGTTAACTTTGCTCTGTTCGGTACATTGATGCAGCTTGTGTTTCTCCATCTGTCCTATAGCACCTGCCAGTCGAGGAGGGGCGGTCGTAGCAGGCTCCAGCAGCCCAGCTCAGGTGATCTTCACGGTGGGCTCGCCTCCCAGCGGCAGCACCCCACCACACTCCTCCAGACACAGGAAGTACTCTGGTAGGTCATTAAGAACTCAATAGACTCGCACCCACAGATACCATGGCAACGCTACATGGGGTCATGGAAATGTTCAGGTTTATGCAGAAATCAACCCATTAAAGGAGCTTAGACTTCAGCCAATTATCAACTAACCATTTTATTAATGAGTACAGAGATCAAATCTGTACACATTTACTATCGTGAATTCACTCCAACGACATAGTAAGTTCTGATTTGTTGACAAGGTGGAAATGAGTGTATCTGTCTAAACTAATTCACTGGTCAAGGGAGGAACACGTTACTTCCCAGTATTGAAAAGGACACGTATGCCAACTCGTATTATGACGGCTACGAACAGACAGCACTAGTCTTCAGTGTCTCAGACAGGCACATGTTATCTCTTTGGTGCTCTGGCCTTCACTCTGACCCTTCCCTCACATCTGAACAACGGCTCAGACTTCAACATCCGTTAGGATGTCCAAATGTGGTCATTACAATGGGCGTCTCGTTCTGCTGCCTTAGTTTGACGGCCTTCCAGTCTTGTTGTTTACTCTGGGTTAGGACAACAGAATTAGAAGTTAAACCAATCACTCTGGAGGATTCACTACAGGATTTGAAGCCATTCGATGTTTGGGTTGTTGACAAGAATTTCAGTCCCTAAAATCTTAAGTAAACAATAATTGTACTGTTGTGCCCCAGGCTCTCCCAGCTCCATCAGTCCAGCCGGCTCCCTCACCAGCCGCTACGCCCAGACAGGCGCTTACTTGGACAGCCTGGAGGGTCCTTCAAGCCCGCGCTACAGCTTCACAGACCCCATCTCGGCCAACATGGGGGGCCCGGTCACCTTCGAAGCCCCCGAGCTGCCAGAGGAGACTCTGATGGAGGTGAGAGCGTGGAGCGGGATAGTCACCAGACAGGACAGGGGTTGTTAAAGTCTGATGCTCTGTGAGTGTGAGTGTGTGTGTCTGTGTCTGTGTCACAAAATGTGTGTTTTGTTGGTGTTAGTTAACACTTGAGTGATATTGTGTTTGTCGCCATCTCCCTTCCGTGTCGTGGGGAGCAGCAGGAGCACACAGAGACGGTACGGAGCCTGCGCTTCACCCTGGACTTTGCCCGCTGTCTGATGGAGGTGGCTGGGACCAGGGGCTCAGGAGTGGGGGCTGGGGGGCAGGCTGGCTCCTCTCCCTCCTTCCTGCTCCAGCAGCAGAGCCTGGTGGCTGACCAGATCAGCTCCCTCAGCAGTGAGTGGAGGTAAAGAGGCCAAATTTACAACGCACTTACTGTGCAGTGGGAGAGATTAGAAGTATATGCTAATGGGAGGCGTTGTGGGGTAGTTTCATTTTTTAGTCTATGTGCAGGGAGTCTGTGATGTGTGTGTTTGTCTTTGATGAATATCTAATGTGTGTGTGTGCGTGAACGGGCTTGTGTTTTCCAGCCACGCTGAACAGCTGGTGTTGTACCTGAAGACTGCCGAGCTCCTGTCATCTGCCTTGCACACAGCCATGGAGCAAGTCAAAGAAGGCAAACTCTACCCCTCCGCCACCGTCAAACAAGGTGCTGCTCCACTCTGCAACCACATCAGACACTCAAACAAATTCAACCAAGTGCAGTTAAGAATCATGTGGTGTTGAGGCTTATCCAGCGTATTGTACGAGCAACACCTAATAAAATAAAAACGTTAAATATCAAAGAAAAACCATATTATATGAATAAACCCCCAAAAGATCGTTAGCTTAATCCATTTGCAAATGCCCTTGCTGTGAGCTCTATGCCCCATCTATGAAATGCGTTGTGCCTGTTGACCTGGACCTTACCCGCCCTTCTTTTTGTCATGTTGCAGTGGTGCGGCGGCTGAACGACCTGTACAAGTCCAGCGTGGCGTCCTGCCGCTCGCTCAACGCCCGCCTGGAGCGGTTCTTCTCCAGGAAGCACCGTCTGATGGACCACATCAACACCATCACGGCCGAGAGGCTGCTGTTCAGCCACACCGTGCAGATGGTGAGCTCGGTGGAAGCCATTTTGGGGTGACCGTGCTCTCCTATGCTGGCGGGTGTTGGTGCTTTTACATGTTACACTTTTTACAAAAAGAAAATTCGTTCAGGTTCTGAGTAGTAAAGGTTGCTACTTCCCATTGCACATACATACTTCAGTCATTTTCAAATCAGTATTCTATGTAGTTAAAGTATTAGCGCTTCACCATATTCATGCCTGTGTATATCATGCTGTCGGCCTTCTTCAACTCACCACCAACGGTTTCCTCCCTGTCCAGGTTCAGGCGGCTGCGCTGGACGAGATGTTCCACCAGGGGGGGTCATCGGTGCAGCGCTACCACAAGGCCCTCCTTCTGATGGAGGGCCTTTCTCTGCTGCTCACCAAGCAGAACGACATCCTCAGCATCAGCAAGTGTGAGTCCTCTCCCCTCAACGAACCCATGCCTGAGCTCTAAGAGCCGTCTCTTTCCCCGCCAGAGCTGGAGTTTGGCTGAGAGTCTGAAGACAAAATGGATGAACGCCTATCGGCTTTCGGTCACAAAGGGATTCTCCTGAAAACGTTCTTCACTTCGTGCCTCATTTGTCCTTCCTTTTATGTACTTAGTTCATCCTGAATGTTATTAGATTACGACACATTTGTCTTTATTTGAAATGTTTTGCACCTATTTTACCTGTACTATCTGTGTACTAGGCGACTGTGTCCTCACTCACTCCTTTTTAACGCCAGTTCTGTTCTCCTCTCTGATTCCCACCACAGGTAAGGAGTGCATTGAGCGTCGCCTCACCGCTTTGCAGTCAGGCCTTTGCATTTAAGGATTGCCACCCCCGGCTTTCTGGAATACTATGATGTCAGTCATCCACACTTACCCACAACTGTTCTGCTGGGCCCCTCCCCCCCCAAAAAGTCCCCCCCCGTGCCACAACGTATCGCCACCTCCCCGCCCTTTAGTGTCCATGTTGACTCTCTGGTGGTGCGTTCAGTGGGACAGCTGGGATTCAGGACTGCAGACGATGGACCATAATGATAGGGGGCTGGGGCTTTCCCCATCGTCACAGAACATGGACCAGAGGGTGACGGAGGAATAGTGAGAACGCAGCGACACACACACACACACACACACACACACACACACTGTGCTGTATGCGTGCACCCCACTATAGGGACGGAGAGTGTTATACAGCTCTTTGCAGAGCACACCAGCTTTTGGCAGTATTGAATCCATGGGCAATGCAAGCCAGTTTGTCAGACCCAAAAACTGCTTGATCTCGCTGTTACTTCAGCTCGAAGCAATCATAAACATATTCACTTGCTTTCACGGATTGATTACTCTTCCAAAGATCACTCGCTGGCTGGAAAGTGCATTATCTGAAGCTTAGTGTTTGAGTGTGTGTGCTTTTGGCTTGAAATCGGTAAAAAAGGGGTTTTGAGCATTAGAGTGTCTTTACCTCTTGCCATGGTTCTTAAGTTGTGTATGCATGATGTGTCCCTCTGATAATCATTCACGTTTTTAGTTTGGGTTTTCTCGAGATAAATTTAAATAGTTAATTTTGACTTTAACACATTTTGTAAGGATGGAAATCTGGCCAAATTTACAAATTGATAGTTGTCCAAGTTATTTTCATTAAGTTTTTATCTGAAACCCATCCATGTAGGCTTTTAAGAAAGTATTTTTTGTTTATTTAACCCTATCTTTGACACTTTATTGAATCAGAATTTGCCATATTATGGAAAGTTTGTTTCAACAAGAACATGCTCTATATCAATGGGTGCCTGCTGACTAGATGGAAGGGACATTAACATTAGAAATGGACACCATATAATCAGCACATAACCATTGGTTGCCATGCGTGGTCTCACACAAATTAGAAGTTAAGAATGCCTGAGATTCAGTATATCATTATCATATTTATAGTTTCATATGTTTTAAGAAATCTTTTGAAATAGCAGTTGTAGCACTTTTGTTTGACCAATTCGTGAGATGGATCCAAATGTCGTAAGGTTTAAGATTTGACTGAATTCGGACCATGTATAAATCCAGTTACGTTGCTTTTTAATATACAAACCAACAATCAGTTTGAATGTTGGGGTGCTTTACCGATGACAGCCAGCCACTTGTTACACAAAATGTAGATCGTTCCCAGTGCTGAGTAGTGCATTGACGGGGCGATGGCTAACACTTGTTGATGGATCCAGGTGTTCATGCACTATATTGGAGTTAGTACTGTATAGAACAATGCACCTGTAAATAATTGGGTAGGTTAAGAGTTGTTTCTATTTCCATACATTTTCTTTGTTTTAGATGTTTTCTATTCTGTTGTCAAGTGTGATTGTTGTCTGAATCTTGAAATGAAAAAGGCAAAAGCTTTTAAAACTGAAAGGTGCCTTTACGGTGAGAAAAAAAAAAGATGGGTATTGATAATGTTGCTTTTGCTGGCTGTAGGATGTGCTAAATGATCTGAAAGTGAATTATATTAAATTGTAAATATCGAAGTCTAACCACAGGGGATCATATTATCCTTCCCTACCAGCCTTTCCAGTGTGTACCAGTAGTTAGGGCAACTTTCTACCTACTATGAGAAGCTTAGGCCATGTGTGCATGTGTAAAGCAGTGTTTTGTGGGATTGTCATTGAAAGTAAATGTTTGCTCACCAAGTGTTTTTAGTTTTTTTTTTGCTGGCAGAGCTGTGAACCCTACATGGTGTTGTATAGCCTGAAGGCTACCTGGTTTAAGTCTTATCTTCTGAAATATATATATTTTCCCCATAATCCCACAAAACAGTAGGGGCTGCACTACTATTCTGTTAATGTTAAACCCAATGTGGATACTGGATAATGTTATACAGGAAATAAGCTATATCATTGGGAAACAGGTTTGATAGTGTAGAAAATCCCTCTCAAAACTGTTAAGAGGACATCCGCAATCCCATCAAAGAAGATCGCTGCCTGAATATTTTGATTTGCCCACAGCTACATGCTTGGTTGCCTTTTTTTACTTTTATCACAGAAATTGTACTCAATGGCATTTGTAAATGTTATTTCCTATATACATTCCTTAACAAGTCCATATGCCTCTCTGGTATAATCTTACTCATAGCCCTGTATAACCTATGAAGTGAGAATTACTCTGATGTGGTAGGATCTAGCAGGCTTGTTTTGTCTCAATCACTTAACGTTATTACCAGTCAATGCAAGCCATTGTGCTTTGAATGTAAGGCAGCAACATCCTTTCAGAAACAGCCAATAAATATATGATCGCCTGCAAAAAAGAATGGTATAAGACTTATGAGTCTCAATCTTTGTGACTCTGATTAAACTAGCGAAACATACCCAAAGCGTAGGCTACTAATAAAATGAATGTGCTGTTTTCGACAATATTCACCTCAGTCTCAGTATCTCTTGTAAATAAGAATTGTAAATTAAGTTATTGCTTTTATTGTCTGTATTACAGCAAGCATGGAGAGACTTATTCCTATAGGCTACCACTCCACCTTTCCAAGGAGTAGGCAAGGCCTACATAGCCTATCCTGGTCTAGACTGTTGGGAATCCTCCTAAGGAATACACATTATTTGGTCTGTCAGTGTGATGTAGCTTTGTTTTGTTTGTTTGAAAGTTGCAAAATATTAATAAAGTTTGGACAAAATATATTATTAATCATCTGTGGTATTGTGTAGCCCACATACGAGACAATATTAATATGTAGTGCTTATTTGGCATACTCATGCCAGGATTTAAACCAGGTTGACAGCGTTTTTTCTAACAATTCTGATTCTGTATGACAGTCTGGCTGGAATCAGCTGACCCTCTGGTTGTCATGGCAACGTAGTCTGTTGATAAAGAAGAGCATGCATATTCAGGAGCAAAACAAAATTGCTAGCGTTAATTAGCAAGTAGCAAGGTTTAAGCGTGCTAGCGGTTAATTTACTGATTGCATCGACAGCGAATGTTTGGACTTACATAAATGATTTCTCACCGTCATAGCTAGTGAGACCTGTTCCTAATTTGCACACTGCTAACGTGACGCTTTAGTCTAGCTAACATCGTTAGCACAAGTCTTAAACTCTAGCTGAAATTAGCTGTGGTTGGTCAATCCCGTTACAGGCCAACCTTGGCTAGCTGGCATCGGCATGTCAGGCAACCTTCCATCTGTGAGAAATTTGCCACATTGGTCCCGAGTTGGATGTCTTGGCATACCTTGCAAAGTCCCGCGACCCCTACCAGTAAACCACCAGCACCCGTTGTCTGATCCACTTCGTGCAGACAGAATGAGAGAGAGGGAGGTTTCAACTCTCAACGACATGGACACCCGCGTTGCATCGCTTCAGAGGAATATTCAGTTCTTGCAACAGCAGCACAAGGATACTCTTCACAAGCTTCATGCTGAAATAGATGACCTCAAACGTGATAATAAAGGTAATAAAGAAAAACGTGCATGCAGTAGATTGACCCTGATATTTGCAAACATCTATGTATTCATAAATTTGGTTTTGTCTGAGCAACATTAAGGGTGTTGCTTATTACCTCAAATTAAAAGGTTTCACTTAAATTCTGAATGACCACATATTGGTTAAAGATTTACTCAAAACAGTATCTAAGCACTACAACCCATCATTATGTGACATGCCAACTTGGTTAAGCGCAACTTACACAGCAATTACCCTGTGTGGTTCATTTGATTCTACTCTACCTCTAACTCGCATGTTTGTTCCTTTATGGTTAATATACTTTGCCTTAACACAGTCATATAGAGCTCCAATACTGAGTCGTCTCTGCTGACAGTGGTGAAGTGATACTCAATCTTGGCCCTGAGGTTGCATGGCAACTGTAGGTTTTGGAGAGAGGATAATGGATGGTGAGTGGTTCCTCTGTTGGGGGTAACAGAGTGCCGTATCACTTTACCTGTCAGACGGCAAGCCTCTCCATATCCCCAGTGTACTTGACCACCCGCCAAGAGATTTCTAAATCCAGCTACAAAAGAATCACACTGGGCATCTGTCTCCACCCCGTCACAGCAAGATGACCCATGCACAACGTGGTTGTTTAGGGGACTATGTTACAGGAGCTTAGGGGCGGGTGTGCTGCCACCTCTCACATGTCGCACTCCACTGCCTTCTTCAAGGATGTACCACTAACAGCATTCTTTTTGTCTTCGTCTTTTTGGTCTTGTTGCAGAACTGCAGTACAAGCTGATTATGGAGCCTCTAAAATCGTACAGAAAAGGTAGCCTCTATTGACAAATGTGATTAAACTAAAAAAAACTCATTTTGGGGATGATGTGTAATATAATGGGTCGTTTTGGCATCTTTGGTTTAGCACCAAGTCGACGTAGCACCAGGCCACCTACCCAGGGTAGTGAGGCTCAGAGAGGGATCTACCTGGAGCAGCCTTTGCAGGACACAAGGCCTTCACAAGACCAAGCTCTCAGGTAAACCTCCTACCCCTATACCTCTCCACCCTGCAGACAAGCTGCCATGTCTCAGACATCACCACCACAACAAGCAGTGGCCATAAGAACATTTACCACCAAAAGTGTCGCTGACACAACCGTAGTTCTGGTACTAAACTAGTTAGCTAGCTCCAAAATAAGTAAACTATTACGGAAATAGTTAGCCATCACTGCCCCAGTCCGGTTTATCACGGGCTGAATAAGTTAGCAAACCAAACAACTGACAAATGTTGTACAGTTGATGGAGCGAATTTCCCATGCAAATTCTTTAGTGAGTGATGCTCATCACTTTCTTACTAGTGGGCTTTTGGTGTCCCTATTAACAAAATCGACATGTCTGAATGAATCCATGTTAAAGCAGCATAGGAGACTCGAGTGAGACCTCAGGGTGCCCCAGGGAAGAGAAAGACTCTGAGCCGAGTGGGGGGCTCATCACCTCTCTGCAGCCCCTCCGGATCCACAGCTGCCCCTCACATCCCCCCCGCGCCCCCACTCTGCAGGAATGTGAGGTCATCATACGGCAACTGTACAACGCGAACAGCATGCAGTCTCAGGAGGTCTATAGCACCTATTTCATGCTAAACTGTCACGTCATGTCATAATAATATTTAATTTATAGAGCACTTTACATTCTCAGGGGGACTGGGAGGTACAAAGTACAAAACTGCTGAAATTCACAGTGCATGCGTCCAATGGTTTCTACCTGGGTCATTTTTTCTAGATAATTCGGGTAAAGGCTGTCCTGCGAGACATTGTTTTTAACAAGAAAATCACTCCTGAGAACTACATCCTGACTAAAGCCTACCTCGCTGACAACACCAGGTAAAGAGAGACACCTTATTAGAATTTAAATTAAGTCTATTATACAAATTATTAATTTGACTTTCCTTTCCTGTGCAGCAAAGTAGAGGTGGAAAGGTTTCCCCAGCTAGTACAACAGCCTCCTCCTAAAAGAATGTGCGTAGCTATTTTTTTACAATTTAAGTGAATTGGTGTTCTAAAGAAATGTGGTGTTTGGCAATTCCACTGTCCTTATCCCCAGGTCAGCGTTGCAGTCAAAAGCACCGGAGAGGGTGATCCTTCCTGCCCTGAAACATAGCTTGAGTTCTAACATTGCAGAGCGACAGAAGAGGACCCAGGCTGTGCAGAGAAACCGGCTTAGGAGGACAGTGCAATAGGAGAGGCACACTGTGCTGCTTTATACTCGTATACCTCAGGACTGGCTGATTATTCCCTAGCCATTCAAAAACCTGCATCACTGATGACCAACTGTAGACTATTACAGCAATAAAGTTTGTGAAATATCGAGACAATAAAATGTATATTTTTATGTATAAAGCTACACATTATTCAGTAAATATTCTAATTCCATGTTGAAAGACTTTGGCTTTTATCTTGAATAGAAGAAATGAAACCGATAAGGATGCTTAGTAGCACATTCTTCACGTTTATCTTGAATAGAAGAAATGAAACTGATTAACAAAGGTATATTTATTCATGACAAAAGCAAGAACATTTCCCTCAAGAGTATTTATACACACTTCAAAGAATTACACAGCTAAATGTGTTAAATTAAGGGTATACTTTCACCTCAAACCACTTCAGAATGAATCTCCTATAGACTTTTTTTCCATGAAACAGTATTTATGAGTAACACATTTCCTGTTTTATAGGAAATGCAAGATAAAACTGAACCCTTTCCCGATTTAAAAAAGTGAATATATTTAGGGCAAGAGGACGCAAGATTCAAGATCGTGCGCATGATTTTGTACAAATAATGCAAATAAGAAATTCATGAGCAGTACAGTTGAATGTAAAGGTGAGATGGTTAGAGTTTAGTCTAGGCTGCTGAGAGACAAGCCTGTCTGACACTCTGGGCCCAAGTGTTCAGCAGTGCTGTCAACGAGTGTTTGTCGGGAAGTTGAAGCAACTTGGAGGTCATGTTCCTATGAACAGTCTGTAGAAAGATGTTGGCTCCTGCAAGAGAAAACGGATTAAGGCGACGTCTTTGCTATCATCATGGTTTATTAACAGCTAACAAATTACGGTGCTGTTACATCAGACCCAAAGTATATGCCCAATTAGTTTTTCTCTTACAATTAGCTTTAAAGGCTATTTTGAGGGAGTAGGCTAATTACAGGGCACAGTTTTTTTTGTTTTAACACAGGTCAAATATAGCCTGTGACTTGATCATATGCCACTGTGAGGAGTGTAAATGGAGTTAACAAGAGTTATCCCCAACTAAACGTCACATAAGTAAGCAACCTACATGTTGCACTAGTCTTTCTGCTCTCTTACCATACTGCTCCTTGTCGTCAGCCCACTGGGGGCTCTGGTCAGGGTAGTCTGCCGGGATGCTCAGCTGGAGAGGAGGCACGCTGGGCAGGTTCCTATCATCTGGAGAACAGGACAGCACACATGGACAGGAGGTGTTAACAGTGACAGATTTAGCTAGACGCGTTAGGCTTGGTTTAGGTTGGAATCTGCTTTGCATAGAACCCTTGGAGACTGGTTGAGTAATAGTTGGATTAGCATTGACACTCGCAGGTGGTTGCACCGAAATCATACTGAACTGAAAGTGGGTGCTGTGGTGTGAAGCTCAGCGGCAGCTCACCCAGTTTACAGATGAGGTGCACAGTGCCGTTGTTGCTGCAGTAGGTAGGGTCCAGGTTGACCAGGAACTTGGCCTGGAGCCGGGCCACCTCGCCCTGCAGAATGTTGGGGATGGTCTGACGATCCTCCTCCTCCTGTTTCCTTTTTCGCCCAGCGATGGTGGGTCCCCTGATGTGAGGAGAGAACCATACAGCAGGATAAGAGCAGGACTACCACTACTTCAGGGTCCTAAAACATTTTAGCCTGTGCATAGGAAACATGAACTGCTACTGTTTCCTATGTTATTGTGCCTGACAACAGACTAGTCGACGATGGATCCAGCAACATGGAATCCCGAGCACAAACTATTTCAGGCTCTCTGTATGCTCCAATTATTTGAATTGTCTACAAGATGAATGGCTTTTTACATAGAGGAGGTATCAGTTAAACTTGTAACGTGCTATAGTCCCCTTCACACTTCCTTTTCACACTAACATAACATAACATGACTTTTCCAGTTCCGGAATCAAGGCAAGCAAAGACTTGTAGCTGCGTAAATTCCAGAGGTAAAGATAATATGACGTGACACTTACGTGATAGGTGGCCCGTGAATGGCGGTCATGGCTGGGGCAAAGGTGCGGTGCAGGGAGTGGTTGAAGACAGGCGAGCGGATGTTTGCCATGACGGCATCCAGGAGCGGCTGACACAGATACTGCTGCTTGGTGCATGGCACAGGTGGAGGAGGCGGCGTAGGCTGAGACCGGAGGAGGGAACATCGGGGTCAATCAATTACAATTAGCCCATATTACATTTATAATAATATGGTCTATCAAATTATTATTTTTTTTTTTCAAGGAACATGTTGAAATGTTTGTTTGCGAGCACAAGCCAATGCAACGCGTTATCAACAGGACGGGTTATGTACATAAAATATGTGGTCCTAAAAATATTTGAACAACCAACATGTGGCCCAACAGCCCCGTCTGCCACAGCTTACCACTGCCATGTCGTTCTTGAGTTTCTCTAGGGCAATCTCACACTTCTGTAAAGTGTTCAGGGGACATCTGAAAAGAGGAGAACGTAACTGGATGCCGAAGAGCAGACACTTTCACCTACAGCATGCACTCAGGAATTAAGATTTGCAGAGGGCTCAGTTGTAGTCATTAGTCAATGACCATTTTTACTCAAAGGAATGGTTTGTATATATCTCATTCCTAGATAAATGTAATTTCTCTCTCAAAACCCTATACATGAACATATACAATGGGCAGAGACAAATTGTACCAATTAGTATACATTTACCTAGTCTTGGGATCGGTGAGAATGTTCAGTAAACTTTTCATCTTACTCAGGTCCTTTTTACGGTCTGTGGAGGTACAAAAACCAACAAGCCTTACTTAAAACAGAGCCCCAACAAAGAAAGCACACAAAATGGTTGACAAGTTAATGGCTGAATTGACCGGAAAAGAGTCTACCTTCGTTTTTATCAATCTTATTGATCATCCTGCGTAAGGGCTCGATGTACTTGGAAAGCTGCTTGAGTTTCTCCATGTACTGCTGGTCCTCCAGCGACGTGGCACCCGCTGGACTCATCACTGAGCTGGGGTTACCTGAACCACCAGCGTGGGGGAAACAACCGTCACAAGCTTAACACTTGACTACACACATTAGGATGATGTCTGCCAATGGCCCCGTGGAGTCTTTCCGTAATAAACGGTGTGTAATTCCGATATGGTACTCTGGTCTGTAAAATGATATTGCTGTTGTACAGTTTGGGGAAATGTACCCGGTGTGTTGAGGGGTCCAGGCGAGGGCACGCCGTAGTTCTGAGGTGTGCGTGCTGGGACTGGGCTCTGGGAAGGCTGAGGGGACGGGCTGGGCTGGAAGCCCCCTGGAGAAGGAGTGGGACCAGAACTGTCCCCCCAAAAACAACTATGACAAACCCTCAGGGACGGTTTTTGAAACACTGAACTAGAATTCTGGTCTATTCTAAGGTCTGAAAGACAAGCTTTGTTACTGTTTTATCCTCTCAAGAGTATTCCCCCCCTGTGCCTTCACACTCACCTGACTGAATTGGGCTGGGAGTTGGGGGGTTGCGGAGACGGCTGAGGAGGCGGGGGCATCGACTGGGGCGTCTGCACCTGCACTGGGGAGGGCGAGGACATAATCTGGTGCTGCTGCTGCTGCACCTGCTTGGAGAATGGAGAACAGAGAGTCACACCAAATCGACCAGTCAAGAGTAGACTCCAGAGGTTTGGTCGGGGCTAGCGCCCCTGTAGCTGGATGAGAGCGACATCAAACGACCGCCAGCCAACCTGGAGAGCGGGAAAAAGCGCAGCGTGAAATTTAAAGCTTTCCTACATCGAACCCCATCTTCCGTACGGAAACGGGGAAGGGTAGAAGAGCATGACTGACAAACATTACAATGGCAGTTCACACGCTGGGCTTCGGATAAACAGATATGTCCCCTTAGACGCCACTCATCTTTTACAGCTCCAAAGAGCCCTACATTGAATCATAAATCAAGAATTCCATACCATCTTACTACCTTGTGCAACAAGAGGAGAGGAGGTTCCGAGTGGAGTGAGAAGAGGATGTTAGGAGCTGTGCTGAGAAGCGAGGGATGTTGGCACACAGAAGCGACACGGTAAAAGGGGGGAAGATGATGGGCACCATGGAAACCCATGCTCGGGGTCGAATCAGGTCAAGGGGGGACAGAGGTCAGGGTCGGCGGAGCTGTCGGTGTTGGTCACCGTGCCCTGGCTGGCGTAAATACCTGTGGCATTTGCTGTCCTCCCATGGCAGCAGAATTTGGAGGCATGGCGGGGTTTGGAGCAGCACGGGGCAACCGGGGCGGAATTTGCATCCCAGGGCGCGTCATCATCATCTTTGGAGGAGGACAGAGGGGACAACAGACATGTCACAAGCAAAACAAGAAATGCATAAGCGGGGATGAGGCGCATGCAAGGCACGCACACACGTGTTACTGACGACAGCAATTCCAGTCACCACATTTGCATGCTTGCAAGAGCATTACAAGAAACCCATGCATTTACCACTTTCCCCAATTGGGGAAGGTAAGGTTGGTGAGTGTAGCTTAAAGTTATCAATTATACGAGAGTTCAGCAAACTTTTCTAAACATAGCTATTTAAAGCGGTACAGGACAGCACCTTGAGACCAATGTTCTTGGATAACATTAAGTGCATATAACTCAATGTTGTGTTTTCCTACACCACTACAACAGAATCTGCCGTTTCATAAAATGAAAATGACTAGGAACTTCACTCTAGTTAACAGCAAAACGGAAGGAAAGAAAACGCAATGTCATGTTAGAAGTATTTGAGACAGAACTATGTCAACTTAAATCCTATTAGTGGCATAAACAACGGTGCTAAATAGGTTGTTAGCCAGCTTCCTATGTGACATTCCTATTGCCCATGTTAAATTAAATTTAAAACAGATACGAACATACGAACATAAAACAGATCTCAGCATGTGATCCTACTGTGGAGTTTGCCAAACTCTTGCATAACAAATTACCTTGTTAGGAGTTAGCTAGCTAGTTTGGGTGTAGCCGTTTCAGGTAGGAGGGCAAAAGAAAAAAGTTGCCATGACAAGGGAAAGCTGCAACTTTCCCAGCAGACGAAAACATGCAAGAACATGCATGTGGTTGATGAGAAGACATGAGATTTAAAAACAGTTGAACCGGAAAACTCTCCTTTCTATGCAATTTATCCATATGTACTAGAGGTCTTCTTCCAAAAGGACAAACAAATTATTACTGGACATCACAGGGAGACAGAACACATCTATATCTGTACTTCTGTGTTTACAATATTTCGGACTGGAAATGTTTCACAAAACACTATTTTATTACATGCTCTTCATATGTTTGCATGTGGTTTGGAATGAACTTTGATGTAAATTAGTCAAGTTAAAATAATATTTAAAAAAAAGAAACGTTACCATTTGAGTCAACAATTCAGTAATAAAAGGATTTTCCTTAAAAATTGCTTTCAATTATTCTAATTATATTGTAATTGAGTATTTTCTCAGAATAAGCCTGCTTGCTGTTTATGTCAAGTGTTGTATAATTGAAAATACCCACACATCTAATAAGGTGATTCACTTAAAGTGATTGTCAACATTTTGGGAAATAAGATATGCCCCAACTTACCCCTAGTCAGACGACATGATTAATATAAATGTTATGTCCATACGTCCGGTAATGAGTAAGTTACGTGGTCATCATAAAAGTAGCCTAGCAATATAGTAAGCTTGAAGTAACAGTTAGCATGGCTCCCAAAAGTTGTTGTTGCTGTTGTGGTTGAAGCTATTGCAATGCGGAACCTTTGTTTCACCATGTGTCTGGTAGGTTAAGGGACCTAACATCTGAAGTAGAGTGGTCACCATAGACATAATATATATTGATAATATATGTAATAACAACGTCTTGCTTTTACGTTTTCATTTCATGTGCGAAATACAGAAGATATAACATGTAAATAACATGTTTTTTTTATGAATATTTAGTCACTTTGCCATTTAGTGTAATTTAGTGCCCTCTGTTTATTCTAACACCAAAAACGTCCTGTGTTGGCATAAGGATGATGCTATGGTTTGGCAGAAAGTAGAGCTCGTATGCAGTTGCAAGATTTTTCAAATGAATATGCATGCTTGGAAGTGAGTGAGGAATATGGGAGGCAAGACAACCAAAAGCCATTTTTCAAGTAGTAACATGGCATCCACTTTTAAAGAAAGCCTGATAATCTAAAAACATTGACTTGTCAAGAGAAAAGACAACATATTGAGACTGTGGTAGAATGACAAAGTGAGCTCCACAGAGGTTAAAAAGAGTGGGAGGACCGCAGGTAGCATTTTGTTGACATTGACACATCTCTTCTTGTTTGGCTCCATGCAATACAAATGCAAAGAGCATAAGGCTTAGAACATTGGGACTTTCCAATGGGAAAACCCACACTTACTGCAATAATAATGCACCATTTCATTCTACAGTGGTAAAACATACAAATATTAGAGAAGCAAAACACACACTACTGCATGCTTCCCATATCTCTTTCTCGTTACTCCACATCGGAAACCTGCATAAACATACCCTTCGGAAAACGATTGTAAAAAAGTTGACCCACACCCAAGCTCGGATCAGGTCTTGCAACACACCCTTACCGCAACACCACACGCTGCCCGCTCCCTGCTGGCCGGGGTTCTTACCTGGCTAGGTGCAGCTGCGGTGGCGGCTGCAGCTGCAGCGAGCTGGGCCTGCGCCGCGGCATGCTGGGCTTGCTGTGCTGCTTGGGCCTGCTGCTGCTGCAATGCCGCTCTAGCCTGGCCCCACACACACACACACACACACACACACACACACACACACACACACACACACACACACACACACACACACACACACACACACACACACACACACACACAACACACAACACACAACACACAACACACAACACACAACACACACACAATAACCGGCACACAGTACAGGGGTAAGCAAGCAAGCAAGCAATAAATGTTTGCCAGGTAATTGCTTTGTTTATTGTTCTGCCTTAAAGCTACTACAGGTAGCTATTTCGCCTTAACGTATTATCATTACAGTTGTTCTGGGAGAATGAAAACATTGCGGTTCAGATCAGTCCTCTTGAAATTGCAATATTTAATATTCATTTTGTCTGCCAACAGGTATGATCTCCCGAGAAACTGTGACGAATTGCTTTACGGCACAAGGAAGTGTGTCACTAAACCGGGAAGGGATTTATTTTTGTGGCTTCATAGTCGTTGATCGTGCTAACAAAGGCAAATGCACAATGGATAAAAATCTTCTTTGCGAGTTAGGAAAATTAATTACACCAAGCAAATGGTAGGTGGCACCAAAATCACCAACTACAGAAAGTTCCGAAGAGTAGCTTTAATACGAAAGATTATGTATTGTCCCTTTCTAGGAATGTATGGAGCAGCCTGCCATAAATCTACAGTTGTTGCGTATTTTTAGGTAAGAGCAAAGTCACAAGCAGCAGGCAAAAGTCTTTCCTAACCATACCTGCAAGGCCTGGATTTTGAGATGTTGCTGCTGCTGTTGCTGCTGTTGCTGCTGACTGAGGGAGCTGTGGGACAGCTGCTGTGCAGGGGGCATCTGACCGGTCAGAGACTGAGGCACCATGCCCTGTTGCGGCTGTTGCGGCTGCTGCTGCTGCTGGGCATGAGGAGGCAGCTGGCCTGCCTGGGGCTGAACCTGGGCCTGCTGCACCATGTGCTGGATGGACTGGGCCTGCGCTTGAGCCTGTGCTTGGGCCTGCGCTTGGGCCTGTGCCTGTGCTTGAGCCTGAGCTTGAGCTTGGGCATGCTGCTGTTGAAGCTGCAGCTGGACTATCTGTTGCTGCTGAAGTCTGGATGGATGCATCTGTAGACACAATCAAAGATGTGAAACAATGTGAAAACACTGAATAAAGTATAAAAAAAATATATATATATATATATATCGATATGTAAAAACATATTTGTAAAGGTCTTCATTGGTAGGATTTTACTGCAATAGCATAATTTTTTTTTAAATAAATAACACAACAGAGTACAACATTTACAACATGTTCATTACAACATGAATACAACGTTTACATTTTTACTAGACTACATTACATTGTCTATAATTGTTCTAGCTAATAACAAGCAAGTTAATGTGGTCCTCTGAATACTTTTACGCTTATCAGACTGCTACAACACATATGCTGCCCTAGTAAAAGGACAGACAGCATAGACAAAGGGCTCTTTCACCAGGATAGTAGGTCTTCGCTTGGCGATTGTTTTTTCAGGCAAATGCCTACCTATGCATCAATATTTCTCTTTCAAATTTTTCCATAAGCGTAACGTCTTCTCAAGCAATCTGTTTACAACTCTGTTGAAACGCGATCTGGTTATCCGATTAATGGGCTTAAACTTGGATAAGTCTAAATCTTTTTGCTCCTACTTCAAAACTATTATCATTTTGTCGGACCTGAAGAATGTAGACTATCTTTTAGAGTCTGGAAATAATAAATATTTGAAACGTAGCTGATTATCAATATAAGTTACAATCTAAGACTAGCACCCAGATGTGGTGCCTTTTGTGTTTTAACAACTAGTTGGTTATGCCGGCCATTCTATACAAGTCTAATGTTTAAATACCATATACAAAAACATGTCAAAGGATTGCAGATGTGGACAAACTAACGATTAAATGCCAATACCTGGTCCATTGACCTGCAAAGATGCATCACAACAAGATTATATACACAATATAATTCACAATACCAGCTACCTGGTTCTGCTGCTGCTGGTTCTGGGCCTGCTGCTGCTGGTTCTGGTGCTGCTGCTGCTGTTGGAGCTGCTGGTTCTGATGGTGCTGCTGCTGTAACTGCTGCAGCTTCAGCTGCTGTTGGACCTGGATCTGCTGTTGGATGGCGGACTGCTGCTGCTGCTGTTGTTGTTGTTGTTGTTGTTGTTGTTGTTGTTGCTGCTGTTGCATGGCGTTCTGTTGTTGCTGCTGCTGCTGCTGCTGCTGCTGCTGCTGCTGCTGCAAGGCATTTTGCTGCTGCTGCAAGGCCGACTGCTGCTGCTGCTGCTGCTGCTGTGCTGCCTGGAAATGCTGGAACTGGATGGACTGCTGCTGGGCCTGTTGCTGGGCTTGCTGCTGGGCTAACTGCTGTATCTGCATCTGGCCTGGCCCTCCTGTTAAGTAAAAAAAAAGACGCAAATTCTAGGGCTGAGAACCGGTTGAGTAACTATCGATGTCAAGCCGTTTACTGAGATCCTCGTCCCCTGGTGGTAGTGGCAGAGTGTGTGGTATCTTCTTGCAAATCCAATCCTAAAGGTAAAAGTATGGTTGACAAACACAGCAACAATAACAAACATAAAAACAGAGGCTTTTTTGGCAGTCAAATGTAGGAAAACACACTCACTGGCTTGTGGGTTTCCAGCCACCCCTGCCATAGCATGCTGGCCCATCTGCATCGTTCCCATGGTAACACCCATGGGGGCACCAGTGGGACGAGGCCCCATGCCAGTACCGCCCGGATCCCCTCCAACCCATGCCAGGTTAGTCAGGACATTCATGGAATCTAAGGACACACACAACAAACAATATGACATAGCAGAGCATGCTAGCATAAATCATTTGACACTTGAGTGAACATTCTATTATTATGTATTGGCAGGGAGCGCATGAAAAAAAGTCACAAGAGCACACCACTCCTCCAAGTCCAAGACACGAATGTACATGCACAAAATTATTGTTACTGCCCCTTGTATTGTTGGGCACCTGATCTGTGCTGCATTATTCTTGTTTTAATACTAGACATACGTGTTTTAAGTACAGCAGTAAATCTCCTCACCTGGACCTCCTTGTGCCCTTTTGTCTGTAAAGCAGAACATAAACACTACATTAAGCTACTTTGCAGAGCAACATTCACAATGGACAAATGCACATGGAAGATGTAAACTTACGAATGTCTCGGAAATGTATGATCAGCCTTGCTACTAGGGATAGGTATTCTTCCTGTAGAGCAAAATTACACCGTATTTGGTGATCAAAGCAGGATCTGTTTTAAAAAATGGTACAATACAAATATATATATGGTTACATTTTACTTACTCTAGATTTTGCTTTGAGGTAAACATGCTGCTCCATGTCGTTGCTGGACTTTGTATGTGCAGTCCCAGCCTTCCTCATTGCTTCTTCACTGGAAATGGAAGGAGACGAATAAGTCCTCTTAATGATAGTAACGTTAAAGGATTACTGTAAATTTGCTCAGTGTTGCAACATGATCTAATGAGCCATTTTGACAGTGTTATGCAAAGACAAATAAAGCACCATCAATGAATTGCAGCTTTAATTGACTTAATCTTGACTTTAGAAACCCCTGGCACTGATGCTTTCTCTCCTTTCAAATCATGGTTACTTGGTTAGTTTGATACCGAAGTCAGCAATCGTGTAAGTGGTAACTAGCATCAGCAAACTGACAATCTGGCAACGTAACGTTTCGCTAGCTAAATTGACGGTAGATGGACTTTGCCTGGTTTAACTATTTGTTTATACTGTTAAAAGTCTTCACCCAAACAGACTGAATTGCTTAACACGAAACTAAAGTGAAACTGAGCTGGATTCCTGTGATTAGTTCCCAGCCAAGGCATGGCTATGGAAGGTTAACATCGGTACGGTGGTAGTTTAGCTAGCGCAAAGGCTAGTTAAGCTAGCTAGCCTCTAGACTAGCTACATGAGCAAGCTAACAGCAGTAGCTACTTACCACTTAATCTAAATTGGCTACAACACACATGTACAAACGTATATTTAATACCACTGCATTGTATAAACGAAGAAACACGTCTCACATTTGTGCAACAACTTTCTGTCGAAATGCATTACTTCTCCAGTCGTTATCTGATACAGGGACCTCCATTGCAGACATCGTTGTAGACAAACAAGCGACAGATGTGCGCTCTAAACGATGCAAGTGACTCACTGAATGGAAAAATGAACGATATCCGGTAGATCATCAGTTACACGTTGCTAGCTACTGCTTTAACAAATTACTTTTTTGTGGGGAAAAATACCACAGTAGCACCTGTGTTTAAAGCTTGTATTTGGTTTAATTTAATCGTTTTACACATGAAAAATTGCCCAGGCTTCGGCTAATAATAATCATAATCATAATGAGCCAGATATAACATGCGCACTTTTCTGGACTCTAGTGCAGTGTAGCCCGGCGCAAAGTCCGTGAAGGCATAACGACCACCCTGCATATAGTCTTTTGACAGGCAAACTGCGCACAGACTTAATGGTCTATATCGTCTAATGTCTCGAATTAATTTGTGCTAAATAACTAAAAGATAGATGTGGTTAAATGTGTTTATGAAAACTAGATATAGTGATACCACATAGGCTAACCTAACTGCATGGAAAGTCTGCCTCGGCACATTATATAGGTATCAAGGTAAATTCACCCCAGGAAATAATACAAATTGGAAATCAAGCTTCAGGTTGGTTTGTCTCAACCGCTAGAGGGTGAGGGATTCAAGTAAAAAGGTTTATGAAGAGCACTGTTTACACTGATATTTAAAACAGATGAGAATGATTGTTAATTTCTTTCTGCATACACATTTTATTGCTGCCATACCTGAACAGTGGCTATAAAGAAGGTTACCACATGAGTTAGCAAGACTGTAGGCCTAATGACACAACATTTTGCTTGAACTAAACAGTGATTATACATCAGGCCTGCGTTGTTAGAGGAAAGTCGCCTAATGATAGTGTTTTAGCTTAAACTTAAAATAAGTGTACGTGCTTAATATCTCCTGTAAAATAATGTATCAACTGGTTATCTACACTCCCCGCAGGAATAAAAAATTAAAGACGCCATGAACTCATGGAAGCACGTTTCCACCCAATTTATTGCACGAATGAGCCTTTCCGGGAATGTGGGAATTGGCAGGCGTTAGCCACTATAAGAACTGTGGGTGCAAATCTATTAAGATGCAGGCTGTGTTACACTGATGAGACCAGCCCTGTGCCAGTTGCAGTCGGCTATCTGAAAAAAGGCCACACAAAAAAACGCTATATCTGAACAGAAAGAGATATCCAGCTATACATTCAAAGTGGTATTTTTGTAAGACTATACGTTTACCACATGCACACTGTAGCAGTACAACCCATTTTGATCAGTTACCTAAATCACGTCTTATTCACATGTGTTTTGTTGCTTGGGAAGCTCTGTCTCATGCATTCAAATGTAGTATAGGCTACCCCATTCAGTGGGCGGTCGGCTAGTTAGTAGCCCTTGCTCAGGTGTCCGCTCTATTCTGCTGGTTTTATAGCTCGATGATTATGTCAGATAAAACTTCAGAGGAGGTAAAAATCCAGGGGGACGTTGGATTACATTTTTTTTATAACGCGTGCATAATGTTGTATTCAGACTATGAACAATATTATTTGAGTATATTAGATGTACTTAACTATATGTATATATATATGTGTGTGTGTGTGTGTGTGTGTGTGTGTGTGTGTGTGTGTGTGTGTGTGTGTGAGCGTGTGTGTGTGTGTGTGTGTGTGTGTGCGTGTGTGTGTGTGTGTGTTTTAAATTGTAACTTTGTTATCGTTATTATAGGTTATATTGTGGCTAAAGAAAATTCATCCTAAACTGCATTATAATGGGTTGAATTGAAATAATGTATTGCATTGGTATAATTCTCTGTCCAGATTTACTTTGTTCTCAAGAAGAATTTACATTCTGAGACAGAATTTGTGTAAATAAAATGCGATCCGAGCCAAGTGGCAGGCTGGTTGTTCCGAGTCGAAATAGTTTGATTGTTGAAAGGCGTCAGTGACGTGCAGATAGACAGGGAGCGCGCGGACCCGCCCTCCAGACGCCATTTTTCTGTCTTGGACTCGGACTCCAGCGAAACGGAAGAGTGGAGCCGAGTTCAAACAAGGGAAAGTGAAGAAATAGGCTACATTTCCAATTCACTTGCTCATGCATGCGTTGTTAGAAGTACATGCAAGCTTTTACATAGTTATATTAGCCGTTAGATGCATGCATTGGAGGTAATTTACTCTTTTGTGAATTCATTTTGTCTGAAGACGTGTTGCAGGCCGCCATTTTTGTTACTGCCTCAAAAGTCGGTCCGGACGCAAGAGGATTTGTTACATGTTTCTATGACGCTGGTCTTTCTGTATGATCAAGAAGATTCTAAGTAAACATTTCAGCGTCAGCGCGGGTTAATTTGCAACATAATGTGGATATGGAGATTCGTCTGATAAGGCACTGAGGCGACCTTTTCCGTTCTCACAACTGACAGTTACTGGAGATACTATTTAAAGAAGAGCTAAGCGGTGTACTTTCTGTTGGAAAAGGGAACTTAAAGGGGAACCGTCACTAAAAGCTGTTGGTGGCAGGCGTATTAGATTGGAGTTTGCTCCTTTTTCACAGTGCAAATCTCCATATCCTTCACTAAACAGATGAACCACGGGCAGAGAGTCAAAGTTGGTTCGAGCTAGTTGCAACCTGTCTGAAACGTCAGGTTTCTATTGGATGTTTCTGTAGAAGTCAGCAGCCGTAGGGTACAATCACTCTTGAGCCTTAGGGCGACGACAGACCTGCCCTGGATCTTTAGAATCCTGCAGGCACAATCCAACAATTAAGGGGCATTACCCAGACATTGTTATTTCTAGTTGAGTCATTATTTTTATTAATTTATTGTTCAGCCTCTCTATTTGTAATATTTTATAGGCAATTTTTAATTTATTTGGATCATCAAACATGTCATCTGCACGTTTTGACTCATCGGATCGGTCTAGTTGGTATTTTGGACCGGTGTCAAGACAGGAGGCACAGAATAGATTACAAGGACAAAGGCACGGCATGTTTTTAGTTCGAGATTCCTCGACGTGTCCTGGCGACTATGTGCTCTCAGTGTCCGAAAATTCCAAAGTGTCTCACTATATTATCAACTCATTGCCGAGCAAAAGGTTCAAGATAGGTGACCAAGAATTCGAGAACCTCCCCGCCCTATTGGAGTTTTACAAAATCCATTACCTGGATACAACTACGCTGATAGAGCCTGCCCCCAGGTAAGACACTGGCTCTGACTGCACCCACCCCCAACATACACACAATAACACGCACACTTCCGCAGTCCAGATTTATGACTTGACACACATTTTAACATTTTGCCCCATATCACATATATGCTACATCCCAGTCTTGCATGCATGGACCAGGTGATTGCATTGGGGGTTATTGGTCAATTCCATTTAAGTGTTCATAGTGCGTATTGAGACACACTCTCTTTTCCCGTCTTGTCCTAGGTACCCAAACACCGGCCCCATTCAGCCAATGGGCGGCCCCGATGAGAACCTGGAGTACGTGCGGACTCTGTATGACTTCACAGGCAGTGACGCGGAGGACTTGCCCTTCAAGAAAGGAGAGATCTTGATCATCCTGGACAAGCCGGAGGAACAGTGGTGGAGCGCCAAGAGCAAAGAGGGCCGGATAGGCATGATCCCCGTACCTTACGTGGAGAAGCTGGTGCGGCCCCACCCCCATCCCGGCCAGATCTCGCACGGGTCGCGTAACTCCAACAGCTACGGCATCCCTGAGCCGGCCCATGCTTATGCCCAGCCCCAGACCCCCTCGCCCCTGCCGCCCGGTACCCCCGGTGCGGTGATCAACCCCTTGCCCTCGATGCAGAATGGCCCAGTCATGGCAAAGGCCATCCAGAAACGAGTGCCTTGTGCATACGACAAGACGGCCCTGGCTTTAGAGGTAACGTAGCAACTCTCTTCTGCATGTTGGCCTCCTGAAGGGCAGCTATAGTCCCCTGGGGCACCTTTAGCCAAATGAGTTGGTTCACTAGACTGTTCAAATTGTCTCTTTGGCATAGATTCAATTGTTAGTATAATCCCATGGGCACTGTCCGTAAACTGCACGTGTCCCAAAGTATTCAAAATGTTTGCCGTATAATATTGGTCATTCAATATCAAATTCTGGCAGTGAAAGGAATTTGGTCGCAAAGTAACGGTTTACGTCCTAAGAGATTTCTTTCAAACACATCCCCACCCTCATCTGTCTTTCTTCCACATCTTTCATCCTTATTTCTCGTCTTCTGGCCAGAACTATAGTATATCGTTCAATCAGTGTGTTGATTCTTCAGTGAAAGTGCAAACCAGTCAGCTTTTGTGCAGCTCAGAAATGCTGAGTAATCAGTTAGTGTCTTTGCTGTGGTCTCATATTTGTTGTTAGTCCAACTCATCCCAGGGATCAACTCTACTGCACACAAAAAAAACACAAGTGGCGTTCAAGGTGGTCAGTCAAGTCACTCTACTTTTGAATTCCTATCACTTTATTTCTCTCTATTTGTGACAGAAACCCAATTGCTTATCTTTTCTGAGTTTTACATCCCTTCAAGTGAGATGTCCTGAGTTTAGGGTGTTAATCAGAGAGGTGCAGGGAGGTTGCAGTTCCATTGTGTTGGCACCAGAAGTGGACTGCAGGCTAGCCTAGTTTCAGATTCTCATCCATCAATCAGAAGATCAGCAGCAAAGGCTGTGTAGTTATGTGGGATATGGAACTCTCATTAGAATCTGGAGCAGAGCAAAAGCAAAGCCTGCTCTGGCTTTAAAGCCTCTACATATCTTTACATTTTGTTTACTGAGTTCTCAAGTGTTAGAATCTATTATGTTTTTTGCAAAGCTGTAGTTATGAACTCATCAAGGTTGTATGGTCTACTATGGGATGGGTTGGGGTGTTGTTCAAAACATCCGTAGTCTGCTTCCTGTCAAAATGAATACCAGGAACTAGACTGTAGATATTTAGTTTAGAGTATGATATGCAGAGGTTATCATTTAGCTGCGTGGTGTGTGATCAAGTTACTGGTCAGCTCCACTGAGTGAGACGCTAAGGGAAGCCACACTGAACCAAACGTTGAGTGTCAGCCTCAAATGCAGCATGCGCATCTGCCTCTGCCCACACGCTATAGATGGGGTTTCAAGTGGTTTTGGGACTCTCCGTCTCTGCCTCCTGTGGTGGGCCAAGTTACAGCTGCTCTTCAATATACCCACAGATCAGGCCTCAGTGAGCACTGAAAGACTGCATCACTTCCACAGTTGTAAAAAAAAACATGAGTACATGACGTTTACCCGTAGCAACCGTTTGCAATGCCGGTCTAAATAGTGAACATGATTCTTGCGCCGATGCAGGCCTGCCCTTTAGAAAACGGTCTGCAGAGAGGCTGATATTGTACCTGGGAGATTCCTCTTCCGAGACTTTGTTGATTTACCAACAGCCAGCCTCTTCCAATAGTGCATAATGTTGGTGGCCTCGTCTCTCCAGTGTTCCATGTCAAGACAGTTGCGGCTGTGCTGATGGCTGGACCCCCTAACACTGACTAAGACTAAGATAGGAGATGCAAATGCATTCAAGGAAGTGATACACACTACGCCATGTTTAGGCCCACGTTTTCATTTTTGCTTCCTTTAATTGTTTTGCAGCTCGCTCTCTCTCTCTCTCTCTCTCTCTCTCTCTCTCTCTCTCTCTCTCTCTCTCTCTCTCTCTCTCTCTCTCTCTCTCTCTCTCTCTCTATCTATGTTGCTTGAAATAGGTGGAACCCTCGGTCTGAGTA
The DNA here is from genome assembly GCA_017639675.1 of Aplochiton taeniatus. Lineage (NCBI taxonomy): Eukaryota > Metazoa > Chordata > Actinopteri > Galaxiiformes > Galaxiidae > Aplochiton > Aplochiton taeniatus. The sequence goes on from CM030172.1 coordinate 47,659,751, forward strand.
TACATCTTTTCAGTGTGCAATGTGCACTACTACACTATATACAATATAGAAAGCTACAAAGTTCTCTCTCTCTCTCTCTCTCTCTCTCTCTCTCTCTCTCTCTCTCTCTCTCTCACACACACTTGACTCTCTCTCTCACTTTACTCTCTTTCTGTCTCATTCTCTTTTCACTCACTCACTCACTCACTCACTCAAGGCCCGATCCCAATACACCCCTTTCCCTTAGCCCTACCCCTTGTTTTCGAGTGAAGGCTCGCCCCTCGAAAGAAAGTCCTAAGTGGAAGGAGTTGAAATCTTCCCCTATGAAATGAGACCCTGAACATCATCGATGATGTTTACATAAACAGACGCAACGAGTTTGATGCCGAACTTGCAATGTAACATGTTGTCTTAATCTGTGATGATTTCTCTTGCGTGGGCTATAGGCATCTTTTTGCGGTTGTCGGCAGCAAATCGCGATTCATTCACAAATATACAGTAGGTGTCACGCAATTAATCGATCGATCAAACAAGTCATCAAATAAAAAAAGAACACTGCTTGATTACCAGGCCAGTTCATGACAGAATAGCGGCGCTCTGTAAATGTGCAACCCTTGCTCCTACCCTGCCAGTAGCCTACTGATATTAGAGGAGATGTAACAAGCAGTTCGCTGCTGAACTTTATTGAATTTTCGACCATCATATGCAATCAAGGGGTGGGGTTGGTGCTGGACTCATTAAACTAAGATAATACAGCTGTTATCATCTTTATAAACAAAGAAAATATGTTTTTAGTTTTCTTTTGTTGCTTGTGCGGTGTTCGCCACCATCTAGCCGATGCTTTGCAAGGCATTCAGCCAGTTTTCTCATACCCCTCCATTTCGAATGTGTCCCTGAAACATCTTAATTTCTAAGGCCTTCTGCCCTACTCCTTAGTCCTACTCCTTAGTCCTACCCCTCGATCCCAACAATAATTGGGGCACCCCTATCCCTACACATGAACCGCGCAAAATGGAGGGGTAGGGCCATGGAGTGAGTTGGGATTGGGCTAACTCTCTCGTTCACTTTACTCTGTATTACTGTCTTTGATGTAGGTCAGGGTCTACAGCAGAAGCCTAGTATTTAGCACAGCCTTTTTGGAGCATTGACATGATTTATTTATTCACTCATCTAAGCAGCCACATGCTTAGTAAAACCGCATTATTTGGGGAATGTTTGCAATATAAAAAATATTAAAGTTTAGTCTTCCTTTATGCATTGTGATAAGGTAAACCATTGTGCCAAATACTTATCCGATGAATGTAATCGTTAAGAATCAACTTTTTGGGGGAGTAGTCTTAAGTTCCCAAGTTACCTATGGCCTAATCTCTTTGAAATGAGGTTGAAACTGGAAAGGATTGTTGAAAACATTGTTCACGTCACTCTGAGTGAGGCCTATTTTGGTTTACGGAGACTCTTTGAAGGCAAACAAAATGGGGCAGATGATTACTATAAGAGAGAACTGAATTATTCTTAATGTCCTTGAAACTTTCTCCCTCCCCTTCTCCTGGTGTTAACCATGCCAAGGTTTCCCTTTATGTGATCCCAATGAAGAGCATATGGTCCTTGCTGATTAAGGTCACTAGCATCAGAGTGATGGTCCGGTGCTCCTCTGTTGGCCTCCATTCCAAACTATTCAGATGTGGGAAACCAATAGAGGACTACAAGTTGATGTCTTTTTTTGATAGTCTGTTTTTTGTTTTTGTTTTGTTTTTTGTGGAGTACTATGCGAGGCAGTTCTGCTTGTCGTGTCTGTTTCTTTTACTCAGCCTTAAGCCTTGTCCTCCCACCCTCGTCTGTCTTTGTTTTCCACAGGTGGGGGATATGGTCAAAGTGACGCGGATGAATATCAGCGGCCAGTGGGAAGGGGAAGTGAACGGACGGAGGGGTCTCTTCCCGTTCACTCACGTCAAAATAATGGACCCCCAGAACCCAGACGAGAGCGAATGACCTGGGCGGCTCAAGCGGACCCGCCTCTCTTCTCGCCTACACCCAAACCTGCTGGCTGCCTCAACCCCCCTCGCCTGCCAGCGTTACCGCGGTTACGCGCTTGCCTGCTTGAGGCTGTAACATAGCGCACCCTGTATCGTCACGCCAACCATCGCGCGGCTTTCTTGCTGTTTACAGCTCTGGACTCGCCCCCCCTCCAACTGATAACCAACCCGACACCCTTACTTCCCTGCCCCCATTTTTCTGGTTACAGGTTGGACAGTGTTTTCCCCTTTTTGTCCTGTACATTTCCATCACCAAGATGGAGTGCGTGCGTGTGTGGTGTTTTGCGTTGGTAACACAACGCCACGTATTTCTGTTACGTTTTTTTTTCTTCCTTCGGTCTATTGTTACATTTCAGAGAGAGAGAGAGAGAGAGAGAGAGAGAGAGAGAGAGAGAGAGAGAGAGAGAGAGAGAGAGAGAGAGAGAGAGAGAGAGAGAGAGAGAGAGAGAGAGAGAGAGAGAGAGAGAGAGAGAGAGAGAGAGAGAGAGAGAGAGAGAGAGAGAGAGAGAGAGAGAGAGAGAGAGAGAGAGAGAGAGAGAGAGAGAGAGAGAGAGAGAGAGAGAGAGAGAGAGAGAGAGAGAGAGAGAGAGAGAGAGAGAGAGAGAGAGAGAGAGAGAGAGAGAGAGAGAGAGAGAGAGAGAGAGAGAGAGAGAGAGAGAGAGAGAGAGAGCTGAATGGGAAGAGGTTCGTTTGTAAGATGGATAATCCCTCTGAATAGAGAGCACAGAGGACCTAACCAGCCAGCCAAAAGTAGTTTCCCCAAAACAATCTTTCACTGTTGTACCTTAACCATAGTCGCACATCCTTATCGGCTACAAGCCCGTAGGCTGACTAATCCCTTGCGTGGGCATGTGCGTGTACGTATGTGTGTGGCGCTGAGAAGATCAGTTGTCACTGACAAACTGATTGGGGCTGGCGGTGGAGGCAGAGGACAACAAAGAAGATATGGAATCCACACATTGTCGAACCCCTTCGTCGTTACCTCTGTGATGTTGACTTATCTGACAGACTTCCCTTATTTATGATCTCCCCAGACTACATGTGAAAAGGCCATTTGCGATTTCATCTCAATGTATTATTTGTGCCACGAGTCCAGCCATACTGATTAAGGTTTTTGTTATAGTGTAAATGCACAGCTGTGAGCAGTCCTTCAGCTAATGTTTATAAGTGGGCTCATACTGTTGAGGGATAAGGGCTTTTCTATGAGACGGATGCCTCCTGCGTTCAATTATTATGGTTCCCGGGGAGAAGAGCATAGGGTCACAACCAGCTAGCAAATGACTCCCGATTAATATCCCATATTTTTGGTTAAGAAATGCAATTTTTCACACGAGTGGCCCCTCGTCCTGTTTTCTCAACCCATGTTGGTAAAGTAAATCCGACCGGGATATTTAAGACTGCAGTTAGCTTTACTCTGTGATAGTAAGCAAGTTCAGTTATGTCCACTTTGTAGTAGGCTGCATGATCTTTCGTCTGGAAAAGAGTTTGATGCAAAATACTTATTTCATCACCTAAATAGATCGGGTATCATCCCGGACAATAACGGCATGCAACTTTTAGTTGCTTTAAATTTTCTGGGCGGAACGTTGGAACACCTCCAGAATACTGTACCTTTTGCTTGAAGTGTGTCCAAGTTCTAGATCTATGCTATGAAGAGAAAATCCCATAAGCCCTCACTGCTATTGTTTTCATGCCATTGTACAATTTTCAATTGTGACCCAACTGTAATCGTTTTGTTTGCCAGCTGTTGAATCAAGCATTTGATGTTTGTTTGAATAAACCATTGTAAAAATGAAAAAAGTACTTTGACCGAAGGTGACTTTTTAAAAGGGAAATAATTAATTCCTGCTGGTGGCCTCTGCATGACTTCTTGGCTTGGAGGTTGGTCTTCCAAGTCAAATGCTGCTTTACATCATTTGTAGTTTCATCATTAAATACAAATTCAATTACTTAATTTTCTTGTATGCCATATGGTCTGAGAAATATACTCATTGATTTAGGCCTACTGTGATAAACCTTGTCCAAGTCCACTAATTAAGCAATACATCAATTTTAATTCATCGGTAAGGTGAACACCATTTCATCATGCTTCAGGTTTGTTTTCTAAAGGCATTAACAGTATTACTGTGCTTTTTTTTTTTTTCTTTTGTCGCATTTTGAAAAGCTCTGTGTTTGTCCTTTTAATCCAGAACAAGAAAAATTGTGCCTTTTTATTTTCTTATACCATTTACATGACTTAATATTTCCCATGGTTAACACCCGTGCTGGTATGACCCTTTATGTACAGAACAAGTAAATAAAATTTACGTCTACTTCTTTAAACTGCTCCTGACTGTTTGGTTTCTTCTTCGTCGTTTTTGTCTGGCGATTCAGAATGTGTCTTGTGTGCTGCCCAGATGGGAATGGGTGAGGGTGTTTGCTGCAGCGAGACTTGTGTATCTGGAGCAGGGGACAGTTTCTCCCCGTCTCCGTTTAATTTCTTTCAGTTCCAGTTTTGGTTGTGGCTGCGCCCAGGAGAGAGAAAGCAATTAATGAATGTTAATGAAGAGCTAATAAAAGATGGCTTGCGCTTCACTGACCCATAGAGCGATAGGAAGTGAGCGACCAACTTTTCAAGGGCAGGGTTTTATCTCAGATTTGATCCATTAGTGATTGGTACTTTTGTATTAATGCGGTCCATCATGGAGCTTTCTTGCATTCTTTCAGGCTCTACTTGTGTCAACAGAGGCTCTAAGAGGCAATGACCTACATTTCATTTTGGCTTTTAGTCTTAGTACATAGCCTGGCAACGATTATTTAGACTGATTAAAACCTGTAGTCAACTAGAAATAGACTCCTCTGACTCTAATGATAGCATACAGAACAAAAAAATTATAAAAACAGTAATCATGCGGATGTTCCTGCGGCAACAGATTGGCCAAAAGGACCACTATGGATGGACAAAAGCAATTGGAAGGAGAGGAGAAATGCCTCAACAGGTGCCTTTAAGATTGGTACTGCATACAACCGTGGGGGCTAGTGTCATCCCTTGTGACCTTGACATAATGGGCCTGCAGACGGTATAAACAAGGTTCGTTACGTAAACATTTCAAGTCCATGGGGCCCGGGGAAACCTTGTCTCTACAGTAAACGTTTTATGGATGTAACTTGGCTTTGCACGGTATCATAAAGTGGTCGTCTAAGGACAATACCGTACTTCTAAAACATTGGCGCACTAGACAAGACACATCCATAAGTCTGAAGTAGGCTACATGAAATACATAATAAAAATGCTTACTTAATGGTGAGCAACGCCCACATTGAACAGGGACATATCAAAGCAGTAATACGTGTATGACTGTTCAGGGCACTGGTTGTCTGGTTTTAAATGGTTGGCATTATTATTATTAGCAGTGGTGTTCCGATTGTAGGACGTGTCACCCACACGGATTGTGATCTTTCCATTTCCACACAACACACGTGTACGTGTGTGCCTCATGAAACCCCACCTTTAACCTGATACGTCTCTACCACCTCGCAATCCAGACCACAAATGCGCAACAGTTTCCATCCCTCCTGTGAAGCCTTCCTCACAATGAACCTCTCCTTTCTTCCCACCCTCAGCCTGCCCTTAAGCCTTGTGGCACCGCGCCAGGTGAAATCGGCGTCATTATAGCCGTGTGATGTGTTCATGGGCATAGGGTGATAGTGGTGGCTGCCGTGGGACTGACTACGACGAATCAGGCCTGGTTAGCTTTGAACCCTCCTCGGGGCTTTTCATGTCGCACTGGGTCAATGCCGGCCTAGCTCTGTTCCATTACCAGCCCAAGCCCCAAGCCAACATTGTTTATGGCTGCCATTCCCGAGTGCTCAGTGATGAACTGGGATGTGCCTGTGGTGTTTTGTGAGAGACATAGCTAGCTGACTGTAGATCTATCTTTTCACGCCCGTCAGTGTTTATGCAAATTACCATCCGGATGCCACTCCGAGGTATTGGGCAACGTTGATTTGTAAGTATTGATTTGCTTTGAGACAGAACGAGAGAGAGATAAAGTCAGCGTGTTTGTGTCTGTGAAAAAAAATACAGTTTGTTATGCTGTAGAGGTAGTGTGTTCAACGTGCATCGAAACAGATCACCAATTTCTGTCTTATGTTCTGTTCTTTGTCTGAGACAATGGTTCACTCCATATTGATGCGTCATGATCTTGCTGTTTGTTTTCTTCTCCGTTTCAGGGTTCGGTTCAAATGCAGCAGAAAGCTCAGACTGAAGGAATCTATTTTTAGCCTGTTTTGATAGGTCACGGTCAGCTGAGCTTTTGGGTTGTTCAGAATGAAGGTACGGCTAAAGCAGCAGCTGTATAATTCGGCACAGCCAACCTATAACCATGGTCTCATTGCTGTCTCATCCTCTGACTGTGCTCCTGTAGTCACCACACGTTACTGTCTCAGGCTTAAAAGAGGCTTTTGTCCTCAGAATTTCACTGATTTAAGCACAAGGTCATTTTCCAGTCTGCTCATGTTTAGTAATATGGAGAGATTATTCAGATGAATACGTTCACTTTGACACTTTGATCTCGGAGCCTTTGAACGTCGGTGAATGGAAGCCGATTTATTTTCATTGTTCTAAAGTCAAATTCTTTCAACTGGAAAAGTAGGACATCTCTTTCGATTTAAGGGTTGAGTTGAAGTAAGTTTAGAGATAACACAAATATATTAAACTAAAACTATTGTTCTTTACCTGCTAGAGTGTGCTCCCAGAGTTCTTGTGGCAGTTGAAATACTGTATCTCTCTAGATACCTCTCTCCATCGAACACTTACTGCAACGATGATCATGCCTTATGCTTGAGAAACCAGGTAAGGCCATGATTAAGTCCAATAGGCCTTCTCTTGTGCTTTACCCCAGAGTTTGTCAAATCATTTGATAATCATTTAATTTTTATATTCTTTTCAGTTTATTCTAAAATATTTATTCTTTCTCATTGAAAACATCTTATTACGTCACAAAACTCAATAAAAAAAAACATGTTAAGTTGAATACCATGTTGGATTTAAATACACACAAGCCAAACATAGTTATCATCCTACAAGCCTAAAAGAAGATTTGGCTTTAGCACCTCGGGGGACATTGATAAGTAGCCCAGTGCACAGCAGGAGGTCAGTCTGTCCGTTTGCCTGTGCGTGGCGTGATTCATTCACTTGATGAGTCCGACCTCGGACCTTCTTGACTCGGGGCGGACAGCAAACACCCATATGCCTCCTGTCCGGAGGCAGGCGATGACATCACCAGACTAGCTCAAACATGACTTCACAAGATCTGACTGAACCTAAATGCCCACGGCGCTTTTACAACCTTTCAAACACTAAAGGGCTTATATTCATGTTTTACCCTTTTTGCTATGAGGTACCAAAGGTTCTTCAACGGAGTGTGACCAAATGTTCTGTGTCTTCACAACTCAGATCTAAGTCAGCTTTTCTTTTATATAGCTTCTCAAATGATTGAGTAGGAAAAGAGGGGGTACTGGCTCCACTCAGATGATGTGTTGCCATGGTGATAGCTACGTTGGTGGCTCGCGGGTTCTGCTTTGGGAATAGGAGGCGGGTGGGTGAGGGTGTGTCCCATGTACTGTCCGACTGGTGCGCCCTCCCCCCACTGGCCCGCTCCCTGATCTGCTTGGTAGTGCCCGTGTCCGTATAGGGGGTAACCCAGTAAGTTGCTTTTAGAGGACATGGACATGTTGACTGGGGTGAGTCGGTAGTCCTGCACAGGCATGGGCTGGATCATGCTGAGGTGCGGGTGACCCATCTCCCTGCATGGGGCCGGGCGGACAGCATTGTTCCCGGGGACGGTGGCCACGTCGTGGACTTGAGACTCGCAGCTGAGGCGACCGTCACAGTCATCCACCACAGACGCTGGAGACGGGAGCCTGCCATACTCCACAGACCTGGAGAGAAAGGGAGAAATATGGACGCGGTTATTCAACATATGTCCTGAATTATGCCGGCGCAATGGGCTTCGTCCACTCAAACGCTATGACTCGCTCATTGCTAGTGTGGTCAAGTGCTACAGTGAGAATTTGGTCACTGATTATAACAGTGCAGAGTGCTAGTCGGGAGCAGTTTGGGCGATGGATGTATTCAGTATTTTTTTCCTTTTATTATCATGTCGGTTCCTGTGTGGGTGTGCCGGCTGTTATAGAGTGACTCTCAGTGTAGCACAGTCTGTTATGACCAGCTGTTACGCGTCCATTTGAGAAGAAAAATTGATGAAAAAATAATTGATTTGCATTCTTAAGGGGAATATTAAAATTGGAGAGACAGATTGAGAAAGAGATAGAAACATAGTTAGTGACTGATATTGTTCAAGCTTTTCAAGGTAAGTATATGTGTATAGCCTACCTGTAGGGCAGGTACGACATGGAAGCAGGAACCATCTGCTCTTGACTGCCATAGTCCTGTCTATGCAGCCCCAGGGGCTCTGAGTGCAGGCTCTGGGGCACGTCCTGTTCCATGGTCCAGGGGAAAAGGTGGCCGCCTTTAACTGGCACATCCTCTGTGCCGTCCATTGGCGACTTCACCTCAGCTGACAGAGAAGGATAGGGCGCCCTCTGGAGGCCTAGAAGGAACACAGCATTGAGTAATTATTGTGTTATAAACTTTCATTTAACAAAGGAATTTGCATCACACAATTCTCCAGTGCTTTTTATGGGCATGCCGTGTCATTGCTTTAATTGTGTATAATTGCAAGGGATTCATTTTTTTTAAATATTGGTAGGTTGTTTAACGTTTTTACTTGAGGGGCTTTTGTACATAACATCTCTGTCTGTTTTGGCTTTCTTCGCTGCAGACTTGGGACTCTTGTTTGAACGAGTTCTGGAAGAAGAAAAAAAAGTGTGAAAAATCAAATTTTTGCTCTATTTTGCATTTATTTTTTTCATACCCAGCCCAGCCTGACACAAATAATCTGTTAGCAATCTGTACCTCTTGCCGTGACCATGCGTCCCCTCTTCTCGGAAACCTTTGGCAAAGGGGTTGTGGTCAATTTTCAGTTTAGTGACCTACAGAGCGGACAGAAATCGAGGAATTTATTTCAATGATGACGTCAAACAGAATGTTTGAAACAGCTTCTCCCGACTGTTGGTAGTTAGGGCTTTTTGTCATGTAGGGCAAACAGTGTGTACGTACCTTGGTGTTCTGGTAAGCGGTGACCGAGGTGAAGGATGTTTCGGGGAAGGAGAAGGTCTGGAAGTGGCCCCAGCAGACAGTGTAAGGGCTGTCAGCCTGGATAACATGGAACCGAGGGTAGTACCGATGCATAGAGTGGATGATTATCTGTAGGACAGACAATACAATTTGAGTTCAGTATCAATGTGCACATGGGCAGAAAAACTATTAATTACAGTTGTACAGAAAAATAATGTTCCTATATACAAAATATGTACAGATGTACACATAAGATATATTCAAATGAATGACACAAAGTAGATTTTAAATTAAGTGTTTGTGGCTTCTTACATGGCCGTGCTGATCTAGTGTGTTGTTTGTGAGTTTGAGCTTGAGGAAGGCCACAGACTGCTTCATCCAGTGGCTACCCAGAGCAGGGGAGTCCGGGTGCAGGTAGGTGCGACATGGGGGCTGGGGCTCAGCTTTTCCCGCTACCTCCCACTTCTCCTTGTTCCACTGTCAAAGAAGAGACAAAGGAAGAGAAGAGATTTGAATTAAACAGGTATGGAAGTCTAGGACAAGTCTGAGCAAGTCAAACATGAACATGCTCTCCTCAGAACATGTACAATGAAAAAAAGATATGTGACATTTGCAAACTGCACTGGAGAATTTAAAATATGTTTCACAACCCTTGGCTAAAGGATAAGACCGATTCATTTAAAATGACCCTCCTCTCTCTGTCTGCGTTTTTTCCTTCTAATCGCCTAGCTAATAAATGTCTGAAGCCAAATGGGCCACTGCAACAGTTTGCCAAGGGGAGTGCCAGTACATGAATGGGGGGCTGATTGCTTCCCATTCACTTTGATTGGGCTAGGGGGAGGTGGAGGAGGGATGCTAATTGATTGGGCCTCCAGCCAGGGGTAGAAAAACAGGAAGTTATCACAGGCTTTGATATGCAGTCGCTGTGGTGATTGGCATGCTGTGGGGAGCGTCTGGACCGAGAGCTGAATGCAGACCATGGCTTTGCATAATGCATTTTCTGTCTGTTTTCACAAAGCAATGTCTCTACTGTATTCTCACTGGAATTGCATTTCAATGGCGCTTTTACATTCAATACAGTGTGCACTCTACACTCTTACAATGGGTGGGCGGGGAGGGGCAGGGTGCGTAGTTCAGATTTGTGTCCTTACCTTGTATCTGAAGCTGTCCAATGGGATCATGTCCACCATGATGACATATTTAACATAAGGCTGGAGCCCGGAGAGACTAATGTTGCAATGGGGAAACATCCTCCTGAGTCAGACAGAAACGTACAGACACCATCAGTCATCACAGTCCCACTCAAAGCGAAACCTCCAAAGATATCAAATAGACCAAACCACATTGATGTATGTTCACTAGTCATGGATAGGTATCTGCCTATAACCGGTTTCACTGCTCTGAATCTCTGCTTTCAGAAACTGCAACGGTGCCAACATCTTGAAAACCATGGAAAGTATTCACAATGATTGTGTCTCCTCTTACCGTCCATGTTTGGTGATGATCATCTCTGTACCAATATCGTGGAAGGACTTCCAGAGGTCTGAGTTCTCCAGAGTCATCTTGATGTTTCCCTGGTGGTAGGGTTCTGCAGCAGTACCAGACGGAGGCATGCTGAAACTAGGCCTGGAGTCTAGACAAAATGGAGGATTGAATAAAAAAAAAAGAAAAATTTTTTAGAGTGAGAATGAACTGGTCTTACAAAAAAACTGAAATTCAAATAATTGTTTTAAAACAACTAAAGAAGACACCACCTATCTTTGAAATACATCCTTACGTTAAATCATTTTGAGCTCTTATAATTGACATTAACAAGTAAACAAACCCTACCTAATCTTCCTTCGGAATCTAAAGCAGCATACCACAGTTTACAAGCAAAACCGCTGCTCTATCAAAACACACTGCTCATGAAAATCCATAATGGTTTCAGAAACTTACCAGTAATGTGCTGGTTCATTTTTCTGGGCCTCAGGTCTCTCTACCCACAACGTGGAGACTTTGAGAAACTCAAAAGAAACTTTGTGTGACGTCCCTCTGTCGAGTTTGTAGCTATAATGTTGATCAATTTGACAATTCTAACTCTATTCCAGCAAAATAAAACAAAAAACGTCAAAATGTATCAAAGTCGGTAACTCTGTTGAAACAAAATATTCTAAAAGTCTGCGATAATAAACCATCAAATTTTCCAAGGAATCCCTTCAAATCTTTTGTCTCTGTTCCAAGTTCTCAGTGTTTCTGATCTTCTTAGACGACATCCTCTGGCATTAGAGGAGCTGACCCCTGAACTTGATTGGTCTCCGCAAACAGGGAGGCGGCTAACGTGAAGAAAGCGGCCGTGGTTACAACACATGGTGAAGGTGTGTTTGTGTTGGAGTGGGGGGTGTCCTGGAGAAGCCTGGTGTCTAACTCTTTGAAGTAGGCTCATCAGGGTGGTGGTCCTACTGTGGCATTGTGAGGGGATACAGTATAGTTGGTATTGACCTTTTGTTCCCGGGACACGGTGCTGAGCCCCTTTGGATGTCCTGATAATTCAATGCAGAGTGTGTGTTCCCACTTGAGTTTTCAATTTGGAAAAACAGGTGTGCCAATTCTGCTCACATTGAATACAACACTCCAGAGGGGAATATGTGTGGAAAGTAATAGCCTTTTGGTTCTGGATCTAAAACGGACGCCAAAATAATGTCCACTGCTTCAGAGCAACGCAGGCCATGCAATGTAAACACTATAGAAAATGTTCAAACACACTATTTACAAAAGTTTGATGTCATTAATTCTGTCAATGTTCTTGAAATATGAAAGTGTAATGTTGGGTTGGATAAATCTATCCTTGAGATGATTGCAAGCCCTGCATCTATTCGAAGTGTTCTGAGTCATTTACAATCTTTAAGCAGTCCTTTAGACTGAAGCTTTCGTCCGAACCATCTCAATTCACCGGAAATAGGCACAGAAACTAGTGCCATTTGCGCAGCCCCCCACCCCCTGCTCCCAAGTTCAAGGTGGAGAGCAGAGGAGCAGAGCAGGGCCTCAGGGGTGGCACAACAGCCCCCTTCCTGATTGTTGTACTTGTGTATTGGTAAAGCAGAGGGAGGGGTGGAGCCCAGTCTGGCCTTGACAATAGGAGGACTGTGTTGGTTAATCCTATGGGGCTGTTACCCTCCACCCCCCATCGACATGAATGTCCTGGGAGGAGATACATAGGCACATCGGATGGAGGTGGGCACTTAGCGGCCCGTTAGCCTGGACAGGCAGCGGGGAGGGGAAAGGGGGGGAGAATGGGTGGATGGGCGGAAGCAGTAGGGCTGTGGGCTGTGAGCTGTGATGTTTCCCCCTGCAGGACGCTTTTTCATCAAGGTTTCTCTGATCTTAGATGGGCCTACCAGGCTATGATCACCACTGCTAGGTAAAGGTCCATACACACGCTAAACGGCCAAAGGGAGATGTAGTTTTTGTACTTTGCAGTGAGGATTCAGAGAGATTGTGCAGACTACAATCTGACAAAATTATCATTCTCAATGTTAATGTTGCACTGACATTTGATTAATCAATGTGACCCAATGTACGAGGCCAAGGGAATCAACACACTTGCATTTAATTTCTCTCTAGTTGTATTTCATCAATATTTTATATATTTAATTTTATCTTAATGTTAGCTATAGCACTTAAAGATCTTAAAATGCAAAGCACACTATAAAATAAATGTTTATTTTAAAGGACATTTAAATGAACTACTACTATTGTTCTCTGTAGAAAAGTTATTTTTGTTCTTATGATGTACATGTAGAAATAAAAATCTATCGCACATAGTGCTAACTAGAATCTATGGATGTATTGAATTGACTTGAAAAGAATGACTTACACTTATTTTCTCACTTTACGCTTCCATTTTGCAGAATGTCAAGGAATGCAGGTTAGGGTAAATATTTGGAATTGTGTGTGTGTGTGTGTGTGTGTGTGTTTGTGTGTGTGTGTGTGTGTGTGTGTGTGTGTGTGGGGGGGGGGGGGTTATGTGTGTGTGTGTGTGTGTGTGGGGGGGGGGGGGGGGTTGTGTGTGTGTGTGTATGTGGGTTTGTGCACATCATAAACCATTTTCAAGTTGTAAGTAAATTAGAAACGTTGCCCTAATTGTTTTACTGCTGTGCAATGCAGGATGAGTGTTAGCATTTATTTATTTTCATCAGGCTGTTTTTCTACACTTGCCTGTTCAGACATCACCCCTATGTCTGAACCATCCTCAGCTTCAAAATGGGGTTTTCAACTTCTTATGTGTCACCCTGGCACTAAAACTAGCAAACAAACTGGCCAAAGTTATGTCTACCACACATAACTTGGAGGAAAAAATGTTGTTTAAAAAGTCTACCTTAAAATACGTTGTGTATATTTGATTGCCATGTGCGGTCAAACAGGACATCAGTCTCACAGTGGCCTGATTCAAACAAGCTGTCACACTTTTTACAAAATGATGCAGCATTTCTACTGCAGTACACATCACTGAAGAAAAGGCTCGCCCTATTGGTTTTGGGTTGCTTAGCAACCACTTTTTAAGGTGTCTCTTAAACTGAGTCTAGAGAATAAGATTTTTTTGTCCACTAGATGGTACCCTAGCTTTACATTGGCTTGATTGAAATTCCATCTCTGACTATTGGCAAATATTCAAAGTGGGAGAACAATCATATCCGTTTACGTGAAACTTCATAGAGATTTAAATAACACGAAGGAATCTGGCTAAACAGTATACCTGAACATCCTGGCAATAAAGGAGGACTTTTTATGGTATGTGAGGCGTTGAGAAGAATGTCACACACACACAAACACACACACACACACACACACACACACACACACACACACACAGAGACAAGCTTCCCAATGCCCTGCTGGTGTCCTTTAGATATTGTCCGGGGAACGGAGAAGCAAGGCTAAACGAGGCACTGGATCTGTGCCAATTCTGGCCAACATGCAGCAAGCAAGCCCTCTTTGTGCTTAAGAGGGACAGAGCATCGCACCTTCTGCTCCCCTCCCTCACAGGAACATGCCAAAATAAACCCACTGACCTCTCTCTCTCTCTCTCTCTCTCTCTCTCTCTCTCTCTCTCTCTCTCCCTTTTTTTCCTTTCTGGGTCTAAACGTGTCTCCCTACCTCCTTCTCTGATTCTCTCACTCTCTCTTTTTCACCAGTCAGTCCACTGACATCCGTCAGTTCAGTGAACAGACCAGGTATAAAAAAAATACAGGAGGAAGATATTGCATCTTCCCATCTATTGAGACATCAGGTCAGTAAAAGAGAATCAAATATAATATCTTAGTGCCCATATAAAGAAAAAGCAGCAATAAAAGAATACACAAAAGGTTGGTTTCTTTATTTGTTGTGTCAGAGTGTGATGGTACCCTAAATAATGGCCACTTAGCCCATCCTAGATGGGCTGTGCTCTTCCATTTTAGTGCGGGGCTGCTTGTGTGAACAAGGGGTGGGACCAGGGCTAACTTCCCTGATTGACAGAGCAATCAACCAGTATCTGGACACAGCCGCAGGACTCCTGGATCCGAGAGTAAAAAAGACACATGTCCTATCTCCAATCAGAGCATCGTTGTTCCCAGCATGAAATGGACAGTGGATGAGGAGTGTTTGGAGGGTTGGTGGGGTATTTAAAAAGGCGGTACAGTCACTTTCTTTCTCTCACTCTCTACTCTCGTGGCCCTCGGCTCGCAGGCTTACTTCTTAGCCTTGCCCTGAGCGGCCACGGCCTCCATGGCCTTCTTCACGGTCTCCTCGTCGCCCAGGAACTGCATGGGCTTGACAGGCTTCAGGTTGGCGTCCAGCTCGTACACGATGGGGATTCCTGTCGGAAGGTTCAACTCCATGATGGCGGCGTCGGACATGCCTGAATGGAGGAAAGAGACAAAAAGGTCAGCAGCAGAAAGTGAAGAGATGAAACAAAAAAAAAACACAGCATCTCACGGCTGGAGATTACTGTAGGATTTCTGAAGTCAAAACAAGTTTGCTACTCTTGGAAATATGTTGCATGCGTTAGTCATCGATGAGATGGGAAATCTCGCTGGTAACCCGAGCATTTTCCCTTTGGTGAAGCTAAGGCCATCCGCTTTTTAACTCGTGTAAAGGCTTGTCATGGTGGTTTGTTTGGCCTTTAGCTGACCTTTACATCGACTGTCTAGCTTGTACCCTCCCCACTGCAATCCTACCTCTATCCCTCACCGTGTCCCGTGCACCACCACTCTCTGAGAATGTACAACTCATCTACATAAAGGTCACGCCCGTAACCAAGCCCATGGCCTTTCCCTCTGTCTGTCAGTGAGCTCTAGCTTGAGAGCCCCTGCTATTTATAGCCTCTGTAATCTGGGGGTGTCTGTGTGTGTGTGTGTGTGTGTGTGTGTGTGTGTGTGTGTGTGTGTGTGTGTGTGTGTGTGTGTGTGTGCGTGC
This sequence comes from Aplochiton taeniatus, assembly GCA_017639675.1. NCBI lineage: Eukaryota > Metazoa > Chordata > Actinopteri > Galaxiiformes > Galaxiidae > Aplochiton > Aplochiton taeniatus. The sequence continues at coordinate 47,675,378 of CM030172.1, forward strand.
GCGTGTGTGTGCGCGCGCGCGTGTGTGTGTGTGTGTGTGTGTGTGTGTGTGTGTGTGTGTTCATGACGTGGAATGGCCACAAATAATGAATGAAACATTAGATGTAGCCAGGGCAGGCTCTTCATTGTGACCTTTGACATTCATCCTACTTCTCTGAAAGTGTGGCTCCGCTCTCAGTAGGAGCACCCCGTATGAACAGCCATTGAATAAGAACTAAGCCTGAAGTCTTCAACCACAGGATTTCTAATTCACTGACTCACCCTCCAAGTGCTTGACAATCCCACGCAGACTGTTGCCATGGGCAGCAATGATGACGTTCTTCCCAGCCTTGATTTCAGGTGCGATGACATCATTCCAGTAAGGCAGAGCGCGGGCGATGGTGTCCTTCAGGCTCTCACATGTTGGCAGCTCGCCGGGCTTCAGGCCCTTGTAGCGCCTCGACTGGTAGGAGGAGGGAACAGCAGTTGGTTTAATTTCTCACTCCTAACCACAACTGCAGAACAGCTTTTTTTATTTTTTACTATGGTAGAGACTACTGACCAACTTGCATCACATGCTTTTGCAACATGGCATGAATAAAATAAGTGTTTAAAAAAAATCCTGGAATTTTGCTACAGCACTGGGGTAAGAAAAACCTATAAACACCTATTATTCTACATTTGACCATTTGTCGCATCGTTTGCAATTTTATGATCAACATTATAAATGAGACGGGCATAAAAATCACAAACTTTTGCAATAAATATGGATTGAGTGATTCCTCTGTGTGCTCTCTCACCTCACTGATGATCTTGTGGTAAGCGTGATCCTTGTCCATGACTGGAGGCGGGATGTCGAAGGAGCGGCGCCAGATCTTCACCTGCTCCTCTCCGTGCTTCTCCGCCGTCTCGGCCTTGTTCAGGCCCGTCAGGCCGCCGTAGTGGCGCTCGTTCAGGCGCCAGGTCCGGTGCACGGGGAGCCACATCTGGTCCGTAATCTCCATGATGGTCCACAGGGTCTTGACGGCGCGCTTCAGCACCGAGGTGTGGCACACGTCGAACTTCATGCCGGACTCTTTGATGGCCTGGGCGCCGCGCCTGGCCTCCTCCACGCCCTTCTCGCTGAGGTCGGCGTCGAACCAGCCGCAGAAGCGGTTCTCCTGGTTCCAGGCGCTCTCGCCGTGGCGCACGATGACAAGGCGGTGAGCGGTGGTCATGTTTGCGGCTTAATGTTCCCCTCTGGTTTCGAAAAAAGCACGAAAGAGCAGTCCTCCGTTGTGGTTCACTCACACTCTCGGACCGACAGTGAGCCCCGAGCAGACATGTCACACTCTTTTTATAGCTGCCCGGAATGTGGCACAGTTGCAGACAAGCCCCCACAGCTTTCCACCAATGCAAACATTGCACCCTTTGATGGAAGGCCAGGCTTAACCAATAGAGATTGGTCAGTGGGACGGTTCCCAGCCGGGAAGGGTAGAGGTCAGGGATGGAGCTAAAATAGCAACATGACTTTTAAACTGGGAGCTGTGGAATAAAACTCTAAAGATCAGACTCTAAAGTGCTCCGGCCTGTGAGGGCCTCATAACAGTGTCCACTATAAGGCCACACATGGCTAGTTGGTGCTCAGCAAACACTGCTTGTCAAAATGCTTATTGGTTTTCTTTACTTGATCCAAAATAAAAATGCATATTTGTATAAAGTGATTTCCTAAAATCTTTTTAAATCCTGAATTTCACAAAAGGGGCATGGTGTCAACTAAACCCACTCGCCCAATGGCAGACATTTAGATATCCCTGGTCAGGCTAGCCCTTCCTTGGAGGAGGAGCAACATGCATGTAACATCCACATTACTTAACCAAACATACTATTAAATTTAATAAACCAGAACAATGTAGGACAAGAGAAAACCGACAATGTTGTTTTATTGCTGGACGGCAAGGAGTGCTGTGGCACACACTAAAACTCTAACAGACACAAAAGCACACACACACATACACACACACACACACACACACACAAACACACACACACACACACACACACACAGCATTATGTCAAATAACTGAATTCAATAGGGAAAATTGGACATATTTTCACATATTCCTCTCTGACTGATATTGCAGTTGCAGTAATATACATTCACATCAAATCTTAGTTGGTAACTTTCTAGACAAATCATTGCTTAAATTTTGCCAATAAACTTAGATCTTTCAATTTTACTGCTACTTTTAGTGCTTTGGCAGCAATATCCTCTGCTCTAGGCCAAAATAATAAATATATGGTAGATTGGTCTTTGAGGCTGTTGATCAAAATGCAACTCAAAAAGAAAAAAGAGGAATATAGTATACCCCCAAATACAATCCTAATGGGAGTCTAGGCACACTGCCAGTCATTGTACACAAACGGTTAGGTTTTAACATTAGAGGACGCTAACATATCCCTTCATATGGAAACTCGGAGGGTGGTGCCGCGGTGAACAATGAAAGGTGCCTTAATGTTTTGGAATTTGAACGAACAGAAGACGCAGGAGAGGAACAAACGTAAGGAAAAGAATTGGAGGCGGGACGAGAGTTAGCGCTGCACAGGAGGGGAATGGGGGTCCTGTGTGAACACTTAATATGACTCAGCTTGCAGCTTGCAAAAATTGTAGTGCTACCAAAGCCCCCCCCCCCCCCCCTGCCCCCTCCTCCTCACTAATCCTTGTTTGCCTTCCCACTGTTATGTTAGTGGTCCAACTGGCGGCCGCTCTGGCTTAACAGAGGGAGTCCATGATGTCTCAGCAAAATATTCCCACAAAAACGGACCCTCATTTTTCAACATAGAACATGAATAAAAAACTACAGTATAGGCAATAACGCACTGCACCTGTTTCCTACATCGTGTATCGTTTCTGCTCTTTGCAGTTTGTGCACAAACTCGTAACCAACGGCAGAATGCTGATTAGCACATGCCAAATCCCTCAGCTATGCTGGTCAACAAATCAAAAGTGCGCAAGTCCTGCACACACACATACACACACACACACGCGCGCACACGTGCACACACACACAAACACAGACACACACACTCTCTCTCTCTCTCTCACACACACATTGCTAACGTGCAAGCTCACGCATTCTCTCACACACGCAGACATGCCCACACACACTCACACACACACATTGCTAACGTGCAAGCTCACGCATTCTCTCTCTCTCTCACACACACACACACACACACACACACACACACACACACACACACACACACACACATAAACACAAAGACACACAGCCCACACAGGAAGAGCAGAACTGTGTGTCAGCACCTGAGTGTTATTGACTTGTCATGGTCTCAGGCTGCAGCTGAAAGATGAGATGGCTTGTTTCTGTTATTGGGGAGTTACCGGGACAGTGAACCCAATGCCTCTTATTGAAATCAATTCCACAAGAATAGAACTTAATAGAAGTAGCGGTACAAAAATATCAAGCTTCTACAAAGAAAGGTCCATTCTTATTAAATTCATATTTGCTTGCTTAATTCAAAACCACAGTTATTATGTGATCAGATAATACAATTCCTATAATGTTAATAATAATAATAATAATAAATAATAAATTCCTCATGAAGATTATAATATTTGGTGTGTGTATTGTGCATCCGTCTGATAACTAAAAGATCTTGTGCATCTCCATGTATTTATCATTGCAAGGACTTTGAGGTCACAGAGGTGGTACCATTTTCTGCCGGTAGAGGAGGTGATGTGATACTCATAGGTTTTATATCTTTTAGGGTGCTTGTGTGTGTTTGTGTGTGTGTGGCTCCAGCAGAATTAGGACATCCACTTTCTCGCTTCCCTGCAAAAAAGTGTGCAAGACAGACACAAGAGACAGAAATAGTTCAAATCTAAATCTGCATCAGATGTTAAAATAAAAGTCTTCAAAAGTTTGTGAATGTAAAATCCCAGGTTACTTGGTAAAACAAGACAAGCCAAATGGAGACATTTAGCAACCTGGAGACTGCTATCTTATAGATGTTTCACCCCAGCTCCACAAATTTGCACCCTCTCTCCCTTTCTCAATATGTCCTCCCACGTCCTCATTAACTTCAATGTCTCGTCTCTTTCTCTCTCCCCACTGGTGTTGCAGTGTTGGCTGGTCAGACCCGCATAGACGTTGAGTTTAGGGAGAAAGCGTTGGCGTCAGAGCTCCTCCTCCTGCTGCTATAAAAGCCGGCGCCACTGCAGCAGGAGGAGCAGTCTGGGCTTGCACCTGAGCCATTCCCACCACACACACACACAGACTCCCAGACACACAGAGAGGGAAGGGAGAGCAGCCCGTCTTCACAGCACAACCATGAGTAGCATTGGCTATGACCCCTACTACTCCACCACCACCTCCTCCTCCCGCCGCTGGTTTGTGGATGGCGCCCCCCGCGGCCCCATGCCCAAGGGGCGGTCCCGCACCGCCTACTCCTCCCACGCTTCCCCCCTCTCCTCCTCGGTGACCTCCCGCCTGCACTACTCCTCTCCCAGCCGAGTGCTGCACTCCTCCTCGCATCCGACCTCCTCGTCCTTCCTGGAGCTGGAGCTCAGCCAGGCGGCGAAGGTGAGCTCTGACTTCCGCTCGGTGCGCACCCAGGAGCGGGTCCAGATGCAGGACCTCAACGACCGCTTTGCCGGCTTCATCGAGCGCGTCCGCGAGCTGGAGCAGCAGAACCGGGCCCTGGAGACGGAGCTGGTGCTGCTGAGGCAGAGACACGGCGAGCCATCCCGCCTGCGGGCTCTCTACGAGCAGGAGGCCCGCGCCCTGAGGGCGGCCGTGGACGAGGCCCGGGCCCAGCAGCAGGCTGCACTGGGCCAGAGGGACCGTCTGGAGCAGACCCTGAACGCCCTGCAAGCCCGCTACGAGGAGGAGGTGCTGGGCCGCGAGGACGCCGAGGGCAGGCTGATGGAGGCGCGGCGCGGAGCCGACCAGGCCGCCCTGGCCCGGGCCGAGATGGAGAAAAGAGTGGAGAGCCTGCTGGATGAGCTGGCCTTCCTCAAGAAACTCCACGACGGCGAGGTGACCGAGCTCCAGGCCCAGCTCCAGCTGGGGGCACAGGTGGCCGTGGAGTCGGAGGCCGCGGCGCCGGACCTCTCCGGGGCCCTGAGGGACATCCGGGCCCAGTACGAGCGGCTGGCAGCCCGAAACATGCAGTCGGCGGAGGAGTGGTTCCGGGGCAAGGTGGGCTCCCTGACGGAGAGCGTGGCTCAGCACAGCGACGCCGTCCGCAGCTCCAAGGACGAGGCGGGGGACTACCGCCGCCAGCTTCAGGCCCGCCTCCTGGAGATCGACGCCTGCCGAGGCCTCAACGAATCCCTGGAGAAACAGCTACATGAGATAGAGGACAAGCAGAGTGAAGAGATTGCCGCCATGCAGGTCAGTGGTGGTACTGCACTTTGATTATATTTTTCACTTATTTGATGCTTGGAGTATTGCCAATGGTATTACTTTAATGCATTGATTAGAGCCACATTTAAATTGCTGTCTATTTTCCTTGCATTAATACAAAACAATAGAAATCTTTAACAATTCCGGTAAGAAACAAAATGCTTTTGCCGTTTCCTTGCAGGAAGCCATTGCCCAGCTGGAGAATGAGCTGGGAGGAACCAAGCAAGAGATGGCTCGCTACTTGAAGGACTACCAGGATCTCCTGAACGTCAAAATGGCCCTGGACATTGAAATTGCTGCATACAGGTAGGACTCTTGACGTGGTGGACCAGTAGTAGTTAGAGTTAAGACATTCGACACCTTTTGAACTTTTTAATTGAACCGTAAAGAAACAATTAATCAATTAACGTGTCTAACTACAACTTTGTTTGTATATTAAATTGATGTCAGTACCGTGTTTAATCAGTAAAAAAAGGAGTGAAAGATAAACCTTTCCATTTTACCTGAACAGGAAGCTTCTGGAAGGGGAGGAGTCTCGTTTCAGTGTGGGCGGGTCAGGGGGCCTTTCCAGCATGTACTCCCACAACCTGTCGGCCACACCCTCTTTTGGACGGTCCATGTATACCAGCCTGGGCTCTAGCTCCCCCTATATGATGACCTCACGGTTCCTAAGCTCCTCCTTCTCCACCGCTGATGACATCATCTCCGCCACACTGGCCCGACAGGAGGAGGCCGTACCGCCGAAGGAGGAGGAAGAGGAGGAAGAGGACGTCAAGGAGGAAGAGGGCAAGAAGGAAGAAGAGGCCGCAGAGGGAGAGGGAGAAGGAGAGGGAGAAGAGAAAGAGGAAGAAGGAGAGGAGAAGAAGGAAGAGGGTGAGGAGAAAGAGGAGGCAGAGGAAGAAACGGAGGAGAAGAAAGACGAGGAAGAAGCCAATGAAGGAGAAGAGGGTTAGTGCTTTTTTTTTTTAAATGTCCAATTGTGTATGAAATAGGTAACATGGCGTTGACTAATTAAAAATGATGATTCGGGTCTTTCGACACAGGCAGTGATGAGGCTGCTGGGGATACGGAGGAAACTGCAGCAGCGGACGGAGAGAAAGAAGAAGACAAATCTGACGTAAAAGAGGCCGAGGGCAAGGAAGACGACGCAGAGGCGGTAGGAGACAAAGAAGGCAAACAAGAGGCTGAGAAAGAGGTGAAGAAGGAAGTCGGGGATGAGAGAAAAGATAAGCCAGATGAGAAGGAAGACACCAAAGAAGAGAAGGAGGAGGGAAAGGCAGCCAAGCCAGAGGAGAAGAGTGAGAAACCAGCAGAGAAGAATAAAGATGAATCCGAGAAAGCGAAGGACAAGAAGTAAGCTGTCTGTCACAACCAGCAGCCAAAACCTCAGCTCGATGAACAGTAGATAACGTTCATTTCTCACTGCTTGCAAAGAAGATGCTCAATGAAAGCAGTGGCATAGAACCTAATATTGCATCAAATCAAGCTTGCCATGATCACAAATAATCAATAAAACTCTGGTAAAACAATGTGTGCGTGTAAGATTCGGTGCTATGACTGAATGTACGTCTGTGAGATTATTGATCTTGAATGGTTCAATAAACAATACCAAAACCCGAAGATGTATTTATTAATTTGTTCACTAACTATAATTAGCAATCCCTCCTTATTTCACACATCAGTCATTAATGCTAGAAATTGTGACTTCTCGGTCCTTATACTTACACAGTAATAGTTAAATCCGTCATGTAACATGTTATTTGAGTTATTTAAGTAATAATATATTAATATTTATGGAAAATATTGTGCAGAATTTTTGGCTTGTGGAATCAGAGCATATCAATCATATAATTAGACCTATGTTTTAAAATATAAATTCAATTTAAAAAGTAATCTATTGAATCACAACATACACTTAAAAAATTTGGCTCAGACTGGGGAACCTTCCTTATAACTAATATAAAGTGAAATCTTAGTGAAATCTTAACCCTTAAGTGAAATCTTAACCCTCTTCCTCCTATTTTTGTGCACATACACTTAAAATTAAATACAAACTCACAAACTCTCCATCATCAGCTGCGGCTGTCAGGCAGGCAAGGACTTGAAAGAAAATAAAATATGCTCCAGAACTTAAGACACTGATGGCCCTGTTCTTGCCTCAGACTATTACTTTGAGAAACCTCACCTACCACCAATCCAAGCTTTTAGATTGCTTTCAAGACTGTAGTACTGTGAGGCTAGTGTAATGTATATAATGAAAAGCTGAATTAGGAAGTGATAGTTAAACCTTTTGAGAAATAACTTATTCCCCTACTTACCCCTCGTCAGACGAGATGATTTACATACATTTTATGATCGAATGTCCAATATTGAGTTAGTTAGGATGTAGGCTAAATGTAGCCTAGCCCCATGGCCATAAGCTAGTGGTAACCATGGCAGCCTGGCTCCGTCAAACAAAAATGACAAAACATACCTTAAAACATCAAAATGGTTTGGCTTATTTTCGCACTTCTTTACAGCACAGCAATGAAACACTATAACGTATTTGACCAGGTAAACTGTAGAGAGATAATCACCGTTTAGGCTGCCAACTGAAACAAGATAAAACTACGGTTCAGTGTCGCAATACAATGTGGGTCCGGCCGACTCTGTTTCAATAACAACGTCTTACTTTCAGATACAACAGGTAAATAACAAAGCTTTTGAGTTTTTGTAAGGTGTATTTTGTCACTTTTGTCTGACGGAGCCAGGCTGCCGGTTACCACTAGCTTACGGCCATGGGGCTAGACTACATTTAGCCTAGAACCTAAATAGCTTAATATTGGATTTACAAACATAAACTTTATGTCAATCATCTCGTCTGACTAGGTGTAAGTAGGGGAATATCTTATTTCTCAAAACGTTGAACTACCCCTTTAAGTAGACAGTAGAAGATTATTATTATTATGATAATTATTATGATAATAATATTGTTATATCAAGTATATATTTTTTATCAGTAGTAGAAGTAATAGAAATAATAGTAGTAGTATCAGACGTGATAGAAGTAATAGTAGTAGTATTAGTAGTAGTAGTAGTACTAGTAGCATTAGTAGTAGTAGTAATACTATTTTAATTATAATAATGATTTTCCAGAGTTTAGCCAAGACTCAAGAGTAAAGAAGCCTTTGTCAGGCTTAATGAGCTTTGCTCTAAAGCTTTGCGGCTTAAATATTAATAATATTTTCTGGTATTTAAATCTGTAAACATCTTTTTTTTTGTATCTTTATACATTACATGAGAGAGTCCTTGTTGCTAGAGACAAGCTTTATGTACAGCATTTGTTTGGATTTGTAAACTGCTGAGTCAGAATGGTGCAGTAATCCACCATACAGACAAGGTGAGAGAAAGATGGGCTCAAACAAGGACAAGCGAGGACAGGCTGCAGGACATGGCAACAGTTACTGGCAATACTTAGGAGTTATTAGAGACCAATGACAGTCATTTTATTTAATATCTATAATACAAGGTCATTTTCTATCATTAGAATTGCTCGGATTTTAATTCCATTATAGGTTTAGATTGAATAATACAGGAATAGTTTATTTGGATTATATGTTTGACGGTGTTGTTTCATAAACAGATTTATGTTTTCTGGAAGCCTGGAAGCATATTATCTTCTTATTAGCGATATTACTCTAAAACTTTGGACGAAGCCCTGAATGTATAAAATGATGGAACATCCCATTTTGTGGTTTGACTATCACAGAAATAGTGCTATGCATTTATGTATTTATGCCTACATAATTCATGACATACTGAAGAAAAAGCAATAGACAACGGCCGTGTTTCAGTACCACATTTATTGAGCAAATGCTGCTGGGAAATCAGTCATGATGAGTTAACACATGGGATTGCAAACAGTAGCACCTCATTTATGTTCGGTATTTAAATTCAAGTCCTCCCTATGCATACAAGAATGTATGTGTGCGCATTACAGGTTTAATTTTCAGTTGCACTTGTCAGGTACATAACAGACACTGATAAAAAGCATGTTTAAGGCTAGGAGTTTCTTCGGGTACTTAATGCTGTACTAGCTTCGGTTACTGGGTGTGTAATGGTTGTGACTTCTTTGCGCCCCTCCTTTATCTCATTCAGCTCCATGTGTTCATTTTGTTTACTGGTAGTTTCTTTTTTGGCTCAGTTTGTATCTTCACATATCAAGTATAAGGCTAGTTCTTTACAATACAACATGTCCTTGATCAACCTAAAAATAAAACAGAATTTGTCTCCATCAACACTCCCACGCACATAGGTTTTCTGATACATTTACTCAAGCATATTCCCTCTACACATACATACGAGAGAGAAATGGGGTCTCCCTCCCCTGAGCTAGTATTCATGCAGACACCCCCACCGTTAAGTATTGCAGAGAAAGAATAGAGAGTAGAATAGTCCCCCTCCCCTGCTCCTTACCCCTCCTGCAGGACAGCCCACTTTGTTAAAGCTTTCACGGAACATGCACTGTTGAAGTTATTTTTTTCGCATCTTCTCTCTCTATTCTTTGTTTTGAACGTTTGAGAGTGGTAATCTTTTATTACATTGCTTTAGCTATATGGTTTCTTTGTTATGTTAGGGGTCTGCGTTGATTGCATGTCTTAGTTGTTGTCTTCTCCTCGTCTCCGGCTCTCCTTGTCCTCCAGCTCCCGCCGCCGGTCGACTGGAGCACGCTCAGTCGGTCACTCAGTCACTCAGTCTCGGTCACCTGCTTGACTGAGTGGGTGGAAACCTTCTCGGTCTTCTTACTGGAGACCAGCTTCTCCTCCACAGACTCCTCGGCTTCCTTCATGGTCTCCGTGATCGTGACAGACTTAGTGACATGTTTGGCCCCATCTTCTCCCGTGGTGATTGTCTCCACCGTCTTGGTGACGACTACTTTCTGGTTGGGGTCATCTTTGGCGGGGCTCTCGTCCATGCCGTTGGAGAGGGCATCCTTCTCCTCTTCCATCTTGTCATCCGTCTTCTCGACCTTTTCACTTTTCTTGTCAGTTTTGTCCTCTTTGGTGGTATCTGACTTGGGTGAATTCGATTTCTCCTTTTTAGGGGACTCGGATACGGGTGAGGCAGGCTTGGGAGATTCAGATTTGGGAGACTCAGGTTTAGGAGACATAGGCGACTTAGGTGCATCTGCCTTCTTGGCCTCAGGCTTTTCAGCCTCTCGCTTAGGGGATTCTGTTTTGGGAGATTCTGCCTTGGCAGCGGCAACCGTATCTTTCTCTTTTTTATCCTCTGATTTCTCTTCTTTTCCCTTCTTCTCATCCTTTTCGCTCTCTACCTTTTTACCTTTGTCTGCCTTTTCTTTTCCCTCATCCTTTTCATCTCCACTTTTTGTTCCCTTGTCGCTACCTGCGTCTTCATCCTTATCTCCACCCTCTTCTTCCTTGCTCTCATCCTCAACTGCTTCCTCTTCTCCTCCACTTCCCTCTTTGTCTCCTGCCTTCTCCTTGTCCGGGGAGGTTTTGGAATCTGAGGCCTTGGAGGACAGAACTGTTTCCTCAACTTCCTCCCCTGAATTGTCTTCCTTTTCCTCTCCTTCTCCCTTATCATCTCCCTGTGCATCATCATCCTTATCGCCCTCGTCTTCTCCCTCAACTGCTTCTTCCTTTTCTGCTTCCTCTTCTCCCTCTCCCCCTTCCTCGTCGCCACCCTCTTTGTCCTCCTCCTCTTCTTCGCCGGGTGCACTGGAGCTGATTTTGGCTTCACTGGAGGCTACAACTTCCTCCTCTCCGCCGTCTTCCTCCTCTCCTTCCCCATCCTCCCCCTCGCCGTCTCCGCCTTCATCCTCTCCCTCATCCCCACCATCTCCTAGTGTGGAAGCCAGCTCTTGTGCTATCTCAGCCAGGGCCTCATCCATCTCAGCCTTCTCATCCTCCACTCTGGTCTCCTCAATAATCTCCTCCACAAACTTGTGCTGAATCTTCAGTTTAGGGGGCTCAGATCTGGACTTAGAGCTCTTGGAGGAGGAGATTGGCTGGCGGTAAGGGAAAGAGCCGAAGTGGGTCTCCTCTCCCTCCAGAAGTTTCCTAATCAGATTAGGAAAATAAAAAAATATATATTTGGATGGTTTAGTTTAATTATCAAATTCAATAAACGACATTCTAAGACATTTTCTCTAGATAAAAGCATTGCATTTTTATTGAAGGTCCTCATCTCATTGTACAAATGCACCTATAATACATTATTATTAAACAACTTGTGCAGGCCTCTTCCTCTTGTAAAACATTTACATGCTTAATTCTGACTGCTGCAGTACCTGTATGCGGCAATCTCAATGTCGAGGGCCATCTTGACATTGAGGAGATCCTGGTACTCGCGCAGATGACGTGCCATGTCCCACTTAGTGCCCTTGAGCTCATTGTCCAGCTGGTGGATGGTCTCCTGAGGACACACCAAACACGTGGTTTAGACTTAAAGTGTGAACGGTGAATAGTGAGAATAGATCGTTTGTCATTGGTATTATTCAAAAATGATATTGTCAACCATATGTGTACAATCAGAAGTATACTCAGCAATGCATGTGTCTTAAAATGAAAAGCCTTAAAAGCTTTGCATATGTGCATAGATTAACACACTTTTTTATCTTTTACGGTTTTTTTACGTTAATTTCTTTTGTACTGAAAAAAAAACACTTTTATTTTAAGTGGAAAAAATATTCTGACGCAGTGCACTATTTATAGGGCGAGAATGCTATTGTTTCAAGGGCAGCCCCGCCGCTCTCGTTCGATAGGAACCCTCAATAGGGTGATGTAAGGACACAGCCAATGAACGCATCGACCTCCCTTTCTGACTCAGCAACTGAGAAGTAAAAAAAATAGTAAAACTGTCTGCAGTACTGTGTTTTCCCTTAACCCCTTGGTTACAGATATTCTCAAATGTTCGACGTCATGCAACTTTGTCCATACATTGTGACACTTATCTATCCGCAGTAATGCGCACATTGCACAACATTGCGCAGATTAAAATAGCTATATTGACGTGGATTTATTGTTGTTAGTAATCATTAAGGAACACATTTACAAACATAAAACACAATCTTCAATGTACGTAATAAGAAACATTGATACGTTTTCAAAAAGATAAGTTACGATTTTGATTAAATAACTGTTTCCACATAATTGTTTGTCTTATTGCTTTATATATTTACGAACGAGATAATGAAGAGTTTGCAACATACCATGCAAGCTTAACTAATTTGTGATAACAGCACTTTTACCTGAAGGCTGGACAGGTCGCTGTTGTGGCGGTCCTCGATATCATTTAGCTGCCTCTCTAAAGACTCCCTGGTCCCGCGCACGGATTCCAGCTCCACGGTCTTGGACTGCAGCTGGCGGCGGTAGTCGGCAATCTCATCACGGGCGGATTTAATGGCATCTTTGTTTTGCTCGGCAGCCTCTGTGAGCTTGGAGTAGCGGCACATGAACCAATCTTCCACCTGCTGCAGGTTCTGTGTGGAGTGACCCTCGAGCTGTGAGCGGATCTCACGGAGCGCTTCGGTGATGTCTGCCTTCTGTGTGTCTTTCCTCTCGATGGTTATCTGTGACTCTTGTACCTGGGCGAAGAGGTCGCTTATTTCTTCCTCGTGATTGTTACGGATAAAGGCAATTTCATCCTGAAGTGACTGAACTTTCTTCTCTAACTCAGACTTGACTAACTCAGAGTCGCCCATATCCTTTTTCAGGATTCGAATAATGGCCTCGGTCTCTTCCCTGATACGGGCTTCGTCATCAACGCGGTCTCTTAGTCGCTGGATGTCCTCCTCGATGTGGTCCGTGTCGAGCTGGACCTGTGCCTTGTCATGGTGGATCTGCTCCAGCATGGAGCGGAGCTCCTGCAGCTCCTGGTCATAGAGATCGCCCAGCTGGGACTGGGAGACCTGCTTCTGGCGCAACGCCTGGATCTCTTCCTCGATCTGCTTATTCTGCTGCTCCAGGTAGTGCACCTTGTCAATGTAACCGGCGAATCGGTCGTTCAGCCCCTGGAGTTGCTCCTTTTCATTGGAGCGCTTGCAGTCTCCGTTCAGGATGGAGGTTGTATTGTAGTCAACGCTGTCGGCAGAGCTGTGCACGGCGGAGCTGTATGCTCGGGACACCGGCATATTGACACTCCTTTTATAGGATGTGGTCACCGATGTACCGGGGCTTGACCGGGACCAGGACTGGGAGCGGAATCCGCTTGAAGGAGTGCCACTGGAGCGGCCGTAGCTAGTCCTACTATCCATGACTCTTCTAAAGGGACTCCCTATCGTGTCCACCGGGTAGCTCATCCGGCCTGGTGAGGCGTGCGTATGCCAATGAAGGGGGACGGTGTGTGTTAGGTGGAGGCGTGTATGTGTGTATGTGTGGGTTATGTGTGTGCAGGTGCAGGGGTGTATGGCTCTCACAACCTTGGTAACCACCCGCCCGCCTTTTATATACCGGCTGGCCCATTGATCGAAAGAAAGGGGAGGGCCATCTCATCACCAAGACTGTCAGTGGTTAGGGGGCCCACTTAAGCACCACGTGGGTGTGAAGGTCTTGGTGGCACGTTGTTGAAAGGCTAAGGAATGATCCGATCGCTTTTTTTATTTTTTTAACAGGAAGACTAGAGAATAGGACGATATTAACCAGGCAACATTGATGAGAGCTTTTCACGGAAAAGTTTATCAAAACTGAAGACAGATCAAAAAGGTGCCACACTCAACCCCCTTTTTGGAAATCCAATGTTAATTTAGATTACTTGCACATATGTTTGATTATTTTCAGATAAACTCTCCGGTTAAAAACACAGGAGCCAGAGCTGTAAATTGTAAAATAATGGCATTACCAGAGGAAAAAAAGACTTGACGCATTTCAGCACCATGGAGAGCGCATTTAAACACAATAGTCTGTCCAGCACCATCCTGCAGCGACTCCAGAAATGTATTGTGTAACAAAAATATTGCTGCCAAATTATATATAATTATAGAAAAATATTTGTACGACTTTGCCCACATACATCAATTCAGTATTTACAAAAAGAGTAAACCCCAACTAATACGCTTAGTGCAGAGAGAATGTGAACACAGTCCAAGCTTTTTAGGTGTTTGTCATCGATTAGCAACTGACTTGCCTTCTCGCAACAGGGTTAGCATTAAAATACAAAATATTGACAACGTGACAGTACAAAACGGGCATCTTATTGTGCTTCTTTACTTAATAACGACTTCGCTGCCTCAAATAGATGCTAGATGCTTAAAAAGATGCTAGTACGAAGCTAGTAGGACATCATTTTACCTGTCTTAGAATTCCAATATGGCTTAATACATTTTGTATGTATATGTATATATACTTATATATATATATATATATATATATATATATATATATATATATATATATATATATATATATATATATATATATATATATGATGATATGATGTACCTCATCAGCCATATAAGGGAAATAGTTTAATATATTGGGGCAAAGTTTTAGATTGGCTTATACCGATTTGCCATTGATGCATTTTAGTACCAACATGAAACGAATTAAAAGAAGCACTTATCCTTTTTTTCATGTGAAAGAGTCACTTTCATACATTGTGCAACAGATAAACTCCCAGCATTTTCTATTGAAACCGAAATTAAAATACAAAGCCATGGGAACCCTTACTACTCTTCCTACAAGCTTGTTTGAACGTCTCTCTTTAGAGCAACGAAAACTTAGGCTATTGTTTTCACAAAGCACCCATAGATATAATAACCCTGTTATCTGCAAAGAGTTGAAGGCACACCATTCTTTGCTCTGAGTGTTCCTGCTTGCCTCATGTAAAGTTATTTGAACTGCCTATGTGTATGAAACGTGAAATACAAAGTTGTTTTGTCTTGCCAACGCACAATTGTTCCTTGTACAATCTTAAAGCAGAGGGGAACATGCGTTCTGGGATGGTTCATTGGTTGTTTCATGGTGTTTCCTCAGTGAGCCAGAGAGCCGCAGGGAGGGTCAGCCGTCAGCCCTATCGATCTCCTATCAGCCCTGCTGTAGCACACTCATCTTCAGGTCAAACAGGTCAATGCACACCCAGTAGCAGCCACTGCTGAAGGTAATGGACCCAAAATGGCCAATTATGCAATGATTTTATATTGCTGGAATTACCCCAGTGGGTGATGTTATTTTTAGCCTTCTGCGATGTAATTACCAACATAATATAAATCAATATGATTTTAATATTGTTAGACCACAGCATTTCAAGGTCTCAGGTCACCTTTTAAGAAATGAATCTACATTACAGAGGTAGATCCAGACATATTCCATTAATAACCGCTCTCTATTCCGCAATCTCTCTCATAGTCTTTCCATTCCAGCAGTTCGGTGCAGCCGAAGATTATTTATCCAAGAGCCAATTTTAGATTGTGCTGTCTTCTCCACAGAAGAGGGAGATAGCAGCACACACACAGAAACTAAGAGAGCTAAAGGGGCCTCTTCCTCCATTTAAGTGTATATGTCTGAGTCAGTATGTACTTGTGCTCAATTACTGTAAGTACACTTGAAGAATAGCCATCTCATATATTAATGTTGATTATAAAATGTCTTCAAACTCGCCTTTATTGCTCTCTCTCTCTCTCTCTCTCTCTCTCTCTCTCTCTCTCTCTCTCTCTCTCTCTCTCTCTCTCTCTCTCTCTCTCTCTTCTTACACAGCCTTTCAAGGGTGTAAATCATACCCCCGGCCAATCAGCTTACAATGACTTTAGGCTACTTAAAGTGGTGGCGTGATGAGAAGGCGGGCATCAGAGAAGGTGTTGTTTTAAAAAATTCAGTTTGGGGTTCTAACGCATTGCAGAGGGCTTGGAGTTCATTCAAGAGGCACTGCAGCAGATAGTAGAGGAGAGGAGAGGAGAGGAGAGGAGAGGAGAGGAGAGGAGAGGAGAGGAGAGGAGAGGAGAGGAGAGGAGAGGAGAGGAGGAGGAGCAGAGAGCAGAGGAGAGGAGAGGAGAGGAGAGGAGAGGAGAGGAGAGGAGAGGAGAGGAGAGGAGAGGAGAGGAGAGGAGAGGAGCGCTCAGTTTTCAGGGCTCCCTAAATTCTAAATGTCTTGCTTTTGATTAAACAAGACATGGTGGAAAAGATGGAAGTAAAATCTTCTTGTCAAATATCTTTTTTATTTTTGCACACCACACTCAGATGTAGTGATCCCACACCAATTCCAATTCCAGCAAACTATGCTCAAACTGGAAATAATCTGGCCCACATTTCAAAGGGGGGTGTTGAATAGAATGTACCAGAAAAGAGTAGAACAGAACTGAATACAACAATATGTAATTGCAGTGGATTTGTCCACGTACGGTTAAAAACAGTCTCTGGTCACCCTATGTAAAAGAGAAGCAATCAATCCACAGAAATAACCAATTACAGCCCCAGCCAGGGAAAAGGCCTGTTGTTCTGAATGAGTGGGAAAAGAGACCCTCCCTGTGGTAAGGACAGATAAGTACATAGGAGGCCCTGCCTCAGCGTGCTGCTGGGTCTGTGCCAGTGGCCTGGATGTCAGCTATACCTCCCCTCATGTTTTATTCATGCACCACTCTGGAAAAAAAGGCTGAGAAAGCACATGGAGTAAGACAGAAAAAAAGAGGGAGAGAGAGAGAGGGAGAGAGAGAGCTACCGGTGTGTAACAATGATGAATTGCCAGCACTACCACAGACACCAACATGCTGTGTGTGTGTGTGTGTGTGTGTGTGTGTGGGTGGGTGGGTGGGTGGGGGGATCTTACAGGGAAACGGGATCGTATGAGGACAGACTTAAACGGCCCATGCCAACAGCCTTCAACACATCAAGCCCCCCTAGGAACAAATTGCAAAAACAATCGATCTGATTGGGGCCGTCTATATCCTCTGTTCTATATCCTCTGTTCACCCACAGAAGTAATTTTTTTATTTCAATTTTTTTGTATGTCTATTTACTTTTTGCGATGCCCCTTAGGACTGAAAAGTATATACTACTGATAAATTGTTCATGAGGAAAAGACGTTTATTTGTCTTTACTATGTGCCTATCTGGCTGTTTGAGAGTGTGTGTGTGTGTGTGTGTGTGTGTGTGTGTGTGTGTGTGTGTGTGTGTGTGTGTGTGTGTTTGTGTGTGTGTGTATGCAGGGGTGGCCTGAGGTGGAGGACAGACATGTCCTGGGAGAGGAGGGCAGACAGTCCCACAGACAGCCATAAATAACGGGCTGTCCAGGAATACCAGCTGTGATGCTGCCTCGTTGACCCTCTCTAATTAAGTCTCCCTCTCTCCCTCGGTCTTGATCGTTGTCCTTTTGTTGCATAGCAATGCTACCCCTCCACCCCTCCATCATGGTTTACTCTCCCTATATCCCCATTGATGCCTGTCTCTCTCTCTCTCTCTCTCTCTCTCTCTCTCTCTCTCTCTCTCTCTCTCTCTCTCTCTCTCAAACACACACACACACACACACACACACACTCCCTCCATGTTTCACGTCACTTTTCCTCTGTCACGCTGGCTGGCTCTCGACTCGTTGTCCTTCCTCTTTTACAATGAGAGCACTGCTGTTAGTTTGTCTTCTCCAATGTACACATACATCCGCTGGCCGTGTTTACCTTTAGAAAGCAGCTTCTCCGTCATGGTGCCTGACCTTCACAGACCTTGGTACGGAGACTCCGTCAATACACCCTCTGGAGACTACGACCTATGTAGGTGGCAATGACCTTGTGCATTGGAGCCATGTTCTAAATGGCAAGTCGTTTTAATGTTGAACTGCGAGGTGATTGTTAATAGATGGATTGATTAAAACTGGAAAAGGATATGAGACTGCATGAACCAAATGAACCCTAACCTTAATGCACAATATAATCCTATTTAAAGATGTGGGCATGTGAGACGTGCAGTCTCAGTATTAGACTGAGTCATGGCGTCCGAAAGAGTTCATTTCTAGCATGGTTGTGTCCGGTTATTCACCTTTATAATATTTCTAATCCACTAGTTGTTAATCTCGTTGGCCAACATTCCACCGTGCTGGGTAAGGGCTACGACAGTGGAGCTGAATCGACGTTCTTTTTTTTCTCCATGAGCCATGGACCAGTGTCTGGGTGTGGCCACTGTCTGGTGGCCAACCCACGAGGACCAGACAAGAGGACGGATATGCCCCCTGGGAAAGGGGATGAGTGAGGCAGCTCCCCTCCGTAGGAAAGACGTTGGTTTGGAGGAGAGGTAGGGAAGAGCAGGAGGAGGTGGGGGGTGGAGGGTGAGGGAAGTGTGGGGGGGGGGGGATGTTTGAGCAACAGGGGAGCTGAGCTACACAGAGTAATGTTCAGGGAGGCGCTGATGATGTCATATAGAACGTTAGAGCGGAAGAAGAGAATGGAGGAGAGCAAAGGAGCGAGGGCCATGGGAGACGAAGGGGAGGGTTTTTGGACAGGGACCTGCAGTTTATCTGCAATGCATCAGCAGCTCTCTCTCTTCCTCCCTCTCCCTCTTCCTCTCCAGCCCCTCTCTTCCTCTCTCTCTCTCTTTCTCTCTCTCTCTCTCCCTCTCTCTCTCTCTCTCTCTCTCTCTCTCTCTCTCTCTCTCTCTCTCTCTCTACCACTCCCTCCCTCTCCCTCTCCCTTTCCACCCCACCCCACCTCTGTCTCTCTCTCTCTCTCTCTCTCTCTCTCTCTCTCTCTCTCTCTCTCTCTCTCTCTCTCTCTTTCTCTCTCTCTCTCTCTCTCTCTCTCTCTCTCTCTCTCTCTCTCTCTCTCTCTCTCTCTCTCTCTCTCTCTCTCTCTCTCCCTACCACTCTCTCTCCTATCCCTCTCCCTCTCCCTTTCCATCCCACCTCTCTCTCTCTCTCTCTCTCTCTCTCTCTCTCTCTCTCTCTCTCTCTCTCTCTCTCTCTCTCTCTCTCTCTCTCTCTCTCTCTCTCTCTCTCTCTCTATCTGTGTCTGTTTCTCTGTATAAGTAACACCAGGCAGATACAGCGAGCTCTTAGAGAATCTAGATGGTCCTAGTTGGAGGAAAGCTCCATACAATGAAAAGGCTTTATATTTAAAGTAAGGACGCCATTACAACAACGTCTTTAAAAGTGACATGACATGTTAGTGAGGGTGAAATCAATAAAATCCATTGCAATGGCTCAGAAAATGTCATCAGAACGGACAAATTGGAATGTATAGTCAGTGAGTTTAGTATTGTATTTTCCCCGGACTGCTTTCAGATGGTGCTGACACTTTCTGTAGTCTCTTAAATACTCACTGGGCATGGCAGCCATATTGGGTCTGCCTCAATGACATGTCAATCTCACTGTTCACTGTATTGAAAATAGCAATTGTTGGAATGCATTGATTTATACTGTTTCCCCATGACAACAGACTAATTACCAATGGGCCAGCTCAAAGACATTGGCTATGTGATGTAGGTGCAGTATGTGTAATTTAAAATTATGTAGAATCATCAAGACCTTTTTTGGTCAGCCATGGAATAATTGTTTCATTCCAAATATCCACAGTACTAGGCTCTCGTCATTATATAAAGAAATGCCATTTCTATTATGGTCTTTCTAGTTTATAAGGTTGACATTTTGGTCCACAACCTTTCTCCATAAATTACCCTCGACCTATAATCAATGATGCATGTGTTAAGCATGTTTGCAGTAATTAACGTATTTGATTCAAACTTTATTGGTACCTTTAACCAAAGACACATACCAGGCCAACTTTATCACTCAACGTTTTTGTAGCACAACCCACAATATGGATACATCTGTCCTTTGATGGATCATTTATAGCAGCCTGCTTATCTCTCCTATATGTGGACTAAAACCCACCCTGAGGGCGTGGGCTGGGGTTTGAACTTGGAGCGTAAAGCCTGAAGAGCACGCTGGGATGAGAGGTTGAGAGGAGGGACTGAAGGGAGCGGATGGCTAGACTCTTTCTGCCAATGGTGCAAGAACGCTTTCTGGATCATTTCCAGGGTCATTGAGGACACAGAGAGAGGTGCATCCTACTGTAAAACGCACATACACACATAGACACACACACACACACACACACACACACACATACACACACACACACACACACACACACACACAGAGAGACACACACACACACCAACAAGGTCTTGCCCTGGCGAGAGTCTAAAAGTGTTGTGAGCTGAGGTCAGCAGGATGTGAATGGCTGGCCAGCAGCTGAAGGAGTGAACTGATTAACCCTCTATTACCTCCGGGCTTGAACAGGAACATTCCACCTCATACTTTCACACTGATCAATACTTTGTCTCCGGTTAACTTACAGCCCTTCCTTCTATTTCTGCTCTCCTCCGATTCCCCTTTCCTTTCCAAACCATTCGTATATAATATATCTCCTCCTCCCTCCCCTGGTTCGATTATTTCCGTTTATTATTATTTCTGCAAATTGTCTGACATCACTGTTTTGTTTCTGCTGAGTCACTCTATCCCACCCCCCTACTCCTCCTCCTCTTCCTCCTTACACACACACTCACATCATCAACACCCACTCATTCTTTCATTGTCCCTACCAGTCTATTTCTCTCTCTCTCTCTCTCTTTCACCAGATTTGAATAAAAGCTTAGCCCACACAAATGTCACAAAATCCCACCCATTGTATCCTTTTCATGTATTTTTATTTCGACATCACCCAGAGCCCCCAGATCAGAATGATGCCCTTGTTGTATGTACAGTGAGTGTGATGCCTCTACCCTCTCCTGCATAGACTCTTGAGTCAAATCCTCCATGAGTCACCAGCCCTCTACTACACCAACAGGCCTGATGGGTTGTGTTGACTCAGGTGAATCAAGCCCCCCTGTGGCATCGTTCAGATGTGTGCGTGTGTATTTCTGAGTGTGTGTGTGTGTGTGTGTGTATGTGCGTGTGCATGCGCTCGTGTGTGTGTGTGCGTTTGAGGTGGTGTCTGTGTGCCATCAATCATCCCCACCCACTTCTTGTGCTACGAAAGCAGAACTGTGGTCGGAATCCCCTGTGTGTGTTACAGTGTATAATGTATCCATTACTTAGCAACGAGAGATCATGGTACTATATGCTAATACATATATGCTCTGCACTAGTATGTAATTCTACATAATCTTCTCCAAGCATGCACATTTGGGCTTTGGTGAGTGTGTGAGCACATGCATAGATGTGTTAAATAGAAAGAGCAGACAGATAGAGAGAGACAGAGACATAGTGAGAATGTGTTATAATCTAATTAATTGTTAGTTTATCTCACATTATCTGTCTGAGTCTGCCTTTTTGAAACGACTCTCTCCAGACTCCAGGGCTGGGTCAATTACATGCAGAATTCTATTTAGTAATTGTTCAGTAAGAGCTCAGCTGAGATAGCTGAGTGTGAGTGAGTGTGTGTGTGTGTGTGGGGGGGGGGGGGGGGGGGGGCGTGCGAGAGAGAGATGGAGAGAGAGAGAGACGGAGAGAGAGAGAGACAGAGAGAGAGAGAGACAGAGAGAGAGAGAGAGAGAGAGAGAGAGAGAGAGAGAGAGAGAGAGAGAGACAGAGAGAGACAGAGAGAGAGAGAGAGAGAGAGAGAGAGGTGGGATGGAGAGGGAGAGAGATACAAGGAGTATATGTGGGAGAAATACGAATGTCTCAGTCAATGTGGGTGGTGACTTAATAACTGGATGTTGGAAATATTTGAGGGAGACAGAGACTGCAAGCAACTGCATTTGAAAAAGGGAGGAGGGGAAAAAGAGAGCAGTAAGATACGGTAGAGATAGTAGGGTAATGAGGAAACAATGAGGGGGATAGAATAAGAAGAGAAAGGGGGTCAGACAGACAGACAGACAGACAGACAGACAGACAGACAGACAGACAGACAGACAGACCGACAGACTGACAGACCGACAGACAGACAGACAGACAGACAGACAGGCAGGCAGGCAGGCAGGCAGGCAGGCAGGCAGGCAGGCAGGCAGGCAGGCAGGCAGGCAGGCAGGCAGGCAGACAGGCAGACAGACAGACAGACAGACAGACAGGTTAGGCAGGCAGGCAGGCAGGCAGGCAGGCAGGCAGGCAGGCAGGCAGGCAGGCAGGCAGGCAGGCAGGCAGGCTTCTTCTGGGTTAGGTGTAATTATATGGAGGCAGTTTGTATCTTATCATTAAAAAGCTTGAATGTAGGTAGGACTAATGATCATGAAACTGAGAAAAAGGAGTGATGTATAGTATATACAGTCTATTCATGTATTCATGTATTTCTGTGTTTGTGTGTGTGTGTGCAGGTGCGTAGCTTCAGGCGGTGCGGTTGCACCCGACGTACAGGGGCCCAACTATGGGTAGGCTAAAGGTTGGCAAAGGCACAGGCCCCTTGATTAAAATGTCTAGCCGTGACATCATGCACAGGTATTGAATGTGGACATGAATGCATCACATTCGTCTACAAATAGTACGCTCTGAATTTAAAGTGGGCTACGTGACAAATTGTCTAGCTCATGCTTTAAGCAGCAAAATATTTCTCTGTGCCTCTACGTAACAGTCTATAGCCTAAAATTAGCTGATAAAATAGGGTGCTTTTTGATATTTTTGTGCTTTCCGTGGTGCTGATCGACTAATAGTCTATGAGGGTATTACCGATCGCTGTCCAGGCTGAATGTGTTAACAGCTTCAAATGTGCCCTTAGGTTTTGCTCTGCTGTTATAATGCTTAACGATTAACATCCTTACCAACAACATTATTTTAAACTTTTATTTATTTATTTATTGATATTTTTTAGGTTATGACAGGGAAATATAGGTGGTAATAGGGGCCCGGAATCTTTTTGTGCACCTGAGCCCATCATGATTAAGTTACGCCATTGTGTGTGTGTGTGTGTGTGTGTGTGTGTGTGTGTGTTTCTGCCCTGAGAACTGCCCTGATCTTAAAAACTTAAACTCCATGGAGACACAGTTTGACAGAGGGCAAAGTTATTTGCGGAGAACTCAGACCTGAGGCTCAGGCCTGGCAATAACCAATTCTCTAAGTGCCCTCTTTGTGTTCGGCGAAAAACCAAAGTCCCTCTAGTCTCTCTCTTCCCCTCCCTCCCTCCCGCTGTCCCAGTCCAAGGCATCCCTCTGCTAATATGTGTGTGTTTGCGTGTGTGTGTGTGTGTGTGTGTGTGTGTGTGTTTGTGTGTCTTGAGGGAGGTCAGGTGAAGACACAGCTTAGCACAGCACCGGTCAGAAACACAGACTGTCTGCTTCCCTCTAGCATACGCAACCAGCTAGGGATTTCAGATCATCTTCGTGCTGCTAGGCAAAAGTGTGGCTCTGCGTGACAGATCATTAGTGCTCCTACGTGTTTAGAGTAATGCGTGATGCAGGGAGCTGCACTACCTGTCCGTATTTTGCCAGGCTTGGGAAATATATGAACAGGACGCTCGATATTGTAATCATTATGTAATCTCTCTTTCTTTTTCTCTCCCTTTCTTTCGTCTTCTCTCTCTTTCTCTCTCTCTCTCCCAGCCAGGAAAATGTGCTGTGTCTGCAGCGAGTCCTTTTGGTGCAGGATAACTGCATTTGCTTTTAAAGATGTAGAGAGAAAGTGAGAAAGTGAGAGAGAGAGAGAGAGAAAGAGAGAGAGAGAGAAAGAGAGGAGAGAGGGGGGCGGGGGGTGGTGGGTGGGGGGGGGCGGTGTAGGGGGGGGCGGGTTGTTCTATAGGAGGGAGAGGGAGATGACAACCTCAGAAACTAACAATGATTCAACACTCACTGACTGACTTCCTGTTTGATATGTCTTTCTCTGGCCCCTGTCAAGTCAATTCACACCCATACACATACACACTTTTTAAGCACATATATGCACTTGCATGCACACACAGACACAGACACACATACGTGCACACTATTATGCATTGTGTCAGGAAGTAGGACTAGTCAACCAGTAACTCCTCTTTTGAATGTGATTATGTGTGCATTTTTATCACAGCCTTTGAAACAGAAATCTACACGAAGGTCAACAATACAATTATGTATTCAATAGTGAATGGCCAATAGGCCTTACATTTACATTGCTAGAAAGAAATAGCTTTTTGTATAAACGAGGAAATAGTTTCATTCTACAGTTTGTGGGTGGCAGAAACAATACAAATCAAAACAAAACTCTAAGGTATGTAATGAGAACAATGATATTCATATCTAATTCTGAAGGGAGAATGGAAGGATGTCTTCCAATTCTCTTGGGTGCATTTGCCCAAATCCACAATGCAAAATATAACATCCCCTCTCGTTCTCTCCATCAGACAAAAACAGAAAACTAAATATAGGCCTTGGGCTATTCCCTCCGCGTCTACAGACGGAGCTTCCGATGCAGATTCTATTTTTTGCCATCGAAGTGAATTTTACTCTGTTTCATTTTCAGCTGTCAATCTGGATGTCTTTTTCACAGACTGTCATACATGATGGACTGCGGTTTTCTGCGTGAAGAGGCATTGCATAGGAAGGATCTGGATAGAAGTAAAAGATCTGCTTACTTCTGGTTTAGTGGACCATTTTGCCACTTTATATATTCTAATATGTTTTAGCTTATTTATTACATTGAGAAATGTAATGCAAGAAAAGTAAAAAAAATAAAAAAAACATGCAGCCTTTATAGCTCCTTTACTGTTCTTTAAAACCTCCTTTACACATAGGAACTAGTAGAGTTTTACGGTCAGTCTTTCGATGGTTGTGTTGTTTGGCGTGACTTCCTGTTCTATTCTGCTGCCTACTCATGCGTGAAGGGAGTGCTCTGCTATTCAGCCTAGAGGGGCAGTGGAGGATAAGAGGTTAGTGTAGCAGGAATAAGATTGTCAACCCCATTCAAGCCGTCTATTCAGTGAACGGTAGAAACTACTACACCTCTTTATAGTAATGTGCATCTCTCCCATCATCATCGTCTTTAGCACTGCCCTAAGTAGACAAGAATAGGGGCAATTTCATTCATTAAGGAAGTTGTCGTTAGTCTAAACAAAAGCCCCCCAAAAAGATAATTTGATAGTTTGACACCGTTTTGGCAGTCCTGAGCACGGCGTGAGCCTTTTGACAAAATGTTTTTAAACGGATGTATAAATGAAGCTGTTGAGGCTGGGTTATTGTTGGTGAGGACAGTGATGATTGGGTGCAGTGAGAGTGGTACTGGTGGGGGTGTCAGAGTGCTGCTGCGTCTTTCTTTCAACCGTGAGTCATCTCTATCGGGGCCCCCAAAACCCCAACCCCTCCCTCTGATCTCCCTCCCTTTTTTCCGCTTCCTGTGTTCTGTAGATACACTATTGTGCCCTACATTACAAATGTATGGTTCCCCTGGACAGTTTGCAAGTCAGCACCTACAGTAGCGAACAATAGAAATTAAAAAAAAATCTATAAAAAACACCAGTAAGAGTCATATTTTGTGTAGCTTTCAAGTGGAGATATGCTGTGCATTGTGGGCAGGTACAGCTGCAGGCTGAAGACAAAGTCAGGTATAAGGATTCAAGAAAGAGGAGAGAAATGAAAAAAAAAATTCTGGTTCTGAGCAGAATAATGCAGGCTGATTCCCTGAGCTAGAGACCATGGGCAAACTTCTCTCTAACTGCACCAACATAAAACAGACACAGAGACACACACACACACACACACACACACACACACACACACACACACACACACACACACACTGATGGAGATGGAGATAACACGTTCCCTCCCTTCCTTCTCTTTCATTCTCCCCTCTTTAACCTGTAGTATCCACCCTGGTGTTATTGAATCCCCTACTCCTTCTCTTGACTCACTCAATATTTCGACCTCGCTATCTTTCTAATGTGGAGCCGACACCCAGTTTCTGCAGTACTGCGCACTCTCTCCGTATCCCAAACTCTCTGCACCCCTCCCTTTTCCAAACTCTCTGCACCCCTCCCTTTTCCAAACTCTCTGCACCCCTCCCTTTTCCAAACTCTCTGCACCCCACCCCTTGCTCTCTCTCTCTGCATTGAGGGGGCGGAGGGTAGAAGGAAAAGTGTACCTCTGTCTCTGTGTCACTCACTAGCTCACACTGCAATGCACCTACATACACAAATATAATGTAAAACAGAGTAACTTATGAAACATTGTCTGGATGTTGGCCAGTCTTTCAAAAACTTTTGACTACCGTTTGACAGACTGAGTCTGTCTAACCTTGAAACCCCTTCTCCCTTCCCTCCCGTTTGTCATCAGATACTGACACACACGCGCTGTGTTGTCGGTCCCACCCACTTCCCCACCCACTTGTTTATCAGTAAACCTGATGACCCTGGTCTGGATCCGTCCGGTGTGTCCAATGTGGTCAACAATCCCTCATGAGCCCTTCTAATATGGTGTGACATAGAACTTGTCTGGATAGGGAGGAGTAATTCGAGTCTGGGTGGACCCATCAAAAGATTGAGAGACACGATTGGAAATATTGAAAATGAGAAATGACAAAAGGATTTGTTCATCTTTCAGCTCCAGTGGAGGTTCGAGTTGAGTCTGAGCACTCAGAGGCCTTTGTCTATGACAGAGATGGCTGTGGAGGAGAAACGGGTGGATGAATCGTGTCTGACACGGCTGACTGATGGCTCAGAAATTATGAAGCCACAGAGGCACGTAAGGATAAGGCCAGTCGGGTTCGTGGTGCGCTACAACGATAAATCGCATAGTTTAATGTGGTGATCGCTATTCATTAATGTGGTGGTCATTTTAACTATATTTTTTCTTTTTATGGGGATATCTTATGAGTGCTAGTCAAGCCTCCAACCCAACAATAAGGCCTGACCCTCTCCTTAAAAAGACAGGAAATCTGATCCCCAACGTCTCAGGTGCGGTGCGCCTTTCAACTTCTATGGAACAATGTAGTATTTGCAGTTGCCGTTTACCACGCCACTGCTAAGCAAACACATTTACAGTAATGTAACTCTTGTAAAAAGGCCAGTCGATGCATATTGATCGGCAGCGGCGCAAGCTCTGTCCTCAAGTGCTATGCAGCTGCTCTATCAGGGCTGTTAGGTAATCTTACCCTCAGAGGTCAGCAGGTTTTCCCAGACTCAAAGAGTCCATTCAAAAAGACAAAAAAGAGGGTCCATAAGATTCAGAGATTCAACGATACAATGACAAGGCAAAGACCTGGTTTAGGACTACCCGGTGAACACGTTGAATATTTATCAGACTAAGGCTAAAAGGCTTTGCCGATGAAAATGGAAGTGATGCAAAATTTCTCTGTGGACGCCAGTCAGCTCATCAGCATTTCAGACTGAAAGAGAGAAAGTAAAGTATGCATTATTTTCGTCCTTGATTGGAAGACTGTCTGCAGTAGTGTGGTCTTTGCTTCCACAGCAGTGAGTCTGAGTGAAGTTTTGAGAACCTGCCAGGTGCCTCTTTTGCCCCCATCCACCCCCAGCACTTTGAGATTTGCAGACTGGCTACATCATGCCCAAGCCTAATGATAAATGGTCCCTAATGGACAACTGGCCAAAGCGCAGCATCACACACACACAAAAGAACACCCAGATTCAGATGTTTTCATTTCCTTAATAACTGTTGAAACCGAAAAAGCTCTCAGATAAAGGACACCACACAAATGTGAATGAAGCTTAATCAGGGGAGAGGGGCAGTAAATGAGTACAATTTGATAGATTCTGTTTATTCTTATAAAGTATGGTCTTCGCTTGTCTTGGTAAACGTATCATCACCCCTAAAAGGGTGTTGGCTAATTATTCTACAAAGAACCATTTCGAAATAAATTATGTCATTTAAAAAAGCCGAAAATGAACTGGACCTTTACTGACACCTAGGGGTAAACTAAAGCACCAACTTATATTATTATTATGCTTAATTCCTAATGCAATAGCCCCCTGCATGATCGATAAAATAAACTCATTGTTTTATGTAATGTAAATATTAAATTAGGACTGAATTTTTCAAAACATCTAAATGATAATATTCCTGACTTCACAGAGGATTTGGGAGAATAGGTTCGTTTTCATCAGGCATTGAAAGACGTGCTCTTAGTTTGGGGTCCTTTTAACGTCCGCACGTTGAAATAAGGCTTCCCCACTGACTGTGAGTTTCCAATGTTGTCTCATGCATTTTATCTAGAAAAAGCAAGCAAGCAAACAAATAAACCTTGCGATATGTATTATGAGTGTGTGGCTTTAGCAGAACTGATTTTTACTTTTTGAACGATATTTACTTGGTCTACCCTATGAAAATAAATGTTATGATTCGAATTGGGGCGACTGCGATCATCAGCTGTAGTCTTAGTTCTCAGTGATGCATATAACAGATTTTTACCAGTGCTAAAACAAACTCGTAAAACACAAAACTTCATCACCATGTCCCATTTTGAATTAGAATAATTGTGGATCCATTGCCAGACAATATCTGGTTTGATTAATCGGGTTTTATGTCGAATAAGAGGAAATTAAATGTGTAAATTCTGTTTGGTGACTGTTGTTAGGCAAAGATTAGTTACATCACCAGTGAAGATGGGTCGCTCCTCCAAAGACAAGCGGGACATCTACTATCGCCTAGCTAAGGAGGAAGGATGGAGGGCCAGAAGTGCATTTAAACTGCTCCAGTTGGACGAGGAGTTTGGCCTGTTCAAAGGTGACAGCTTTTTACACAATACACGGTTATGAAGAACCCATACATTTATTTACTTAAATTCAGTGTTCTGGGAATTTTACGTATATAAAAAAAGCTTTCTAAAAGACAAATATGGTGTCTCTCTAATTCACTCTCTACCTTGTTCTTCCTTCTCTCTTCTCTAACACTGTAAGGTGTAAAGAGAGCGGTGGATCTATGTGCAGCTCCTGGGAGCTGGAGTCAGGTCCTGAGTCGAAAACTCAGGTTTGTGCTTACAGCTCGCTCTTTTAAAATAATATTGCGGGGTCAACCTGAAGGGCTGTAAATATAGTGTATTTAGCTTAAGACCACATTATTTGTACTTCCCTGACAGAGGAATGGAGGAGAAGAGGGATGGAAAGAAAGAGGAAGTAAAGACCGAGGAGGTGAAAATTGTGGCAGTGGACCTACAAGCGATGGCTCCTCTCCCAGGTGTGACACAGATCCAGGGGGACATCACCAAGGTAATGAGGAAAGGGTCCCTCCTTGTCTATGAAGGTCTTTACTGACTACATTACATTTCTAGGAGTGTGGCAATGTACCTTGGAGTTGATCCCAGTTCATTGACTGAATCTCAAATTGCATAAGGAGAGAATTGAAACTCACCATCAGAAGGACAGGGTTATTTTGGAATCAGGCTTCACTCGGCGCACTTGGAACCACTGTTCATTTCAAAGACACTGGAGTCTTCTCCTTTCAGATCTCCACTGCCCAGGAGATTATCAGGCACTTTGAGGGC
Source organism: Aplochiton taeniatus (assembly GCA_017639675.1). Lineage (NCBI taxonomy): Eukaryota > Metazoa > Chordata > Actinopteri > Galaxiiformes > Galaxiidae > Aplochiton > Aplochiton taeniatus. Next base: position 47,705,081 of record CM030172.1, read on the forward strand.
CAGCCAGCGGACCTTGTGGTGTGTGATGGCGCGCCAGATGGTAAGTATGAAGGGCCCCTTTTTGTTCAACAATACGTTTTATTAATAGCGATATTTTGTGTTTTCTGCTTAGAATGGCCGCAGGTCCTTCAAGGTTTCATTGTCACTTGTTAACTGTGTCCCTAATGGGTCATTTTCTGGTTTGTGGCCGTAGTGACAGGGCTCCATGATGTGGACGAGTATGTCCAAGCTCAGCTTCTATTGGCGGTGAGTATAGAAAGCAGACAGGCTGTGGATTTGTTTCTGACAGCACTATGCGACACTTAACTACTTTCTGTTATGCCTACAAATGTGTGCTTGTTTGTTCACAGGCTCTAAATATCACTACACATGTTCTCAAACCTGGAGGGACATTTGTGGCCAAGGTATGTTCAAATTGTAACTATTCTTTTATTTTTTTGTACTTTTAACTACACTCGCCCTTAAAGGGGTCAGTACTAATGGATAACATTTTGCTCACTTTGTGTTGCTTTTTGTTCCATTGTCCTTTGGCAGATATTCAGGGGAAAAGATGTGACCCTACTCTACTCCCAGCTAAAGATCTTCTTCAGTAGTGTGACCTGTGCCAAACCCCGCAGCAGCAGGAACTCTAGCATAGGTGAGTCATGGCAATTCTAAAAAAAAGGTTCTGGGTTGGGTTCATTCAAATTTGGATATATAATTATGTAGCATCCATGCTACATAGGCTGTGTGATAAACCATACAGTATTTTTAAGGTCATTTTGGCTCGTTCGGAGGGCCTGTAAATAAAGCGTATGTGTATATCTCTGGCAGAGGCCTTTGTGGTCTGCCAGAATTTCTCCCCCCCTGAAGGATATGTGCCTAACATGTCTAACCCCCTACTGGATCACTCCTATGGTAAATACATGCAAGCTTTACATCATTACAACACTTTTCTTACCACAAAACAAAACCTGTTTCTGTATGTACAACTTTTACAACCATGGTTCCCATCACCAGATGTGGATTTCAACCAGCTAGAGGGACCTAATAGAATAATCGTCCCTTTTCTTGCCTGTGGCGACTTGAGTGCCTTTGACTCTGACAGAACTTACCCACTGCAGGTACGGATGCACGTCTCTCGCCCAGACTCATAGCTTGAGCCATCTTGAGCAGAGGCAATATTTCAAGTCAATTTCTTCAAATATTACAGACATTAAACGGCAAAGCTTTTGTGTCCACACTGACTTATTTCTCTTTGCTCAGTTGGATGCCAGTAAGGAGTACAAGTACACGCCCCCCACACAGCCGCCAATCCGACCACCCTATCAACAGGCCTGTCACCTCCGTAAGAACAACCTTTTGGCCAATGCTGACTCTCCCTCTCTCCCATTGGAGGAAAGACTCGCCACTATGGAACTGTCAAGCCAGCAGGGGCAAAGCACAGCACAGTCAGTACCACAAGCAACAGATAGCAATTCTTATTGACTTTTTATGTAAGACCATTTACTATTAAGGGCCCTTGTTGAGATACACCAATACCATTAGTCATAAAAAATACTCCCTTGAAATGATTATGGAACTCTGTTGTTGTCATTTAAAATGCAGATTATTTTTTTTAATGCCAATCTTTAAGTAAAACTCGCCTATTTACACTGTTTATCATCTGCTTGTATACTTTGAAACAATAAAGATATTAAAAAAGTATTTATAATCCAGGTTAAGTTAAATAACGAAAACGAGAATGTCTAACATTAGATTCATGGAAGATTTAAAACTAGTTACTATTTAATAATGTTCATAAGTCATTACAATTATGTTGCGCTATAGGCCTACAACAAAAGCATAAAACATTTAGTCTAAACTGACACAATTGAGGAGCACAACCCTCCTACTCTTGTTTTGGTCAAATTTGACCGATTTACCAGTGTTGCGTCTAATAATTTTTGTTATTGTAACAAAACTCCAGAAGTTTGTCCACACAGGACATCTGAAGACACAAAATACATTTTGATCATTCCACCTCACAGCAACAAAATATTGATTTGATGCCAACCTTTCCCCAATAGAATCTTCCCCCAACCTGAACCTGCACCTCAAACAAAATATTAGACCGTAGCATGTTTTTTAATACCTCATTACTATGTATTACTACTAAATATAACCTTTCCCCAGTTAATTCCCCACAGGAATTAAACTATTCGGATAAAATATTATGATGTTTTAAAAAAAATATACACCCTATCCTGCAGCATAATAAAGCTTCTGGTCGGGCCTTGCTCACCATCCAGTCTGTGGAAGCGCAATGACTAAACAATTGACTTTATATGAGGCACCTGATCTTTTACCAGATTGATGACAAACAAGGGCCAGAACCAATAAATACAGCTGTCACAGAAACTAAAGAGGTGGACACTGAGTGCACCTCGAGATCTCTAAACCAGCATTGGGTGTCTAAATGCAGTGCACACATTTTCAAGGCACATGCAAAAACTATTACATATTGTCAAGTGGGCATAGGCACCCACTCAACCGCCATGTAACAGTTTGTTAATTGACTCGATTGTCAACCGTGTTAATGTTTATGTTATTGTCAATGTGACTATAGTTTTTGTTATACACTGTACACAACCCAAAAATAGCAGTGGCATTCGAGATCCTATGCAAGCTTGAATCATTTGACATTTTAGAAGAGTTAAAACAATACAATGGTATGCCTATCTAAGCTGCTGTACTGATTTCCATCCAGCAGAGGGCTCTATTGCCTTGAAAACTTATTTTCTTTCAAACAAACCTTCCTTTCATTATAGGATAACCTATTTTCCTTCTTCTGTTATTATTTCCACATTACTATTTCTGTTTTACTGTGGTTTCTAGTCTTATTTTCACATCCATGGTCCCAGAAAGACCGTGAAACAACACAGCCCTACTTATTTATCCAGAGGTCTGACTGACTAGGCCTAATTGATATTATTTTCATGCCATCTTTTAGTCGTTGCTCTCCTCTCGAAGTGACAAAATAAATAGTGAATGATCCACATAGGAAGTGAATCAAAACTCTGGTTTAAATTAAAAGGAGAGCAAGCAGACAGATATACCTCATGGCTTTGTTGGCGGGAAAAATGTAATATTTGTATTTGCTTTTTTATTTAAAAACAAACGACAGGTCCTGTTTGAATCGTGTTGCATTCCCAGATTTGATTGTGAAATGAATTACGTAACACAGCTCCATGACACAATGTTTATAAAGGTGATCGCAGGGTTGAATAAACTTGTGTGTGTGATAGTTTATGAGTGTTGACAAGACGCACGTAAAGGCTTGCTGCAGGGAATGGGCGGATCTAGTCACTTCATTACAGCCAAGGCGGATCCATAATGAGACAGTTGACACATAGGAACCGAAACTCAATAGCTGCTGTTCACTGAGCCTTAAACTAACAATGCTCTCTTTTAACAAGCTGTCAAGTCAGATCTATTCATTCATTTGTGATGCATAATTACACCGATGTTGATACATCGAAAGACCCCTAAGCACTGTGCGCAGCATGCAAATCACATACTAAGTATTGTGTTAAATTATACTGAATCATGTAGCCAGACAAGTTGTTAAACATTTAAAACGTTTTGACATTATTATATTTGAAGAGTGCATCATCACCAATGTAGCATATTATACGGAGACAAGGGGGAATAATTAAATACCATTGAATTGAGAATCCATTAGGACCGTGGACCTCAGACAGAGCCAGCCAGTAATGTATATAATTTCAGTGAGGGACAGAAATTGTGGGTAGAGGTTTATTGTAAGGTGTCACTCCCGTATACAAACTAAGGCTGGAATTCTACGACAATTTGAATGTAGTTTGTCAAGTAGGCCTATTCTCTCAATCTCTATAAGCAACTCATGTCACGCGCGTGAGCTCACTGGCGCTGCAACTGTGCGCTCACTGCGCCACCCACTGTCCGTATTCGGTGCATCATTTTAGAATGAAAAAACAACCTGTCAAAACACACGCGCTGCCGCTGCAGCGAGCGCCGATGGAAGAGCATCTTTGTTTAGGATACTGCTTTCAGTCAGAACATAATGGCATGGAGTGGATGTTGAGGGAAGGAGCTAACCGCTTTTCCCGATGGCCGAGTGAGTGAGGATGCGACTCCCGTGTTCTATATTTGTGTCGGTATCACTCTTCACTGCAGAGACCACAGCAGCCCTTTACCTCAGCTCCACGTACCGCTCCGATGGCGATCAAATCTGGCAGGGGCTCACGCTTCTCTTCACGCTTGTTCCCTCGGTGCTCGTTCAGCTGACTCTGACATTTATCCACCGAGACCTCAGCAGAGACCGACCACTCGTTTTGCTCTTGCACATTTTACAACTTGGGCCTATCGTCAGGTTAGTGAGCAGAATGTTGATTTTTTGAATAGACTGTTTAACCAAAACAGTATGGCCAAGCCCAATCAAGCAAAGAAGCAAGTGCAATGTACTGTTTTTGAAACTGGCCGGCAATAATGGGGCGTTAGGTCTGGTGTAATAATAAGAATAATAAAGTGTCACTGAAATGATTCACGGCATAATGTCGTTAAAATTATTAAATAAGCCGCTTAAAATCCAATGTTAGATAATTATTTGCAAATCACAGTGTGTCTAGCATGTTAGCGGCAATATGGTCCCTTTGTCTCTGACTATATTTTGGGCGACCGCAGTGCTTGAAATTCAACACAGCAGTGCTGATCAATACAGTTCATCGATGGCGTTCGATGTAAAGCCACCGCTCACCGCACACTTTCTACCGCAGCACACGAACCAGCTACGGCTATATAGGCCTATGTTATTGTTGACACGGGGCCTCTACGGGTGGTCATTTAAAGTGAATGTCTGCACAGATGAAGCCTGCTAGTGCAAAGCCTTTGTAGTCCATAATATGCATAGGCTGGTCTTGTCTTGAATTAGTCCAGCGCTGGCCTGGCCATCTGCCTGCCCTGGACTATGGGAATCTGATCATAATCTCATCTCCAGGGAGCCATGCAGACCACGAGTTCAGGGTGCAGGCACAGCACATTTTTATATTGTAAACATAAACAAGAGGGAGGGGGGGTTCCTCACTATTGTTTGCTACTGTGTAGAAGTATACAGTTAGACATATGGGTCTAGTGATCACTACACTTTATTGACAAAGAGTGCCTTGATTAATTTCAATAGAGGTAATTTGGATAGTTGCCTGTGCATTAATACCCCACAATAACGACAAAGGATAGCATGAGCAACAGGTTAAACCCATTGAAATGAATACGTGGTTTGACCGCTCACTCACTCTACATTGTAAAGGCACTATAGGACCATAGTTGTTTGCCTATATGCTCCTTCTTTCTCCAACAACTGTCCCCTGTTGTGAGCAGAAGCTCTAAGAATAACACACGTTGCTGCTGGGTGTTTATCTTCCTTAACACAAATAGAGGATGCAGGTCAGTTGTTTCCTTCCCTTTCTCTCAGATAGCTGTCCAACAGCACTTCAGAGACAACAGAAAGCAGCTCTTCTGCTACTGTGTGTGGGCTAGTAAGCTAAGAACTATACAGGGAATAGCTGGTTCCCTTTTATCGTCCACAAATATAAACGTAAACATTTCTCCCCTGACTGTGCCAAGCACATTTTTATCTGCATTACACCGTGTTGTAGCGTAGCTAATACTGCGGGCGCGTTTGGGCTGCTAGGTTTGGTAATTCACTTCAAGCTCTTATCAGAGCCACTCTGGTTCCTCCTAATCAGGCCAACGCCATTCCATTCCTCCTACACCGCACTAATTATGCACAGGCTCCAGCCTCTTGTCTTCCATATCAAGTTACCCTCCATCTTAAACACACACACACACGCTCTTACTCACTCACAGACCTTGGCTGAAAGAGACCATGGTCCTTCATGTCTTGGGTGCATTTTGTTTGGAGAGTTGCTTTCTCATAGATTGGGTCGCTAGTGGTGCATGGTTAGGGTAGATCTTGTTCTGGTACAGTATCAATACACGTCACTGTTGGTGCTGTTGGGATGTGCTTGTTAAGTCTGATGACCAGTTTGTCCCCTACCTCCGTTTTGGCTTCTGTCCCCCTTCCTAGCTTTATACAGGCACTGTGTTGAACAGAGCTGCTCTACCCAGACTGCCTTAGTTAAATAGCGCTGGCCCTATGCCCAGACCTTCAGTCTTTTTAATGCTGCATTGGTAATTTGACAGGTTGCTCTCACTGCCACTAACAATTATCAAGCTTTTAAATATACATTTTACTGAAGTATGGGGATCTATTTCTTCAAATTCAGACCTTGTGCTTGAATGTTTCTGGATGTGTTCGACTGTTAGAGAGACCATGCTAAAGACATAGAACAGCGTTGTTGTTAGGGTACAATTTATTGTCTGTCCTAGAGGCTCTAGCTATTTAATATCTCATTAGTGGATTACTTTGCATGTGACCTTATTGTTGGACGCACTGATGATAATGCACTATTGTGTTTGTGCACATTAGGGGCCATGCCATTTATACAGTTCTTATGCCAAATCACCCGGCAAAAGTACAGGTTGGCTTTGTTTGCTGTTACATTTACAGAATATTTGGAGTATTGAGTTCCCGGAAAGCTTAAGTAACGTGCTTAACAAAATAAAAGACGGAAGGTCATGGCTAGTTGGCACGAAATCTTAGCAGACACTCAGAAAGAAACGAGAATGCACCCTGTGTCCTTGTCTGTGAATTTGTGTTGATAAAAGCCTGTTTCCATGGCCCCCCTGTTGCTGTAGGTGTCTGGAGGCATTCTGCATCTACGGCAGCGTGGGCCGTGTGGAGGAGCCTTATGTCAGCATCACCCGGAAGAGACAGGTGCCCCGGGCGGGCCAGTCTGAGGAGGTGGAACGGCAGGTGGGCCAGGCGGAGGGCAAGCTGTTCACGCACCGTGCCGCCTTTGCCCGCACCTCCGTCATCCAGGCCTTCCTGGGCTCGGCCCCGCAGCTCACCCTGCAGCTCTACATCTGTGTCCTGCAGCAAGGGCTGTCCATCGGGAGAGGTGAGTGTCTATTCTTCTCAGGCGTCACTTCCCTCGATGGTGGTTTCGACCGACACGTGTTCATCTTTATCACTCTCCACTTAGACGAGGCCCCCGGGCCGCTAGCTAGATCAGTCAAACCCCCTCTGAGGTTGTTCCCTGTTATCAGCTGGTACCCCCTGCAGACTACCCTCTCAGAGCCCCAAGCCAGACCAGTTACCCCCCCGCCCCCCCAGAGAGCAGGCTGTACAGCCGTCACCCACAGAACACGACAGAGCACAGCTCCAATGAGACATGTGGGCTGGGAAGTGAAGAGCCATATTAAGTGGATGGTGTTTTCATGAGTCAAAGTGTTATAGTGTGTTATGTAACCCCCACTCTGATAAACTCATGGTGTGTCTCTGGGTGTGTTTGTCTTTGAATTAAAAATATAGATGTGTGAAGATTTTTTTAATTTATTTTGGCAACAAATCAAACTGCAGTTATCAAATACCCACTGCAAGTTATTACGTGTCCTAATAATGTCCCATTATTGACGTGTGTGTGTGTGTGTGTGTGTGTGTGTGTGTGTGTGTGTGTGTGTGTGTGTGTGTGTGTGTGTGTGTGTGTGTGTTACTGAGAGCAGTGGTGAAGTGTAAATTTCCCGGGTACAGTGCTGAAAAAAATGAATAGGATTAGGACAGGGTGATGTAAAAGCATTGCGTAGGGAAAGCTACAAGGTTTTAACTGATTATTAAGAATGTAAAGTTAATGTGTCATAACCCAGGAAGCTGCTGTATTCTTTCTGGATATACCAGGCAGTCATTTCAATAGTACGGGGCATTTTTTTTGGTGTCATGGTTTGGCAAACTTGCTGTATGGTTTTTAAATACATTGCTGAATTTTTTTAATTAGTAATTTTTCTAATATTTATTATATATACCTGAGACATTTGGATAATTAAAACACTTTCTTTTTTGTTTTGACTACCAACCCTGAACTTGAACACTGCATACCACCAGCAATTGTCATTTGTGCAAAACCCAATGAGCAACACTTACACACTGCCTGTCTGACGGGGTGCTTTGTTCAGTATATTAATTATATTATATGAATGATGGTTTAAATACTTCAGAACGTCTCTTCCTTTGCCTCCTCCTGTTCCAGGCACACTTATGGTGATCTCCCTCCTGTCCATTGTCTATGGCGCGCTGCGCTGCAACATACTGGCCATCAAGATCAAATACGACGACTACGAGGTGGACGTCAAGCCTGGTGCCTACCTCTGCGTCTTCCTGTGGCGCAGCTTTGAGATCGCCACGCGCGTGACGGTCCTGGTCCTCTTCAGCTCCGTCCTGCAGCTCTGGGTCCTCCCCGTCGTCTTGCTCAACTTCTTCGGCTTCTTCCTCTACCCCTGGGTGCTCTTCTGGCTGAGCCACTCGCCGTTCCCCGAGAACATCGAGAAGACGCTGACGCGCGTGGGGACCACCATTGTTCTCTGCCTGCTCACGTTCCTCTACGCCGGCATCAACATGTTCTGCTGGTCGGCCGTGCAGCTGAAACTCAGCGACCCGGACCTGATCAACAAGTCCCAGAACTGGTACCGCATGGCCGTCTACTACATGGCGCGCTTTGTGGAGAACGCCTCGCTCTTACTGCTGTGGTACGTGTACAAGACGGATTTCTACCAGTTTATCTGCGCTCCGCTACTGGTACTGCAGCTGCTGGTGGCCTACGCCATCGGCATCTCTTTTATGCTGGTCTTCTATCAGTTCTGTCACCCCTGCCGCAAGCTCTTCTCTTCCAGCATGACCCAGGGACTTTGGGACTGCTCCGCCTTGCTGTGCCTCGTGTGCCACTCCCCTTCTGAGGAGGGTGGCACAACAGAGAAGGGCATCCAAGAGCCCCTGAGCCTCACCCCCAACCCCTGCAAAGAGCCAGCAAGTGAGACCGCTTATGAGACGCCCAACGACACAACGTATGAAGTGCTCAACGACCTGGACGACAGTGTGGCTGGCCAGATAAATGGCGACGTTAGCCTCAGCCACTCCTGCGGCCCTTGAGAGAGGTATAATTGGCTAATGCGCCATGTAAATGGGCCGAATGGCATAGAGCCGAAGTTTTTCCCCTTAATGCTTTCAAGTGCCACTTGGACCCTTATGTGCTGTCATATATGTTTACACTTTGGAGCCCCATGACCTCAATCTCACATCCAGCATGCCAGTGTTCAAGTTGTCTGGAACTCTTGTCCTGAAAATAAACTTTGAAAGGTGTTCATAATCAGGAAAAAAATGAAAAGCACATGTATATTATGGCCTACTACTCATACTATAATGACATGCTTTGGTTATCCTCGCCAAAAGAAGGGACTGGGAGCGTCAGCAGAGCTTCTCAGAATTTTGTAGAAGGGTTCGGTCAAGGGCCAACATACCCACAGTATTTTAGTATGAGTAGTACTAGTATGTGATTCTGAATACAGCAATAGTCTAGGTCTAAGCTTATCACATGTCCATCAAATCATACTTTGAAGTGCAGCTATTTGCACAAGAAGAGTGGGACTGCAGCCTCAGTCCACTGCTGAAGCTTTTTAAAGTCACATATGCTGCATTACAATTCACAAGGAGCCATGAATATGGTATGATTGTAATATTTAGCATGTGGTGGCTGTGTGCATGTTCAAACCTTCATCTTAAAGCTCCTTATTATTGTAAATGATTAGCCTAGGGGCACAATTTTATAAAAGTTCTTAATCCTGTCATTGTACAGCCGTGACCGACTTCTTTTTTACTTCCTTAACAAAGCTTTATCGTGATGTGTGCTGCTTAATGTGACCTGTGTGCGCTCATAGTGTAGATATTAAAGCACTAACGTAGGTAGAGACAGGTCTCCTATCAAATACACTCTTCTGCCAGCGCATGAGCTCTCTGTGCGAGTCACAGTTTTGCACGTTTACAGCACATTCGCAAACTATCGTCAAAGCTTTGGCTCGGTTTTTGAGCAACAGCTGTGTCTGAAGCCAAACAAGTTGATTGAATGAGAATGAGCTTGGCTTCGTCTGTGTGCTATTATTTAGCCATCTCTCCGTGTATGTCTTCCCAGTAGAATACTACTCATTTTGTAAAATATTCTGGTTCACATGTAATAACATAATATATATTTGATGGTGAAAACGTAGTGCTATATTCAATATTTATGTGAATGTTTGGTCTCTGTTTTAATTTTTGCACAGGCTTAATTTGCAATGTACAGTACCTTCAGCATCACATGAAAGACAAATTCCATTGTGTTCGAAAAAGTAAGTTGTCCAAACTGTCTGAAAATGGAATGTACAGTTCTGTTGAACAAATTCAAAGACAATTACATTTTAGTATAAGATTTGTTTTAAAATAATGATGTGGATAATTGTGGAGATTATGTTATACACATTTTGCATTGTGTGGATGTATATGTAGCTTATGTTAAGTCCAAACACAATAATACAGAGTCACCAGCCTTAAGTATTTATTTTTTTATGTTTGGATCAAGTCTGCAATAGCCTTAATTCCGCTGTGGTGCTGCAGGCCCAATTGAACATACTAATACTGTAGAGTGGAAATTAATTATGGTTGAAACTATGCCCCAGTCGTTTTTTAACATTTGAAGCCATTGATTTGTCAAATATGCCTATGACAAATACAATTAGAAATATGATCTTCATCTGAGTAGCCTTGTGGGGCCCTGCAGAGGAAATTACTCTAATCTACTGAAACCTAAACTGTACGCTAAAACAATTAATACAATCACTTAAGTTTATTACACTGTCTTCTTAAAAACCAGCTATAACCCTTAAATGATTTGTCTTAGGTATAATGTCTAGAAACTAACCTTCATCACACATTTCAGCATTTGCCTTAATGTAATCTGAATAAATTATTCACAAAGAAACACGTCTTGAATGGGTGTGTGCAGTTATATTTAAATTACAGCAAAGCATTTTGGTCATTTAGAAAGATTTTCATTCTTCACACAAAGTTTTTCCCAAAGGTTTTGTAGTTCTTCCGTAAATGTTAACACATTTTAAACAACTCCTTCTCTAAATCAAAGCTGAATGACTGACCTTGTAAAAAAAAGATACAAAGCTGCAATTCAGAATTATAGTAACCACTAGTTATGAGTTTATGCAAGACTGAATTCTGCTTTGCAGAAGAGTCTGGATGTCGAGTCAGTTTGAGACAGTTAAAAAGAAGTCTTTATCGTGACTGAAAATACATAAAGCATTCATGTATTAGTTGTCTTCCAGTTTTGAACTCAGTCACTACATTACGCAATTTTATAATGCACCCCAAAGAAGATTACTTTTTTAGGGGTAGGTTACATGTGATAATACTTCACCTACACAAATCATAAACCATGACTTCCACAGATTAATAAACATAACAAAATCAATTTAGTCTCATACCAATAGTATATACAAGAAGAATCCGTGGTAGAGACAATGGAACAAGTCTTAAAATAAATTACGACAGTGTTTTCAAATAGCAAAACTAGGTCCAGGTGAACCTGACATGTATCTTATTGGGGGATGTTTTGAACAGGAAAATCACCAAGCACAGTACAGACATGATATAGAAATGACAATGGTACAGTCTATGGTTCAGGGGATAATGGTCATGTTAATAGTCAACCCCATATGTTTGGTCAACCCCATATACTTGTAGTATTATAAAACAAAACATAGTGTTGTTTAGATTCTTCCATTTACTTGGTCCTCTATAAGCAACTTGGTTTGACATCATTTCTGTATTTGTTAACACTACGGGTAAATACAGGCCTTCCCCTCATGATGTAAGTTTCAACTGAATGCTTACCCTGCCCCTGACTGGCACTAGAGATTCAGTTATTGGACACCACATTCAGGGGTGAGGACGTAAGTGCTTAGTTAGTATTGGATTTTTCTCTTTCAAGCTGCAAGATGCTGAATGGTCTTTCCCCAGCTCTGCATTACTAGGCTGGGACTATTACTGCTCACCTACAGCATGGCTCTGTCACAGTGTCAATGCAACAGCAAAGACGCTTACCACACAGTACATGGTGCGGTTCTCCCACCTCACAGTGCAACATCCTAAGACAGAAACACCAGGCAAAAACTGAATGTCAATGTCATTTGCAGATCAAAAACACAAACGTAATAATAAATTAAACAGATTACTACAGATAGTAAGATGCACAGCCTTTATTTGGACAGATATCCACCCTAGTGGCATTGTCATCCCAAAACATGATCATAAATAGGGAGGTGCTGAACGTGTATTTCCCCTCACCATCAGTGGCAGTGTCCCAGTAGCTGGAGTTTGCTGTGTGAAGCCCAGCTCCACTCTTTTGCATTATAGCACAGTTCACTGCAAAACAGGAAAAGATATATTCCGTAAAGACATTTTTTTTTTTTTTACATCTCACAGCCGTTTTAAAAAGAGTTTCTCATGATGCACTTACCTATGTACTTGAATGGCTTTCCTTGTTTAACCAGCTGAGTGAGAGAATGTTCCACTATCCGTGAAGTCCACTGGTTCACTTTGTTCTGGTCATAGTCAGTTCCTCCTATGACACCTTCTATACACTGAAATAGAAGGCAAAAAACATACCAATTTGCACCAAATGTTAAAGAAGTAAGCTGTAGAGTATGTGGTTACAATGCAATGGCAAGGTTTCACTCCAAGCTACCTCTTTGATATAGACACTGGCCTCATCAGCATTGAATGAAATCTAAATGATAGAAGGAAAATGGCTAGTTAGCAGATAAACACAGATAACGAAGGCAACTAGTTGTACAAGTTCAATTGAATAATTGGAAAGCTGGCCGCTTGCCATACACATGCTTGTAATTTAGATGAATGTGACTCGCAACACAGCCCTCTGTAACCCTTGACACTCGTTCATACATCACGGCCAGTGTTTTCCTTTGGAGCTACACAGAGCTAATGCGAGTTATGCTCTAACAATAAATAACATAACAGTCACGCGCAGGACTAGCAGTGCCTTTAACATAACAGTAAGGCCGGTCTAGCAAGCTAACGCGTTAGCTACATAGGTAGTGTACCTCCTCTCCAGGATTGTACTCTTCCATATTTGCTGCTTTAATGTTAGTCTTGGCCTGCAAAACCCAAATTATTTATCCAACTAGCTAGCTAAACGGTGCTGATGATAGTCGGTCTTCTCTTTTTACAAGTAGTAGCGTTGGCTAGGTCACTAACATGAGCGTTTTGTTCTGTTTGAAACTGGCTAACGTTAGTCAACGTCAAGCGCAGCGGGGTCTGCCTAGTTCCTGCATAGATTTTAAATAAGTAGAATTGGCAGGACTATCCAATATCAACAAACAATCAGTTACATTTTTGTTGTAGTTTTCGTCAAAACACACTTAACGTTACGTATTCAAAAAATAAGCTAGTTGACAATGAGTCAGTATATTCCAACACAAATTGCAATGCAGTCTATGCGTTCTACTCATCCAAATTCTACGTCTAGATAGCTCTTCCAAGTAGGTTAAAGACATTACGGCGGCGTGTCCAGAAGTTTGCGTCGCTCGCTCCTAATTTATTTATATATGTATTAATTTGCATAGTGGGAGTTCTCTTTAAGAATAAGTGTGTAAGTAAGGAGGTTGCAAACACTCGCTGTTACATAATGTTTTTTTCTGTTGTTACGTCATATTATATCAAGAAGAGGTAATTCGCTCCCATTTTTGAGAAATAGATAATCTGCTGCCGCCGTGTGGTGCAAAGTTGGTGTTACTGGTAAAGCTAGAATTACATGTAATTTGCTTTTGAAAAACTTTCCTATGTTCAAAATATTCTGCTACACTCCAACCTACACGCTTACTTTTGTCTATGTGGAAACTAAATTTGCTCTGAACAAATACGTTTGCCCGCACAAAAACACGCAAAGGCACTTATACACAAACGGACACCCACACAAGCACACTACACACCGCAGCAAAGGCAATCCAGTCCGTCACCACGCCCCCTCCCAGGGAACACCCCGACAGAAAGGCTTTCCTCTACAGCTGCAGCTGTGTTCAGACGGTGCGGCTGAGCTGAAACGTACCTGTAGCGTAGACGTATGTGGGTTCTTGTCATCGGAATTTTGCTGACAGGAGACGGGATAGCCGGGGTGACCAGGTAAGCCCGGTGTAATTTCTGAACAAAAGTAGCATAGAACAGAACCTATATTGTTTTACATGTAATTTCGTGTAATACACAGGAAAGCAGAGGAGGAGAAGGTGACAGCAGCTGGAGAGGAATAGTTTTAACCACGTACCTAATAACGAGAAGCATAGATCAGTTTGGTTAAGCCCATTTAAGCGATTTTGCTTTCATGTTGTTGATACTGTGGTATAGATACACTATTTTAAAATATTTTAAATAGCTTACCAAATTCTTAATGATTTGCCTTAGTTACAAATAATGAACGATTTTTTTGGGGACCTTAGCAGCTTACACTACTTTTATTCAAGTTCAGTATTTGTGCAGGTGCAATGCAGCAACAGCCTATTGTTTATATATATATATATATATATATATATATATATATATATATATATATATATATATATATATTGATTTAATATTTTGTATCACAAAGGCTGGTAGTGTCATTAAACTAAATGAACAGAGAAACAAGATAGACCTACTTCCCCATTTGCTGGTTTTAATTTATTATAATCTCATTCTAATATATCCATTCAGATCATCAAGGTCCTTGGAGAGTCACAAGTGTGTGTGTGTGTGTGTGTGTGTGTGTGTGTGTGTGTGTGTGTGCGCGCGCATGTGTGTGTTAAAGAGAGAAAAAGAAAGAAAGATTGGAATGGTAGGAAGGACGACAAAGGTTTCAAGGTGTTTAACTTACACAGCGGCTTGTTCTGCGTTGCCTGAATTGTTTTAGAACCAGACCTATGCTGTTACTTGTTAATATTGGTTATTGGACATGTTACCCCCACCACTGCTCTGCTACATCATTCTGGTGTGCTGCTGCATTGTTTTAGCTGTGCCGTGCAGGGTCGTCGTCGTCGTGTTTTACTGGGCTTTCCCTCCCTCCCTCCCTCCCACTCGCCCGCTGAAGCCTCCCTCTCGTGTGCTATGATCTGAGTGACTCTGCTCCCCCTGAAGTGCATGCAGCATTTACGTTTTGGTATTCAGAGTGTGGCCCCATGCTGTGGGCTCAGAGATTCGTGGCGTCCCCCGTTCAATCATGGCCCGAGGCAGGCAATCAGTTTGGCCCCATTGCTACACAGCCACAATACAAGTGAGATGAAATGCCCAGGCAGTGCAGGGAGGGAGGGTTGCAATTTGTACGGAATGCAGAGAAGAATGACTCAACATGAAAATAGATTGCAGTGCACTGTGAGGGTAAAGCCCTGGGATGGGACAAAGCCCTACTATGAGGGTAAAGCCCTGCGATGGGGCAAAGCCCTACTATGGGTGCAAAACCCTACTATGAGGGTAAAGCCCTGGGATGGGGCAAAGCCCTACTATGAGGGTAAAGCCCTGGGATGGGGCAAAGCCCTACTATGAGGGTAAAGCCCTGCGGTGGGGCAAAGCCCTCCTAAGCCCCACTCCATCCTCTAGAACAAGTGGGGGTGTGGGGGGTATTCCCTCTGTGACATCTCACACACACGACTGCCCATACCCCTTACAGCACCACCCAGCCCACTGATGATGAAGATGGGGGGAGAGCCAACAAAATGTGGAGGATGAAGAGCAGAGTGAGGGGGAGGATGCCGGCATCGAGTCGACTTCTGCCTAGTTAATACCTGAAAGCCTGACGCGTTTGTATTCCGATGCTGGATTCGTTTGGGCAGACATGACACATGATTCTGCAACGTCCTACCAGCACCGTCCCGCATGCAAGGCTCAGGGCTCACACTGTTCCTTTGGTGCCCTTTTTTAACGTGTCACGGTTGACTCGGTGTAAATCCACATTATGATATTCCCAAACCTATCCCTCTCACTCAACTCTACAAGCCGTCTCTCCCACAGGGGCACTGTTTGTTGTAGATTTACCAGCTCAGAAAGAGGGGAGATTCTTTGAAATGCAGCAGACGAGCAGCAGTAGAACATTAAAGGGGTGCTATGAAATATTCAGCCAGGTTGGTGGAAGCCTGGCTCGCCTAAAGAGGGCGAAGCTGTTTACCGCCCAGCCTCTTTCTGTGAGACAAGAGCAGCAGCAGAAGCATCAGCAGCAGCATCAGCAGCATCAGCAGCTGGAATCTGGGTTAATAAGAGCAGCATCTCATCGTACATCTCTCTTTGTTCTTTTTTCACTCCGCAGAGATGAATGCCTCTCTTACCCGCAGCATTCGCCTCATTCATGGGCTCTTGCATCCTGTTATTTGCAGGGGAGGTGTAATTTGTAAGATCAAAGATTTTGAGGTTATATCAAAACACTTTCGTCAGCCTGAGGGAGATTTGAGTCAACCTCAGAGATTTCCATCTCCTATAACTGTGCACAGATTCAGTGACCAATATTGAACACATTGCTAACCAATTCGAGCCTTTACAGGCATATATTTTACACTTAGAGGAGAAAAAAGTTTAGTTTTGTGTGGTAAGGCTAGAATCTACATGCAAACTCAAAAGACAAGGCTGCTGGTGAAAGGCTTTAGAAATCCTTATCCATTAAGCCATTTTCTCTCAGACTGTTCAACCTTTTCATTACCTCGTCTCAGAGTGAATGGATAAAAACAGAGAAATTGCAGAGTACACCACCATGATCTTGGCTATTCGCCTTCACTATTTTACCTTCACGTCGATTGCTGCATGATGTGTGCGACTGTTCCCAATTTTGGGTTGTCTTAAGAGCTCCTTCTCTGTCATTTATCATACAGAGGACACGATTATGCAAATAATTAGCATGATTGATCATCATTCAAAGGTTGTTATCATCAGTCAGTGCATTGGGTAAATTGCCAAACAGTTGGTGAAGGCGGAGGTAAAAGGGAAGAGGGGGGCTTTCAAGAAGGATGGTTTTGTGTTTGTTGGAGTTTTAAACAAGCGCCCATGGCTTGGAAAACGAATGGAAATTGTAGCTTATGTTGAAATACCAATCTCTATAGGTTGCTCAAGCATAACAATGTAATAGGAACCACGATAAATGTCAACAATTCCCAAATATTTATTATATTGTTTCTTTTGTTTTTGGCAAAGTGAATCGAAGACACAGGCACAGGACTTTCGTTGTTGCAAAAACAATGACTCACAACTGCAATTTTAGAAGAATATTCAACCACAACGGAGTGGGATTATGCTTTTTAACTATATGTGTCTTGTGTGAATGCGTCTCAATACCTATTTATCTTGGTCTTTTTTTCTCTCTCAGTAAAATAAATATCTCCATCTATGTTACTGCCTCAAATCTCAATGCCTACCACCTCTCTTGCTTCTTTCCCCTCTTAGTGTAGGCTGCACACTGGGGTCTCTTATTTCGAGGACAGAAGACGTGAGCGTCTAATTTAAAAGCATTGAGAAGAAGCTGCTGCCATTTAAGGGCACAGACAGGAAGATAAGACACCGTCCATGAGAGAGGGAAGGATGGAAAAAAGATTGGTGGGAAGAAGGGTCAGTGAATGGCACAGGCGCTGAAAGATGATGCGAGGAGAAATGGAAAGGTGGAGAGAAGTGATTAGGAAGGAGCGCACAGGTTGCAGTGTTAACGGATAAGACCGTGGCCTCGGATGGCTTCATCTGTTTTTTCCCATTTCCCACATCATTGAGTGCCACAGGAAGTAGCAGAACCCTGCAGCTATGTTTTATTATTAGCGCCTTCGATGCCCCCGCTGCTGAGGGACGAGTGCTAGCTTTCTGCAATAATCTGTGTTGGGCAGGGCAGGTGGTGTCATTACAACATTGGTTTAGATTGTTGTCACCGATAAATAGACTACGTTCTGTGGGAGATGCAGGGTATGGAATTAAGATAAAGGGACAATCATTTACAACAGCTTCAGGCAAAAACGTCATCAGAAAGTATTTTCCCCTTGTGTAACTCCTGGCAGTGGCAGGGAGCCTTCTTATCTATCAGGGCCGCGGCACGAGCAAGATTAAGGGGTCCTCGTCGGGAAATCGTCATTTGGTGACTGAGGCTCCTGGTCATGCACAACACTAGAAAAGAGACTCGCAGAATATTTTATAATCCTAAAGGTAAATAACCTGAGTCAATCAAGGGATGTGGAATCAGTTGGTTTTTGAGTGACAGAATATCTTGAGCGGTTTATCCTGAGCCTTACTGACATGCGTGTAACCCAGAGTGATAAAGAATGATGCGAGTTGATTCCTGGTTCCACTTTGAGTGACAGGGACTGGGAGAGTGAATGACAGGTCGGGAGGTGAGGCTATTCGTTATGATCTGTTTCCAAAGTGTGTGGGTCTGTGTGTGTGTATGGATGTGTGTGTGTGTGTGTGTGTGTGTGTGTGTTTGTTAGAGAGAGAGAGAGAGAGAGAGAGAGAGAGAGAGAGAGAGAGAGAGAGAGAGAGAGAGAGAGAGAGAGAGAGATGGAGAGAGAAAGAGACATAGGCAGCCACAGTTCCACTCAAGTCACATATATTTGTATCTCGTGTCTTCCCATTCCCCACACTCAACCTGTGTCTCTTCCCAGAAGCATTTCCAATCTTGCCATTAATGCCAGGTCTTATCTCTAGCCTGTAAAGTGGATGACTTGCCAATTGATTTCACCTCACTGCACCGAGGGCTGCATCCTACCCCAGGAAGTGGATTACATTGAGTAAGATCTAAAACGGAGAGATCAGGGATTCTGTTTTTCACCTGAGATAAAGCATTTAATAATGTATTTATTTGGTTTAGAAAAGGCTAGAGTCCTTTATAGTACAGATCATTCATTTGGGACTACTTGAAAACAGTTGTCAGCTAAGTTATACAGTGGCGTTAAAGACATAAAGGAGATCCCAAAGTAATCTCTTCCACTCCATTCCATACTGGTTAGTCGTCGTTCCCCAGTTGCCTGTTCCCCAGTTGCCTATAAAGTGTAATTTGCTGTTCAATGAGATGATCATTATCTTTGATCTGAGGCAGTTGGTTGCCAGACTGCAGGCACGGTTTATGACCAGTCACTTGCCTAAATGTATTGTACAACTCCAAAATGTATCTGGGAAAGCTGCATTTATCATGCGAGACATCTATGATTTATACTTATATGTCTGTTGCAGCCTCTGTAAATCATTAGCTCTTTTTTTTATGTTGTTAAAAAGAATCATTACTGCTAGTCGGTAGGTTGTTTTTAGTTCCTTTGTCGGTGTTTCAGGATGTGCGTATATGGTCATGCATGCACTGTAATGTATGGCCACTGTGTATGTCCCATAAGTCTCCATGGTGGTGTGTACTGTTAAGGGCTATATAATGCTCATGGGCAGTGTGTGCCTGGTTAAGTGGATCTCTCTCCCGCTGTTTAGGGGCCCCCTGAGACTAAGCTAAGATGCTCTCTGACATTCCCCTTCTCTGTTCACCATCTCTGTTAGTGTCTGGGAGACATTAAAGATTCAAGAGGCAGCCACGTAACTACACACATTATCTCCCAGGACTGGTTTTAATGGGACAGGCCTGTTCTTTTGCTTTATTCTGACTTAAAGGTACAATAAAAAAAAAGATATACTGCCCATAAAAATAGATAAATTACAAATAATCCGATTACATTTCATGATAGACTTTCGACATAAATGATAAAGCTTACACCACAGTGAGAGCAGAACGGTGATTAATAGTGCAGCACCTCCTCCATAAATTGAAGAAGACAGCCGGACCTATTATTGATGTCCTCAACCACCAGGGCAAGCCTCTTCAGCCCTAGTGCTCTATTTCAGCCATCGAACAGTGGGCATGCTGGGGAGCATACTTCTCTTAGTCCCCAGGGAAATTACCTGGCAACCCATTGGTGTCACTGCTGGTAGACGCTGAAAGAACTGAGGTCTGAAATATCTTTAATTTAGCTGGAATCTCCCCGACTGATTTAAGGGAAAAGAATATTATCAAAGTATGTGAGATAGATGCTGATCATAGCTAAAATAATGTAGAGCAGGCCTCTGCGGATAAGAGCACTTTTTCCATTGGACACAGACCCAAAGCTGACCCACATTCGGGGTGCATGTCTATGCGAGCATACATGCTCTCACACACACACGCACGCACGCACGCACGCACACACGCACGCACGCACACACACACACGCACACCAAAATGTCTGTGTCATTCAAACAGAGTTTAAAAAGGAATAGAAAAGGAGAAGAAAGTAGAAGAGATGTCCAATGAGGCGTGAAGAGAGAGAGTTCTGGGAATAGGAGTGGGAGAATCCAAACTGCTTTTACAGCACATCCGCTGGGAGTAGATTGAGCCTCCCTGAAGTGGAGAGGTTTTTCCCATAGAAAACACAATGGGAAAAACTATGGGCCATTACTTACCATTAAGCCTTCTGGATGTGTCGTGGGATCAATTTAACAAAACATCCGGGACGGAAGGTATTCATTTGAAAACCCAACTGACATATCTGCTCTCAACCCAAATCCTGTCTAAATATTGTTTTTTAGAGTGATCATCTTGGATTATGCTATAATGGATATGATCATTATCATTACTATCCTGTTTATTTTGAAATGTAATCTAGCCTTTTATATATGATTTATTTGAATCTAGTGCTTACAACGTCTCAATCATGTGACAGTGACCAGTTTAGTATGCCTGCTACTCGTTTTAAAGCTGTTTGTTTGATACTTATTCCCAGAGAATTTTGTTTATGTATCCTATCCATTCAGGATACTTTTCAAACATAACGTACTAAACCACCCTCTCATTACTGATGTCCTCTGCCAAAACGTACATGGGAGTTATCCCGGGAACACCTGTGGTTTCTAACTAGTAGATTGATGTGCCTGTCATTACTGCCATAGCAAGCGGCGAGTCTGTATTGGCTCAAAACCAGTTGAAAATGAGTTAAAATTGCATAGTCGGTTGCCTTTGTGGCACTCGGACACATAATGATGGAGCGATGAGAGAAAACATCATGTTCTGCTTTTTCGTCTTTCCGTGGACTTAGTCCACAAGCAGTTTTTTCGGTAAGCCACAATACAATGGAGACTATTGGCAAACCCTCAGTCCGACAGGACATTGAAACCACATAATGGTTTTAATAACGTTAGATTCCATCTCTGGATCCATGATGGATGCCTTCGATGGGCCACCACAAAGTCACTGCCATTGACTGGCCATAGACCTGTGTCATCATTAGTCAGCGGCGTAGTCCGGGAGCTTTGGTGAGAAGCTGAGCTTTCCTGGAGTTTCTCTGCGATTAAATGTTTGCTGAGGGCAGAGAAAGGCGGCAGAGGGAATGTGTTTTGTGTGCTCAGGGAGGGCCAACCAAGCCTGCTATGACACACATCTAAAACTAGCATTAAGACACGCATAAGGTCACCAGGGTGGCTCAAAGCCATCAAGGCAATGGTTAAATACAGATGACTGTGTGTCTGTTGGCTTGTATAGTATTCAGAGAATAAGCGTTGTATTGCCACAATGCAATGCCCACAATGTCAATCTTAACCAAACATGTATGCGTGCGTGCGTGCGTGCGTGCGTGCGTGCGTGCGTGCGTGCGTGTGTGTGTGTGTGTGTGTGTGTGTTTGTTTTTGTGCTATGAAGTATGGGTGTATGTAAACTTTCACAGAGCAGCTGTGCAATAAGGACTCATTTTGTTTCACTTCCTGATAAGTCACAGGGAGAAATGAAGACTGACTGCAACTAATCATCTGTGTATGGGCCTGAATGGTGGTTGGATTTTTTGTCATTGGGATTTGTTTAATTAATAGGTTATATTTGGCAAGTGTCTGGGACATTCTTAAGCTATCGAGTAGAAAACAGTGTCTCTTAAAATGCCGTAGGAGTCTTTGCATTTGGCACTGCAGGTAAGCTAAGCGCGTTGCTTTTGTCTGTCATTAGCATTCATTCATGTAGAACCAGGGAGGAGGAGACAGGAGGCCAAAAGGAGTGCAAGACAGAGTGAGGATGAAAGGATGAGACAGTAATGAATGGGGGCGGATGGGGATTCACCTGGGCTCCTCCGCAGGCACACAAATGCAGACTCCAACGTCAGAGCGTGTCTCTTTGTTTCTCTTCTCGTTCTGCCCTGTGTCCCGTTTCGCTTCAGTTTTTTCCACGACATACCAATGCTAAATGTAGGCAATGGGATGATTTGGGGCATTGGCATTACTTGTCCTTTCATCAATCATAAGAAAGCTTTAATTCGTCAGTAGTTCTAGGAGCAGTGTTATTTCTACTTCATCTGTATTTGACCTGCTCGCAATACACATTATTGATAAAGTAAACAATTACCCATTTGGTGTACTATTCAAACAGATTTACTTAATACTTCGAAAATATTATAGAGTATTGTGTGTATGGGCTTTCTTTCACTGATTTAAGTTGCACCTCTTAATTTAAATTCTTGTCAGAGAGCCTGTCAATTACCAACAGCGTATATATGTATAATGCTCTCAAAGAAAAATCCCTCATCAGACTGCTGACAAAGGATTTAATTAATGAGACAGTTAGCATTCCCATAGTGAACACACAAGGGGGGGTCGGATGACATTTGCTCTGTCGAACGTCAAGTGCCCAGTGGGCCAATTATCAGGGGAAAGGATGTGTGCAAATTAATCAACATAAGATGTTTAGAGGTGTGTGGGTGTGTTAGGCTCTAGGTGTGGGGGACAATTAGTGTCTGTTGCATATGATTGCATGTCTAAATAATATGAGCTGAATGGTTAATGTGAAGCTTAGAAAAAAGTGGATTTGTTGGGAGCGATTCATTGATTCAAGGATTCCCTGCTGCAAGGTAGTCAAACCCTGAACAGTTATTTGTTATTTATGTACCAAGCAATCAATATTCAATGCTCAGGTCACATTTTGAGGGGTGATCCTTTCTATATTTTTTGTGTAAATGTCTCTGACAGTCTTTCAGTCTCTTATGTAATCAATGTTTCATTTCAACAAAATAAGTTTTCCAGCAGGTTTGCTAAGGGTGTGATTGTCATCAGGAGGATAATGGTTTTCTGAGAACACAGGCACCTTGATGAGTAACGGTGCACACCATAAAGCGCTCATTGACAGTTTGCAGCGCTTGGCCCCACACCCCCAGCAGAGACTCAAGAGAACACGCCAGGGAAATGGAATTTGGCCTAACTGCCTCTACATGAACTAACCCCACAACGACCCACCTTGGCTGTGCTCATCGGCTGCTTCGAGACTCGCCGACCAATGGATAAGGGCGAAGCGGAATTAAACCTCTCCTTTCTGCTGGAGCACGAGCGAAAGTTGATCCTCAATGTCTTGCAGAAGGACGAAAAACTTCGAAAACGGGAGGAGAAGCGCATACGGTGGGTGTTGCCAATAACGTGGCATCACTGGCATGGCTGCATCCTGCTTTGTTGAACCGTCTTCACACATCACACTCTGCCTCTGTTTGTAACCCTCCATCTCTTCGTTGCTGTCTCCCCTCTTTAGCAAGCTGAAGAATGAGCTGCTGGAGATTAAGCGTAAGGGCTCTCGGCGCCCCCAGGAGGTGGGGGATCGGCAGTGCGCCCACTGCCTGAAGACCCTGGGCCTGATCTTTGACCGCGGGGAGCTCTGCGATGAGTGTCAGCAGCGTGTCTGCAACGAGTGCCGCGTGAAGTCACCTAAAGGACGTCAATGGAAGTGCAACGTGTGCGCCAAAGTGTCGTAAGTCCAAGACCCTGTGGGTTAGGGAAGGGTAACAAGGCTGGGGGACCTTGGTGTCCAATAAGATTTGGTAATAGGAGAACAATAGTTCTGCCGAAATCCTGATGGCTTCAACACTCACTCATCATCATCATCCTTGTTTGTTGTAACGGGGCTTTGTACTGCATTGCTGTTTACTAAAACCCTCATTTATAAGAACATACATGTTTCTATGCCGATACGTTTTCATAGTTGTTTTAAGTAACGTATGATGCAAAAACATTAGGACTCTGCTGGATTTTTTTTTCTTCTCCATGATGCAAGTCATCTATGTGACACATTAGGAGAGACGTCACATGATTCATGGCTGAAGAGCATATGGTGGTCATATGGGTTTCTGTTCTTGGCAGGGAACTGAAGGTGGTGACGGGGGAGTGGTTCCTGGAGGAACGTTCCAAACGCTTCGAAAAGGGGAACGTGCCCAGCAGTGATGTGGTCAAACAGACCATCATGAACAATCCCATTGGTGAGCCTCGTACACTTTCCCGCTAACTTTGCCGTCAAAGTATTAACCTTGTCCGTGCACGTTCTGAATGAATAGGAATTCCTATTCTAGATGATGTTGACGGCTAATTTTTAAGCGTTAAATCTTCACTGTTTGTTTTGGACGGCAAGTTCCAGATGAGCCGTCTGCGGAGACTACATCCGTCCACGAAAAGAAGCAAACCTACCAACCTGAGAGGCCGGGTTCAGCCGTCTCCGCCAAGAGTGGCGTTCGATCCCTCTTGGATGGTGCCAAGAGGAAAGGGTAAGGACCCCACGCATAAAGCAGGGGCACGCAGTGTGTTCATAACAATCCATGAAGGATGGCGTTTCCTATGACCTTTTTGTGATTTGCTCTGCCACTGATGGATGGAAATGACTGTTTGTTTATGGGCATGTGGCCGTGTGTGTTCCAGGAAGAGGATGGACAAGAGGGGCAGTCGTCCCAGCTTGAAGCCAGAGAATGGATCGGACGGCGCCAGTGTTTACAGTGTCAACTCTGACGCAGACACACTCAGCGTTCACAGCACCCGCTCTGCTACACGTTCACACAGGTAAAGGTTGTGCCTTGCTTTGTTCATTCAGGTGACAATTTCTAACCACATCTCAAATTATTTTTTTAAATCTTTTTCTCATTTTATATATCTCTTTTTAAAATCAGCTTTATCTCTTTCATAGTTTATGTAACTGGACAGTCGTAAAATACATTTCACTATGGGTTGTTCTATGTATGGAAATGTATAGGAATGAGTCATATGCAATTTAAACTGTCTTAACTTAGAATTTTTTATTCGATCTAATTATGTGATTTAGCAAAGGAATCTACCAAATTTTATGCGCGATGTTATATAGGTATGATTCATTCTGCTTTTACCTGTGCTCAATATGTGTATTTCAGGGGGAGTGCTGTAGCTTTGGAGTCGTCAGGGTTACCAACTGTGCCCAACAACCTGCGCTCCCTGACACCGGACAGGTCCCCCACTCCAAGCAGCAGCGGACGGAGGGTCAGGGTCAGCATGCTCAGCAGACACCCACAAACAAACACACACACACACACACACACACAAACACACACACACACACACACACACACACACACACACACACACACACACATACACACAAACAAAAACAGACAGAAAAACACTACCACGAATAATAAAAAAAATTGCCAGTTAAAGCCATTATGTAATACTACAAGTGATGTGTCTGTGCAGCCCGATGGAGCAGAGAGTGTGGCCAGTTTTCACTCAAACGATAATGCTTCTGACAAGGCTCCAGGGCACCGGAGAACAGAGTCTGGAACCCCCACCATTGCTGTGTCCAGAGCTTCCGTCTCCTCAGGTATCTCCATGACAACTTGCCAGGGTACCTAACACCTAAGTTACATGCTCAAATACCACCCAACACCCACCTGCATTAGATTCACAGTTTCTATAACAACAGCACTCTGCTTGAGTTCTAGCCGGCATGAAGAAGTTGAGCTGTGAAAAACTAGAGGTTCAACCATTTTAGTGACAGGCGTCGTTTATAAGGTTGGCATGGGGCTAGGCAGTGTTACATTACTTAGTAGATGTTGAGGTTGCAATTGTGTTGCCCTCTAAGAGCTGAAGCCCATACAATATGTAAATTACATTCGACTTACGGTGCTGAGAACAGAAGTCACCTTTGTCTTCTATCATATATAATATAGTATAGTATAGATATAGATATAGTAGATATAGTATAGTATCTCATACATACACTATTGGGTGCTTTCTCACCTTCAGGCAGTATTACAATATAATTCCGCAGTCCAAAACCTGCATAGCTTTCACTGTCTCTACTCCAACTCATTTCCATCACCACCAGCTGCTTGTTGTTGGAGCATATGGGGCTCTGCCACATACTGAGGATTACATCACGACTCAAATTAGCGTCACTAATCCAAGCTGTCAATGAACTGAGGAGAAATACGTCTGTGTGGGCCTGAAGGGATGGAATCCCCTTTTCGGGGGGTGAGGGATCTTTCATACCCAGATATTCCATAAACGTGTACAGCTCTCTTCAACTCCCTGTGGTCCCTTAAAGCTTAAGACTTCCGACAATTTCAGTTTTCTTCCCTTTACATAACCCTGAGGCAAAGATACATAATTAGAGCGGGAAAACTCTGTGCTGTGCATTTTTTTTTTTTTTAAACAAATTTTGCTCTGTTGTCTAGACCGATTGTCTCCTATTCTCCGGACTTCCTCATTTCTTTGACAGTGTTGGTGCTTGCGTTGAAGCTCTCTCCCTCCCTCTCTTGTCTCCTCCAGTAAATGCCAATTTATATTCCACCGCTGTCCGCGCTCTCTCCCTCCCCCTTATTCACAGACCGCAGTCGTTCAGAGGTGGACCTGTCAGCTCCCTGCTCTGAGCCAAACGATGATGCCTTCAGTCTCAGGAGCCGTTCTGTACCAGGCCTCAACGACACAGTGAGTAGTCCGAACACGCCCCAAACCCCCCGTGCCCTCCCCCTCTTAAGCGCCGGTGCTTTCCCTCTCGTTTATTTTCTACTTCAAACCTCAGCTGAATACAATCAACTTAGAGCGTCCGCTTCAGTTGTGGCGTCGGTTTCCATGACGATCTCTACGGGCCCCGGGACGACATTGCCCGTGTGCAATTCGGATCTCTTTATCCGTACATTTATATCCACATCAAGGCAATGATGAACAGGCGGATGATTAACCGCCGAGTCATGAGGGAATGAATAGGAGGCTGGCTAAGCAGAGACTGAATAGGAGGCTAGCTAAGCAGAGACTGAATAGGAGGCTGGCTAAGCAGAGAGTGAATAGGAGGCTGGCTAAGCAGAGACTGAATAGGAGGCTGGCTAAGCAGAGACTGAATAGGAGGCTGGCTAAGCAGAGACTGAATAGGAGGCTGGCTAAGCAGAGACTGAATAGGAGGCTGGCTAAGCAGAGACTGAATAGGAGGCTGGCTAAGCAGAGACTGAATAGGAGGCTGGCTAAGCAGAGACTGAATAGGAAGCTGGCTAAGCAGAGACTGAATAGGAGGCTGGCTAAGCAGAGAGTGAATAGGAGGCTGGCTAAGCAGAGACTGAATAGGAGGCTGGCTAAGCAGAGACTTCAAAGTCGACCAAGCAGTTGTTAGGGGACTGTAGAGTGTGGGGCTGAACCAGGGGAAGGATCTAAAGGACTGACCTAATGGTGGCCTGACTCTCTTCTTTAGGTGAGGGGCACATTTACATGCACCGTCTCCTCTATTCACACCCCACACCCAGATACACTCAGTCACACATTTGCGCACGCACACACACACACACACACACACACACACACACACACACACACACACACACACACACACGTACATGCACATGCACACACACACACACTAGCGAGCTAAGGGACTGTGTATGATAAGTGAATAATTGAATTAACATACCCTGTCCTGACCTGTCTTATTGAGTTTACAATTGTTCCCGGAAAACTGGCTGTCCACCCACGCAGGTCCGCTATGTTGGCTGTGAACAACATGAGCACACTGTGTCTTAAGGGTTTTTTGTATAGTCCTTTTAGCTTTGTTCAACATCAGAACCTTATTCTCCTGCAGGAGTTTTCAGACGAGGACCGGGAGGAGGACATTGATGCTCTCATGTCGGCACACAGCAAACCCATCAACCGACGCCTGAGCAACGCAATGTCCACGGTAACACTGGTCTAAAGTCGAATGAAATACAAATGCACGGAACAAAACTCACAACACTCCTGGTGTGGCACAGGACGACAAGCTGATACGCGTACTATACTATACTATACTATCTCTCTCTCTCTCTCTCTCTCTCTCTCTCTCTCTCTCTCTCTCTCTCTCTCCTCATGATGAAGAGATGACCTTGTGGTGTACTGCAAGCTAGGGAGGGCTTGGTCATTCCACTATTCCTTTACTCTCCTTCTCCCAGGCTCTGGATCCTTCATATACAAACATCTAGAATCCACATATAAACAAACCATCGCACGCTGTACCCTATTGTTTTGGAAAAGCCATCTGAGCGAGGAATGACTGTGTCCCAGGATGTTGGCTATGTAAACAAGATCGGTGGCCTTGGGCCTAAAGAACAGAAGGCTGGTGTCACACAAAAGAACCACAATGAAGGCTCCACCTATTGAGCTAGCATTGAACTAACCTAAACAAATATCTTCCACATGTATATGTCTATGTCAGTGTGTTATCCAAAACAAACGGAGACACAAACTGTGCATAGTAAGCAACGCTGATATTGATTGGTGTACAGTAAAATCATATAAATAAATATGATTTGCACATTGTAGGAATACAAAGAAATAAAGGGAAGCAGCCCATATAGTCTGCCAAACAGGCATTTAGCTGTCACCTCAAACATGACTAATGAGGGTTGCTGTGTCTGTTGTCGGTAACAGTGGAGGTGTACGGTTTTCATGTATAAATGACAGAGATTGGCGGACACAGGCCGTGAGCTTGGTTTGCCAGCTCCTTGCCAACGGGTCACAAGAAGGAAACGGATTCGGCTGAATGGCAGGAGCAAACACAGGACAAAGAGAATTAACAAAAATTCTTTAAGCTATCCTCTAGAATATTTAAGGAGCGCTGTTTACAGTATTCCCCGGCCGTTCGAAGCTTGAATAGTATTAATGTGCCGGTTGTAGCCTTATGAGCGGCTCTGTTACAGATGCTCCGTTTGATATTTACCAGTGTTGTTAGAGGTCTAGCGTGTTTATTCTAGAAGAGTTGTCTGATAATCACCATGGTAACCCTGTGTCATGTGACTTTGAGACTGGTTCACCCCCTCTGGAGAAAAAGCTAGAGGCCCTGCTCTGGAGCCTGCGGGCTTCCGTCTGTCGACTCTCTGCGTGTCCCTGTCTTAATGTCTGCTCCTTTTTCCACCCTGTTCTTCTTTCTCTCTCTCTCCCCCCCCCCCCCCCCCGACTCTTATCTCGCTCCATCTTCTGCCAGTCCTCCACGCCTGGCTCTGAGAGAAGGTGGGGTTATCTCAATATCCCCGACTCAGACGCGGAGACAGTAAGTCTCGCCCGTTTGTCTCCTGCATGCGTCTGTTAGGGCTGACAGCAGTGATGTGATCAGTGGCCGAATCTATGGCCCTGTGCCCGCGCCAGGCACACGCATGGTAACTCATGGCACGATAAAGTCCAGGGCTGTCCTTCTCGTTGCTGCCGTCGACAGACAAAATGGGTCACTTATCACACAGGTTTCCTCTAGGCAGGAAACGAGATAAGCCTCAGGATATTAGATTTCAAAATCAAACACATGCAGCTAAAAGAGTCATCTCCACCTGTCCTTCTCTGCTCCCTTCTCCTCATCTTCATTCGCTTGTTTCTTCGCTCGTCTGTGCGATGATCCCTGTATTTCTGCATGGTGCTTCATTTCATCCTCCTCTTGGCTGTTTCTTCCTCCTGACTCTGTTTTTCCTGCCTTTCTTGATCCCTGTGTTCTTTGTCTGCCTGCTCCGTGTCGCTCTGCCGACCTTTACCTCCGCTCTCTCCACCCCCTAACCCCCCCCCCCCTAACCCTCCCTTTGCCTCACAGAGCAGTCTAAACAGTATGATGAGCATGTATAGTGAGACCGGTGACTATGGAAACGCCAGAGTGAGCGGCGAGATGCTCTTGAACGTCAGCTACAGCTACAAGACAGGCGCGCTCACTGTGCTGGTGAAAGAGTGCCGCAACCTGGCCACGGGAGATGAGAGGAAGCAACGGACAGACGCGTAAGGAGCACACACACACACACACACACACACACACAAATGCACGCACGCACGCACACACACACACACACGCACACACACACATACCCCGTGACAAACAAGATCCCGAAAAAAGCCATGGTTTAAACTTCGGTGACCTTATCATGAAGTGGCGCGTCATCGTCATAGCGATGCGCTCACAGAGCCTTGGGGGCAAAGCCCCGGCAGAGTGCATCGATGGCATGCCTTTTAGAGAACGGTGGAATGACTTGACCGCTGTGGTTTCTCCAGCTATGTGAAGGCTTACCTGCTCCCGGACAAGTCACGCCAGAGTAAGCGGAAGACCAGCATCAAGGCCAACACCATCAACCCAGTGTTCAACGAGAATCTGAGGGTGAGGGGCTACAGAGAGTACGGGTGCACTGCTCGTTGTAGAGAGAGGTCACTGTTTCGTGGCTTTCAAAGTGTTGTCCGTTAGTTGTACCTGTCCCCCCACCCCCCTCCCCCCTCTCTGACTCTCTCCCCTGTGCCGTGCAGTACGTGATCAGTCATTCCCAGCTGGAGACCCGTACCCTGCAGCTCTCCGTGTGGCACCACGACCGCTTCGGACACAACAGTTTCCTGGGCGAGGTGGAGCTGACCTTCGACGCGTGGGAGTTCGACACCGAGCTGGAGGAGTGGTACTCTCTGCAACCCAAGGTGGCATTGACGCGCACACACACACACACACACACACACACACACACACACACACACGGGGGGGACGACATGTCGACGTGTACACCTTTTGAACACATTCACCTTTGCATGTATTCTTTTCGTGGTGACACGTATCTCTTCATTGAAGTTGAATGCGGCCTTTTTGCAGGCGGACGGTAGTATGGACTCCATGCCGCAGTACAAAGGGGAGCTGACGGTGGTTCTGAGGTATATTCCTGCCGAGAAGAACCTCATGCTCCCTCTGGATCAGGTGCAAGGTGAGCCTCTCCGCTGAGCTGTAGGCTCTGCTCTACCGGCCCTGTCCCACCAGCAGCAGCTTACATACACAACTGTAAACGAATTACATCGCAACCGCTTGATGAAGATTATCTGCATGGCTACTGAAAGGCAATCGGCCGATTCATTTCTTTCCTCGTCCTCTCAGTGAAGAAAGGGTTCCTGAGAGGAAAGAAGACCAGCATCACGCTCCCCAAAGGGGGCATGGTGGAGCTGCTGGTGAAAGAGGCCCGGAACCTGACTGCTGTCAAATCCGGAGGCACATCAGACCCCTTCGTCAAAGGGTGAGATAATATCCAAATGCTGTGTTTCCAATTATTTTTCCCTTCGTTAGATCACATCCGTGCAAAAGTAAACTGAGGTTTCTAATCGACGACTCGGTGTCAGTTAGCTAATGATAAAACGTCAAAGTTATATTTCAAGCTGTGCTGCCACCGCCCAGGTACCTGCTCCCAGACAACAGTAAGTCGACCAAGCACAAGACGGCGGTGGAGCGTCGCACGGTGAACCCCCAGTGGAACCACACCTTCACCTACTGCGGCCTGCAGCCGGGGGACCTCAACAACGTGTGTCTGGAGCTCACCGTCTGGGACAAGGAGGCCCTGGCCAGCAATGTCTTCCTGGGAGGAGTCAGACTGGGGGCTGGGACAGGTGGGTGTGGGGAAAAAACGTTTACAGTTTTCATTGACTTCTTTCTTGCAACCATGCTATACCAGAAGTGATACTTGTCGTCGGCATGACAGCATCATTAACCATCACTTTAATCAAAGGCTGGATAATTACTGCTTAAGTCCAGTTATGTTCATTTAGTCCACGTTGAGTAAAATCAATGGTGTGGGTCTGCTACGTCCCCCTCAGGCAACAGCTATGGTAACGAGGTGGACTGGATGGACTCGTATGGGGAGGAGCAGCGCCTATGGCAACGCATGGTGGACAACCCAGAGGTCCCTCACGAGTGCACTCTTATGCTGAGGTCCAGCATGTGCAAACACATCAGCTGAGGGCAAAGAAGGCCCCAAGAAAAAAAAGCGCGCACACAGATGGAAGGAGAGGTGGAGGAGAGAGAAGGGCCCCTGAGACACAAAAGATGTCGAGCCAGAAACAACGACGCCGATATGAAAAATGACATACTATATCCTGCAATACAGTGCTATCGACATATTAACCCCTCGTATATCTCCAGACGCCGCCACCCGCCCTTTACTGAGAGTCCGTCTCCTGAGCAACCAGTCATGCCTTACACTCTCACGGCCATTTGCCCCTCTGTCCTCCAGAACCTGCGATCACAACCAAGCACCGCTAGAACTACTGTGTATCATGATGACATGTATGTAACGTACTGTACTGAATAGGCACATTATGTCTGATGTATGATGATGTGAATCTCCTACTTACCCTGTGCACATACTGTATGGGTGACTCGGGAGTCTGTCCACGTCTATGTAGTGGATTGTATACCACTCACATTTCTCCACATGGGACCAAGCACTGAGGTCCTTCCCGAAGCATTTAGGGGTTTGACTGATCCTGCATGTCAAGACTTACACATTCCTAAGAGATGAAAGCGACTGTAAACGTTGTTGATGAAGCACACACGGTATCGCTGATAAGAAGAAAAGAGCTCAGTGACAGGAGTGAGCGTAGCGGACTTAGCTATCCTTTCCCAACTTTATTTGATTTATTTGGGAATAATAGTGGAACGACAAAAACACTTTTTGAATAACATGAATACCAGAGAGGCATTTGAGTGAGCTAGGTAATTACATTGAATTAAAGCACACCCGCAAAAGTATTTTGATTCACAATACAGACAGAAAAACTATGGAAACCTATTCGGCACCACTCACCAGCTCTCTAGCCGGTCAGTTTGCCCCGATTTCTAATCTCTATTTAAATAACACCCTAACCCTTGCCTACCACTGATTCTCCTGACCCATACACTCCATTAGTGTGGTTTAATAATTTTTCATAAAAAAATAATAATAAAGTACATAAAGTATGCCATGAGGGGATGTAAATGAACAGCCCACCTGCTGCTTGGGGTGAACTTTCTTCATCTTGCTAGGCCCTGATGACATTCCCTCTCGTGAACACAGCCTGTACTTTCTACATAGGTTTTTCCTCTAATACCTACGAGTTATGTTAAGTGTTTATTGTTTAACAAGCACAAGCATCGCTTGGCAGTTACTGTACGCGTCTTTGGCAACTGAGCGTCCCAGTGGGGGTGACTCAGCACAGAGACAAAGCCACCCTCTCAGAGAAATGAGTCATCGTCTGTCACCTTGTCCATATTAGCGTGGCTGCGATGATGATTCACCTGTAGCTACAATACCTTGTTCCGGAGTCAAGGCTAGTCGCTCCGTTGTGCGGATCGTAGAGTGTATAGTCTTACGCAGTCCCATTGGTGTCCGTCTTATATGTGGAAAGAGTGTTACCTGTTAGCATCTGTGTTGCCAGGGCAATCATTCTAATGTATAACATTTATAACACATGGGTATGATTTAGTATGTAGTTAAAAGAGTTATGTGCAATACTCTATGACTGATAAAACTGAAGACTTCAAAAAGCATGTACCGTCTACTGTATGTCATGTGCTGACCTCAAAATTATATCTGCCACAATAAGGTAATGTCAACATTACAGTGATATAAAAATCCTTAGATTACAACGTGTGAAATATTTTGATTAAATAAACCACACATATCTTGCCTTGGTTTGTTTGTAGTGATTCGTGTGACAAAGCACGATAGCAAATGTTTGTATTTCCACAAGCTTTGAAAGACTGACAGTTACAAATGGGGTAAAACACAGTAAAAGAGAACCAACTGTTGTATGAAATCACAGTCTCAGTAAAAAGGCGAAGTCAATCATTGTTATTATGATGTAAATCAAACAGTGTACCGATGAACCAGCATCACTGTTTCAAACATTAAAACACACGCACACATTCCTTTTGTTTGTGTAAACACATTATTATAAGAATAGAGATACATAAATAAAAACAGCTGAAGGATCAGTTTCTAGCACCTAATACCAACGAATAACTCCTACAGATGAACAGGAAAATAATCAATATGATTGTGCTTCATGACATATTCTGTCAGAGTAATAACATACTCTACAATATTTTTTTTTAACAAATTGTTCCGTGCTATAATGAAGCAGTACTAGACACTGCTCACCACAAAGGGACAGGCAGATCACCAGAAAGACAGATACCCTGACACACACACAAACACAACACACACAAGCTCACACAGATATTGCTGCTTTCAGAGGTTATTGAGAACGGGTGGGAGGGCTTTCTGTTTGCTGTTTCAGATCACATTCAGCCCAAAATAGGATTAGTTCTAAAAAAACTGGCTATCAAGCAGCCGTGATCTCGAGTCCACACTCACAACTGACGATTTAGAGAGATAATTCTACCTGGACAACAATTTCAATATGATATGGGATTTGAAATATCAAGTTCCACATAAGCCACTTCACATTTCATCCCCCAAATTCTTTAGAGCCATAAGCTGATTTTTAGTCTGTTAAACGTTCTGATGCTAGTAAATGTCTTTCTGTCTTTATCGTAATAATGAAGGTGCATAGTCGAGATGGGATGTTGAGAAAGGGGCAGGTGAGGCTACGTTTTGGGTAGATATTACGAATGGGGTGTTTTAGGATTGACAGGTGTGCCCTGCCTCCTGTTGAAGCACCATCTCTTCTTTGCGGAGGGGGAAGGTGTCGATGGTGGTAAAGATTTGGGCTGCTGTGATTGGGTACGTGTAACGCTCTCTGTCCGTGCCCTGTTTGTCGATCAGAAGAAGGTTGAAGGTGTTGTGAGAAATCCGGAGCTGTAACCTAGAGCACACGCCCGCGCGCGCACACACACACACACACACACACACACACACACACACACACACACACACACACACAAGCATAAGTGCAGTAGTTGTCACACAATGATCAAAGAGGTACAGGAATTCTTGAGTTTGTGTGTGTGTGTGTGTGTGTGTGTGTGTGTGTGTGTGTGTGTGTGTGTGTGTGTGTGTGTTTGTGTGTGTGTTTGTGTGTGTGTTTGTTTGTTTGTGTGTGTGCACCTGATTTGCACTGCCAGCGCTGGAGGGAGAAGCCTGTGCCGGATGCGCCCAATCTGTGCTGGATAGATCCCGACAAGTTCGATCACTGTCACATGCCGGAGGTCCAAGCCACACTGAGCGTGCTGTATACAGAAACACACACACACACACACACACACACACACAGTATACATGTGATCATAAGACACAAAAATCCACACACAAAAACAAACATGATAGACACAAGTATGATGTAGAATGAAAATATAACCTCCTTTGTATCACCTGTGCTGGTAAAGGCTAGGTCGGGGTGATTCAGTATGACTTCAGTCTATGTCTTTTCTGACACTTTTAAAGGTCATGGCTTTTAAACCAAACTCGCCTTTATATCTTATTTGACAAGCAGATAGAAAATCGAGTCCAAGAATAGCCTGATTAGAGAATTCATCAGCCTTCATTTTCTGCCCTGACATTTTCCGTGTTTACCAGCAGCATTTCGCAATTTCCATCATCAGTCACTTCACTCGAACATGGATGTGTGTGCGCACGCACGCTGTCGCACAAACACACTCAAACACACACACATTAATCAAGGGCAGAGGAGGATGATAAGCACAGGCAAAGATGCACACACATCATTTAATTCACTTCAGAAGAGTGGGGACACACAAAAGTGTTACACAGTCTCTCTCTCTCTCTCTCTCTCTCTCTCTCTCTCTCTCTCTCTCTCTCTCTCTCTCTCTCTCTCTCTCTCTCTCTCTCTCTCTCTCTCTCTCTCTCTCTCTCTCTCTCTCTCTCTCTCTCTCTCTCTCTCTCTCTCTCTCTCTCTCTCTCTCTCTCTCTCTCTCTCTCTCTCTCTCTCTCTCTCTCTCTCTCTCTCTCTCTCTCTCTCTCTCTCTCTCTCTCTCTCTCTTCACATCTCCCTTTTCTCTCTGTGCATTTCTCCGTGTCTCCTCTCCATCATACCTGCAGGTTAGTCATCTGGAACCGGTAGTAATGATTGGCAGCTGTGGGGGCGGAAATGATGAGCAGCCGCCGTTTCTCATAGAACTGGTCCAGGAGCGCCGCGGCTGAACGCACACCCACGTTGAGGTTCATGGCTGCAGGATGACACGGCATGATGATAAACCCAAACTTAAAAACCGCCGGCGGGGATACCGGAGAGATCATACCGCGGTCAAGACCATTACAGACACCGCAGGTCAATATCAGAGCAGTGAGTATGGATTGGCTGATGTTTGGAAGCGATCAATAGTGTTTCTCTGACTAAACACACATTTCTATTTTCACCTCCACTGAAACCCCCCGTGCCTCGGCTAACTGCTTTGGCAAAGTTCAACACGAGAGGGGGAGGTGGGGAAGGGCATTGCGTGAGAAAAAAGGTGAGATTTCAATGTGTTCTGAGGTCTGTGTGTCTGTGTGAGAGAGAGAGAGAGAGAGCTCTGTTCATACGTACGTGCACAGGCCGTATCTGTCCCAGACCAGGTGAGTCCGTACTGGCACACCCTGGCGGCGCTGCCTTGGATCTCGTAGCCGCCCGTGCACGTGGACTGGCAGGTGGCACCGTAGTTGTCGCCGTCGCTGTCACACTTCATGTAGCCGTTGTCAGGGGGAGTCAGAGGACTGCAGCGACGCACTACAAGCAGGGTCCAAAAATGAAAGACCTTTAGTGAACGACTCTGACTACAAGGCGTAGGAACACTGCCAAGAGCATGAGGAAGGCTGCTGGGGAACGTCAGATGTGTAAAGATCTCAACAACGCTGAAAGGAACACTCTATGTGGAGTGGCTGCTCTCTGGTCCAGCTGTTAGAAATGGGATGGGGCGGGGGGGGATGGACGGACGACGATGACATTACCTCGTACTCTGACAGAGAAGCGACAGGCCGCTTTGTTCCCTGCCCGATCGTAGACGGTGTAGGACATCTTATGAAGTCCCTCGGGGAAGTGGGTGCCGGAAGCCTTTCCTTTCAGAGCCACACTGACGGCACAGTGTTGGGAAATGATTACTACTCAAATTCAGTGGAAAAATTAATGTATATAGGCATTCATTTCAATAAAACGGCGATTAGGAGGGTGGACTAGATAATCCAGTTGATTGTCTGGAAATGTTTTCAAACGACACAGAACTACTCATGAAGAGTGAAACGGCAATTCGTTTCAAAAGAGTGAGCACATGATGGTGATTGGAGGGGCAGAACGGGAGGTTGTGGGTGAAGGGTCAGACTGACTCTGTGAGGATGCCGTCGGCCGTGTCCTTTCCCTCCGGCATGTCCCAGGTCATCCTGGCCGTCAGCTTCCCTGGCTCGGCCCACTTGTCCTTTAGATGCGGACACTTGATCACTGGGGGGTCCAGGTCTAGGACAAAGGAGGAGAAGAGAAGTGTACGGACATGAAGTTGAAGTACAAAGGAAATAAGTACGCAGTAAAAAAGGTGTGTGTAAATTTGTATGAAACATCCCACAGAATTAACAAGATATCGGGTTGAAGAAGTCTCGATAACTTGCTCTAACATCAGACCAAGTAAATTACAGATATCTGAATGTAGCTAACACAGCCATCCAACATGGTTGATGTGCTCCCTAGCCAGTAAACACACACACACACACACACACACACACACACACACACACACACACACACACACACACACACACACACACACACACACACACACACACACACACACACACACACACACACACACACACAGTAATTACCTGCCTTCATGAAAGCTGTAAGAATTTCCAGATTGCGCCAGGCGTATAATTACATAAATGCAGTGATTATGAATCTGCTTTTGCTTTTCCGGCTCAATTATTATTTCAATACTCTATACCTGCATTTAGTCGTCAGTCATCTGGCAGAGATAGGAGGCTGTGAAAGAGTCTATCTTACATCAATAGTTACTGATGATTAATTAACTGAGGAGCTCGCTGCAAATGTTACTGGTTGTTGCCTGGATAGGAGAGATTATGCGTTTGGCAGGTTTATCATTCTACTGTTGTCACTCTAGCAAGGAAACTCACAAAGCACAGACAAACTCACAAAGCTTACTGAATCTTGGACCGCGACTATTCCCGGGCGGGTCTACACCAGTATGAATGGATGCAAGGCTATTTATCATTTAATAGGCTTATGTCCTCTGGAAAACTGTCAACTGGCCAATCACTGTGCACTGTACTGAGGTGTCAGCTCGACGGATGAAACGACAAGCACAAACACTCACCCACACAGGTGCTCTCTCCTGCAGTCCAGAGCTTGTTATGCTGGCAGGTGACGGTCTTCTGCCCCTTCAGGGAGTATCCTGGGGAGCAATAGAACTCACAGCGAGAGCTGAAGTAAGAGCCGTCGGAACACTTGTAGCCCCCGTTGACCGGCATGCTCAGTTTTGGGCACC
Source organism: Aplochiton taeniatus (assembly GCA_017639675.1). Taxonomy (NCBI): domain Eukaryota; kingdom Metazoa; phylum Chordata; class Actinopteri; order Galaxiiformes; family Galaxiidae; genus Aplochiton; species Aplochiton taeniatus. Next base: position 47,743,504 of record CM030172.1, read on the forward strand.
GGATCTCTGCCAGAACAAAGACATTGTTTTAGTCATCCCTCATCTTGCAAGTTGCTTTGTGTGGGAGACGTTAGATAGAGCTGTCTGTTTGGTAGTTCTACGTGTGTGTGTACGTTAGAGGAACAGGTTTCGTTAGGCTGAGTGTCCTACCCCGGCAGGCATAGTTGGCAGACCAGTGTTTGCTGGCCATGCACACCACCTCTGGGTGGCCCTGCATCTCGTAGCCCCTCTTACAGCGGATCTTGCAGCGCGCCCCTTGGACATTCTTGTAGTGCCCCCCTCGGGAGGTCTGACAGCTCACATCACCATGTTTCACCTTGATGGGGGCACACCAAGGAGTCCCTAAAAGCAGGAGATGTAGACGCGTATCTTTCAAGAATGATGGCGTGACATATCCTACTGAACTGTTCCTGACCACTACCGGATCTAGCCTTTTATGGTTTGTGCTTTCACAGACACCGTATTTAAAGTAAATCAAGATGTACATGCAAAGGGTTTATTTTTTCGTCTAGCCTCTAGTGAACACATTTCCATTCTAGGCTTTAGTCATTGGGGTTATGCAGGGTTACCCATGAAAACACTTACTTCCATGGTATCCTTTACTGTAATGGTTGAAAGCCTGTGAGAACTTGCCCATCATAGTTCACGAATGAATTGCATTAACCATTACTTGCATGTATTCCCCATACAGCTGGATCCACAACAAGCACTTTCTTTGTGTAGAGAAGATAAATCAAGAAGTAAAAATGTGTTCATGTTTTTTTTCTGCATGAGTGAGTGGGTGAGAAAGTGTGTGTGTGTGTGAGTGAGTGAGTGAGTGAGTGAGTCATATCAAGAAATGTGTAACATAGAAATATACCTTTTCAACCCATTGTGAATCTCAATTTAGTTTAATAATGCTTGAACTTACTTTGATAATGCTTCTATTTACAATAATCGTGTTTTGTTGTTGAACCATATAGTAACGAAAAGATGACAAGGAATGATCAAAACACGTTTACCTCAAAACTTTCTCCTGCACAGTTGGATTAAATTGTGCAACTCTCACACAAATAAAATAAAAGAATGTCAACTTCAAGGGTCATGAGGATTATATTAGAGAGATTTATAATCTGCAGTATATTTTGTGCTTGCAAACTCGTCCACGCAAATAAGTAATGACCTCCAATGCACACACAAGCTACAGTAATCCCTTTTCAATTCTTAAAGCCTGTCTCTGTGTGTGTGTGTGTGTGTGTGTGTGTGTGTTGGCCGTGTATCCATTCATGGTGAGAATGAGAACACAATATACCATTTGAGGTTCTACAAAATAGAAGGAAAATACAGGAATTTGGAAGCCAAATCTCTGTGCAGTCCAAAGGTCCATGAAGTCTATTTGTGGGACTGAAGAATTACAGGATACAGCTCTAGGCAGCAGTGTTTGAGAGGGATATATTAGTCCGATGCTAGTGTGAGTGTGTGTGTTACTTAAATCCGAATTACAGAATTCATAATTCACCTTTACTTAAACGTGAGTCTTCATCATCTCCATATGGATAGTATCCCGACCCTGGAAAAAAGATAAGGGGAAATAGCAACTAGCGAATAGGAAGAGAGTAGGGCCGCATTGAAGAGAAAATTAAAGTTGTTGAGCTCAATTTCAAAATGTCCATAGTCTTTAACTATTAGGCTTTCTGCAAAAGAGCATAAATAATAAAAGACGTGACGAAAGCATTGCTCAAACATTTTTTCCAAATATCCCCTCATAAAAAATGTTTTATCATGCAAAGAGGATATATTTTTCTTCAGCATCTGGTTTGTCCCAATTCAATTCTCGGGAGATCTTGACTCAAACCAGAGGTTTCAAGGCAATTTACACAGCAACATTCTGTTCAGAGGGGACTTGAGAGATACTCAAAAAAAAAACAGAGACGAAAAAGGCCTCCATTCATCCTAACCAGTATTCATTTTTCAGTTGGTTATTCCCCACTGAACAGCAGAAAGGAGTTGCTGTGTGCTCTACATGGTTCATACTTACTGTTATCTCACCTTCCATCTACAGTTCCTTCAACGGATGAGTTTGACCTTTTCTTTACAAAGGAAAAAATATAAATGTATCGTGGTATCAGTCGTCAGACTAAACACCATTCCACTTCATAGAGATATTTAAATGGACTCCGGCAAAATTCAAGCATTGGGGAATAACTAGCTTAGTTTATTTCAAAGCAGTGAGTGGTGAATTATTAAATTCCAAACGTCCTAAAAAAACAAAAAAACTTGAATACCTCCTGCTGACATCATATCTGTGATGTCTCGAAAACAGAGGGCAGAGAAAAGTTTGCTGGTGCACACAGAACGATATCACTGAGAGAAATAAGGATTTGTGTGATGAAGGAGTTAAAATGGAGGGAGGGATATTTCGATTCTGCCTTAGGATGCTATGAGCCAGAGAGTGAATGTGTACTCTGTTCCATGACAGATACAAGAGAGAAGTGTTCCCCTCATGAAGCCCATTGGCCACAAACTCCAAACTTTATGAGCAAGGTGTTGGTCACAGAAACCCCTTACTGTACTCTACAGACTGTCAAAGTCTGTCACTGAGAAGTTCGTTTTTTTTGGTTGTTCTGTTAAACAAACACTGTCTGTTTATGTCAGATGGAGCGATGCTGTGCAGGTAACCAAACACACAGACACACACACACACACACACACACACACACACACACACACACATACACACACATACACACACACACACACACACACACACACACACACACAGATTTGTTGTGTTTATTTAAAATCAGATGAGTCAAGAGAGCTCTTGTCTTTGGTGAATCCATCTTAGCTTGTGCGCTTAAATAAGGAAACTGATTAAGCAGGCAGTCGACTGTGTTTACTTGAGAAAAAAGATGTAGATCTAAAAAAGTAATTACATCCCTGTGTGGGTATGTGTGTCTTTCATCTATACTGTACGGCAATTATGTGCATTTTGCTGCGATCAGCTCCGTAACAAGCTGACAGGTACTTCACTGCCCACAGCCAGGCTGTAATGACTAACCTTACATCCCCCTCTGCTATAATGATCAACCATGCAGCAGAGTTTCAATGTTACAAATGTGTTTCGTGAGGAGAACACAGTGGAGTAGCACAGAGTCACAGGACATCTACTGGCCTAGCCAGAACAGATCCCCGGGTGCTCAGAGCAAGCAGCTACAATTTTTCCTTAGCCAGCGACACTTCATTTTTAAACTGGAATCTGCCAGCAGCAGGAGGCCAACTGTCTGGCACATCATTATAAATGATTTTCCTCCATCTTTCGAACACACAATGCTCCATTATTATTTCGCCAAGCATCAGTCTTTTCAAGTCGCTTCCAATTTCAAAACAGGCCAGCTAGTTGGAGCTAGCATGAAGTTGTTAGATGAATCAAATAGTCTTGTCTGAAAAAAGTAAATCTGATACACAAAGCTGATAATATGGCTGCCTTTTATTTCTTTTTTGTTTCAACTTTTGTGTTAATCTTTTTCTATTTCTGTGTATAGATACAAGACTGCCTGTGCATTGCACTTGCTATGTCAACATGTCTGAATGTATCGTGTTGATTTAGCCCAGAAAAGGCTTTAAGTATAAGAGTACGTGGCAAATCCCTTTGAGTGAGTCAGACCAGCATGACATGACCCTATAATATGAATAGGCATCATCTCAAATGCAAAATGTCATCATTTGATGCAGAAACTAGTCATTTAACACTGGCTCTGGAGGCAGAGATAAGAGAGTTGAGTCGGCTCAAAATCAACAACTCAGCATCACACTACATCTCTTCCTGAAAGAGATCCCACTCTCTCAAAAGCATTTCTGGGGGGGAAAAAAGTCGTATTTAAATTATTTAATAGATTTTACATTTTATCTACACCAATAGCTCTACGTGAAGCCCATGAATCTGTCTACCACAGGATTCTGGTCCTCCTTCCGTTCTCTGTTGTTGTGTTTCCCCCACACTTGGTCTCGGTCTGCCAGAACAAAATCAGCCAACAGATGAGATCAATAGAAGCTGCAATTAAGGCTAGGCAGGTCACTAAGCAACGATAGGCCAATAACTGCAGTTGTCAATGTCAAAAGGAACGATGGAAGAGACCCTCCATTATGATAACTTGTGTAACCAGTTTACAGTAAGGGGAGATGCTGGCATTATGAGGTTAGGAGATTGTCTTTGGTTATATCACGTAACGTAAGACAACCTTACTGAGGTTTCTCAGGGCTGCGCATTCACAACCACAGACCAAGAGCAGTTGAAAGTACTACTATGGAAAATATGCCTCTGTGGCTGTGTCTCACTGTATGTAATGGTACAACTCAGTGCATGCAGACAATCGTACGAGACTGTGTTTACTCTCTTTAAGAAGTAAATATATAGAATACATGTGCACGGCTCACACCCCAATCATTCTTTTACAGAATTTAGAGGCCACTTTAGAGGCCAATTTAACGCCACTTCAGAAGCAGAGTTACCAGGAAGTCAAAAAAGAAAGATGAACTTTTTACCAAAGATAACCAAAAATGTAGGGAAGACATTACCAACAGTGTGTAGGCTACTCTCCTATGACACTCTTATGTGCAATATCCATTCTGAGATCTGATCATCTCAATCCACCACCCTACTGACATAGGTTTAACGACTACCTTTAAACAAACCCTAACCCTAAGCATACAATTGACAACAGCCCCCACGTCACACACACCCCTTGCAAAATAACACCAACTTAACCTGACCCCCGTAAAATAAACTCCCCATAAACAGTCAGGACTCACTCTTGCTCGCTCTTTCATATACACATGCAGGCACAAACAGACATCAGCGACCCAAGTTGTGGTGTAAGTTTGACAAGCTGTGTTTATCCTGTCAGTGTGATCTACCCCAGCGGCTTGTGTTCATGTTTCAACCTGTGATCATACAGCGGCAGTAAGCCATACTACCAGGCTACAAGACATTTTTAAATGCTTGAACTTCAGCTGTTTTTTTAATACATTATTTCTACCTATGCGCGCATGCACACACACACACACACACACACACACACACACACACGCACACACACCAATGAATGCCAATGTATGCATGTTTAAGTTGAAAACACCAGTCTCACTTATTAATTGATTCACGCACACACACACGCACACGCACACGCACAACAATGAATGCCAATGTATGTTTAAGTTGAAAACACCAGTCTCACATATTCATTGATGACGTGCAGGCCTTCTGATGTTGTGCTAACAGGAAAGAAAGATTGTGTAATATTTTTTTGCACTTACAGTAGTAGGCAACCAGGCGTTAAAAAAAAGAAAAATCTAATATGACTGACGGTAAAAAGCAAAGGATGTCAGTAGAGGTCAAAGAAAATGTTTGGTCAAGACACTGGACTCCTTGTCCACAGTTAATATCCTTAGTCGCCCCTCTACCAATAGACCATTTGAATGGGCAGTGCTGTTATGCTGATATAGCTATATTCAGTACAAGTGCACGTGCGCAACAACTTTGACATTGAACATTTATCAAACAAAAACAACAAAATTAATCTATTCACTCCAAACACCATATTCTACACATGCACTGTTAAAACTAGAGTATCGTTTCTCTATCGTCGTTTTTTACGCAATGTGTGCATAAAATGTATGATTTGCCTTTGACATTATACAGAGTTGCACATTATCCGTAGAAAATATCTTTGGTTGGAGATAACTTGTTAATGTTTCTTTACTCATTTTATCAGCCAAGTTGTTCTCCTGAAAGCGCACTGTAACTCATGCCAGCCTCAATCCCCTCCACGTAAACAGAAAACCCCTCTCACCAAAAAAAAAAAAAAAAAAAAAAACTGCTGAGGTAGTCTACCATTGACTACGTGTAAGAAATGCACAGGCCGTTATAAATAAACTATTTATAAAAGTGGGTAAGGTAGTTTTCTTTTACTAACATGATAATGGTCAATGGGTAGGCTTAAACGTCTGAACCCAATGCAAGAGGAGCCGTTGTTAGTCCTTACCTTCATATCCTATGGTGAAGCGTAGATGAACAAACGCGAGAAAAGATACTATCAGCCAGGTATCCATATTCAGGCGTGGGACACTTTTCAACATAAAACTACGGAGGAAAACTTCCATGCAGTGCATTCTTTCTTTCCAAAGACCCGCCTCCTGTTCCAGAAACACGAGAGGATTTTCCTCCAGGTCCGGGCTCCAACCTAAGGCTTGATATCAAGCCACTACTTTTCCTCACGGGCCTGGACAAGAAGGATATGTCATTTGGGAAGTAAATTGGATTCTCTGCTCAAACTTGAAACATTCGGCTTATTGAAAGAACAGTAATGCAAGTACTTTGTTTCTGGCCTGTTCTGTCTGTTCAGCGTGGCTTGTGCCATCAATCTGAAAATTAAACAAACATTTCCAGCGAGAACTTTGCTGTGCTTACATTTTCATACAGTAATAGGTCTGGCCGACTCAACAGGGAGATTGTTAAAACTAACTTGCCACTTGCACAGTATTCTGAAGAGATGTTTACAATGGCAGCTATGGAAACGATTTTCATACGGGAAATGTACATATTTTGTAATAAAAAATTGCAAAGGCTGCATTGCACTGGGATTATTCTGCACACGTTTTTTTTATGTGACATGTTCCGGGATTTTTGTTTTGAACCAGATCATCACAAATTAGAAGGTGTATAAAACACTGACACACCACACTATTCTGCATAATAATGTAATCTCCAATTTATAAAAAAAAAGACATCGTTTGTTGACAAACAAAATGAAAAAAAAAATACATTAAGGGTGCAAAATTAACAATCCCCTATGAATTAGTCTATCAGTTGCCATTAAAGACATTTGGGTGGGAGCCACAAAGCCAGGTGGGCGCCGCATATCAGTGTCTCACTGCAGATCTAGGTACTGAGGCAGGACATTGTTCCAGAACTGCTGAGAGCCCTGGGAGCCATTTGCCGGTGTCTCCCCTGTGGCCATCTGTTTGGTACGGACAGCTGGTTTGGGTTTTTGCATCTGTTGCTCCCCTTCACGACCAGGGGGAGTAATTTTAGGTGGCACTTTCTGTTTCACTCTCTTTACCTCTTTTGCTAATTTGACTTTCTTGTCGTCTTCCTCTTCTTCTTCTTCTTCTTCTTCTTCTTCCTCGTTCTCCCCTTCCCCCTCCTCTTCTTCCTCTTCGCCTTCTTCTATTTCTCCTTCCTCCTCTTCTTCCTCTTCATTTTCATCTTCTGCTACCTTCTGCTCCTTTGACTTACTAGCTACTGCTTCGTCCTCTTTCTCTTCGTCATCTTCTCCTTCCTCCTCTTCGTTCTTTTCTTCTGCTGCCTTTCCGCTGTTTTTACCCCCTGTAACCAGCTCTCTCTTCTCTTGACCCTCCTCTTCTCCTTCCTGTTCCTCCTCAGATTCATCAGATTTTTTTGTCAATTCATAATTTCCCACGTAAAGGCTCTCATATCGGTCTTCTTCACTCTTCACTTCCTCATTAAGAACCTCCTCGCCTATCTTTTGCTTTCCTTCTTTTAGATGTTTATTTAACTTTCTTTCCAGGTCCTCTTCTTTCCTGTCATCACTTTCCCTTCCCTCCATTCTCCTGCCACTCTCTGTGTATTTAATTCCATCCTTCCCCTTTCCTTCCTCATCTTCCTCCTCCTCCTGTTCTTCTTCCTCCTCCTCCTCCTCTTCCTCTTCCAGCATCTCCATCTTAACATCTTGTCCCTTATTTTTGTCATATTGTTCTTTCTCTTCCTCCTCATCCTCCATCCCTTCTTTCACCTCCCGGGCCTCATCTTCCTCAGCCTCCTCCTCTGACTCTTCTTCCTCATCCTGTTCCTCACTATCTTCTAAATCTTCTTCAGTTTTATTATATTCTTTATTCTCATCCTCATCTTCCTCAGCATCATCCTCTGACTCTTCCTCCTCCTCTTCCTCACTGTCTTCTTTATCTTCAGTTTTAATATATTCTTTACTCTCACCCTCTTTTTCCTCAACCTCCTCTGACTCTTCCTCCTCATCCTCTTCCTCACTGGCTTCTTTATCTTCCTCAGTTTTTCTATCCTCTTCACTCTCTCCCTCATCTTCCTCAGCCTCCTCTTCTGCCTCTTCCTCCTCATCCTCTTCCTCACTATCTTCTTTATCTTCAGTTTCAATACATTCTTTACTCTCACCCTCATCTTCCTCAGCCTCCTCCTCTGACTCTTCCTCCTCATCCTCACTTTCTTCTTTATCTTCCTCAGTTTTTCTATCCTCCTCACTCTCTCCATCAACTTCATCCTTGGATCTCTTTCGCTTTTCTTTTTCCTCATCAGACTCTTCTTTCTCGTCATTTTCTGCAGCTCCAACCCCTTTTTCATCTTCCTCCTCAACCTCATTATTTTCTTCCTCATTTTCTTCATTTGCATTCTCCTCAACTTCACCTTCCTCATCCTCCCCTGCAACTTCACTTTCACTAGCCTTCCCTTCCTCCCCCTCACTGTCTCTTTCACTAGCCTCCTCTTTCTCTGCCCCAACCTTGTTTTCCTTTTTCTCTCCTTCACTGGCTCCACTTTCTTCGCTCTGCTCCTCATCCTCCCTGTCCTCGTCCCCAGACTCGACAGCATTGCTTTCTTCTTCTACGTCTTCTTTTTCATCCTCATTTTCGGAATCTTTGCTGTCTGCTTCAGTCTCAACATCCTCGCCACTTTCCCTTCCTTCCGCCTCATTCACTCCACTCCCCTCTACACTTTTATTCTCTTCCTCACTTGATTCCTCTTCCCATTCCTCTTCACCTGCCTCACTCATTATGGAGTCTTCACTGCTTTCTTTTTCCTCCTCCTCACTTAACCCGTTCCCCTCTACATTTTCATTCTCTTCCTCACTGGATCCCTCTTCACTCTCATCTTCCTCACTCATTTCAGAGTCATTAACACTTTCCTTTTCTTTGGCCTCACTTGTACCACTACTCTGTTCACTTTGATTTTCTTCCTCACTTGATTCCTCCTCACCTTTCTCTTCCTCTTCACCTGCCTCACTCGTTTCAGAGTCATCACCACTTTTCTTTTTCCCATCCTCACTTGATCCACTACTCTCTTCCCTTGTATTCCCTTCCTCAATTGATTCTGTTTTAGCCGTACCTTCCTCTTCATCCTCCTCTTCCGAGTCATTGTCTCGATCTTCCGTTTCAATGTCACCTTCTCCATGGTTTCCCTTCCCCTCACCACTGGTCTCTTTTCCTTCACCCTCCTCTTGCTCCTCTTCTCCATTACTTCTTGTGAAGCCACTCTCCTCTTCTCCCTCACTGTCATTCTTCTGCCCATCTCCTTTATTCTCCTCAGGTAAAGCCTCACTGCATTGTTCCTCATCATCACGCTCCTCTCTTTCCTCCTGCGGGGATTGCTCTATGTCCGACTCACCATCCTTGTCATCAGTCTTTGACCTTTGATCTGTGCTGATCTGTCTGCTGTCTGTCTCGTCAGCCTCTGAATTCTCACTTGTAGCCACTGAGCTAATTGGCTTAGAGCTTTTCTCTTCCTGCTGGTCCGAGGTCCTGCTCCAACATTGATCCTGAGGGATGTCATCGAATACTCCCTCCTGGCGTTGACTTTCTGACCCCTGAATGTGAGATATCGTGCTGGGGTCGGATATTGATTTTGTCGATAATGAGGAAGACTGTGTGATGGCCCTCTGTTTGGTGAACCGCTCCGTCCGGCTTGACCTCCGGGAATGCGTAGAGGCAGCTGCCTCACTACCAGACTGAAGATCCATGACACTTGGCACCACCTCACTCAGGGCCCCAATAACTGCACCCGCAATTCCCATTGCTGGAAGAACAGAGGCCGCATCGCTGAGAATGGTTCCCCACCCGGGTTTACTATCCTGGGCTGTTCCCAGAGAATCCTGCCCTGTCTGAGGTAGTGCCTGTGTTGATAGTGATTCCACCTTCGTATGGCTTGTAGGCTCAAAACCAGTGGGCGATGAGATCTTTGACCGTGGAGGCCGACAAGGTTTGGCGCCACTGTCTAAAATCCCCTTGGATGCTGCACTGACTGTATTTTCTGTCTTTTCACTTTGAATGGGTTCGTCTCTTAACTGGGAAGGCTCGGCAGAACTCTTAACTGGTTTGTCCTTTAAAACGGTTCCCCTTGAATCTGTCCCTTTAGATCCTTTCTGTGTGGGCGTTTGTTTCACTTCCAACAGCCCTCCTGTTTTTTGTGTCTGCGTATTTTCTGTATCTAAACAAACAACCTCAGGACTATGCCCCTCAGTTGCTTCAGGCGCTACACATTTCCTAGTCTCCTTCTTCTTTATGTTCAATTCCAAATCTGGCGGTTTATTTTGCGCGTTTGTTGGGGATTTCTCTTCTTTTCTGTTCTTTTTCAATCTCACAGGGCTAGATGTTTTATTTTGAGCCTTGGCGCAATCTCCTTCCTTGGCTCTGACAAAGTCAGTGAGGGAAGGACCTATAAGTTTGCTATACTCGATCTCTTTACTTTTGATCTTGACTGATAGCTGACTCCTTTCTTCCACGAGAGAGGCTTGAGTGTTCTCCTTTTTTGACGAGCTCTTTATTGCTTTTTGAACTTTTTGAGTCCCAGGGGCTTCTCTCACCCCCTCTTTGTTTGTGCTGACTAGTTCAGATGTATCCTTTGCTTCTCTATTTTCCTTTACCTCAGTCAGCTCCTTGTGCTCCCTATTGTTAAGGATATTTCGGGTCGCCCCAGGCAGCTTGCTTTTACTATGTTTAGTTGTATCTGGTTTACAGGCGTTGGTAATTTCCAGTTTGTTGCTGATGAGCTTGGTTCGCTGTGTCATGATTTCCTTTCTACTTGATGGAGTTTGCGGGCTCTTGAGAAGCTTGGGGCTCTTTGGGGGCTCAACATGAGGCAGATAGGAGGAGTAGCTGGAGTTTTCCAAGAGCTCTATGGATAGCGCATTAGCACCAGTTACATCATTTCCAACATCTTCCAAAGCTCTCCTCTTGACGCTCTCCCTTTTCTGTGCCTGGAATAAATGAACAGAGGAATCAAGAGAACAGTTGAAATATCCCTTACAAGTACATTGACATGCATTTGTTAACATTTTGAAAGGCTTACTGAGTATTTATGTAACATCTGCTCTTATTTTTGTGAATCCCAATATTCCAGGCCAACCGTCCCAGTTTCCAATTCACAGTCTGTTCTTAAATGGTGTCAACATTGGGAACTAACACCTGACCTGATTGTCTGATGATTGCAAACCCTGAGGCAGCTAAGTTTGGAAACAACGCTACGGCTCTACGGTAGGGTGAAAATAATAAAGCCAGTCGTGATACCTAATCAAAATAACTGGTAAATAGGGGAGTTCATTCTGACCCATGCTAAGAAAAAAGCCCTTCAAAACAGCACACAGACGCATATCCACATACGCACACATACACTTTGTGTTTACTTTTCATAGCTACCTTATTGGAGACAATAGCTTGGCCAGGGTAGTGTGATATGAAGAGGTGGGGTAATACAGACGTAAAACAACTGGCTTAATCAAAGGGCTAATTAAATGTGATGTAAAAGGGACCGTACTCATTCATTGCCACGGCAACCTTTATACCAGTACAAGGCATTACAAATCAACTTCATTAAAACATGCACATGTATTCAAATGTGTGAAACGTATTATTCATCTTCTAAAACACCTTTTTAGGATGTACTGAATTAGGCCTCTCCCATTTCTGTCTCTATTTTGATTTTTTTGCACACACGTACACTGACGCATTCGTTTATTCTTAACTGTTCCCAAGCTATGCTTATTATTAACAGGGGGCTTAGTGATAAAGTACATGTAAAACCCTTTGAAAATATGATGATTCTGTAAAAAAATTACCTTGTAAAAGATTAATTCTAGTAACGCCATTATCCCATTAAAACGGCTTAATCCTCTGTGGGAATATTCTTTTCAGCCTCCTGGAGAGGAATTTGTGATGATTTTGACTAGGCCAAGTCTGGAGAGGGAGAATATTCTACCCTCAATAAATCCAACAGTTCACATTTGTTAAATCCAATGTGATGAAGCTGCACCAGTTGTGCTAAGGTCAAGTCACAGACTTAACCAAGATAAATTGCCACAGATCAACACAAGCAGTGATGTGGGATTTTTCTACAAATGTCACTACCAATCATAACAAAAATTTGTTTCAGGGTTGCCAAAAGAACCATGAGGGAGGGACGCTTAACTTTTCCTCAAAAATTGTCTGGAAAGCCAACAGTTTGTTTTTGCAAAGAGGGATTCATTTCCAATACTGAATGCGCCAGCACAACATTCTCCCTTATTCCAAATTATATCAAGTGAATTAAAAAGTACTAAAGCACCACACACAATTAATGGTAGTGCAGGGAATTTTATTTAGCAGCCTGCAAGCGCACAAACCCCAGTTTGCAAGGAACGTTGCAGGAGCGGAGGCCATGGAAACACAGATGAAGTCTGTCAACAAGCCAGTCACGTCATACTATGGATCAGCTACAAGCCAGGATGTACAGAATATATATGTGTGTGTGTGTGTGTTTGCTGGCAGGAGTAATTCTCATTTAGCCTTAAGGAGAATAAGACAGGGAAACCTTCTTAGGAAAGCCAATGAAAGTAAACAAAGGCAGATACTGAGATTTGAAAACTCAGCTCAATTAAATTTGATGGTCTGACATTTCCCATTTTCAAGTGGAAAATACCCGCTATTTTACAGCATGCTGAGCAATGCAGAATTTCCTGGAAAAGTATACGCTCCTCAAAATGCTTTTTATTCCCTGCCCTGGGGCGCTACCATCCCAGGCCAAAACTGGGGACGATATACCAAAAGTAATGATGATAGTGATACCAAAGTAAGTAAATGCACAAGGTTTATCACTTACCTTTGCATCACCTTTAAAAATATCATACTCACCATGCCTGGATAGCTCCCAGAGATTTCCTCTTTCTCCGGGGTTCTTTCCTCAATGCCATCAATGATCATTTTCCTTGACAGAGATTGCAATGCAGACACTGACTTTTCTAAGCAAAAAAGGAGAGGGCAGTAGCATTAGGCCAGGTGGTTGCGGAATAGTAATAAAGTTTTATCTTTCTCGTTAGAAGTAAGTAGAAGTCAAGAGTTCAAGCAATTAACTTTGTCTGTTGAAGGTACCTGTCGGTTGAGAAATGGGATCCATCTCCTCGCCTGTGGAATCTTCCATAGATGCATGCATGGCGCTTGGGGACCTCTTGTGTTCGCTTGCAGATGATTTGTTGATACTACGGTGTTGTTTGTCTGTTGCTTTGAGGGTTCGTGAGGAAAAGTGCCTAAGTGTTGGGCTGGAGTTGGGAGACAACAAGGGACTCTGAAGCACTTTGGATGTAGCCTTTGGGGAAGGTTTTTTCCTGTGTGTGGATAGGGGCGATTTGGGGGGAAACACTGGCACATGAGGCGATTTGGGGAGAGGCCTGGGGGAAGGTGCGGATTTTGGAGTTTTATTCAAGGGTGGTTTGGGGGACAACGATGGCATAGGAGGGTCTTTTGAACGTTTCTTTGGGGGTACGCCATTTATGGAAACCGATGAAGAGGCATTGAGGTAGCCAGACGCGAGAGCAGGCAGGTCACGAAACATCATTCCAAACTGCTCCGTATAGCGCTCCTGAGAAACAAAGGAGAAAGATCACTGGACTAAACAATAGAAAGTTTACATTTTTCAGATGGTATTATATATTTAAGAAACAAAAAAGAGGTTTCCTTTAAGGCAGTGGTATAATGTGACACTGCTCCCTAGCGGATGTGACTACACCTGCAGGTTCACCCCCAAACGAAATTACAACATTGCTTCTATTGAGCAAAATGTTTTAGTACACAGGGCATGTATTTGATTTACAGGGAGTTACTCACCCTTTCCCTGCGCCGGGCCCTTGCAGTGTATTGTGGTGGTCCAGTGGGAGGAGCCGGGATAATCGGATCACCCTTCAAGAACTGTAGTGCATAACTCCGCTCCAAGATATTCTCATTGATAGTATCTTCTTTTATTGCAAATTCTTCTACACAAATGTTTTCTGGACATCTAGGTGTGGCCAACACCAGCATGTGATTCCCACCACAACTTACCTAAAAAGAAAAACACAGAAAAACATTATCCCGGCTTGCATGCAAGTTACATTATATACATAACACATACTATCTTAGCATACTGACAAGCTCAGTCACTCTTCACTTACTGATTGAACATAGTACTTTTGGAAGCGAGGGCACATTGTTGGTCTGAACTGGTTGGTGAAATCCTCCTCCCCTAATCCAAGTTTCCCATGCCGACCATCCCCAAATATGTAAAGAATCCCTCTATCTGTGCAGGAAGAGGGCAAGTCGAGTTATTTTGTCTGCCAATATGTATAAAAGAACAAAATTCTGCAAAGTGTCATAATAATAGCAATTCAACTATATTAGATGTATTTAAAAAGTACTTTATGCTAGCTTACCAGTGATAACAGCAGTGTGATTGTCTCCACATGTCGCAAAGTTGAACCTGACGTTACGGAAGGCTTCAAGTGCTATAGGCCGAGCGGTTTCAAACAGGAATGTCCCTTGGCCTAGCTGCCCATACTGCCCACGTCCAAAGGTGTACACGTCACCCTCTAAATACAAAAGTAAAAAGTAATTGATACAGCAGTTCTTTTTTTGGGGTGTTTCTTCCAAAAGTACTCACCCAAAACATTATAGTGAGTTGAGCCAATAAAGATCTTGCATTATACCTGTGAGTGCCACAGTGTGCTCCCCTCCACAGGACACCTGGATGACACGGCCCAGAATATTTTGCACTCGCTGAGGGACTCTGTGATTGGTTAGATCTTCTGGGTAGAGACCTAGCCTTCCATTACTGCTCTCGCCAAAGGTGTAGAGGTCTCCTTTCACTGAAATAATCCAAAATATTATACAACTTAAATGTATGTGAGATAAACTGAGGAACCTGCGATATTTTTAAAGGACGATATTGCTCACGATTGTGGCACAGGGACAGGGTGCAATGTGTGTGCAAATTACCTGTGACAAATGCTGAGTGATGTTTACCACAAGACACCCAGGCCACTGGCTCACCCACATTTATCTCTCTGGGCTCCAATGTGTGGCTTTCTTCCCCGAGGCCAATTTGGCCCACGGAGTTATCTCCCCACATATACAGCCTCCCGTCCTCTGCAAACATACATGACACAGAAGAGGTGGGGAAAGCTAAAACACATGCACATGCAAAAAAACAACAACTAACCAGCATGCTGCCAACACCAGACCATTCTAACCTGTTAGAGCAGCTGAATTGTTGCATCCTGCTGCAAGCATTTTGATTGGGGTGCGGTCACTGATGCTATGCAGCCGGTGAAAGGATGTTGTGGCATTACTGTGCCCCAAACCAAGCTGCCCGTCCTGGTTACTACCAGAACCATACACATTTCCACTCCCTAAAAAATTAACAAATGCAATGAATTTAAATTGGTGTTTAATCCGACACTTTACTACTGCATGTGTTAAATGTGTAATTGAGGTGTTGCATATTTAAAGGCCCTCTTACATGTGCTTACTATTGTGTGATCTCTCCCACATGCTGCACTCTTCACTTTTTCAGACTTCAGTGCTGAGGAAGACAGATCTGTATTTATTTTTTACAAAACTTATCCAAACACTTACTTAAAATGTATCCAATTATGTAATTCCTGACCTTTTACAGAGGTGGGTTTGTGGACACTGGGCTTAGAACCCAGCCCAAGCTGACCCAAGTCATTACTACCAAACACAAACAGCCTGCCATGGCCTGGAGTTTAAAGAGTAACACATATTAGATGTGTACATTTTATTTATTTGAGTTCAGACATTTATTTATCATCTATATTTATATGTATACATTGAGGCCTTTTGATTAATCTTATCTTAAAATATTTCTTTTTCATTTGTCATTAATATGCTTAACAAAAGAGTGGTTTGTTTTGTGTGGACCTGTGATGACAGCAGTGTGGTCTCCTCCGCAGGATACATGCACAGGGTGGTCGTTTTTCATCCAGAATTTACTTGGCACATCTTTAGCAAACTTGCTCTTCCCAAAGGTGAAGATAGCTCCTGTTTCTATGAATAATAAGGATAAAGAACCCAGTGTCAGAATAGGAAAAAAAATACCATAAATGGCCTAAATCGACTGCATGACCCTGCTCCCTGCTCTCACTACTCATAGCAGGTAACGCTCAGGACAGTCGGACGACAGATCTTTAAATCTCAACAGCAAGGCTAAAATTAGCAACAGGTTGATAAGCTACCACAGTCCTACTTTGCGGTCTGCGGGCCAACGTACAACATTTTATATTTTAAACTATAAAAAGATGTTTCTTACCCGGGATTTCACCATCTGTTTCTCCTGTCATCTCTACATTTCCTTTCATCTAAATTTACATAGGATCTACTCACAAGTAACAGCTGATTGAATGAATAAATGGGAGTAAAAGGAGTACCGGAAGTGTGACGTAATAACCAAGAACGAAATATATGAATTTGGCTTCTTTTTTTTAAATTTAAAGTTAGAAATAGGGGAAAGCATGTACCTTGACCGATAGAAGAATACGTCCAAATAAAAATAGATAAACTACCAAAAATAAATTCTGTTAGCTACCACGTGCTGTTTATTTAGAAGATAAGCCACACCCATTACCCCTGACAGCTTGAACCCCCTACACACCCAGCCTGTCAGTAACGCTGCACGAAAGCTACTGTGTGTATAGGGGGGTCCCAGTAATTTGTCGTTCAGGTTCATTGACACCTATTACAGTTCAATTCAGCCACAATGTGTACTAACATTTTCACAATTAATAATTATATATTAAGAAGTGTGAAGAGTGTTCAAAACGTCTGCGCGAAGAATTTTAGGTAAGACCAGGTAACTTGTTACCAGCTAGCAAACCAAATTTAAAGCACGCGGGATGGCTGGGCATCATTGAAAGTAGCAGAAACTAAGTTTATTTAACTTTGTACGTTCAGTTAGCATTATTAAAAACTAATTCAGTGATTACCGTTAGTTAGGCCTACACACTTGTTCGATCCTCTGGCATGCTTTTTAACACATCAATATGCTGTTTACAAACCTTGTTTTACAGCATAGGAACATCAGCCCGTGGTTCTGTAAATCTAAAGAATCGCAGTTTCCTGACATTGAAAGATTTCACTTCAGATGAAATCAAGCATATTCTTTGGGTGTCGGGGGATCTGAAACGTCAGATAAAGCATGAAAAACGGGTATAGTCTCAAATTAATTTACATGGATTGTCCGCAATTGTTGTGCGTTGAAATACCAAATGGATCAGTTGAGGTTGCTCTTTTCTATTTCAGTATCTCCCTCTTCTTCAAGGGAAGTCAATTGCCATGATATTTGAGAAGAGGAGCACCAGAACAAGAATGTCTACTGAAACAGGTGTTTGCTATTTCTGGCATGGATGAAAATTGGTTTGGTTTAGGGAAATATGTGCAACCTAATTCATGCACTAGGTCAGGCAAGATTATTGTAAACTAGTGGGGCATGCTACACTGGTTGGCAATATGCCATGTGGCTACTAAGCTCAAAAGATCATGAGTCAATACATCCTACAATTGAACTGCTGAAAAGGCAACCCTGTTGCAAACATCCATGTGCACACTGTTGTATTGACCACCACTCGGAATACATACACGCAAACCTTTCCTCATGCACCTATTGCCTTCATTTACGTGAATGCCTAATGTTTTTTTATTTTCTGTCAAGTAGATTTGTCAGTGCAGAAAAATCCATTTGAAAATTAGATTTCTTACGATGATGTTTGCCACGATTATTGACACATAAACTGTTGTGTGCTTGATTATGTTTCAGGATTTGCTCTGCTGGGTGGTCACCCCTGCTTCCTTACATCACAAGACATTCACCTTGGAGTGAATGAAAGCAAGAAAGACACTGCCAGGTGCCCAAGCACATCGCTCCTTTCCACTACAGGCTCATGCCTGGCTAAACCAAGCAGAGCAGAGAATGACCTAGCCCATTTTGGCTTTTAAATAATGTCCTTACTGACTGATTTATTCAGGAACTGTTGAATTGATGGTAGCGCATGACATGACTCTGGAAACAGTTTTCGGATACAGACCAGCAAATTTACCATTAACTACATTCATGATCTATGATTATTGATGATTGGTCTGTCTGATTGCACTAAGCAGGGTTCTATCTGGGCTCTGTGACATTGTCTTGGCAAGAGTATACAGCCACTCTACTCTTGAGGAGCTGGACAAAGAGGCCACTATTCCAATCATCAATGGCCTGTCTGAGCTATACCACCCCATTCAAATCCTCGCTGACTTCCTGACCCTCCAGGTTCGGAAATGTCCCCTTAATGTAATGTAGTGTTATGTTTCTTCCCCTCAGGGCGTTGCACTTGTATCTAATTAAGAGTCTATTTTGGCAGGAGCATTACGGTTCATTAAGTGGGCTGACAGTGAGCTGGATTGGTGACGGGAATAACGTCCTCCACTCTTTCCTGATGACAGCTGCGAAACTCGGAGTCCATCTTAAAATTGCTACACCCAAGGTGACTTATACACCTCTTTTTTTCCTGAAATTAACACATCACACGACATATTTAAGAAATCAGTCTTTGGAAGCTCACAACAGTGATCTATTCTTAGGGTTATGAGGCAGACAGCAGCGTCATCGAGGAGGCACAGAGACTCTCCAAAGAGGTAACAATGATGGAAAAAGTCAGGTTAATGTTGATGGTGAGGCGTTTATCCGTCTTTTTTAACTAAGTTTTCCTTTGCCTGGATAAATTGCGTTGTTTCTGTATAATGCATAATATATAATGTAAAGATTGTATGGAGTTTATCCCTAATACATTGTTGTCTCCTAGCATGGGACCCAGTTGGTTTTCACCTCTGATCCAGTGGAGGCAGCTCGTGGTAGCAACGTCCTGGTCACAGACACCTGGGTAAGCATGGGCCAGGAAGAGGAGAAGAAAAAGAGGATCAAGGACTTCTGTGGATACCAAATCACTATGCAGGTATATGGTGCAGCTGGGATGCAATTTGATAAATACTGGAGTGAAACAGTGACAACAACAACTGACTGAGACAAGGAAGGAAATCAAGCAATAACTGTTGCACAGTGAAATCAGTTTCTTTCTCCCCACTGTGGAAATTGACTATGCCGATTGAGAATCAATTGGAATACTTGCAATTTGCATGTGTACATTAACGGCTGGGTATTTTCTAAATATACACATTATGATAATACTGCAGAAACTTAGAAACGAATCTTTAAACCTTAAAATTTTATCCCACGGTAGCAGTAGTTTGTCTACCTGTAAATTAAATTGTATTCAGCAGTTACCAAGCAAGTAGTTTTACATGCACAACAGTGCATTTAACCATGCAGCAAGAGCTCAAATCTATTGGGCAACTTAAAGGATGAGACAGCCTGGTTTTCAATCTCAGTGTAATGACCTTGCTCTATCCACTCGAGACCGGAAGTGTGGCAAAGCCAAACTGGACATTCCTGCACTGTCTGCCACGGAAACAGGAGGAAGTAGACGACCAGGTATTCTACTCTTCGCGCTCCCTGGTCTTCCCTGAAGCAGAGAACAGAAAGTGGACCATTATGGTAAGAAGTATTGGTCCTATGGTTGCAAAAACTTGAATAGCTGCTGTAAATAATTAAATACTTTATTAATAATAATATAAGACCCTTTTGTTTGCCCCCAAGGAGTTTTTAATGCAGTGAGTAGTGTAATTGTAAAATAATGTTTTCAAGTTGTTTCTAACCTGCCTAATTTATCTTTTCAGGGACTGATGGTCTCTCTGTTGACCGACTACAAACCGAAGTCACCCATGCTCAGGTTCTAACTACAGTTTTGATCATGAAAAGAAAACATGATGTTTCTATGTTTTGATCAAGCATGGCTTTATTATTACTATATTGGTCGGCTGTTGGTATCAATCTTATTTAGAATGTTATAAACAAAATCTGAAATACTGGTTTGTCTCGTGATTTGTGTACGTTTTTTTGTCAACTAAATAAGCCCCGTATGTTATCAGCACATCTTCATCTGTGCGACCAAAATACACAAATGTGGAGAGGGAATACAGTACAAAGCTAAAGGCTTGTGCGCCATCAGCCGGCAGAAAAGTTTGCTTACCCTCTTCTTGATTGGACTGACCAAGAATAACGTACGTGTGCGGCAAACTTTGATCTGCTTGTGTGGCACGAGGTAGAAGCTTCTGGGATGTGACTGATGTCATCATGTCTTGCCAAAAAACACACATGCTTGTTTAGTGCTTTGGCTTGGAACTCTACACGAATTGGTCCATCATAATTGTAATATTACAACTACACACAACTACATTGACAAATGTGGTTTCTGTATCATATGTTTAATAATTTCGCCATTCACTTGTCAAAGTGTGTAGGCTCATTTAGAGTTGGTGACCAGGGGGAACCGAACACAATCTGCCAAAGACCAAGGAAGATCAGCGAAGTGGGAGTATAGGGGTATCGTTACTAGAGGGACGCCATTGCATCTCGGGAACTACCCTCAAGTCTGGTATTTTTGTGGCAAAAGGATAATGACACAATGGGGGTCGTGAATGCAAATAACATGTTTTCGGTCTTGTTCATTTATTCTTGCTACATAGGAAGATATAACTTTTATTAAGTCTGTATCTAATATGAAGGACCACAGCTACGCTACAAAGGTGAGAAGACATTTAATATATAACAGAACTATTAAGGAGAAAGAATAAAGGATTGGAGCGCAAGCAGCAACAACAGATTAGCTCCTAGAGCTAACAGATTGAGCTACTGTCCGTTCGTGTCAGTAGTTAACACTGGTAAAAATTAGGGGTACAGAAAAACCTCTACAGGAAAAAAATGTAATACAGCAGCGTAGTTACATTGTATTTTGCTTAGGTCCTTGTCCTGAGACGTGACTCGACTGCAGTAGGGAAGAGCAAGCGCGTGCAAGTGTCCAAACAAACTTTAAAGTTAGCTAACGTTAGACTGGACATTCAGACTGCGGGCCCCTGTGAGATTTTGTGTATGGGGGAAGGGGGTTGAAATAGTGTCACAAATACTATTACAGACATCAGAGTATTTGCATACACAACCAATTGAATTCAGCCTATTCAAATAAAGTTGCATAGCCAGCCACCGCGGTTAGATCCAAAGGTTGTGAACTTGAGTCCCCTAATTTAGAACTAATGTAACCTTAGCGTCGTCGCTAGCTGGTGGATAAATGAGTTGAAGTCCCCAGCTAGGTCATGACAGGGCATCCACGCAGTTGCCTCAAAACAGTATTTCGCTTGGATATGTAACGTAAACTTTGAGCAAAATCAACGGGTGATTTTGTTTGCATAAACAAGCGTTGATCGAATATTTTGGCATTGCTATGAATAAAACATTCTCAATCAAAATTCACCCTTTAGTATTGAAAGCCTTTTTTATACCAACAATCTTTGTTCAGTCTCGTCTTCTAATAACCTAAAAGTTCTCTCTTTTCTCCCCCACCACCAGTCCACAGCTATGCCTTTACCTATGTTGTGGCCCAGACTCTCACCATGAACATAAGCAAGAACTGCACCTCCACAGGGAATGGCAGTGGTCCTGTGGTCCTGGAGTCTGTCCTTATTGTGACTATCACACTCCTTGCCTGTTTGGGAAACCTTCTGATTGTAGCAACCCTCTATCGGAGACCGTATCTGCTAACACCCAGCAATAAGTTTGTGTTCAGTCTGACATCATCCAACCTAGTACTATCAGTACTGGTTTTGCCATTTGTGGCAGTGAGCTCTGCCAGGAGAGAGTGGGTATTTGGAGTGGTGTGGTGCAACTTCACCGCGTTGCTCTACCTATTGATAAGTTCTGCCAGCATGCTCACTCTGGGGGCCATCGCCATTGACAGGTCAGTGAAACGGTATTGTCCTACAGGCCAACATTATCCCAGAAAGAATTTGGTATGAAGTTCTACTAAATCAAAGGTAGCCTTAGGAGCAACATTGTCTTTCCTTGGCTCTGGAGATTGCTTTGGTGTATCTTACCTCTGAACTTAAGCAGGATTCAACGTCATCTAGGAATAGCAAACCTGACTAAGCTCAAATGCGTATTTATATCCTAATGTTTTATGTCATAATTTAAACATTTTCAAATTTAAGGTGTTTCAAAATATTGTTTTTGCCAAAGCTTGTTGATCCTACTTTTTCAGGATAAATCCAAAACATTGGCTTATTGTGCTATCGACATAATTAGTCGTTTTGAACAACCCATTGGCCAATTGCAATTCGTCTCAACTGTTTTAACATCTTTCATTTGTAGGAATGCATGAAATATTAAAATAATATAATTAATTTCCTTACAAATCATGGGATTTGCTATTGGACTAAGCAACTAAGTAGCATTCTTTATTTCAAAGTTTGAGGTCCATGAAGAACCCAACTTCATACAATAGACTCTTTTATTTGTTATTCAATAGCTTGGTAACAGTGCTGCCTTTGTAGTTGGTGTTTGTACATATATTTTCCCCAACAGGTACTATGCAGTGCTCTACCCTATGATCTACCCCATGAAGATTACAGGGAACCGGGCAGTTGTAGCTATCACTTATGTGTGGCTGCACTCCCTGGTTGGCTGTTTACCCCCTCTTTTCGGCTGGTCGTCTTTTGAGTTTGACTGCTTTAAGTGGACCTGTGTGGCGTCATGGCACCGTGAGCCTAGCTACACAGCCTTCTGGGTCACCTGGTGCAGCCTACCTCCGCTCCTCGCCATGCTAATCTGCTACGGCATCATATTTCGCGTCGCTCGCCTCAAGGCGCGGAAGGTGCACTGCGGGACAGTGGTGGTGGCCAAGGACGACTCGACAGGAGCTCAGAAGAGCGGACGGAAAAACTCCAGTACCTCAACGTCGTCTAACGGCAGCCGGAGGAGCCTGGTGTATGCGGGCAGCCAGTGCAAGGCCTTTGTCACCATTTTGGTGGTGATAGGAACGTTTGTGTTGACCTGGGGACCGTATGTGTGGGTGGTGTGTACTGAGGCTCTTTGGGGGCAGGGCAGTGTGTCTCAGGGGATGGAGACTCTGGTGGCCTGGCTGTCCTTCTGCAGCGCCGTTTGCCATCCGCTCATCTATGGCTTGTGGAATAAGACGGTGAGGAAGGAACTGCTAGGCATTTGTTTCGGAGATCGTTATTACCGGGAGTCGTTTGCCACACGTCACAGGACGTCGAGACTCTTCAGCATCTCTAATCGAATCACAGGTGAGTTGCCTTAGTTGCAGAGGGCATTTCTGACTGAACCTGGGCTGCTGGGTATGGTTTGTGATGATGATTTCAAATTTAACGTGGTTATCTGTTACATCACTGATAGTTATTCGGATGGACATATTTATTCATGTCACACGCCATTGAAATTAAGAAGTGGAAAATAACACTGAATTGCCATTTTGCCATCATACCATTATGACCAAACATTTAACCAATGTATATAAATTTAAGCTACGATTGTTGCTCTTGACAACAGACTAGTAAATAATGGGTGAGCCATGTTAAGTGTTGTAGCCCATGTAACCGGGCTATCCCTCTTTTCTACCCATTTGAATGCTATGACCCGACCAACTTTGTTGCTGTTGAATGTTCACGTAGACTTGGGGATGTCCCCACACCTGACTGCCATGCTGGTCGGCGGAGGACAGTTGGTGGCACCCGGGAGCAGCACAGGAGACACTGGCTTCAGTTTCACTCAGGACTCATGTAAGTGTTACACACAGGACACATGACTGGAGGAAACATCTTGACCTAATTAACTTCAAACCAAAAAACATACTGGTATACAGTCAGTCAATTGAAGGCCACTACCACTACTTTGAATTGTTTGCTAAACCCGTAACAAAGGTTTGAATTGGAAAAAGTGGAAAATGAAAGCTTTTTACCTTGGAAGTGCAGATGGATTCGTTTGAGAGGCTCCATACATTTACACAGTGCAGCATGAAGACAGTGCATCTCAAAATAAACATCTAAATACAAATTGCGCTTTTTTGGGGGGGTCATTATTATGAACATCACCAGACATTCATTTGAAAATGGATCTATAAAGAAACTACTAGTCAAGTCATCATAGCATATCATTGTTAATTTGAGCCAGTACTGTAATTTCTCCATTGCAGTGTTTCATTCTTTTTTAACTGCTACTGATGCAGGTACAGACGTGATGCTGCTGGATAACTTCTCCACTGATGGCTCCTCCCACGCTCACCATGGCAATGTGGCTGGAAAGAGGCGAAGCTCGGTTACCTTTGAAGACCAGGGGGAGCAGCATTCCAAAGGTAGTTGTCACTTCCCACCTTGGTAGGGGTCAGAAGGAGAGTGAAAGAAAAAACAAGTCCATACACAAACTTCATCTAAATGTGTTTCAACGGTATTCTTTCTTATGTGGTAACGTGATATATCTTATTAACAATAATACAAAAATATAGAAAAAGTATAATCCTTTGCACTTCATCAAGTTGATTACTCATAGAACTATGTCAACCTAATGTATTTACAAAAAAAAAAAATCTAAACCAAATATATAATAATCATTTTATTTCTTTCTTAGCTGAAGGCCCCATCCCATCCTCTGTCCAAGTCCATGCAGAGATCCACAAGTCTCTGGACAGCTTTGCCTCCTGCCTGGCAAAGGCCATAGAGAGTGATGCCAAGTTGACTCTCTTTGGAGAGGACATGCCATTACATGGTGGATCGTTTACGGCAAGAGTGACACCAAGACCCAGATACCTAGATGGTCAGAGACTAAGGCTAGAAAGCATTGATGAAGGGATTGTCAAAGACGAAAGAGTAAGTGAAGAAGGAGATGCACAATACATGGAACAATTATCATCCTAAAGTCAGGTGTCCTATTTCTTTCAGAATTTGATATACTGATTATTGTATAAATCAAAGTCTTAGTAACTTACACCTGTGGACACAGCATAGTGTGTCAACCGGAAAAATGTAAGTGACAGGAAAATTATCTTTCTACATGTCTGTAGTTTACAATTTATATTATGAATAGTGTAAACTTTGATGGTAGTCTCAACCAAAATGTAAAGGTGTCTTACAGAGATCATTCCAAAAAAGACTAAATGGTTGTAATGCAGGTGTGTAGCACAGAGAGCAAGCCATTGCCTACTGTCGCTCACATTCTTACTCATCTCTAACAAAGGTACCAGTCTGCATGAGATGTTAAATGCAAAAGAAAAACTATAATTAACATGGATAAAGTCGGAAAGGACTAAGGAGATAGTCGCATTCCAGTGTTTTGGATCCATGGTCAGATTAAATGTATGCCTGGAGTGCCTTCCTAAATTGTATAGGAAACCTTAATTAGTATATCTTAAATCTTTCAACATGTATTTTTTCCCTCGTATAATATTTATCTTTGCTGTATTTTCTAAATGTATTCCCATTGTCTTAAGAGTGGCTTTTGATTCAGTCTTTTTAATGGGGATATATGTCTGCTCTACATATAATTTGCACTTAAATATTCAATACCCAGAGTATGATTCAGTACCCAGAGGAGAAGTGTTAAATGGATGATGAACCATTATGTATGCCAGGATGACGTTTGTGTGGGAAAGCTCCACACCACATTATGGTAGAGGTTTATTGAAAAAAAACATGGTACACTCCCAACTCCTGATTTGTTATTTTTACGTGACTTTTATTTATCCAGAGCGGTACCACTGAGACCAAGGTCTTATTTCAGAATAATAGTAATGTTACAGAATAGTGTTATATAAATTCAGTAAGAACGTGCTGCAAGAGCACCAACTCAAACTAGAAATACCACTGTAGATACTCTTACCTAATTCAGGTGCTATAGGTACAATTATTTTACCTCAATATTCTGTGTATTGTTTGTTGTGTTGCTGTGGAGAGGGAGCAATACTGTTGAATGTTATACACCCCCACAATAATTTGTACCACATTGTATTAAAATGAGTTAAATAGTGCTTGGTTGTGGTCTATATTTATGTGTTATCCCTTATATCATGTAGATGTGCTTAAATATCACTGAAGTTATGAAAAAACAACACATACCCCTTTCCTACAAAGTCTGGAGTAATGTAACCAATTAATTGCTATTTTTTATATTTTGGGAGCTTTCAGGAAGGTAGTAGATTCAATCATCATTTCTTTGGGCTTGCATCAGTGCAATTTACTAAATATAAAATTGTTACAGCCCACAAGAACGGTTATAAATAAAATTGCCACAAAAGCTTTAGTTTCAACAACAAAATGGTTTTACTTGATGCATAATTCTTGCTTGCATGCATTACTGCAAGTACAGTATATAAACATTTGAGTTCTCGGCCTTGTGCTACAAATAAGAAATCTCAAAACTTAACACTGATCGAACCTCACTCACGAACCTCTGGACAAAATAATATTGCACTTAACATCCTCACACACCCATCATTGTATTATTTTCACCAGTCTTTTTTTTTTTTTTTATATATATATATATTGTCTCACACTCACACTTTTTCTCGGATGCATTTTTTTTTTCATACAGAAACATCAGTAAGAAAGTCCTTTTAAAAAACATGAGCTAGAAATAAATCTAATTTTGAGATAAAGAAATATTCTACATTATACTTGTACAAATCTCATATTTCCAAGTGCTTTAGAGCAAAACAAAACGATGTTCCTCAATGTGAACAGCTGCTGGTTACTGCTCATCTTCATTCTCTTGTCCAGAACCCTCAGAGCGATCGCCTTCTAATCGATCTAGGTTGAATTGGGTCAAAAAAGATGATTCATTTGAGAGAACACCACCAAATACTTCACAATGCCAAGAGCCAATCTAAACTTGTGTACTCATGTTTACTTTGTCTAAATATGTGTTATGGGCTCATGTACCCGTTCTTATGTGGTTAAGGGAAGCCAGCATTCGCAGCATGAAGGAGGCAGGTACTGTAATGGTGTTCCTGGTCTCCTCTAACATCAACTCATTCCGTGTGATGACCTGAAAGAAGAAGGAAGCATGTTAATGATAAAAGAAAAAAGATTGATGAGGCTTCTGTAGCTAGATTGACCAAGTATTGCTACTTTTAACATTTACTTTATAAAAAATATTGCAAGCTTATAAAATACCACTAAGGAAGGTCCAGTTAAAACAAACTGTTCTGTATGCAGTTTAAGATGTTTTTAAGATATTTACTCATATTTTCTCAGTATCTCTCGCATCATTGGATAATGCAAACTATGTAATAGATCAGCTAGATGACAAGTATTGAGGAGAAGGGTTTTGTCAGGCATGGGGGTTGGGACATAGTATGGTTCCCAGGCCACTGTTAAAATAACTTATAGAAGGACTACCATGATTAGACTTTTTGGGGCTCCTCTATTAGACGATGGCATTATGGCTATTATTGCTACCAAGTCTGAAAAGTGAAACCAAATAAAAAGTTTGCTTTTTGCTACAGTATCTTGTTGAAAGAAATTTTATAAATACTTATTTAACATTAAAACAGGGTTATTTCCATATCAGTATAACTATTAATATTCTACCCGTATAATTGCTGGACTTTTTTAAAGTAATCTGGTCCTTTCTAGAACAGGGAGAAAAAGGCCATACTTGTGTCAGGAGTTGGTACTTAAAATGTACACATAGGACTGTTCCCACATGGGAGCTACCATTTGGGTCATAGAGCATTTAGAATGTATCTAATTTGGCAGGCAAGCCTTAACGTACTGCATTAAATAGTGTTAGGGCCAGAGAGGGCCCTATAATTCATGTTTAGACACAATAACGACAGCCCATAAACCAGCTCACCGATACAGCATACCCTTCCTGATCAGACAGAAAATAATAATCAGAATTTCCCCTGAGCTCTTAAGAAAATGTACCTCGTCAGCCAGGACTCTGTTAAAGGATGGTGAATCCTCCAGAGGAGACCATATCTTGATATCGTAGTCTATCCCTGAAGAAGCCAGAACTGAAAAACAACAAAGAAACAAACACATTTGTTTGCATGCTAGTATGACAAGGGGGGAAAAAGCCGAAACAGTAATTTGGGAGCCATGCCGGAGGGAATCTTACTGGGATCGTAAGGATGTGGCTGTAGGCAGTTGACCACATGATTGTCAGCCTCCAGCAGCATCAGATGCTCTCCGGTGTGTCTGTCCCAGATAAAGATGTGACCGCAATCTGAGCCGCTCATCACAAAGTTGTTACCCCAAAAACATGACTCCTTTATCTATTAAGAGAGAGAGAGAGAGAGAAACACAAACACACACACACACACAAACACACACAATAAAACACATGAAAATAAGGTGGCTCAGTTTATACCATGTTGGTTATCGTTGCTTCTTTATAAATAACCTGCAGAGGGGCCAATGGGTTTGTCTAAAAACAACTCGTTTTGATGAGGAGACATTCTGATGTTTACCATTGTCCTGGAGTTACGGTGGCCCTTGTAAACCATTTTGACAGACGGTCTCCTTATGTTCTGAGTCTCGCTCTCCTCCATTTCCCTTCTCTCCTTCCTCCGGCGAAAAAGTTCCTGTATACGAGCGGCAGCTGAGCGCCTGCAAAACACAAGTTTAAACATATACAAACGTGTCCACACATATAAACACAGGGATGATGTTCAAGCTCTGCTTACAGCAAAAGTTAACTCAAGTGGGTGCCTCGAGTCTGTTCTGTTTTGTCAATAGCACACTACCATGCCACTTTAAGTGCCTCCAATGATCTTTACAATGAATTCACTTAATTCGCTAAATATACAGTACCAGTACCAGTCAAAAGCTTGAACACACTTTCCCATTCAAGTGAATGGGAAAGTGTGTCCAAACATTTGATTGGTACTGTACTTTTCATCTGTCAATGCAGTTTCCTTGGACCATGTCCTATCAACGTTGACAGTAT
Organism: Aplochiton taeniatus; assembly: GCA_017639675.1. Taxonomy (NCBI): domain Eukaryota; kingdom Metazoa; phylum Chordata; class Actinopteri; order Galaxiiformes; family Galaxiidae; genus Aplochiton; species Aplochiton taeniatus. The sequence goes on from CM030172.1 coordinate 47,772,431, forward strand.
TTTGGACAGAGAGTTTATTTGCATACCAACTAAAGTGCTATTTAGCATGTGCTTTCTTTAGCAAACATTTTCAGCTCAGCCCATCCTTCCACCTACGGTGGCCGAGAAGCCGAGCAAATTCGCCGCATTTCAGAGACGCTGCAACGATGTAATCCCACAGAAATTGAAGTTGCCTCTACGTGACAATATCGTCGCAGCGTCTCCGAAATGCGGCGCGTTTTCCCTTCTTGGCCACCGTACCTTCCCCCTCTAGTGCCTAGCATGCTTGGAACACTGCGGTGATGTCTGCTCTACCAGGCGTAATTCGCTCATGCAATGCATGCTTAAATGTTAAAAGAGTTAAATGTATACATTGTTCCCCTGCAGCAAAGCTCATCACAACAAGGCTTATTCTAGAAAGTGAAAAACCAAACTACAAAGAACATTTGCTGTTGAGATGGACACCACACTCCTTGCAGGTTAGATGCTTCATCATCACACAGGTTTTACCTGATCATTCTATCTCCTACTGCCGATCCTCTGAAATTAAATCTATGTGTATAGTAAATGAATCAACATAAAAACATCCAAAACACGAAACCTGCCTCCACGATAATGGTGCAGGGTAAACAAGCAGGAGAAACTTAACATAACATTTGATAAACTCCTCAAAGGAAACGTGAATCCGAGTGAGTGAAGTGAGAGAGCGAGAGCGAGAGAGAGAGAGCGAATGCAGGTGAAAGTGTTCGTCCATACCTCTGCACCTGTCCTCCTCTATACCTCGCCGAGGGGATCAGAATAGGGTCGTCGTCGCTGTCGTCAGAGTCCTGGTTGCTACGGGAGGGTTGACTCTGCCTGCCCTGCCCCTCTTGTCCTCCTCCTCCTACTCCACCTCCCTCTTCTCCGCTTGGCTCCGCTCTTCTGCAACCCCCTGATACGTCGTCTCTAACCTCGGCCTGATTCGCGGCCGGGGCAGAGGCCATGGTACTGTCCGCCGTGGACGCGACCTCTGCTGGAGCCAGATCAGAAGCACCTCTCTGGGAGCTGGAGGAGGACACCTCACACGCTGGGTTCAAGTGGGGAGCAGCCCGGGTCTGGCTTGACGGCCCAGAGACAGCATAGGATGCTGTAACAGCTGGGGGAAAGGAGAAGTGGCTAATCAAACACAAGAAAGCGCTATGCAAAATGATAAAAATCAGTCAAGCTAAGAAATATTAAAGGCATTTTTCCCACGTTGCATTTAGCATTTTCTTATCATGAATGACCGAAGCGGCAGGTTCATACAATACACTTTATGTTTGGAATTACAAAACTGAAAACAATTGATTTGAGCCCACGCACTTTGATCTGAGTGAGAGCTCTGGACGGTTGAAGATTCGGATGTTTTGGGCCCCGCGCTTCCCCGGGAGCTGGATGTCCGACTGCTCCTGTGAGGTCGGAGGAAACAGGATAATAAATCCCAAACCAAAGCACCACTACACCACAGAACACGGTTTGCAAACAAAGGTTATAAAGTGAAATCGAAAGAAAGACGACCGTAACACTATCCGATTTTAAACAACTTGCTTGTATTAGGTATAATGCACTTTGATTACAGCCAATCAACCATTCACGATTAGAGTTGCTCACCACTCGTCTGTGAAGTCCAGTTTGATGGTGCTGGTGGTGGTTCCCTCTGTGCTGAAGTGAAGGCTCAGGACTGGCTCTGCTGTGCCGGGCCGTCCCATGCTAGACCCGGGCCCGCTGGAGGATGAGGTGGCGGTGATGGAGGTTGAGGCGGTAGAGGTACTGCTGGAGGCCCCTCTAGAGGCCGATGTGCTGGAGGATGAGGTCGTGGTGATGGAGGTACTACTGGAGGCCCCTCTTGAGACTGATGTGCTGGAGGATGAGGTCGTGGTGATGGAGGTACTACTGGAGGCCCCTCTAGAGACTGATGTGCTGGAGGATGAGGTTGCGGTGGTGGATGTTGAGGCGGTGGCGGCTCCAGAAGCAGAGACAAACACTCGACTAACACTACCAGCTTCTGTAGCTCCTGAGGGAGACAGTAAAAGAAGAAATATATATTACTGGTTATAGTTATTATATAACCAGGAATCAATTCATGTGCTGTGTTGAAAATATAATCTATAGAGACATTTCTATCAGATTCATATTTTAGAAATGTTTAGAAAAGTCATTTCGAAATGTCACACTTCACATTGCATTTTTGTAAGTACCTATTTATCACAGAATCTGAATAACAATGAGTGCCCATAAAGAAAACTTGACATTGCACAGCATCAATGCAAGAGGATCCGTCTTCCTTTTAGTTGTATCACTGCCCGTTAACTGCAATGCAACAGTAACGGGATACATGCAGGACCTAGTATACAAGACACTAGGGAAGAAGGCTGATATCAACTATCAAGGCCACAACACGACACACGACAGGTGAGACCGAGACAACACAAGAAAGGGAACGTAAGCCAAGGCCTCCGCAGGGGGACACTGGTGAACTCCGACTTACAAGATAGGCCCGCTCGCCCGGTAGCTAAATAATTGAGTGAAATAAGTAAGTATGGTGAGGTCGTCTGTTCGGGTCGAAATGCAGCTTTGCAAAACACTCAGAAGGACACAAGCCAAAGGATGAGAACAGAGTGGCGCGCCATGAGTCAAATAAGAAATACCTACCTACAAGACAGTACATTGGTTAGCCACTGCCTGCAATTGCTGGTGTTTGAAATAATGACAATAACACAGGAATTCAGATTGGGTTTTGCTTTCAAGACACATAAATCAAACTGTTGGACCAGGAGTGATACGACACACATGTCCGTCCAGGAGAGATTACCAACTATGATATATTGATTAAAGCCAGTTTTCTGCAAAATGAATATCTTCTTACTATTGGCACGCCTTCATATGGAACTTGATTGACACGTGTTTGAGTGAGCCTGATTTAAATAGATCGGCCAAGAAATTAAAAAGAAGTTTTTTGTCTGTCTTAAAAAACAACAGAATTCCTACCTATGTGCTCTCCACAGCTCCGCACTGAAAGAGAGACTGAAAGGAAGCCCTGCAGATCAGTTGCAAAAATATGCATCATAGTCCAAACACAAGGGGCAGTCACACAGTACATTTCAATGTTGAGAGGAATAAAATAAGAACGGAAATCTGGATCCTATCTGCATAAGGCTGTATCCGAACACATCTGTTCTACACATTTCATAAAAGCTGTCTGTTAAATAATGACTGTCCATTACAGCATATATTGAGTCATGTTATACTTGATATGCATTGAAGTTAAAGATTTTGAGATGACCAACTGAGATAAGCCAACTTTGTTGACTAGGAACATGTGTGTTATATCAAATCTTTGGAATTGTTAAATTAGGCCCATTGTGTTCAATGAATAGCAGTTTTATTTTGAGCTCCAAGATTAAAAAAAGCTTTAGAATCGAAAATCCAAAACATCCTGAGAGAATGCAAAAAAACATATTTCTCAAGTTTCCAGTAACCAGCAGAGAGAAAGCAAAAGATTCATATTTCCATTGTTAGCCATTGCTTTGAATGACAGACATAATAGTGGCCATTGAGTTTTCCGAAGCAAGAAGTAGAAGATAGACATGCTCTATCCTGCGGCAAAGATTAGTTATTGGGAACGGACTGGATGTCCCATGCAAACGCAAAAGCAACACCACATGGCTAGAGAGCGAGCAGCAAAACCAAAAGAGAGGGAAAGGCAAGTAAAATAACGGGGAGTGGATCGGAAGGAGAACAGACACTCCAGACAAACAGACAGGGAGGTAAAGGATCAGGGAGGGGGTTGGGAGGGAGAGAAGACGCACCCTGCTGCTCATCCAGAGTCATGGATCCCAGCTGTTTGTTTACCACAGACGATGGGGAATCTGGAACACAAACAAGACTGACTAAACAACAGGCAGAGAGGTCAAACCCAGGTCACACGGTCCGGTCACACGAGGGGTTAGAGTTCAAAGTCAGAGTGGGCTCTGGTCAAGCAGGTGGGAGTTGTCAAACGTGATGAGAAAAGGAGGCAGCCAGGGAGGAAATCAGCAGCAGCATCCACTATTCTACCATGCATGGAGGAGATACAGCAGAACACCGAAATGACAGGTGTGAAAGACAGACACGGCAAAGAGTTTCAAACTAAATCATTCGCCCCCAAAAAGTATTCTCCGATCAAATACACTATTAACGATATTTGGCACAGTTACGCTTTCAATTTTCATACAAAATAATACCCATGACCACTAGGTAGTTCCAGCAATAAGCTTAAAAGACACTTGGTAATCCATGCAGGTCACAACGACACGTTTTGAATCTGCTTTGAAACCGTAAATCCCTAATTCCAGCTATTTTTTTAAAAACAAGATAAAAAGGACTTCACCAGTTCTTATCATGTCTGATAGTAGCTTAATCGAAAGCCTGTAAGTACGTTCAACAGAAGATCCAATTAAACAACACAGCAGGCTGTGTGACACACTCACTTCCTGCATAGTTGTATTAAAACACACCCCAAGGGCAAGCCCAAGTGCTCACCCAAGCAATAAGCCAGTCAAATATATCTAGACCTGGCTCAAATCAAAACACATCTTTACAACATGGTGTGACGCTCAGAGCATCAGTGTGTTAACTGACCCCGACCCCATCACGCCTCTGCTTCTTCCTTACGCAGTCTAAGTGCTTGGGTTAACAACCGCAAGGTGCTCCTTGTTATGAGTGGTATGCGAAAACAGACAACCCAAGCCGGGGAGCTACCACTCAAGCAGTCGGGGGGGGGGGGGGGGGGGGGGGGCGGGCCTGTAACCTGTAGGGGGGGCCTCCTCGGCAGTGGCAGCCCCCTGGCCTCGTCTCTCAGTGGCCGAGGTAGAGGGGGCTGGTCGCTCCCCCGGTCCTGGAGGGTCAGAAAGATGGAGTAACCGCTGCAAGCGCCTACACACTAAACTTACCGGCAGCCTGCGAGGGCCGTACTCTTAAGAGCGGAGGAACAGAGGAAAGGGGGAGGCCAGACAGAAGGAGAGGTCAACGAGAGAGGCAAAGGAAAAACAAAGGACAACACAGTATGCAGAGGGAGAGAGGAGTGAAGCTGCAGCCTTAATGGAGTAGCTCCAATAGACACAGACACAGAGAGACCAAGTAAGCTCTCCTCATATGAAACAAGGCCGAAGGACAAATGGCCTACTACCAGACAGAATATAGATGATTGGGTCCTTAAGAGGCAGACAGACACTTATATGTGTGTGTGTGTGTGTGTGTGTGTGTGTGTGTGTGTGTGTGCATGCGCGCGCACATAGCATTCGATAGCTATGCCTCTCTTACCAGACAGTGCAGGGTCCGTGGAGGACGTAGGTTGGGGCGTGGGGGTCCCGGTGGGGGGAGCCTGACTTCTCGTCGCCGAGTCCGGAGCGGAGGTCAGGGAGGACGAGGCGGGGGCCGAGCCTTCCATAGAAGAAGAGGAGGAGAAGGAGTGGAGAGGCGCTGGAACTGTTAATGACGACCCAGAGGATGAAGAGGGTGCGAAGCTGGAAGGCTGGGCGGTGGCATCGGAGGCAGCAGGGTTGGCTGCAGCCGTGTCCGCCTCCATGGGCCCCTCGGAGACTCTGGGCTGCACTGTGGGGATGACGGGGATCGTAGGGGCCCCCTCTGGGCGCAGAGTGGTGCCTGGAACAGACATTTTTACACTTTTAACACATTATGATTCAAAAACGATTCCTGGGTACCTAAGGCTATATTTTCAAATAAAAGCAAAATGTAAAGCACACAAGTGTCCAAGTTTACTGGTAAAACAAGGTGCTGCAGCAGCAGGGGCCTCACCTCGGGGTCGTGTCTGGGGCCGGGTCCCCCTGCTCCCCTGGGCCTCACTGGCCTCCTCAAACCAGCGAGACAGCATGTCCGACATCCTCTGCATTAAAGACACATTGGGGCTCTGCTCTCCTAGAGAGGGAAATCAAGACAAAATGTTGCTAGCGTTTGAAGAGCTACGAAAGTGGCGTTTCAAAAGTGAATGCAATGTCTATCGGACACAATGGTCCAGGACCAGTAGGCCAGTACGGTACAAAGAATTCTCCCTGTAAGCATTTTTATCCCCTGGTCGGCATTTCAACCTCCTCTCATGTGGCCTTGCTCTTCAACGTACAAAGATCTGAGGGCATTTCAGTGCTCTACTTGACATAAGAGCAGCCAATTGAAACTTAGAAAGAAGCGAATCAATTCAAGTCAAATGTATTCATAAAGCACATTTAAAAACCACTCATGTTGACCAAAGTACTGTACAATCCAGGGCAGACAGGTGAAATCATAGCAGGACAGACTAAACCATTTAAACAAATAAAATCACACAAAACTCAGTCAAAGCAACAAATAGGCACAAATAAAACCATATCAGGATGATTCAAACGCTAGGGAAGAGAAGTGGGTTTGGAGCCCGGACTTGGAGAAATGGAGGGGGCAGACCTGAGGGGGATGCATTTCCACAGTCTAGCGGCTGCAATAGAAAATGCGTGGTCACCCCTAAGTGTTTGTTTGGACCGCGGAGCGGCTAATAGCCCCAGGTCAGATGACCTGAGGGCCCTTGAGGTGGAATAAGGGGTTAAAAGGTCTGCTAAGTAGGGAGGCGCATGTCCATTTAGGGCTTTAAAAACAAATCGGGGGCCCTTAAAATGCTCTTGATCCGCACCGGTAGTAATGTCTCAAAAGAGAACATGGAGGGCCATGGACACAAAAGGAAATGACCAAGCTCCCCATTTAAAGAGTATTACTACTAAGGATTCCCAGGCAGAAGTCTGGAAAAAATACCATCTCTTAAAAAATGAAAGGGGATACATGAACCAGCATGCTGATAGGTGTGTGTGTGTGTGTGTGTGTGTGTGTGTCAATTCTGAGTCTGCCTTCACTTACCATCTCTTTCTCTCTCACTCTCTGGGCGAGCACGGGGTCCAGTGTCTGACCAGTCACCTCGCAGACGAAGGCGTTTCACTGGGGGCTGTCTCAACTGAGGTAATACACACACACACACACACACACACACACACACACACACACACACACACACACACACACACACACACACACACACACACACACACACACACACACACACAAAAATTGGTGACGACAAAACTGATGAATACTTAATATAATAAAACTGGAATGTCCTTTAACCCTGTCTGTCCTCTTTGCTGTCACATTTGTCACCCATCAATAGAGTTAAGACACACATCCCACTGTGCCTCTGCATGGTAACACAGGCTGTGAGCCTAGATAGACCTGGCTGGAGAAAAATCTAAATCTGCCATGGCGTTGATCGAAAAGGAAAAGGGCTCCAAGATGACATGGCGTCAGATGAAGTTGGCTCAGTCGGCTAAGAGTGGACGGAGGAATGAAAGAGAAAAGAGGACAGGTGGGGTTAGAGGAGTTACAGGATGATGTGAGGAGAGTGAGCGAGGCAAAGGAGACTCTGCTTGGCAGCCCTGCACCTCGTCCTGGGCTATTTCTGTGGGTGGCGGAACATTGCTTGCGTCTGCCTCTGTATTTGGAAAGGAATGTGGGTGGCCGGTGAATCCAGACACAGCTGAACACACCACGCGACAGCTGAGGCACTGGCACCATGATCCAGCACATTTCGTCCCCCTTAAGCTCCGCACACACACAACTAAAGCCCCTCGCTCTCAGCCAAGACTCCAATCCAGCAGCCTGATGCAAAACATGGGGCATCCGAGTATGTGTGGGAGAAAGAGAAGAAGAAAAAAAGAGAGGGGGGAAAAAAGAGGGAGAGACCTAATAAAACGACACTGCTAAAAATGTGCTCTATTACTGTCAAGTTCCTATATTTATTCTTTCTTTCTTTTTACCTCCAGCCACGTTCTTTTCATTCTATTTTACGGGCCGTCCCCCCTGTCGCACGCTGTCCTGATTCAGTCTCTCAGGGTTATGTGATCCTCTCACTACAGCACCACCCGCCAGCCAAAACCCCATTTGGAGGAGATGCCCTGCAGAGCGCTTTTAGACAGCCAAAACAAAGCCTGCTCTGTTTACGATAAACATCCTCTTTGCTTTGGAGCAGCATTTCACCTTTTCGCACATGTTTATGCCTCGAGCAAATGGATGATGCATATGGTACCACTCAAGCTCCATCCCACCGCTTCCCATATAAAAGTTTTTTATGAAGTCAATAATGAACCGGGTAGAAAATGTGTGTGTGTGTGTGGGGGGGGGGGGGGAGCATTGGCATGTGTGGTCTCTCTAAAATGGCTATGGCTTTGTTTAATCTTATACTAGCATACTTGAGAACTCTAAGCAATGCATACATTTTCTTAGTCTACTCAGGCCTCTTGTGAACGTGCAGACTGCAGCGCTAATAAGATCCATGCTAGTATCACGCTTCCCCACAGATGTTAGCTACTAGCAGCTACGACCACACCAACAACCAACCAAAAAGCCAGGATCCATTGCTAGGAGCTAGAGGATCAAATTAAGCCGTTAAAACCTCTACGTATGGCAGCAGTTCCTCACCTCCTCCCTCCTTTCTTCAGATGGGCCTTTCAGCTCACGAGCCTGGTCGTCTTTGGGGTCAAACAGGTAGATGTAGTCTGAGGAGTAGCTGACCAGCACCTCCTGTCCATCTCCACTGTAGCACAACGACGTCACACGGCATGACTTGTTCGACAGGTGGGCCGGAACAAAGCGCACACACATGCCCGTCGTTCCACGGCCCATGTAGTTACCTGAGAGAGAACGCAAAGGACAGTAAGGAAAAAGCGAATGACCAAGGCATAAACATTTTGAACCCCTTTTGACAGTCTTTTCCGATTTAAATACTTCAGGGAAACCACTAGGAGTGGGCATGACCAGATTCCATCTTCTTTACATTTATAAATTCCAACTTTTATCCTTTCCATGGAGCAAATCAAGACGTTTTTATTTAAATCCCCCATCACAAATCAAAAATATGTGTTCATTTGAGACAGGGAGTTGGTGTAAACTCTAGATCCCTTGAGGACCCAAATGGATGCAGGGGGGGATGGAGAAAGGCTAGCACTAACTCCATTCAAACACGAGGACTAACCTGTAGCTCTGGTGCCCAGCATGCGCCTGTCGTAGATGCGCACAGAGCTGTCAGAGCAGCCCACGGCCAGGTAGTAGGGCACCAAGGGACAGATGGAAATGGAAGTTGCGGCTCTCCTGCAGTTGATCAGGATGTCCTGAAATCAGAGGAGAGAACAAACAATGGGCAAGCTCAACAGGGCAATAGCAAACCAGGAAAAGTGTAATCAAACATTCCCGTGCTAATTTTAGTTTAAAACAAATCTACACTTTTACAATAAAATGGATAAGAAGGACCTATTAACATTGAAACAGGCAGAAGGTAATCCACTCATTTGACAGTCAAAAACTTCTTCACACCTAACACATAGAAACCCGCCATCATTTATGGAGCTATAAACAGCAGGATGAAAGACATGTGAGAGATGAAGGCAGCTGCCTGTTTATGGTGGAGCTTATTGCCTCTGATCACAAGAAAGAAATTAGAGAAGACACAAACTTGAGCTGGTGCAGCTGGAAACCATTCCATTAACCAAAGCAGGAATGTGCAGAGGGCATTAATGAGCAAGTCTACTTTGTCCAGCGGGAGGTTGCTAAATAGTGCGCCCAACAAGCAACTCAAAGGTAGTATATAATGAGCAAGTTTAGAAACATTAGGGTGAAATAGAAATCACTTTGAAGAAAATTAGCTTTGAGCTCCTCTTAATACGGTTGTTAGGTTTCTCGCTTATATTCTTCCAAAGTACTACATCTTCATTTAAGATCCAGAAAAAAGAGAGAAAAAAAATATGAATGCATATCTGCCAACATTTGGCAAAAGACGTATTAATCAACCATTGTGAATATAGTTTATATTGGCACCGCTGCAATAGTATCGTTCCTGCAAGACAAAACCCTATCAATGTACCAGCAAAAGTAACTGCTGTTGCCAGAGCTGGTATCTTAATACATCGGTCAGATACCAAACATTACGTGAAGCTGTATTTTCCGTGTTTGTTTCGTGAGCTGTGCTAAAGCAGCCTACTTCGCTTCCACAACACTTAATTGGAACTATGCACAGATAATTAGGAGATGTCAGACTGAGGGGTCTTTCTCCTTACATCTTTGCAGTCTTCTTTAGTGCAGCTAGTCTTCGTGCGCAAGTCAAACCATCGCACTGTGCCATCTTCTCCACATGACAAGAATGTGTAAGGGTCATTAGGGACCGTCATAATCTGTGAAAATCAAGAATAATTTTTTTAAGAGAGGAAACAAAGAGAACGAAGCAAACATGAAAAATACACATTTTCCATTTAGGCAAGACAGAAATCTATTTAGAATGTTACACAACGATAACATCGCCACCCCATCCCATACCTCATAGGCTGTTCCATAGTGGCAAGTGAACTGACATTGTCTATTGATGTCAGGAGTCTTTTCTGTGTGGGTGTAATAGATGATGCCATCGCCAGAGCAGGAAATGATCTGCTGGTCACTAGTCTGGGGCATGAACTTTGCACTGAAGATGTTTGCACGGTGACCCGACCGTATGGTTGCCTTAACCTGAGGAATAGAAGACAGAAGACTATGAGCAAAACCCAGAGAGGCTGGCTCTTGATTAGGTGATACTGTGTGTGTGTGTGTGTGTGTGTGTGTGTGTGTGTGTGTGTGTGTGTGTGTGTGTGTGTGTGATTGAGCATGTGAAGCGAGAAAGCTTAAAAGCAATAGTATTATTACAACCGAAAACATTTTGAGAACTCTAACTTTTGGCAAATGTTAAGCACTTGTCAACACTTCCCTTGAATTGGCTGGTCATAACCCCCATATATCTTTAGGACCCCTCTTAGAACTCAAAATATATAGTCAAACATTTCAACAAATTATTTATATATCAGTGGCAGGTGACAACATGGAAGATTCCAAAATAAGAGTCCCTTCCAATCAAACTACCTGACAAAAGAAAAGATCTAGGACATGAAACAATTGTACCTGTTTGTTGTATGGGTTGGTAATGACCAGATTGGTATCATCAGACCCGGATAAGATGTATTCTCCCGTATCATTCCAGGATATCGTGTTGACCTGTTTTAACCAAAAGCCATCTAAATGAAAGTCTTTGTCCAGGGCCAATATATCTGCAGTTTAAAATGCTCTCCACAGGCTTAAGATGTGATACAGAAAACAACCATAACAAAGATCAAGTTATGTAATATTTAATATTGTTTATGTCCCCCCTGAACAACGATTTTCAAGAGATATTCTGTACAAAACCGAGTGTCGACTTGCTTTCTGCCACCACCGTAATTACCCTGTATTGGCTACTGCTACATTACAAACATAAACAAATTAATTAGACATGCTGAAAATAACTCAGGTGAATTCCCTCTTAGTGCTGTGACCAGAAAATGCTCAGCATCTGAAAGACTCAGCCATATATTTAAAAACATTCACCCACAGGGCAAATATAATATCAAGCACATTTAATCTTTTCTTTTTTTTCTTTGTATTAACCGCTCAGGTGCCAGTGTTAGCCTAAGGATGGTTAGGGACCTGCCCTGGGCGTGCTGGTGTAGTGTTAGCCAGAGTAACTGGGCAAATGTCAGCCTCAGGTTTCTCAGCGATATAAGCAGCCTGGCCAGAAACCTAAACTCATGGGTTTGATTGAGGTCTGCTTTCTATGACACACCCCGTTTCAAAAACGCAATGGCAGAGAGGAAAAGGATGGTCTCAAAATGGAAGAATGGAGTATCTGGTAGTGACTTAAAAGCATAGGTAATTCTAAACTAAAGAACTGTGTGTACTAGACATCAGGAATAACACCACATACTCCTCTCTCTTTCCAACCATCTATATGTTCAGAATGCAATGTTTGGATGGGGCTTTTATGTATCTTGTCCAATCTTTAAAGGGCCTCTGAGGGTTTCGGAGAAAGGTTTTGAATTACAAATGATAAAGATAATGCAAGAACATTAATGCAATGGCAATTTCATAAGTTGGCACTTTCTAATCTTTGCTGTACTCACTAATTCAATGTTGATGCAGTCTAGTGGGTCTACTAAAAACTCCAATGACAGTGTGAAAGTCTGACAGTTAAAACATGCTACGGTGGACACACTCATGAAAAAACATACGATTACATGACCAAACAAGCACAAAAAGTTGATGAGGGACTTACACAGCCATCATGCACATTGAGTGTTGCTTCAAGTTTCAACCGCTGCACAAATTCTCTTCTACCTGTTAAAATAGAAAAGACAAACTCAACGAGGCAGGGTATATTTTCATACCGCTATATTTTTGGATAATGCTGTCCGACTTTGAATGTGCAAAGGGATATTGGAGATGGAAATATCAAATCTTGTGAAATTTGCTTTCAGTCATCTAACTATTTTGGACTAATCGTTTGAAAACATGAACACTTAAAGTCACAACACACATCAACCCCATGCCTATATTCTGGAGCACAATACAAGTGTTTTACACAAAATAAAAACCCAGCTTCATTTGAAAATCACGTCGGAACATCAAACAATATTGTATCAGAAACACTTGAACTAATTAGGTTTTAATAATAATAATAACAACAATAATACATTTTATTTTTATAGCGCTTTTCTAAGTACTCAAAGTCGCTTTACATTAAAAAGGACACGAAAATCCATACAATTTAAACATATAAAAATAAGTACAATAAAAGCATCTGAGACAACAGTAAACACAATGATCCCATATTAAAAGCGTTTCTAAAAGGTGAGTTTTGGTGAGTGTTTTCCAAGTGTTATTTGGTATGAGAATTAAGAATGCACTGAATTCGGATGCATACCACAAGAACACGGCAACTGAACCTACATGTATAAATATTCGACATATATATGAAGTGTTCCTAGCTCTTCCAATTGGGAGCCTTGTGTTTTTCCCAGATGAAAGATTCAAGTCAAGTAACATACACACAAGCAAAACTAACAGTTTGTATGGAGGGAAAGGAACGTTCCAGTCACATGAAAACTAATGTACGTAGTCTTTATGTCAAAATCAACACGAAGTAACAATAGCTATAGCCACGAAGGGCCAAACGTGAGAGGCTTTTTATCCACCGCAAATAGGATGCTAGACACGCAAGATGTGGTATATTGGGACCCCAAAATATGAAGTTATGCTAATATATAGCTTAGAATGATAACGTTGGTTCATTCTAAATGTAGTGGCTTTGCTTGTTGTGACCTTTATATATACAGTCAGGTTGTGACCAATCAACAATCAAAGTAACGTTAACGTTACGGACAACATTGTTTGGGTACTAACTTAGCCTTCACACGTTTAATTACAGCCTGTTTGAGTAACCTACAATTCTGGCTAATGTTATCTAGCAAGCAGCACAACCATAATGAAATAGCAACAATTAGCCTGTAAACCAAATGTCCTTACCTAAATAGTTGATCCTGACCAGATTGGGTTCATTGTATCCAATCGAGCGTTTATTTACATCCCAAACCAAATTGCCAGGGCAGGACATTGTTATTGAACCTACGCCTTTGCTGCTAGTAATAATTGTGACATTGAACAAGCAAGCAAATAATGTTACCGCAGTACGTTAACATTAATATTCTAGTTTGGTAAAGTCTCGTTGACGTAGTAGCGCTTAGCTAACGTTAAAGAGTAAAGATCTAACGGTAACGTCCGGTTGTTAAGTCCTAACTTGAACAACCTTAACGTTACAACAACATAGCCCAGGCCAGGGCCCGGACCGGGGCGTTGAACAGGGATGATAACGGTGTAGCTATACGTTAGCTAGCTAGTTTTCTACCTCACATGCATATCGACATAATATCTATGTAACGCGTTACTTCACAACACGGCTCACTGCACTGACTGTCAAGCCCTCTCCTGTATTTTCAATGGTCTGAAAGCTAACTGCAAGATCTGCAACATTTCTTGAGGGGTTGTTGTTTGTTGTGCATGACTTGGGCAATCGGACGTTGTAATGCAAATCTGAACCAATGGGCTTACGACCCAGCTTCTCACTAAAGAGTGTTAGGTTGAGCAGTCAAGACTAGTATGGTCCAGAGACTCTTGTTACTTTGTATGGGATTATACCGCCCCCTGTGCGAATCGAATGACTGGTGTGGCCCAGATGTTACATTTTGACCGAAATAAGTAAACTCACTGCAAGCAACTATTACCTGGCAATATTTCCTCGCATCGATTTTGTAATTCAAATGTTAAAGTTAAAGTTACTTTTACATGTACTTACTATTAGCAATACGCTATAAAAACATTTGTCAAGCCATCTCTTTGGAGAATTACATAGTTATTTATTAGCGTAAACGTCTGTAGACTAATTTAGAAAAATGTTCAGTGGTTTTAATGTGTACATTTGGGGATAAGCATGTACGCCTACTTCTAAACTCTCCAGCACGTTAAAATCGTCATAAATGCCCGCCCGAGATGACACAATGAATTGCTCCAATCAAGCCAATCGCATACGAGGACAAGACCAAAGCACCAATAACAAGCCGGCCTTGGTAGGTTGCACAGAAGTACTGTCAGGAAAGTCACCTCGGCTCTCTTTGCACTGCTGGTAAGCTAGCTACGTTAAACTACCAGTCTAAGCGGCTGCCAAATTACGTCGTATGCTACGCTATCACCATAGTATGGCTACTGAGATACGAGGGAAGGTCGAGGGGACACCATCTTTTCCAATTTAATTCATATATAATAATTGCTGACAATCCTATTTTAAATACATATTACCGATAAAAACGAGTTCAAAGTTATTCAATTTGTTGGATTTGAATTTAGCGTTAGCTAAGTTAGCCAGCTAACTTCCATTGAGCGGCTTGCTAACATCAAATCTGCCACCATGGCTGCCCTACGAGCGTCCTACCACAGGATTCTGGATAAAATCGAGCATATGCTGCCTTCAAAACTAAGACCTATTTACAACCATCCAGCAGGTAATTTACTAGCATTTGTTCATTATTACTAACATTTTCGAATATCTAACTTCTGCTTCCATCAAACTGAGACACTCAGACTGAGGAGATGTTGGCATGTTGCGATTCCATGTTTATGTGTTTTAGATTATCAGATTCAGAAATAAACTTATCTAGGGGATCGTCGTAGACTTGATCGAATCACTTTTCATTGCCATTCAACTACGCCCAATACTAATGGGCGTAGTTGAATAGTATTAGCTTGTTTGTTATTGTCAAAAGTAGTCCTGTATCGATATTGCGGGGTCATTTTTAAACTGCGTGTGTTGGCTTTTGCACATTGATATTTGAAGTCAATGTTTACGATTTTCTACGACATTTCTCGTGAATTATGAAAACAGTTTTGATTTCAAGAAATTGGCAAGCAGAGTCTCGGAGCAATTATCACCATCAGTTGGTAATATGTATATTAACCTATCTGTGCTAGAGGAGAGACAACTATAGCTTGTGATTGTGAACCTTGACACAAGTGACCCTCAGCCTCCAGCACTTACAGACATACTACACACTCACTATAAATCCAGTTTCTGCTTTGCTTAAACTGGCATGACCAGTTTGTCGAGCAGCTTTGGGAAATGTTTTGAAGGTGCTTGGTTAAGCCTAAAACATAGATGTATAGTATTGGTTGTAGCTGCTCATAATAATGCAATTTGTTAAGACTGCGGTTTACATATGTCCACATTTGTGTCAATTGTTGACACGATACTGGCCAAATAATTCATTTTCAAATTCAATCAAACCTCCACCTTTTGAATGGCTTACTTCACACAGGTTCAATGTTTTTGAAACTTAGTTGTAGCATAAGCCCCTTGATTCTGGTCGAAATCAAAGGTTACATTTTGCAAGTCTTGCTTGTTCTTTAAATGAGGTATCAAGGACATCAATCTGTATGCTGATAACTGTCCAGAGTGGTGGTGCCATACTCTTGGATTCCTGAGAGATGATTGGCTGAGACATAGGCTCGCCTCTGCCTCCCTCTCTCTTGTCCTTTCCAATTGACTTCCTTCTCTTCCCTTTTACTTAAGTTTGTACTGACAGCCAAGTTATTAGGAGTCAGAGAATAAAGACAAAAACAATCAGCTAATGCTTCAGAGGGAGTGGCCCTTTGATTAGAATAATAACTAAATGAATGAAGAATTATTTAATGTGTTAATATAAATGTGTTGTTGCCTTCAAAGGTTCATCCACTGTACCTTTCTTATCTAGGTCCAAAGACTGTTTTCTTTTGGGCCCCGATGTTCAAATGGGTAAGGGCATTTCATGGCATATACCTAGCAAAAACTCATACGTATTCCGTTTTTTATTTTTTTATTTTTTTTTACATTTTATTATACATACCTTTTACAGTACAACATATTTTGAATTTTCATATCACTAGCATACAATATGGCCAGATTCATAATAACTCAGAAATTTGAGACTAGACTAGAGATTTCTATTTTTTAATCCGGGTAAATTAGTTGTGCAGCCAGTATTAGTCTGTAGTAGATGTCCATATTATCAAACATGGTGCCCTATACAAATGAAGGAAACCATTAACGTAGTAAAAATATTTATGAAGCTAAATACAGACCATCTGCACTTCTGTCGCTACAGAGCCTGGTTTTTGCTGGCCTGGCTGATATGACTCGACCAGCAGAGAAACTCAGCACCTCCCAATCTGCAGTACTGACAGCCACAGGTAAAGTGAAGCTTAGTTCAAGTGTATAGCGCTGGAAGACGTCAGCATTGTGCTGAATGCAGGTGTTCAAACCACCGTTTATTTATTTTGTATTCAAATTACATAATCTTTGGAGATGTAAACAAATCGACCACATTCGAAAGCTCTTGAATCTTAGCTGTGTCTCTTTCCATAAGGTCTCGTGTGGTCCAGGTACTCTTTGGTCATCATCCCAAAGAACTGGAATCTTTTTGCAGTCAACTTCTTTGTTGGTGCTGCCGGAGGATCCCAACTCTTCAGGATTTGGAAGTAAGTGTTGTTGCCCATCATATTTTTTCTGAGCGTACTAATCTGTAAACAATCATTTATGACTGTACAGAAGATGTTCATCAAGGAGAATGTTTATGGAAGCGCATATATCAAAATCCCAAAAGTTAAACCTAATCACTTTGTCTTTGCTCTTCTGAAAAAGTCCTCAACCAACTTATTTTATTCAATAGTCTGTGGTTTAAGTATTTATAAACACTTATTATAGGATGTTTTCAGGAGAAATTAACTCTTGCTCTCTGTTTGCATTAGATATAAACAGGAACAGAAGGCACTTGCTAACGAGGATGCTCAATCCTGAATCTATAATCCTCCAATGGGCTAAAGGGAGTCTTCACACTGGGCACAAACCTGCCCCTTCTAAAGCGCGCTAAACCCCGTCATGTCTCCATAGCCACTCCATAATCCTTGTTTTACCACATAGAACATTGTCTTCCCTGTTGAACTTTGTGCTTTGACTGAAAATCTACGTTCATCCGGGTAATAACGTTTTGAACACATACTTGAGAATAATCACCAACGCACAAAATGTAATATTTTTGGACTGTTTAACAAGGAAAATGAATGATTGTATGTTCTTTCTTTCTTAATATCATGGTCAATTAAAAGTTTTGCTTCTCATTTGGTAGTGATTGTCTCAATGTCCACACAATAAAGTAATTCAATCTGTGTTAAGTGCAGTAGAGTTAATGTCTCCATCACATTTGTCTTTGCCATTTAATATTTAAGTTTAACTATCAATGAATATTGTCCTTGAGTGATGAATAAATCATTCTTGATTAAAATGTCTCAATTTTAATTTTGACTCAGGGTCAAAATTCAAGTGTTTACTATCAAATGGAATAAGCAATGCAGTTGAATATTTTGTCATTTGTATCACACTTGTCTAGCTTCAAATGCTAGTCTGATTGCATTTGCATTTAAAAGTATTGCAGCCAGTACCAAGTACCATCAGATAAATGATGGGTCCTGCCACTAATCTAAATAATATATTCAGACAATGGACTTGAAATAATCGGTCAATCAAATCTGCTGATACATTCAATTGCAGTGTGTAACTACCTGCTTGGTGAGCTTATGTGTTTTAACACACCAAAGCACTGGCATATTAGGTGAAGGTAAAAAAAAAAAAACACTCAAATCAATTACCAAGAACTTTATTAACAACCACGTCACTGACAGTTTTAGCGTTTTCCACCAACACGAGGTGCATTGACCTTCATGGTCTTTGCAACCTTGGGCTTTGGTGCAGTCTTGGATGGTGCCTAAAGGAGACAAAACAATTAATTTCACACTTAAGTGCCTCTTAACACATTTACCATTGTTGTATGCCTTAGAATAAATAAACTATTGGGCTGATAATTA